>OX465582.1:91960703-93160703 GCA_950022655.1 Alentia gelatinosa
TCGTGTTAATATTGTATATGTATTTTCACTACGGTTGTAACCCGTAAATATGAAATTGCTAAACTGTATAAATATACTATACAAATGGCCCATTAATATGCATACTGCATAAACCTTCTTACTGTGGGTCTCCAGAACCGTTATGGTAGGATAAAATAGGATAAAGTCAATTCTACTTATGTTTTTAAGAAATGTCCAATGAATGTAATATTGTCATTGTCACTCAAAGTGAGATAGCTTCGGTTCATAACTGCACAACTCCAATATGTGTTGCTACAACATCATACGAGTTTCAGATATAGTTAGTCTTGCTGAGAAGTTGCCTAAACATATCGTTGCCTAACCCAGTCACCCAGAATGGAATTCTGTTTTAAAAAGTGTTTTGATAATACATAGCGAGATATCTTAAGAAATCAGCAATAAACAACTCGTAGAGTGTGAGAGAATATTTTCTGATTTTTAATTTTTGTTGTTGTAAATTATGTACAATGTACATGTGACATTGTTGTCTAATTGAGATCCAATTACACAAGTTTGACCTTAAACATTTAAGATAATTATGATTTGAGTCAGCGTGACTAGAATTGCGAACTTACAAGGAAGCCCCACAACCACAACAATGGAGAAAGGAATAGGTACATGAGGGAGAAGGGAAGGGGGAAGGTTGGAGGTAACTTTTATAAACAGAGACCAATTTACAGGTGGATTACTGCCCCTAATTAACCCCGAGGCGATCTCACCTCTACGAGCAAGGCCCGGCCTGCGTAATTAAACCAGTCACACGATTCTCCCACAGTCACATCATTCACAGCGCTCGTGTTTAGAGAAAAGCCGATAAACAATTACCTTGTGTATTCAGCCCTTTGCTTTGATAATTATCCCTGAGACGTTTTGTAGCACGTGTACTGTGTTTCCACACAAAGCTTTTTGACGAGTCTGTCGGCTGTACACTGCCTAAAGGGGTGAATCCACCAGGCCGATTTCTCACCCGATCAATTGTTCCTGGGCCCTTAAGAGGAAGCCCACGTATTGTTATTCATTTAATTCTGATAATAATAGTTTAATAAATGACCATTTTAAAAGATTTGAGAAATTCTAGGGCATCCGATAATAATCGGCGATTGTCTGGCTACGGAATCGGCTACCGTCGGTCCAGTGGAACACCCCCTTTAAGCCCAAAAGACAGCGACATTTTCCACAGATTCTCCCCGATCCGATCACCGATTATAATCGGGAACAAGAATGTCGCTGTCTTATACCCTTTGCCGATCACGATTCTCCAATTTATGACCTTGTACAGCGACCCGATTGAGATCAAGGAGAGCCGCCGGGAGCTGAGCCGGGGTGAGCCACGGGCCGTTGGTGTGGAATCATAGAAAATAATTCAAAGTTTGATAACTTTGGATCCAATTGAGATATTCGGAAACAGTTCTCAGATTCATTATCACTTTGTCTCCCCTGCAATTCGATATAAGGCACTTGTAAATCGGATTAGGGGATAGGTACCATCAATGTTCAAATGGCCTTCTCAGAATCGGGAACAGTAGGTGAAGTGCGTACAACGACACGATTATGGTCGGGCAGAGTCGGTCATTACAATGTCGGTCATTACCCCCACGCTAGTAATGCCCGACCCGATTCAAATCGGGTCTGTGAAGGGCGTACAGCAACCCGATTCTGACCGACCCGACGAATTCGTCGGGTAAAGGTGTGATCGGGCACAATGGTTGGGTCGCTGTTTTATAGGCTTAAGACACTAACCCGACGGCTGTGCCCGATTCTACCTTTGTCCGACGGATCCGTAGGGTCTGTGAGAATCTGCATCAATCAGGTCGATGTACCCACTTCACTGACCCGATTTTATTGCTTTTCCCGACGCATCGGGCATTACTACCATGTCAGATATGACCGACTCTCCCCGACGTTAAGATTTCGATATACGCACTTTCACCGACTGTTCCCTATTCTGAGCAGGCCGCTTACATGGCGGTGTTTTGAATCCCCAAATTCTATACACAAGTATTTTATACCGATTTGCAGCGGAGATGTAGACGATTATAGATCTGAAAACGGTTTTATGATACCTAAGATAGAACAGAAATGATTAAAGTTTACATTTTATCTAGGTAGTTGTGTATATATATATTTGTATTTATATATTTATCCTACTCATCTGTTTTATAATCCTTTAATAATCCATCACATTATCTCATTTTACTGTAATTATGTCATGTTCGACAACGCAAAAGTGAATTGTAAATCATGAACGCAGAGGAGCGAAATGTTATACCCGACCAAGTTCTCGCAATTTCTCTTTGATCTCAATTGGGTCATATTAGGCGGTCATAAAGTGAGGGAAGTGTGATCGGGGACAGTTATCTTGTCGGTGTCTTTTATAGGTATAAGACATCGACATTTTATTCTCGACTGTCACCGAGCCGATGGTCGGGACAAATCGGGAACAAATGTCGGTGTCTTATAGGCTTAAAGGCCCGGCCCCACTGGTGTGATGCGATTGTCGTACACGTTTTATGGCCCCATCGACGTCCCATCGGCAGCTTTTATTAGCGCGTGCTTGTACGGACCATATACATCGCCTAGAGGTTAGAGTGGTCAGATTGAACCATCAGCATGCTTCCAGAAAACTATCCCTTCACTATCTCCATGTTATTCACTGTAATAGTGAGAACAGAGCAGAGAGCCAGTGTCTCGTGGTCTTAGAAGCATGCCCAGCTTCCCAGATCCAATATAGGCAGTTGCAATAATAGGAAATTTACTGGGTGCAAGTGGGTTACAGAAAACTATCCATTGACTGAATGTAACCCAAATCTTCTGATTGTTTTTCATTTATAATTTCACGCTAATTCATCAATAATGAACACACTATGTGCTCCTAGTTACCCTTATTGCGATGATTTCAACGCACTCAATCGCAAGTATAGTTTCGGGTATGGCCCACTGGTACGATGGAATCATCGGTACAATACCTTTAATAATTTATATATGTACATACATTTACAGTATTGCATATATATTTTGAATGTTTGCTATCATCCTTACACATGTGGGTAGGTTAGAAAAACATTGAATAGGTTAAAACAAAGATGAAAAAATTTAGCCTAATTCACATCACTAAAACTGGTCTGATATCCAACAGATCTTCAGCCCCTTACCCTGACTGATACTGACATGCTTCCCACGTTTTCTCTGTTTTTTCCACATTTGACCCCAATTGTCATCCCTAATAATCTACTGACAAGTCGGGCCGTCCTACCGGAGAATACTGGAGAACTCGACCCGTAACGAACTCGACCCGTAACGAACTCGACCCGTAACGAACTCGACCCATTTTAAGAACTCGACCCGTAACGAACGCGACCCGTTTTAAGAACTCGACCTGTAACAAACTCGGTCCGTTTTAAATCTTCACAACTAAATCTCATTGCAACTGAAAAAATACTATACTATATGTCTTGGCTTCACATTTGATCTTCTCTGGGGGAAGAAAACAAACAGAAAAACCTCCCCCTTACCCTGTCCCTATCCTTAACTGTAACCCTTTTCCTATCCCTGACCATAACCCTATCCCTAACTCTATCCCTGACCCTGAACATAACTGTGGACTTATTTTTCAAATTTGCTGGTTTATTTGTCTAAAAGCTAACTAGCCAGATCTTTCGTTCTATATTAAAATGTCTTATCCATAAGTATTTGAAACGGGTCGAGTTCTCCAAAACGGGTCGAGTTCTCCTGACAACTATGGGTCGAGTTCGTTTCGGGTCGAGTTTTCCAGTAACCCTACCGGATGGTGGAGTAACTAACTGGCGGAATCTGGGACCTGTTTCACTAGTTTCGTGACATGTCTGTGACACCATACAGACATTGGGGTTGTCTAGTTTCGTGACAACACAAGTAGCTGCCCTTAGGAAAAGACAGACCCCAAACATAAGAATTAGACAAATCTACACATCATAGACCTGTTTCACTAGTTTTGTGACAAAAGTGTTAGACAGACATGAAAAGCGGCACCAACAGTGCAAGCAAGAACGGACAAAACGAAGTCTAATGTCTAATTCTTATGAAACCGGACACACCATCTAGACACCATCTAGACATGTCACAAAACTAGTGAAACAGGTCCCTGGTGCATAGCGGCCTGGCTGAGGCGACACACAGCTTCATCTCAGAGGGTGGTCAGTGGAAGTTTGCCACAGTCTATTTCTCCGTCACAGCAAACATGGCAAGGACAGTGAATTGACCGACAACCAACGACCATCAGCAGTCAGTATGCCACAGCGACTGTAGACTCGTCCCTCAATCAGATTATCACTGATGTGTATGGGGTGCCAAGTGAGATCATCGCTAATGTCTATGGGGCGCCAAGTGAGATTGTCACTAACGTCTATGGGGCGCCACGTGAGATGCCATTCTTAAATCAGATTATCACTAACGTCTATGGGGCGCCATGTGAGATGCCATTATCACATCAGATTATCACTGATGTCTATGGGGCGCCATGTGAGATGCCATTCTTACATCAGATGATCGATAATAACTATGGGTTGCCATGTGAGATGCCATTCTTACGTCAGATTATCACCGATGTCTATTGGGTGCCATGTGAGATGCTATTATTACATCAGATCATCACTGATGTCTATGGGGCACCATGTGAGATGCCATTCTTACATCAGATGATCGATAATGACTATGGGTTGCCATGTGAGATGACATTCTTATGTCAGATCATCACCGACATCTATTGGGTGCCATGTGAGATGCCATTATTACATCAGATTATCACTGATGTCTATGGGGTGCCATGTGAGATGCCATTCTTACATCAGATTACCACTGGTGTCTATGAGGTGCCATTTGAGAAATCAGTCTTACATCAGATTATCTCTAATGTTGATGGGGTGCCAAGTTAACAGGATTTGTATGGGAACGTTGACACTTTATCAATTTTCTGCTGAATACTCTGGCTAACTGAATAATGGAGGTCAATAAAGATTAAGCCTTGAGGTTATGAATGTGTATCGCACACTCTGGCGCTAAAGTTCTGCCGAGAGTACCAAAACTCTCTGAATTTTCGGTCTCTTCTTGTGGGTTAGCACATCATTGTTGTCAACCATTCATGTTGACTGCATCTATTGTGGTATTGGTGGCGTGCTGTCAAAGCTCATGCCAGCAAAGCCTGCAGTGGCGTCAGCCGGCCGGCCGCTAAGTATCTATTCCAATAGATTTTGGCCGGTGATGTGTTGCAGTCGGCTTTGTACAATTTAGCGCTCAAAGCGGCCAGCCGGCTTGCTTGGTGGAACAGTGAAAAAATGGGCTGTAGGGAAGGATGGCGGTAGATGGCCCACAACTGGCCAGCTGACAACAGGGTTTTTGACACATGGCGAGGAGCCAGTGATGGCAGTCCTGGCCGGGCAGACCTTATGCACTCTTCCACCGAGCAAATCACCATCGCTGACACACAAAATGGGAAGGCGTCGACCAAAAGTGCATCAGCAGAGGCTAGCACTGTCTTGGTGGAACAGCTGCTTTAGAGAAGCACTTGTGTTCATGATACAATAAATTAGCACCTTCACTCAGTGGGGTGTGAGTGGCTGAATATTGTCACACCTCCACTCGGTGTGGTGTTTGTAATAGAGCGCCTTCGTCTATACCATTAGAAGGACACTTAGAAGGAAACCCACGAGATGGAAATAGCTTGGGCCGTACTGCACCGAGTTTGACTGCAGAGTAATTCACTCAGCTTCGCTTCGTGAATTACTCTGCAGTCCAACGAGGTTGAGTGCGGACAAGTTATTTTCATCGAGTCGGTTTCTGATTTTATCTCGCCCCGTACCACATTATTTATTGATAAAATGAATCACCCAATTAGACATTGAGTATTGGGTACACAAACTTCATGACTGCGGAGTGCGAGTTCCTAATGTTAAACCTATGGAGAAAAATACCAGGGTGAGATAATTTAGTTAAATACCACTGCGGGGGGGGGGGGGGGGGGGGGGGCTAGTAATCACACTTTTCATAACAAGGCTGACATTTTCACACCAAGGTTATCCATGTGACCTGATTAAGCCAAACAGCTTGAAGCTTAGATTCTATAGCGGAAACTATGAAGGTTTAGGGTCAGAGCTCGTATCCCATCGAGTTTGAATCACGTAGTAATTCACAAGCCAAACAGAGTGTATCGTACACATGTAGAGATTCAAACGAGATGGGATTGATTTCTGACCGTAGCTTTCTGAATTCATCTCACCCTTTACACTGCCTAATTGGCTAACATTTGTAACGTAATCCCCCATTGAATATTTTTTCCCAAATATTCCGCGGGCATTGAGTACGTGTTTCCAATGTTAAGTCTATGAGGGAAAATACAAGTTGCAGTTACATGATAAGGATTGACATGGCTACCCCATGGATCTGAGGTAAACAGGTTGCCATTTTTATCAATATTTGAAGGGATTTCGTAAAACATAGGAAACAAATCCTGGTAGAAAGAAAATCTCAGCACAGATCTAAAAACTCACTCAGTATCAATATAGAAAGACCTGACCATGCTATACATGCTACACACGAGATCGGGAATTGTTGTTATTCATGGAACGAGGCCCTAGGCCGAGTTCCTTAAAAAACATCAATTCCCATCGAGTTTTGTAGCATGTACAAGCTTGGTAGGTCGTTCTATATTTATTGTATACCCAAATTTATCAAATCTCACCGTATATTGGCATAGAAAACATGTCTGCGTGAAATTTCACACACTGCTGAAGTTTCAACGTGTTCAGTATAACAGTGTACTGCACAGTGTTCAGTATACAATCTATACTGCACAGGGAGCAGCAGTACGTAATTATCAAATATACTGCATGGGTATATATATTAAGTTTACAAAAAGTGACTTCACTGGACCAAGGCTTAATTAAGTAAGTTTTTATATCCTTATTTTATGACTCTGATATTTCTTCACCCGGGACGATTCCCCCTCGTTCACACAGTGCTGGTGACAGTGATGAGTGGATGCTCTACGCTGGTATTTTCGGTTATGACCAACAGGCAGGTGGAGTTGTGTAAAAAGATAACACGTTATGTCTGCAGGCCGCCATGAGGGTCGCTGTCTGATGGTCGCCTTATACGAAGCCTTCATTATATATATATTCGAAGTTATACTATAGGAGACAGAGCCATTGGTAGTTAACGAAACAGTCACTAGGTGGTCGAGGGACAAAACCTGTATTCAGGCTCTTTGTTCTTATGAAGTTCAACTGCCTTTCAATTTTTTACAATGGTTCCTTTGACTCTTTACACCCATCCCAAAGCAGGAAGGCATAATGATTAAACCCAAGACATGATATTTTCCACGTGGAACACTTTATATAAATATGTGAGCAAGGCTAGAGGTGTGATACTTCCCAATTATCACTCACTTCTTTTCCACCTCCATTAGTGAAGAACACCTACTTTTTCACCTCCATTAGTGAAGAACACCTATTCGGGGGGTATTATGGCAGCGCCCATGGATCATAGGCTATGTGCCGTACAGAGTTTAACCCTTTCCTTACCAATGATGCCTAAAGGCACTCCCGTGGCTAGTGCAACTGATGCCTCAAGGCATCATTTTGATTTTTTTGGTTAAATGTCATTTATCTCAGCTGATTCAACATGGATCTTTATAATTTTTTCAGAGATTATGTAAAAGGCCTTAATAGCGATAATTAATAAATAATGTTATAGTTATCATCATGGAAACATTGGCAGACAACTTTAAATATAGTGGAAAAGATCAATTTTCTAAAAATAATTGCATGCTGTATTTAAAGACATGCACCTGTGACCAGGAAAAGTAAGGAAAGGGCTAGAAACTATTAACATTCTCCTAGCATGCAAAGTAGCGTGTGAACAGATCGACGGCCACTTTTCTTTCCCATTGCTAAGTATGTATATAGAACGTCCTGACCTGCTGTACAAGTCACAGAAGGAGATGGTGATTTACGGTTTGTACGGACGAGGCATTTATGCCGAGTTCCGTACAAACAGTAAATTATCATCGAGTTCTGTGACTTGTACAAGCATGGTTGGACGTTATATATTTACTATATACCCAACATTAAAAAAAGAAATCATTAATTTAATTTTTGACAACCGATATGTTGATAAACTTGTTTGGCAAGGTGGTCCGTATTTTAGTATACAGACCAGTGGTCCGTACAGTATTTTTATGTTATATGGCGAAACGGTACATATTTACAGTAAATACGGCATGGGTATATAGCAAAATATCAAACTTCAGATGAATCTACCAGCAGACCATTGCTAATTGAAACAACAGGAAGAACTGGCTGCCAGCTAGAAGTTAGAAACTAGGAGTAAATTTATATTCATCATTGATGAATGAGCGCGCAATTATTAATGAATACCAATCAAAAGGTTTGGGTTACATTCAATATATTTGGATCGTTTTTCTGTAATCCATTTGCACCCAGTCAACTTGCCATTTCTTGAACTGCCTGAATCTAGGATCCAAATATATCAAGCACCAGTAGGTCAATGAGGTATTTCGGTCTTGAGTGATTGGTCATGGTCAGTTGGGCACGCCTCTAAGACCCTGAGACACTGGCTCCCTGCTCTGTTCTCACTATCACAGTGAACAGCATGCGGATAGTACAGGGATAGTTTTCTGGAACCACACTGAAAGTTCAATGTGACCACTCTAAACTCTAGATGATGTATTTAGCGCGTGCAAGCACGCTCTAATAAAGTAGATAATAAAAGAAAAGAAAGTCTAGCTGCAAACCATTGTTCAGTATAACACCAAACTTCAGATAAAATCTAGGAGCAACTCATCGCTAGGTATACTTCCAAACCTCAGATGAACCTTAGGCCCAAACCATTGCTAAGTATATCACCAGATTTTAGATGAAATTTAGCTCTAAACCATTGCTAGGTATACCACCAAACTTTAATTGGACTTGAGCCCCAAACCATTGCTAAGTATACCACCAAACTTCAGATAAAATCTAGCTCCAATCCATTGCTAATGAAATCTAGCTGCAAATCATTGCTAGGTATAGCACCAAACTTTATATGAACTCTAGCTGGAAACCATTGCTAAGTATACCAGCAAGCTTCAGATGGAATCTAGTACCAACCCATGGCTATGTATACTACAAAACATTAGATGACATTTAGGTCCAAACCATTGCTAAATATGCCAATAAACATCAGATGAACTCTAGGCCCAAACCATTGCTATGGATAATACCACCAAATTTAAGATAAACTTTAGCTTGAAACAATTGCCAAGTATACCACCAAACTTGAGATGAAATCGAGCCCCAACCCATTGCTAACTATATCACCAAACTTTAGATGAACTTTAGCTCCAACCCATCACTAAGTATACCACCACAAAACTTCAGATGGAATCTAGCACCAGACCATTGCTATGTAAACCACTAAACTTTAGATGAAATCTAGCAGCAAACCATTGCTAAGTATATCCTCAGACTGTGGATGAAATCTAGCCCTTAACCATTGCTCAGAGATGAAAATCGGGATTAAAGGGAAAGTCGGAAATATAAAACCCTTGACAAAAGAAGCATCTATAACATTACTCAGGGATGAAAGTCGGGACTGAGGAATAGTTAGAGTTTTGCCCACTTATGCCCAGTAGACTGTATGATGCCCCTGTCATAAAAATTTTCCAACCCAACTGTGTAACTTAAACAAGAAGCATTGAATATATGGGCCGTACATAGTGGAATGGCCTTCCTGTTATCGTTCGTAATACACCTACATATCCAATGTTCAAAAAAGATTACAAAGACTATTCTGGAGGAAAGTATCCCGTTTTAATATAACTTACTCTGATTATGGTATTGCATATACACTACCTTGCATATTCTATAATTTTATGTAAACTACTTAGTTTGATTATTCAATCTTTATGACATGGTTTGAATATATATGTGAAGAACTTCACTGTCAATAATGTAAGCTTATAAGGCTCCCTGAGGAAGACCAGCAACGGGCGACCATGCTGACAGGCTGCCATCTTTTATTGGTATTTGCTGTTATATACTGATCTCTTATGCGACTGAATGTATTAACAAAAGAACCAAAATAAAGGGGAAAAAATAGTATAAGTATAGCGCTGGACTCTAGGTCAAATTTATAAAAAGGCTTATCTTAATTTTAGCAATCTTTATATAATGATGGAGATAATTTGCTGCGCATTTGGGTTTCAGGTGGCATACAAACAACTGCGAGAAACTGTACTTGAATTACAAAAATGTCGATAGATCTTCGTAAACATTGAGTCATGTCTCAGCAGAAGTTGGTGACGATGGGGAAAGGATGGGCGATGATGAATGAGGCGGTGTGGAAACATTTCTTTTATTGATTCTTTAGGTGTTTACATCTCGTAAATCTGAAGGTGTTACAATTGTTCATACCCTAAGACGGTGTGTGGCGGTGCATGGTGTGTATTGATGATTGCTTTGGTTTCCAATTGGAAAAAGACCTGCCCATCTATTATTGTGTATCCAAGTTTGGTATTCCTGTGTTACCTAAGGTATATCTAAAGTATTATTGAGGTGATACGCATGGATGACACTCCAAATTGGAGCTGGAATACCATAGAATACGATGCGATCGCTGTACTTTCTCTAGAAAGAATATACACTGGTGGTACATATGACAATCATAAACTCCGACATTCAATGCTAAAGAATGCGATGCCAGGTGTTCTTTGGCTGCAGGTATTGCGAAACCACCAAGATTAGGTACAAAGCCAGCCTGTTGAACAAGGTGGGGCAGTGTGGGCTGCGGTCACTGTATTGTGTGCCTGTAGACTGCCCGCCCGTCCACCAGTCGGATTTAAATCGCTCTGCATTTTGAAGACATGATGGTCAGGGCATATTCTTACCAGGGCCCTGAAGTATGTGAGGCCAACCGTGTTTATAAATAGTTTGGTTACGGGCCCATTCACTGCTTCATGCATGGCCTAACCCTCCTCCACCCCACCCCACTGTCAGTTACTCCCACAAAGCACCCCCACCTCCACAACCCCCCCCCCCCCCCCCCCCACACACACACACACACTCCCTGTCACCCCACACACACCCACACATACAGCTGGTAGCGCCCCCTGGCCGTGGTGGTGAGGGAGACGCAGCGTCCTCAGTGGATCCGGCGTTCCGTACGGAGCTGGACGACAATTTACTGCACAGTGTGGCGGATATAGTCATACGGCACGGATATTGGAGGACTGTACGTATATAAGAGACACGGGCGTGTCCAGCAGATCTTGGCTTGTGGAGCACAAGCCCTGTTGTAGGACTGTGGGAGAGTTGTACACAGTCCAGCCCCAGAATCACCCCGACACGGACTGACATACACAGATACACAGATATACTTGTACGGGGTGCGGCTGTTATCATACCGCGGTCAGCGGGCCGCCACTTATAGAGCTCCCGACAGGGGGCAGTGTGACCCACGGAGGAGGGACCGGAGATTACTGTCTGATACATATACAGGTAAGACCTGGACACTGGGTAGATTCGATTTGTGAAAGTGTGTGTAATATACAGAAACAGGGTTACTGTGGCTGAACGGGATATATAATATACGCCGTGATTTTGACGATCAGATGAATCGATGGTACATAGAGTTTGAACTGGGACCCGTTTATTAGACGGAATAATCGTTAATAGCGACCGTTTTGAGGACCTAGTCTTACTATCATACATTTGGCGATATTTATCGAACCCTTGGAACCAATGATTGCTGTAATATATTTATCTTGAAAACCGTCTTGAATGTTTAATAATCGCTATTAACGATTATCCCGTCTAAAAAGACGAGTCCCTGGCATATCCCAGGCTGGTCAAGTCCGTGATCTGAGAGGTGTTTTATCGTAGAGATGATCGTTCATTGACACCATTTCCGTTGCATAACTCAATTATCGTACCTGAGTATGTACGGCCACACAGGTATATCCAAATGGGTCTTAGACCATCAGCGATCGTTTCAACCCAACAGGTCTATACAACACTTTGTCTGTGAAACATCTCCCTGGGACCCGTTTTTTAGACGCGATAATCGTTAATAGTGACCGTTTTGTAATTATCATACATTTGGTAATAATTATCGAACCATTTGTGCCAATAGTCGTTGTATTTTTCTTGAAAACTCATGATACGTTTATTAATCGCTATTAACGATTATCGCGTCCAAAAAACGGGTCCCTGATCTCTCCACTTTTATATTTCACCGCGGACTTGAATCAAGGACGAGTCCGTGAATTGACCAAGTAATTATCACGTACAGACACAGTATGCCTGTTTTGGTATAATATTCCTGAAAATAGCCATTTTTTACCTTTGCTTTCTATCGAGGCATCTAGAAGATTCACAGGTAGAATGTTCACGCCCTCATTTCCATTAATAATCATTGTTGTGACACGTCCTGTACTGTGTTATGTATTACCTTTCTTTATATGTTTAAAAACAAGCAGTGAAAATAATGGGTAGAACTCGATGTTAGAAGGACTACAATATCATAAACGTAGAACTCGATGTTAGAAGGACTACAATAACATAAACAACAAGGAGTCGCGATGTACATGTATAATATCTGAATAGACTGCTTACATACAACAAAAAAAAAAATCATTGTTGTGGACAGGGTTGGTTACACTGGCGAGAAGTTTCTCAGATATTTTCCAGTGATAACGATGCGGTCTCATCAATCAGTAACAAAAGAAACGACCCCTTCTCTGTAGGATATTATCGTAAAACTGCATGAGTTTTAATCTTGGCCACCGTATGTCACGACTGGAGTTTGGCATAGTGACTTCATGAGGCGAAGCTGAGTGAAGTCTGGAGCCAAAACTCCAGAAGTGGAATGCGGTGGCCACGATTAAAACAAATCAGGTTTTGATTTTACACTACCCTGTCTCCTCGATTTCGGAATATTACGTGATAACAATTCTGTATGCCACTATAGTGGCATATAAAACTACGTATGCCAGTCAGCATGGCATACAGAAACTCAATGTTAAGCCTATGGGATTTTATATTAGGGGTAGGATAAAAAGAACTACTGTTCTATAAAGCCCGATGAAAACCTGCTTTGCAGAAGACGACTAAAGCTTGTACATCTATTCTTGCTGAATAAAAAAAAAAGTTTCTCAGATATTTTCTGGTGATAACGTAAAGGTCTCACCAAACAGTGACGAAAGAAACGAACCCTTCTCTGTAGGATATATATATATATATATATATATATATATATATATATATATATATATATATATATATATATATATATATATAGATAGATAGATAGATGTATATCTCAATCTGAAGGTTACACAATGTGGGTCAATAAACAGTATTATATTATCATTGGGAACATATAATTAGGTCAACCGTGACGGGGCAGACTCCGGCGTAGACTCCGGCGCAGACTCCAAGGGCAGGCACGGTTACCAAGCGGAGGTTTTGGGGCGGTGGGTGGTTGGGGGTGGGGCTATTGCATCCGGAACCGATCCCGGGGAAGTGTATTATAGTATCGTACTTGTAACCCCACTTATAAGCCAACCCCGCTTATAAGCCAACCCCGTTTATAAGCCAACCCCGGTTATAAGCCAACCCCCAACTTAAGAAAAATGTTATAGGCCGATTGATCGGACATTACAACTTTAGGAAAACAATAGTTATAAGCCGACCACCTTGTTTTGGGTCCTGGCCCTAACCCCCCCCCCCCCATCCCCACCACTCACATCCTTTTTGTAAAATATGAACGTTTCAATGAACGTTTGTACCAATATAGGATATTACATGCTATCTGACAAATTACTACGATAGGCCCTTATAAATAATAATTCAAAGTTTGATAACTTTTGTGCCATTCATGCTATCAGGAAACAGAATTCAGATCTATAATTATCTCAATCTCCCCTACAATTCAGTGTATAATATTCTTATATCCAACAGACAGATATACGTTAAAGCTAATGAAGCAGCCTTCAGAGAATCGGGAACAGTCGGTGAAGGTGCGTACAGTGACAATTAAGGTCGTGCAGAGTTGATCATTACCCCCATGCTAGTAATGGCCGACCCGATTTTATTATCCATCGTATATAATGCCCCCATTGAAAATGTATGGGGACTCAGTAAACCACGACCCATTATATAAAACCTGTCAGATATCATAACTGTGGTATACGGATTCTAACCTGTGGTATACTGCCTCAAAACCATGGTATACAGGAAAAAATAGTCCCTTTTGCTATAGAGCAAAGAAATAGTCCCAATTGTTATACCCTTCAAAATGGCAATTACTGGGTTTAATTTATTCGAAAAGATGGATAATAAATGCAACAAACGATGATTTTGCGGACAGGCAGCTCTGTAAACCACTCGCGGTTGACCTCGTGATACACTGGCTAGCGCTCGTGTATTACTACGCGTCAACCTCTCGTGGTTTACTGCCGCCTGTCCACAAAACCATCGATGATTGTCTATATAATCTGGTCTGTGAAGTGCGTACAGCGACGTAAAGTTCACAGATTCTAACTGACCCGATGGATCCGTCGGGCAGAGGTGTGACCGGGAGGAATCGGCGTGTCGCTGTCTTATGAGCTTTAAGCCTGATGCCCATCTACCGATTCAGGGTTGAGCGATTAGTTTGCAAATCGTATAGAAGTCGGTGAACTTGTCGCAGGCAAATTACGTAACTCTTCACTCGATCTGCAGACATTGAGGAGATGGGGTGGTGGATATTAGTCCTAAGCAAATCTGTCTACTAATCGGTGGTTCAGCCTTGCCTAGCTTTCCTACATCTACCGACTACGGCCGACTCCGTTAGGATGCCTTGGCTGAGACAAATTACTGTCCGTTTGTCGCCGACAAAGGTACATGAATGTTCCGAAATCGGTAGATGGACATTGGGCTTTATAGTGATAGTTTCAGACCATCATTTCTATGCAATACCTTGTGCATGAAACACCTCGCAGGGAGTTTGGGAGCCTGAGTGCCTTGGCCTTGGCGACAACTGGACGTCCAAGGGAAGGTGGAGGGGGGGGGGGGAGGCTTAGGGGGGAGGGGGATTGGCGGCGGGAGGAGGGGGAGGGGTCCAACAACTGGTGTTGCCCAAAATTAGCCCAGTTATAAATGGATGTGGCTATATGAGGAAACCGGGTTACTCTGGTTGTACGTGATAAACACGCGGTAAAATTGACAATAAAAATAACCGATGCCGAAGGCAAAGGTTCGTTTTATCGTCAATTTTACTAATTATTTATAACATACAGACACAGTATACCTGTTTTTGTATTATTGTGGTAGGGGGTAGGGGGATTGGGGGCGGGAGGAGGGGGGGGGGGTCTAACAACGGGTGTTGCCCAAAATTATCCCAGGTATAAATGGATGCGGCAGGGGGTGGCTATATAAGGAAACAGGGTTACTGGGGTTGTACGTGATACATACGCGGTACAATTGACGATAAAAAGTACCGATGACGAAGGCAAGTATTTATAACATACAGACACAGTATACCTGTTTTCGTATTATCATATACCTTAGAATATCCAATGTTTACATTTGCTTCTGGCGAGTTTTTGGATTTCGCCGTCGTACATGCCCCGTACGCCACATACATATCCCGTACATCACCTAGGTGTCGTACGGATATAAATATGACATGGGTAGGAGCGGGCCGTATGTGTAGGATATAGTACCACAGGTATATAAAAACTAGGAGTAAATAGGATGTTCATCATAGATGAATGAGCATGCAATTTTAAATGAATAACTATTAAAAGGTTTGGGTTAGATTCAGTCTATGGATAGTTTTCTGTAACCTACTTGCACCCAGTAAACTTGCCAATTCTGTAACTGCCTGAGTCTATCTATAGGATCCAAACATATCAAAAACCAGTAGGTCAATGGGGTATTTCGGGTTTGGTCATGGTCAGCTGGGCACACCTCTAAGACCCTGAGACACTGGCTCCCTGCTCTGCTCTCAATATCACAGTGAGCAGCATGCAGATAGTAAAGGGATAGTTTTCTGGAAGCACACTGAAAGTTCAATGTGACCACTCTAACCTCTAGATGATGTATATAGCGCATGCAAGCATGCTCTAATAACACAGTCAGGTTTGGAGTTGGACTTTGTGACAGATAGGTGTATCAGTCTGTGAGGTCAAGACCGGGATGATTTAAGGCCCGGCCCCACTGGTGCGATGCGATTGTCGCAAGTCAATAAAAAGTCATAAACGGCCGGCGAGGGTCATAAAAACGGCGCCGCCCATCGCATCGCACACAATCGGTCCTGTGGGACCGAACTTGGGCGCGTGTGCGATTGTGTGCGATACGATGAATTCATCGCATCGCACATCTTGAAATGTTCATGATGTGCGATGGATTCATTGCACGGGTATGAAGTACTTCTATATATCTCACAGTAGGAGAATGTGGCACACCAATTATCAAGCTTTTTTTTTAAAAACCCAGTTCCCAGATCTAAGGAGGTGTATTATCAAGCTGTAAAAACGGCAGGCTAGAGCTGTGAATGCACAGATGTCAGTTGGGATCAGAAAAACATTAGTGGAAATATTGTTCATGTAGGAGAGAGGCTCAAATGATATTATCTTTGTTTTACACATGAGAAAATCAGTTTTATACAGAAAATAAAGACACTCTATGCTGTTGGCAGAATTCCTTACACAGGTAGTGCCACACATGTTGCGATGAATCCATCGCATCAGTGGGGCATACCCTGGATATTCTATGCGATTGAGTGCGATCAATCCATCGCAATTGGGGTCATAAACCCTGCCGCGGGGGCATTTATGGGGTTATGAAACGTGTGCGACGATCGCATCGCATCAGTGGGGCCGGGACTTTAGTCCGAGAAACTTTGACTGCCTAGCGGACAGTCAGAGAGCACAACCGCTTATTCCCATAGTATAGGAAATCACTTCCTTGGTTCTGAGTAATCCTGTCAATGTCAGTGCATGTTTATGTCCCCTTACCTTCAGAAATGCATAATAAGTCCTTTTCAATGATAATACTTCTGTTTTGTTCCTTTGTGTTTCTTTCTGGAGCCTTTTTCTCTAACATTTAACCACATCTCACCAATTCCAACTCATGTCGGCCATATTTGATAAGCTGCTTCCTGGCAAACCCCTGTGTATGATTTCATGCACATTTGAAACAAGTTTTTTGTTATTTTTGGCGCCTGCAGAATGCATTGACATAGATTTTATAAACACTGGCTGTTCTATTAGTTAGAACTAATGCAAAGGTAGGAAATTACTGTCATTTTACTGCATTTTGCCTCAGGAAACTGTCTACCACAAAATCAGAAACAGTCAACCTATATTTACAAGCAAAACGGCTGCTGAGCTGAGATATACATTTTTGGTCGACTAGTTAGCCTAGGGCTCTATGGGACTGCTCTCTGACTGTCTGCACCGCTTCACAGTCAGAGCCTCTCGGACTAGGATGCCTGTGCATGAGTGTAAGACAGGGAGGGGCAGTGTAACCAGCTCTGACCCAAACAGGACTGGTTTGCACTCAATGCTGATCACAGGAAATCGTAGATGTTTGTTCTCTTGAACACGCTACATGAATAGGACTAGGAACTAGTAGTATTTTCATCATTGATGGATGAATAACAATTAAAAGGATTGGGTTGTTTCTGTAACCCACTTGCACTCCATCAACTTGCCATTTATGCAATTGCCTGAGACAAGGATCCAAACATATCAAATTACAGTGCGTCAATGAGGTATTTCGGTCTTGAGTGATTGATCATGGTCAGCTGGGCACATCTCTAAGGCACTGAGACACTGGCACCCTGCTCCTTTCCCAATATCTCAGTGAATAGGACGCAGGTAGTGAAGAGATTTTTTGGAGTATGCTGGAAGTCATATGTGACCCCTCTAACCTTTAAAGCCTGCACCCACCTACCACGATTCTGGTCCCGATTGGCCTTACAACGGCCTTCCTGACACCATTCCGATTCTATCGTGGGGTCAGCCAAAATCGTGGTAGGTGGAACAGGTTTCTGCGATTCACTCTACGATACCTCACGATAGGCTGCGATTGAAAACATCAATCGTAGAGGTCCCGATAATTTCCAACATGTTGGAAATTTCGTAGCCTGTCGTAGGGTATCGTAGCAGCCGCTGGTTTTGTCGTGGAGCTATCGTGACCATAGTTTATGTTATTGGTCCTACCAAGGCGTTGCCACCCTCTACGATTTCAAACTGTTGGACCTATCGGGGACCTCCCGATAGGTCCCGATTTCCCCACTTCAAATCGTAGCGATCGGGAAGCATGTCGTTGCCTATCGTGGTAGGTGGGGGTCCCCTCTTAGGCAATGTATATAGGGCGTGCGAGCACGATCTAACAACTTGATGACCATTAAACATATACCAATTGCTTTTGTGCCACTACCAGACAGCACCAACTTACACTTACCACTCTGTATTTAGGGGTAGTTATCCAGTGGAGCTTCCCTACATCTAAGGTTCACCATTTCTTTCATCTTTTCTACTCATCCCCTAACTGCACAGCACATATTGTGGGCAACAACTCTATACAGGAAGCTATGTTAAGTGGTGATTCCACCAATACACAAGATCTAGCGAGATCAGCCACGATTTGGGTGCCTTGCTAAGTCGGGCTAGGTTTGAATAATCGCGTGCCTATTTGTCGCGATGTGTTTTGAGATGCCGCTCGCTCGCTCCAGTCCCTGCATCCTATGGCTACTCTCCTTGTTGGATCAGTCAGAGAAGGATGCATACTTTAATGAACTTTATTCTCATTATGTTTGATCATTTAATAAATGTTCATAATCAAAGACTTGAGCAAGTCTACACCAAAACCTACACCCGACACTGCATGGCTACGTTTTGCGACAACGGAGGTACGACACATCGCGACACTGTAAGATATTACAAGATATACCAAGATATACCACGACACATTCATTGTGTCGGTGGAATCAGCCCTTAAGCTATCCAGTTATTGATATGCTCCTTAATAGCCGGAAAACGTGGCCTATGTACTCAGATATTAGGCAAGGTTGGTGCGGACATTTTTCCGGTGCATTGTGGGATCGCACTGAGCTGGTTCCCTGGCCATTACAATAGACCCCCTTCACACTGGCGCCGTCTTGTAATGGCGCCTATGTAAGTCAATCGAAAACGAGACGAGCCCTCTCCACTCAGTCCTGAATATTGATAAAAATACTACTGTTTCTCTAACTTGAAAGATGGAAATCGGTCTCACGTCATAACTAATCGGCCGATTTGTAAAAACAATACATTGTTAGAATGCTGAGATTTAGGCCTATCTGCTGGTATATATATAATATACCTGTGTTATGGCTAACATTTCCTGTCATAGATTGAACATTGGAATTGCTTTAGGTAAAAAATACCAAAACATGTAACCTTCCTGTTTTCACAGAGATTTATTGAAAAATCTATCGCGATGACCTACAGAAATAACTATCCTAGCTCAATTTCCAAATTCAAATACATAGGCCCCATTTCATTCCCATCCAATGCGCTTGGTCGTGGTATTAAACAACAGGTGCTAATAGAATTCCTCTTGTGCCTAGGGCGTCACATGTGTGGAATGTTTAAAAAAACCCATAAATCACTAGAGTTACTTGAATCTGTCACGCAGACTGCTTACAGGACTCCTGGGAGGTGTTTTATAGACAAGGTGTTCCATAGACCTGTTGCGTTGAAACGATCACTGACGGTCTAACACCTATTTGGATATATGGCATTTAGCCTATGATCCATGGGCGCTGCCACGACACCCCCCGAGTAGGTGTTCTTCACTAATGGAGGTGAAAAAGTAGGTGTTCTTCACTAAAGGAGGTGGAAAAGAAGTGAGTGATAATTGGGAAATGTCACAACTTTAGCCTTGCTCACGTATTTATATAAAGTGTTCCATATGGAAAATATCATGTCTTGGGTTTAATCATTATATCATCCTGTTTTGGGATGGGTGTAGAGAGTCAAGGGAACCATGGTAAAATATTGAAAGGCAGTTGAATTTTGTAAGAACAAAGAGCCAGAATACAGGTTTGTCCCCCGAACTCCTAGTGACTGCTTCGTGAACTAACAATTGCTCTCTCCCAGTGAGCACTCAAACCTCCCTGATATCTTCGAATTACCTCGAGTCTAAGATTTATCATAGGCAATAAGATATTTCGACTATAAAACCAAGGGGTCTCTAAGGCTACTAAAAAAACAACCTTGTTTCTCATCACCGCGCTCATATGCAAAAACTATTTCAGAAGATTTTTTTTTTTCGTGGTTAAAATAAGACAAATCTTGAGAGAAATTATGAAAAGTATGTGTATTTAGTATCAAATTAAAGCTCCTGATGCCAGATATGCTTCCAATGTATAAACAGTATAAATCTGAAAACCCCGCGTATGCAGACACCCCGCATAAGCGGACACTTTGGCCCGGAACAGAGGGTAACCGCTTACGCATGGTTTTACTGTATGTCTAAAGCCCATTTTATGACACTTTTAAGCCATCTTTGATCCAGCAAAAAAGAAAAAAAAGGCGCCCTCATCATATTTTTTCATGGCTTGGTGATGAGAAACAAGTTTTTTTTTGAGTGGCCTGAACGGTCACTTTTAGAGGATATGGCGACTAAAAAAATAGGTCCCCGGTAAAAAGGTGTGGTACTCGTGTCTAACAATCTGTTTTCAATGAGGCATTCTAAGTTATCTTATATATTCATTAGTATTAATTTAGTTCGTATTATCATTCATTTTAAACTAATGTAGATAAGTTAATGGGGATCTCGTAAGGGAGAGATTCTATTATCTTATTGTAATTCTTGTTTCTATATCACCTATACTACCTCGTGGACATGATATTATTTGCAATGTATATCAGTTGGAACGTGTATTATTATTTTTGAAGGTGCCTGAAAAACTCGACCAGCATCGAGAGGTTCTGTTACTAAAAAAAAATGATAATAAAAAAAGAGGCTTGATTTGCATAGTTCGAGGTCGCTCAGAATATCGCTCTACCTGCCCTATTGTTTTTTTTCGGACAGGAAACCAGTGTAATTTGTTTGTTTGGATAGTTTAACGTCCAATATGCTCAATTAGACTTACTTTTGATTGTGATCGAATCTATGACAGGAAGTTAAATAGAAATCTCACCCTACACATTTACCTAGGTGAGAGTTCTTTTATTTCCCACACCACATAGACATGGTAAGAGAAGGATTGGCCTTTGATATAGCAGTAAATCTACCCACTGCTGGGAATGAAGGAGAAGAGTGGATGTACACCATACCACATAGATATGGTATGAGAAGGATTGGCCTTTGATATAGTTAATCTACCACTGCTGGGGGTGAAGGAGAACAATGGCCTCAGTAGGACTCGAACCCACAAAGTCCTACAACTTTGGGATTACAAAAGTAGTGTCTTACCACTCTGCCAACTCCCCACCCTACCTGTATAATGAGCTCTAAGTGGCCCTACATGGAAATAAATTCATAGGGAATCTACCTTCATATCAGTCATGACCTTCGGATGAAAGCACAACCTTCAGATTCCCCGTCGATGTGTTGTAATTGGATTAATTGAAAATTACTGGTATTTATAAACTGATTATTAACACACCTAATGGTGTACTTGTGAATTATACATTCACTTCCGGGGGAACATTAAAGGACAGTTGGCTCAGTGATTACAGTGTAAATATAGCACTATGTATATATCTACCATTATAGACTCAGTTATCACATTATGAATATTATACACTATATCATATCCATCATTGTAGACTCATTCATCACAATGTAAATATATACACAATAATAACATGGTTTCAGATACAAAAGACTGTAATCTCCGCGGACTAGACACATAGTAATATCCGAGCAAATACAAGGATATTACATAGAGTCTATTATCCTACTCCTAATATAAAATCCCATAGGCTTAACATTGGGTTTCCGTATGCCACGCTGACTGGCATACGGAGTTTTATATGCCACTAGTGGCATACAGCATTGTTATTACATGATATTCCCAAATCGAGGAGATAGGGTAGGATAAAATCAAAACCTGATTCGTTTTAATCTTGGCCACTGCATTCCACTCCTGATGTTTTGGCTCCGGACTTCACTCGGCTTCGCCTCATGAAGTCACTTTGCCAAACTCCAGTCGTGGAATACGGTGGACAAGATTAAACCTCATCCAGTTTTGCGATAGTCTGCGGAGATTTTGACTGCTTTAATATGAAATCAGTTAATATTATATTAATTATTCAGCAATGCAAATTAAATTATCAAAGACAGAATGACTACCGATCTTCTCACATACTATCCACTATTACAAGATAATATATATATATTTTTTTTTTCTGGATAAGAACTGCCGATCCCAAACCCACACCCCCAAGGGGAAGCGGAAGGGGATCTAGTTCAATAGACAGAGAAAAATCTCTACACTATATATATATTTATATTTATATGTATATATATACACATATATAATATTGATACGTGCCCTGAAGCATATAATGAATTGATAATATAAGGTTATGTAATAATTGAGAAACGAGTGGTTGGAGGTAATATAACAAATACAGGGTTTATTAACAAGTATAAACCAGATTAAATACATCAAGATAAGACTTAAAAACGTGCTGGGTTCTGGTAAATCCTAGAGGAAAGTGACCGTTGAGTGAGGAAGCCGTGACGTAACCGGTCGGTTACCACGCGCACAACATGCAATAGTGACGTAACCGTGACCAAGGAAAAGTTACATGGTGATAACCCGGGATACTGGTAACCGGGGAAGAGGTCACTACAATTTATATAAATATAACCACGTTATATTGAGATATATATACATATTTCGCCATATGATCTGCTGTAAGCCTGAGTAGAACCTTATCACTGACAGGATGTTGATTTATAGACAGAGGTTGATGTACAGATGAAGGTTTTTTACAGACAGAGGTTGATTCAAAGACGAATGTTGATTTACAGTAGAAGGTGCCTCCACCTTGTCTTACCCAAATTAACCGACCCCCTGACATAGTTCGTGACACATGACACAGTTCTTGTGGTGATTAAATGTGCCGGCGAACTGTGACACCTTCATCATGAGGATGACCTCAACAAAAACGACACCAACGACAAAAACGACAGCTGACACCCCGGAAACATAACAACAGTGCATAGCTGACACCCAAGAAACACAACAACACCGACAGGGACAGCTGACACCCCAAGGACGCAACAACAGTGGCAGCTGACACCCCAGAGACTAAACAACACCAACAGTGACTGCTGACACCACAGACACAACAAGACCACCGATGATCACTAACAACCCGGTGAAAGCCGACACCCCAGAGACAACACTCACAGTGGCAGCTGACACCCCAGTGACACAACAACAGTGACAGCTGACACCCCAGTGACACCACAACTATAATGGTGACTGCTGGCACCCCAGAGACACAACAACACCAACACTAAAAGTGGCAATTTGTAAAGTTCTTGTCTCTACATTCCTATCATGACCAATTACATTGGTCAAACATCGTCTACACAAGGTGCACAGTGTCACCGGGTGTTTGTGAACAGGGGTCTCTTAATGTTCAAATATTATGTACAGAAAATCCACAGTATCTCTGTTGTTGCTTGATGTTTGTAAATGGCTCTCTCATTGGTCAAACATTGCATACAGAAAGTGCACAGTATCTCTGTGTTGCTGGATGTTTGTCAATGGGTCTCCCATTGGTTAAACATCGTCTACAGAGGGTGCACTGTGTTACTGGATGTTTGTGAGTTGGTCTCCAATGGGTCAAACATCATCTACAGAAGGTCCAATGTTTAGCCGTGTTGCTGGGTGTTTGTCATCTTTGTCATCTCCCGTTCTCCATTAATTGGGGCTGACTATGCATAAAGAAGGTGCACATTGCTGGGTGTTTGTTAACAGGGGTCTCCCATTGGTCGAACAATGTGTCCAGAAGGTGCACATGGTTGCCCTGTTGCCTGATGTTTGTAAATGGGTCTCTCATTGGTCAAACATTGAACACAGAAAGTGCACAGTATCTCTGTTGTTGCCCGATGTTTGTCAATGGGTCTCCCATTGGTCAAACATCATCTACAGAAGGTCCACTGTGTTACCGTGTTGCTGGGTGATTGTCATCCATTGTAATCTCCCGTTCTCCATTAATTGGGGCTGACTATGCGTAAAGAAGGTGCACATTGCTGGGTGTTTGTTAACAGGGGTCTCCCATTGGTCAAACACTGTCCAGAAGGTGCACATGGTTGCCCTGTTTGTAAATGGGTCTCTCATTGGTCAAACATTGCATACAGAAGGTGCACAGTGTGACCTGTTGCTAGATGTTTGTCATCAATTGCAATCTCCCATTAATTGGGGCTGACAGGATGGTGTCCCACAGATTTCATTGTAGAAGTAATTATATAGAATTGCATCGAAAATCGTATAAATAGACAATACTCAATGAGTTTGGATGGGCTTCGCCTTGATGACGATTCTGGCACATCCAAACGAGTTGATTATGTATTTTACAATTTGAGTGTGGTTCTAGATTTATCTCACCTCTTTCTATTACATTACATAGCATCACAATAACAGAATAGTTAATATATACTTAGCAAATCCATATGACGTCATTTCACATCCACTACGCTATGGCCGCGGAGTTGAATTGTCATTTAATTGGGGTGATCGTTGAGTATTTTTCTAATGTTATTCCTATGTACTAGCGACTTCGTCGAATCATATTTGGCTAGCCCCCCCCCCCCCCCCCCCCCCGTTCGTTCGTACCACGAAAGTCGGCCGCACTACAGGCTAACTGGGCCCTCTAGCGGGTATACGGGAAACCATCGTAAACTCGTGGTTATCATTTCGTATGACACAGGTGTTTGAGCTGATCATCAGCGATCAGAACTCTATGGATTGAAACCAGCGAAAGTTGGGATCTCATTTGTTTCTCACAAGAAAAATAGATCAGAAAACTACAATACCAAACTTTGATTTCGGCATGGCTTGAAATGAATCATAAGAGAAGAAGTTTGTCTGAGTCTAGTCCTACAAAAAAAAGACCAGGTTCGAGTTTTTCACTGTACGATAATCTCACTCTCATGGGCCCTCATTCTCCATGCCTAGGTCTGGTTCACTATGTCTCTATGTACGGGACCAACTTCAAGCCGATTCGACGAAATTATAACGTTTATATGTGGTAGGTAATAATAAATCTGTACCAAGGGAAGATAAAGATACTGAACTCGGTCATCGAGACTGCTGTGTCAGAGGACGTGTGTCTGTTTTTATGACCGCGATGAGGCTGCTCCATCTAAGTACTCACACCAACGAGCCTGAAAGAATGCACCTCTTCACATAGCTACATAGACTGGCCTCAGTTCCTGTATCCTACTACCCCTACCCCTACATCCCGCTTGATACAGGGAACTGGTAGAATCCGTAAACAGCCGTGTAGGCTTGTGCTGTGTAGCGCCAGCACTCTCCAAGCAGAAGTCCCAAACTACTGGTCGAGATATCTGCCGGGAGATTGATACCCATGATGACCTGTTGCGAACAGGAATTTATTGGTGTGAATGAGACCATATCCATTCTCTCCTTGCTTTACATGGGAAATGAAATGAAAACAAGGATTTCCTTGAAGGGGGGAAAACTGCCATCTCTGAATTAAATACAGTAAACCCCTGCTTAAGGGGGCACCCTCCATACCAAGCAAAGTTTCCCCCTTAAGCGAGGCCCCCTTAAACAGGGTTAAAATAACAACGAATTTCTGTTCCCTTAAGCGAGGTGTCCCCAAAGCGGAGTTTTACTACAGTCATATCTAAGTCTGTTGTCTCTTTTAAGCCTGCTTGTCAGTGTTTAGGCATGTTATATGTAGGTCTGCTCTTATAAGCTTGTAGTTGTAGCCTCCCTTAGTCTTAGTAGTCAGTGTTTAGGCCTGTTATAACGGAGCTCAAGTTTTGGGAGCCAGTGGTGTATTCATATTCATGCCGGATATGAGACCACACACAGAATGTCATCAATACATGTTTTCTCATCAGTCTGTCACCCCAGCAGTCTACACCATAATGACCCTGAATAAGATCGGGAGTAAGACACACAGATGCCTACAATTACACGAGGATTGATGTGTCCCTGTGTTTGCACGTCCAGTACAGCAAGGTTAATAAATGCCTGAATGTTGCCCGCCGTGGTGGTGGAAGTACGGGGAAGGAATTATCCTTAGCACTTTTGAGCGGCTACACTGTTTTGTCCTGTATGTCCTGTTTCGTTCTATAATATGTTATGTATATATGTTTCCGGACTGTACAAGGAAGAACGCCCGCCATAGGGTGATTGTGATGTCTTTTTTTTCTGAAAAAAAAAAAAATCCTACCCCTAATATAAAATCCCATAGGCTTAACATTGACTTTCCGTATGCGCCCGTATGTCGCATACGTATAAAGAATCGCTCCTAGGAGCATAACAAAATGGACCAATCAGAGATCAGCAGCTGAAAGCAGTTCCAACGCCTTCAGAGCAGCAAGGAGAGCTATATGGAGGACTTCAGAAAGTTTTTATGTGTTTTTTGTTATTATCCTCACATAAAAATATCGTTCACAGGGGGTAGGATAAAATCAAAACCTTATTCGTTTTAATCTGCCATTATCTGGGCTCCCGTATGCGAATCATGGAGTTTTGGCTCCGGATATCACTACGCCAAACTACAGTCGTCACATACGGGAGCCTAGATTAAAACTCATCCGGTTTTACAATATTCCTCAATGAAGCATGTGCGATACACTCAAACATACAGTTCTGTGTAGGGTTAGACTCTAGTACAGTATGTTATCGCCAGGGCCAGGGCACACAGGCTCAAACTCAGACTATTATGCGCTGCCATTTTGAGGCATGAATTCCTGCCTCTGCTGGAACTCAGCTACCCTGAGTGGTTTGCCAGTAACCACTGTGTTACTCTTCAAGCATAAGTCCTACAGTATCTTTTAATGGGCATGTACCAAATAGATCAGCTTGGAGAGTTATAACTCTCACTGAAGGGGACTGGCCAAAAGTGGCCATGCTCTGTTAAACCTTCATGTACCGTAAGACTCCCTCGCTGCCGCGTTTCGCGCTCCCTTAGCAGGGTTACTGGAGAGCTCGACCCATAGTTGTCAGGAGAACTCGACCCGTTTTGGAGAAATCGTTTGGAGAACTCGACCCATTTCAGATACTTATGGAGATGATATTTTCATATAGAAGGAAAGGTCTGATTAGTTAGCGATAGGGTTGAGGATAGGGTTAAGGTTAGGAAAGGGATAGGGATAGGGTTAGGGTTACAGATAGGGTTAGGATTAAGCTTTGGGATAGGGTTAGGGGTGGATTAGTGATAGGGTTAGGGTTAAGGTTTGGGATAGGGTTAGGGCTGGATTAGGGATAGGGTTAGGGTTAAGGTTTGGGATAGGGTTAGCGATAGGGTTAGGGATAGGGAAAGGGTTAGGGTTTGGGATATGGTTAAGGGAAAGTCTTCTGTTTTTGTTCTTCTCCAGAGAAAGCCAAATTTGAAGCCAAGATAGGGTTAGGGCTAGGGTTATCCCATGAAGGTGTGAAAGCTGTGATTTCAAGCGGGGGTCCGAGGTGCCGATGGGGCCGAGGTGCCATGGGGGGGGGGGGGGGGCTGAGGTGCCAAAGGGGCTGAGACATCCGGGAACCCTCTGTATGGTGGGCGGTCTTGTAAGTCCTCTGTAGGCTGGGCAGTCCTGTGGGGTCTTTCTTGTACAAATTGCTGTAGGGTGGGCAGTCTTGCGGGGACTTTCTTGTGCAGTACTATGTAGGTCCGACAGTCCTGTGGGGACTTTTTCGTACAATCCTCTGTTAAGCGGGCAATCCTATGGAGACTTTATTGTACATTATTATCCATCGTATACAAAGCCCCCATTGAAAACCACGACCCATTGTATAAAACCAGGCAGATAACATAACTGTGGTATACGGATCCACATCTGTGGTATACGGCCTTCAAACCATGGTATACGGGAAAAATAGTCCTTTTTGCTATAGAGCAAAGAAATAGTTCCTATTGTTATACCCACTAATATGGCAATTACTGGGTTTAATTTATTCAAAAAGATGGATAATAAATGCAACAAACGATGATTTTGTGGACAGGCAGCTTTGTAAACCACTCGCGGTTGACGTCGTTATACACTCGCTAGCGCTCGTGTATTAAAACGCGTCTACCACTCATGGTTTACGGTCGCCTGTTCACAAAACCATCGATGATTGTCTATGTCCTTTATAGGGTGGGCAGTACTGTTGGGACTTTCTCATACAGACTTGTGTAGGAGTGGAAGTCCTGTGGACACTTTCTCGTACAAACCTCTGTAGGGCTAGCCGTGCTGTGGGAACTTTCTCGCACAGTCCTCTGTAGAGTGGGAAGTCCTGTGGGGACTTTCTCGTAAGTCCTCTGTTGGGCTGGAAGTCCTGTCGAGACTTTCTCGTACTGTCCTCTTTCAGGTGGGCAGTCCTCTGTTGTCTTTCTCATAAAGAAATATGTAGGGCGGGCAGTCCCGATCGGTCTTCCTTGTACAATCCTCTGTAGGGCCGACTAAAGAAGAAACCAACACGTTTTAGTCAAAGTCGTCGTTCGCCACGAGTTGATGCAGAGTGATATGAACAAGGCAACAGCCGAGTGAATATCACACAGCATTCAAACGAGCTGGAGAATGACTTGGCTTTCTGTATTTATCACATCCCTGTTCACCCTAAAATAATGGACAACACACAGGGTATAGCCCATGGAAAACGGACTGGAATACTCGTAGGGGCATGGAGAACGAGCTCCCAATGTTAAGCCTATGCGACATAAATACCAGGGGTGAGATAAAGTCCTGTGGGAACTTTCTGATACAGTCCTCTGTAAGCCGGACAATCCTGTTGGGACTTTCTCGTACAGCCCTCTGTAGGGTGGGCAGAACTGTTGGGGACTTTCTTGAGCAGTCCTCTGTAGGGCAGCAGTCCTGCTACTACTTTCTCGTATAATACACTTTAAATACTTCAGCAATTTGACTAGTATGTGACCTATGAGATGGAAGCAATGATAATGGGAAACAATACAATATATTCTACTCAGGAAATATATGTCTCAACATCTACACTTTTAGGTCACATCTGGGACCCGATAATCGCAGATAGCGATTATTTAAGATATCTTGAGTTTTCAAGATAAATACCATTGGCCCCAATCGTTCAATAACCATCGCCAAATGTATGATAATTACAAAACGGTCGCTATTAACGATTATCGCGTCCAGAGAATGGCTGAATGAAGGATGGAATCTGAAAGTACAACGCGGCAGAGGAAGCAATACTTATATAGAACTGTATTAAGAATTGTATAAATACACAATACGCCATGAGTTTAGATGGGCCCCAATCGTCATCGAGGTGAAGCTGAGTGATGATTATGGCACATCAAAACGAGTGGAATATTATGTATTTTACGATTCGAGTGCGGTTTTGGATTTATCTCACCCCTTTCTATGACATTAAATAGCATCAGAATATCAGAATAACTAGAATATACTTAGCAAACATGATCTCACATTCACTATACCACGGTCGTGGCGTAGTATTTTCACTTTACGGGGGTGATTGTTGAGTATTTTTTCCTTATGTTATTTCTATGGCTAAACTTGTACCAGGGGTGAGATGATGAGATGCCATTAAACAGAATCAACACTTCACAACTGTCTCCATCATAGACCCTTGACTCATCCGCGGGCGAATGGCAAAATGGCGGCCGCGCGTGAGTTTCCGGTTTCAGACCCGGCCGACGCCATTGTTTGTTTTGATCATAACACAGCTTTTGGAGCAGCTTATCGCTGATAAAAGATATGTCAACAGTCAAAATTGATCGCATTTAAAGAAGGAATGTAAAATTCATTTGTTTGTTATAAGATGAGTGTTCGTTTATTGTGATTTTGTGTGAAAACGGAAGTTTCCCCCCAGGACTGTCAGTCTATAGTATAAGTCTATGTTTCGACTACAAAGTGCTAGCTGCCTGTAGATCTGCACTAGCCACCTCTGTGAAATATCTGGAAGTTATTAGTATTGAGCATGGACTGCAAACACAGTCCATTATTCAAGAAATAACTGGCAGATTTATATTTGTATTTTTTTCTTAAAATCATAGATACCTATTGCATAAACTGTCACTTTAGTGTCACACAGTTACATCAATATCAAGATATGATTTTAAGAAGCAGTATGCGGGGATTTTTTTTTTCTATTCAAGTATATTTGACGTTACAATTGTTCACTCGTTTCCAGGCGTAACTTGCCCATGTTGACAGAGTGATTGCAGATCCTGGCATTACTCTTATTGCTCTTGGCATAATCAGCCAGCCAGCCATGCTAAAAATCGATTGAGACAGTTTTGGGCTGGCCATAGACCCTCTTCACACTGGCGCTATCTTGTAACGGCCGACATGTAGATCACACCAGAACGAGGCGAGCAAGGTTAAGGGGCGTCCACCAGAGCCGACATGCCTTCCGACACACTCTCTGCGACACAGATTTCGTTTATCGCCGACGTTTTTTTTTGGTTGATCACGGTTCTACGACACGAGTCTACCTCGACTCCCCGACACGCCCCGACAAGAAGGGCCGTGTCGGGAGCCTCCCGACACACTGCGACAGAATCGATCAATGTTCAATATTTGCTACGACAAAGACCGTGTCGCAGCGTGTCGTAGCGTGTTTATACACATTTACATAGGAGAATAAGAATGTATTCACTTTATTAGGGCTGGCGATAGTGTAGGTGGGTCTTGGATATACACATATTTTTTTAGGCTCTAAAAACTCATTTCGATGTCAAATATAAGAATAATTGATTTGAGATATCTAGACCCTATCAAAAATTACCATATTTACAGTGCATAAGGCCCTTTATATCTGCTATCTAATTCCAAAATTTCATAATTTTCCTTAGAGTATTTCTCACATGAGAGTGTTTTTCCCGGCAGAATACCCTACGATGCTCCCGTAGGCACTGTTTTCCGCAGTTTTTGTGTCGTAGTGTGTCGGTACCTATGATTGCTATTTTTTGGGTAACCAACAGTGTCGCAGAGTGGCGCCGCTATGTCTGCGACAGAAAATCCTGACAGGCTGCGACACAGTGGTTCTGTGTCGCAGCGTGTCGGAAGGACTATCGTAGCGTGTCGGCTCTGGTGGACGCGGCCCTTTATATTTAGTTATCTTACATTTTCTTTTTGATATTTCAAATATTTGTTATGTGCTGCTGGTAGCCACCTCTAGGCCTAGAATATCATAATGTTAATATGATATTGAGCATGAACTTTATACTCACTGAGAATACGCTGTCCATGAATCAAATGTTTGATTTATTGTACATCAAATGCAAATCAAAAATATCACTAATAGGATTCAATATTGATTATTGGCTGTTTTATTTATTTTTTTAAATTTTGTTTAATAAAGTGACTATCTAGCAAATACATTCACAGACTGTGAAATGTAAGTCGACTTGGTTTACAGATAACATTAGGGCTATGGGGTCGTAGGTCGTCATTCATCAAATAAAAAAAATATATTGTAAAGTATGAGGCCGCACCTCAAAAACACAATACTTCAGTTGTACTTACTTTTACTAAAATAATAAAATACATTAGCTTGTCATCTAGAATGCCTACACTAATATATATGCACATGTCCTGCAATTGATTTTACCAATCACAAATGATTGCCTATTTTTGATAACTAATCCTACCAGACTGAGTGATGCCTGTAGGCATACACACAGAAATACTTTATGGTTCACATAATTATTCTATTGATGTAATAGATTATTAAATAATTTATCAACAAGCATGAAAGTTCTGTAGAAAATTGGTATGGTATACTGGTAGTAAGTTTCACCAACCTTTAATTTAAATCACAAAATTTAAATTTAAAATATTTTTTATTCAGATTTTTGATAGAAATAATATTTCAACGCAGGGAAATTTTTTTACCACCTCTGGTATGAAAAAAAGGAGTTATTTACAAAAAATAGGTTTTACAGGGTATTCCTTTGCTCATTTTTGGTGATTGGTGCAATCAGCTGACATAGACTCTATTTATATGAATTTCTTCATTACTGCTTCATAAGAAATACTAGATTGGTAATATGCATGAACAAAAGTGATTAATGGCTATATCTTGGTAGGTCTAATTGTCATTTGCTCTCTAGAATATATTGCTCACTTTATAATGTAGAGTGTTATTGACAGTTCTGTCTTGGCCAATTTCACTCGAGCGAGTACAGACTAGTTTTTAACGTTTTTCGGTTTTTCTATCCATTCAAACTAGACATCTAATTCCAGCAATGACATATTCAGATTATTTTACCTTATAATATCAAATTGGACGCATTTTCTATAGTTTAAGAACTCGAAATGCAGCGTGGCTCCTACCATTGTTTACATTTGTCAATACCCAAGTGGGCTTTACTCAAACACACTGACAACCACAGATGTTTTTGTCAAAAAACCCACAATCCGGCATCAGAAATTCATGAAATCTGAAATCCGATGCCAGAAATGGAAAGTTCAGATGATTTCACACTAGAAAGCCAAATTACAGGCAGTTTCTATGGTTAGAAGTCGGAAACTAGGTGATATACGGCCATTGTTTACATTGTCGGAACACCCGCACTGAAACCGGAAACTCACTGAGCGCAGGAATTCTGGGATACCGTACAGGGGTCTATTACCAGTTCTTATTGACGTAGATTTAGAGGCAGGGGTCGTTAGAAAGGTAAACAGAGCTCTTTTTATGGCAGGTTTGGCTTTCAGATCTGTGTCGGAAGTTATGGTTCGTTAGATGTAGGTTTATTAACGTAAGATTTTAAGTAGAACTACAGAAAAAGACGGTAGTGTGTCTAACAAGACGTAAACTTTCTGTGCGTGGAAGATGAAAGTCTCCACAGTAAAAACCTGCCTCCTTCGGAATCATTATCGTTTGAAATGTTGTGAAATATTAACTCTTTCAGTCCGAGCAATGCCTGGAGGCATTCCCACCCAGGGGACGAGGAATGCCTCCAGGCATTCCCACCCAGGGGACGAGCAATGCCTCCAGGCATTGTTTAAAACTATATTTATGTTTATGTGTCATCATCACAAACGTTATGTTTCATGAGAAATAATGAATAGATTTACACCATTCATTCACAATTAATAAAAAATACCATGTTCATCATTATTCTCTGTGGGTATTCGATAAGTAACTATAGTAACTGGTATCTAGAGGTTGCTAAGTGACACCCATACGACAAACAGACACCATACGGCGATAGTCTCGTCCCCTTGGGGTTTATAGAGGTATTATGCCTCGTCCTATAGTGCCTGTGCTCTCCAATCAGGCTCGGACAGAAAGATTTAATGATAATAATGACTTAGCGCGAGAAAAAAGCCTTGACCAGAATTTACGTCAGACCTACAGGAGTTAGTACCGTGCAAAAGTAAAACGTAAAGAATTATTTATATTTCAAGAAATCTTAAAGTACTAGTAGGAACATCTTCATGTCCTTCAGCCATAACTTCATAGCTAACATGACCCTAAACCATATCCTCATGACTAAGATAAACCTCAACCATGTCTTCATGACTAACACAACCATGACCTTCAGCTATATCTTCATGACTAATAGCATGACCTTCAACCACGTCTTAATGACTTAAACGACCTTCAGACATGTAACCATGACTAACATGACCTTCAGGCATATCTTCCTGAAATTTTTTAAAACACCTTTCATTAGGGTAAATGCATTTTGCATTGACTCCAGGCTCATGACTAAAATGACCTTCAGCCATGTCTTCATGGCTAACATGACTTTCAGCTATGTCTCCATGGTTAATATGACCTTCAGCCATGTCTTCATGGCTAACATGTCTTTCAGCTATGTCTCCATGGTTAATATGACCTTCAGTTATGGCTTCATGACTAACATGACTTTCAGCCATGTGTTCATGACACTTCATGGCAATAAAGACATTCATGCATGTCATCATGGCAATAAAGACTTTCAGGAATGTTCTAATGTCGCGAGGTGGCCTTCTGAAACTATTAACAGGATAATTAGATATAAATAGTGGACTGAGGAGGTTTGTGAACCTGCAGGTGTTCCATCCAGGCTTATTGCCTACCCTACGCCGTTATTTCCACCTGGGACACCTCACATCGCTGATGTAATATTCGATGGCTCATTAAGTGCGAGTAATTAGTTCAGTCGGTCAAGCACTGATGTGTGACTGCTGTGAGTGTGGCCAGCAAGGCTAGGATCACTGATGGGGTGTGATGGCTGTGAGTGTAGCCGGCAGAGGAGCTCTAAGATCACTAATGGAAAGAGACAGCTGTGAGTGCGGCCAGAAGGGCTTGTTCCACTGATAGTGTGTGATGGCTGTTAGTGCAGCCGGCAGGGCTTGTACTACTTATGGCGTGTGATTCTGTGAGAGCGGCGGTAAAGCTAAGATCATTGATGGAGTGTGATTCTGTGAGAGCTGCGGTAAAGCTAAGATCATTGATGGAGTGTGATTCTGTGAGAGCGGCGGTAAAGATAATATCATTGATGGAGTGTGATTCTGTGAGAGCGGCGATAAAGCTAAAATCATTGATGGTGTGTGATTCTGTGAGTGCGGCCGGCAGGGCTAAGACCACTGATGGGGTGTGATGGCTGTGAGTGCGGCCAGCAGGGCTAAGACTACTGATGGCGTGAGATGTCTATGAATGTAGGCGGCAGAGGATAAGATCACTGATGGTGTGTGACGTCTGTGATTGCGGCCGGCAGGGCTTGGACTAACGATCGGGTGTGATTCTGTGAGTGCGGCCGGCAAGGCTCAGACTACTGATGGCATGTGTTGGCTGTGAGTGCGGCCAGCAGGGCTAAGACTACTGATGGGGTGTGACACCAATGAGTGCGGCCAGCAGGGCTTGTTCCACTGATAGAGTTTGATTCTGTGAGAGTAAAGCCAAGATCACTGATAGAGTGTGATGTCTATGAGTGCGGCCGGCAAGGCATCCTATTGGTGTTTGGCAAGTGGTCGTAGCCGTTCTCAGTCATTAATCCTCATTTAGCATGCCGCATACTAAGATACACAGCCTATAGTTTAGGGAGAGGTTCCAGCATGTGGCAAAGACTATCCCTTCACTATCTTCATGCCAACTCTATGGCACTGGTAAGGCGCAGAGTCCAGTATTTTAGTCTTAGAGGTGTGCCCTGTTGACCATGACCAATGACCACAGACTGAAGTACCTCATTGCTCCACGGGTACATGACATATCTGGACCCTAAAAGGTAGTTGTAGAAGTGACTGGTTTCCAACTAGTCTACAGCAACTGACCCACTGCCTGGATAAAAGCTAACCTTCAACTTTATAATTCTTCTATAATTGAACACCCCGTTTGTTGCTAGTTATTGTAGAAGCAAATTAATATGATTTTTGTGTAATATGATTTCTCCTCAGTTGTAATATGATAGTTGTCTTCTTGTTGTTACGACCTTTCTGTAAATCCACATATGAGGCAGGTTTACTAAACTACAGACAATTCACCTTGAAAATTGATACCCATGTAATTGTTTACGAAACTTATAATTGTACTAAAAGCTATAGGTCACCGTCCTTGTTTTTGAAAGAATTGTAGAAAACCCCTATTTATCAGTACATTTCCCAAATAAGATAATATCTATGTAAATAAACTGATTTCACCTATTCTCACTGTCAGTTGTTTTGTATTTATCCTACCAGTCTCCACGATTTGAGATGAAATAAATAGTTGCATAGAACCATTTTGTACCACTCAATGTTAAGCTCATCATATTTTTTATCAGGGGAACCCCTGAGCATTGCAGTATCAAATATTACACAGAGCACAGGGCACAGAGCTCGTCATTCACACGGAGTATCGGAGTGGTGGTCGTCTCATTCAAGTCGTTAACTGTTATCTAACAGCCTGCTCTAACAGCCCCATCTAACGGCTCGCTCTAACTCACCCCATCATGACCAACATGGTCCGATCACGCCATGCTCCCAGCCTCCCTCACTCTCCACACACATATTCACCCCGTCTCCCTCACTCTCCACGTCTGCCTCACTCTCCACACACATATTCACCCCGTCTCCCTCACGCTCCACATCTCCCTCACTCTCCACACACATATTCACCCGTCTCCATCACTCTTCGCGTCTCCCTCACTCTCCACACACATATTCACCCGTATCCCTCACTCTTCACGTCTCCCTCACTCTTTACACACATATTCAACCCGTCTCCCTCACTCTCCACGTCTCCCTCACTCTCCACACACATTCACCCTGCCTCCTTCACTCTCCATACATATTTCCCCCGTTTCCATCATTCTCCACATATACTATCCCCGTCTCCTTCACTCTCCACACACATTCATCCTGCCTCCTTCACTCTCCACACATACTATCCCCGTCTCCTTCACTCTCCACACACAATCGACCTGTCTCCCTCACACTCCACACATATTTTCCCTGTTCCCATCACTTTCCACACACATTCACCCAATCTCCATCACTCTCACTGCACGAAAATCACTATTTTACATATGCATAAGAAACGCGTCTAACAGTAGGATTTTGCGTCTATAAGTTAGACCTGTTATCCGTCTCGTAGACGCCTTATCTAGTGGCGTATATAGGGGGTAGGGGGTAGGGGGTGGGGTTGGGAGGTGGCGGGTGGCGGGTCAGTGTTGGTGTATCCTCTACCAACACCCACAGGCCCGGGTGGGCCGCGGGTCGCACTTTTTTTTTTTTTTTGGTATCATATATACGCCTGGCGTATATATATGTTGCGCAGAGTATATTTTATCTTAAATACGCCAGGCGTGAAAGACAGCCAAGTCGCGCGCGTCTACATATGGAAACTGTCTTGTAGACGCCCGAAACGTAGACGCGTATAAGAGGTGTATAAAAGTATAAACAAGCCACGATACAGCCGATACGTGCGTTATCGCAATGGCGTATATATATATGTAAAATAGTGGTTTTCGTGCAGTGTCTCCACAACTCTCTCGCTCTCCACACACATATTCACCCCGTCTCCCTCACTCTCCATACACACTCCCTGTCTCCCTCACTTTCCATAACATCACCCGCCATTAATAGTTTAACATCCAATATGTTTTATTAGACTTACTTTGGGTTTCACCGAATCTATTAGGTGAATGTAGGTAGAAATCTCACTCCTATACATTTACAGAGGTGAGAGTTCTTTTATTTCCCACACCACATAGATATGGTATGAAAAGATTTGGCCTTTGATATCGCAGTAAATCTACCACTGCTGGGGGTGAAGGGGAAAAGTGGCTGCAGTGGGACCCGAGTTGGACAACTGTGATCCCCATATATTTTCGATGGGGACTCTGTAACCCATGGGTAAGAAAGTAAACATCTCAAACCGGTGTTTGATGTAGACAGTGTGACATAGTGACGGGGCAGCTGCTGTCTCTCTGTTCCACGTCCAGTGTGAATCTAATATGTGTTAATTATTTTGTTTCAGAACAGAGTTATAGCGTGTATCTCGTGAGGAGCCGGCAGGGCTCAAGAGGCCAGCATCATGGGGGAGTATGTGTGTTTCGGTGACTACATCTGCCTCTACTGCGAGGAGACCAAGGGCTACATGTACAGCGAACAGAGCAGGTCAGTGATCAAAGCAAACTATAGGGAGCCAAAGTGTACCCGCTGAAACCACAGATACCCGTTTACAAAACATCATTTCCGGATATAGGCGATCAGTACTTTGACTATATAGGTTTGAAATTATATGTGTCATTCTCCAATCTTTTAGATCCATATTTTTGATAAACTTGACAACTGTCATCGTAACTTTAAGACAGAGTTATTCAGAGATGATTGTAGTAAACTACACTTCAATAAGAACAAACGAGACCAAAAACAAATTTGGTGGTGCCTGACTGTTTATTGGTGATGGCCAATAGAAATGGGCTATTAGGAGAATTACAAAAATCTATGCCATTTTTTGTCGGCCAATGAGAGCTGGCCTAAAGAGGGATCGACAGAGCGAGTCTGTCAGTAAAACTGTGGGTCAGGAGCCATTCCGTATATCCAAAAGTGATTAAATTCACAGTCTGTTAGTAAGTAAGTGATTTTGTGGATTTATTTTAATCCTCAAAGTCAGTCAAGTAGTTAGTTTCACCGAGCCATTCGGTGAGAGCATATTTTGTTATCCGCTGAGGTATACCACGCTGGCCTCATTTATAAACTCCTGATCCAACCACCTGCTCACCAATCCAATATCTGCTCACATCTCTCACAAGCTCTGACTACCAACCACCAGTCTATTATCCCTATAACAACCAACATGTACACTCATACTGGTCTACCATCACTATGACAACCAACAAGTACACTCATACAGGTCTACCATCACTATGACAACCAACAAATACACACACACTGGTCTACCATCACTATGACAACCAACAAGTACACTCATACAGGTCTACCCTCACTATGACAACCAACAAATACAAACATATACTGGTCTACCATCACTACGGCAACCAACAAGTACACACATACTGGTCTACCATCACTATGACAACCAACAAGTACACACATACTGGTCTACCATCACTATGACAACCAACATGTACACTCATACTGGTCTACTATCACTATGACAACCAACAAGTACACACATACTGGTCTACCATCACTATGACAACCAACAAGTACACACATACTGGTCTACCATCACTATGACAACCAACAAGTACACACAAACACTGGTCTACTGTCACTATGACAACCAACAAGTACACACACATATATACTGGCCTACCATCACTACGACAACCGATAAGTAAAAACACACTGGTCTACTCGCAATTCAGCTTTAGTTCAAACTTACAGGGCGAAAGTCGAAATTGAGGAAGAAAGATGGGAAAGTTTAAACCATTAAAAAGGGAAGCATTCATTTGAATCGATACATATATATGTTCTAATTTCCCTTGATCATGCTATTATTTTTCACTATTTGATGAAAGATAAATGTGAATCTAATCAAGAGAGCCTACTCTAACATTGCCATCAGGTTCTAGAAAATGTCGGAATTCCGTCATTTGTTAGCAAATTTATATCCCTGCGTGACGTCACGCATGAGAGAGTGAATACTTTATGACTGTCCTGGTTACAGGACAGTGAGCATGCACTGACCCGTGAATACCAGTCACCAAGAAGGACTAGCCTCCACACACCTAATAACCCGCCGTCTCTGCCCCCCAAATACACACTCGGACACACCTTTTTTTTCTTTATTCAATGCAACATGTATACAATCACGACATACAGTATTCGCCGAGTGGCGTTCTTCCATACAGCAGCCACAATTAGACATATAAGACAATACTATCAAGAAATGTCACGAAATTTCATATGATTGTTTATATGGCATAAGTAGTCTACGCGGAATGATATATCACGAAGCGGAGCTGAGTGATATCTGTAGCTAAGACAATGAATGCCATGTAAACAATTATATGAAATTGAGTGACATTTAGATTTTATCCTACCCCGTCACATGTTTTTAACCTCGTATGACACCCGCGGCATGTAAATAATTTATGGCATAACCGTGGCATACATCCACACCATGTTAAGCCTATGGAGATTTATATAGCAACGTGCGCGCGGCCGTCACTGAGTGTGACAAACAACAAATCTCTCATTTATTGTTCTTTAAATGGTTGTCCACAAGCGCCCGCTCTTCATATCTAAGATTAAAATACAGCTTCTGAAAGCTGAAATTCAGGGCTTTCCTGTGAATATACATATAGCAATAATGAAGGAATAATTCATTTAGATTTTTCACTTGTTTTCAAAGGAATTGGCCTGGGCCTACACCCCGGTCCATGGCACCTGCTCTACCAGACACTGTGTTTTGTTCAATCATTTGCTTATAGGTTATACCACTTTAAATACTAAAAAACTATTTTTGTCAATTAGAGGACACTTTGAGCTTCCTCTCAGTGCTAACACGAAATTTCTATGACCAAAATAAGTTAATCAAGCACTCATTTGAAAGAAGGAAACGCTTGTCACACAAACATGGTTGACTAAAACAGCTTCGTGCCTATACCATTGTAAAGAGCATACATAGAGGATTAATTTGATGTATGACATGCCATATTTTGATGACTGTAAGAGGTCGGCATCTTGAAATAGCTGCACTGAAGAACTGAGTTTGGCAATTCTCTGATCTGGCTGGAGACTTCAGGTTCTAGGTAAATTATGCAAATTAGCTTCCAAATTACTATTTACAAGTCAGAGATATGCTTTGCCTTGTATGACATGATTTAGATTAGAGAGGAGTATTATTTGGGTTTTTTGTGCAAAATTTATGCATCATTATTACAGATTTCCCTATTAATATGCAAATTAACAAAGATGTCATCAATATACATGAAAATAAATATCTCCATTGTATTCAGCATTTGAAAATACCCCTGTATGCTAAATATCATTTTCCTATCGTCAATATCTAGAGAGTTATTGTAATAAATCTGTTCATCTGTACCAATCATTATGTGGTGCCATGCCCTTCTACTGTTTTCTATACACTTGAGTTCCTCACATTCAATCTTAATTTGACTAGACTTTCCTCCATAATTCTTGAACTACTTGACCGATTTTTAAAATTCAAATATCTTTGTGATCCTCTCTTTCCAGGCTATATGTTGCATATATCATTCTAATTATAGATATAAAATTCAATTTTCAATTCGCGTAGCTAATTTATATGAGGGATAGGATAAAATCACAGATCACAGTGACACACTCCATGACAAACACCGTTCCAGTATAATTCTGATTCTTTTGAAGATTTCATTACTACTTTTGATTAAACTATATAACTACAGATGATGATCTTATGATCATTTTATTACTCTAATCATTCTGATCTTATGGTCAGGTTAGGTAAGTATTTAGTCAATTTGCATGGTTTTGTTCATAAGATATTCTTATGATCTACGTGAGGTTGTTCTTCTAATAATGGCTATACTTATTATTAGGTCCAATAAAGGCATTTTATCCTACCCCTAATAAAAAACTCCATAGGCTTAACATTGAATCACTGTATTCGGTCTGGAGTTCAGAAAAATGAAAAATATTGCTCTAGTGGGATACACTTGACAAATGACGTAATTTGTTAATGTAGAAGTAATTTAGACGGGCGGGGTAGGATAAATTCTAAACCAAACTCGAGTTAATCATGTTATTGTTCATCGCATCCCGGCAAGATCGCGTATTGCTGCTCTCGGCTTCGCCTCGCGCAGTTATACGCGATCTTGCCGTTGTGCGATAAACAACAACACAACTAACTCTTGTTTGGTTTCTCCATAATATTCCCTGTGTAAACACCTAATAACCACTCCCCCCCCCCCACACACGCACACGTGTTCACATCCCACACACCTTGAGGCGTCACAGATGGTGCCTCCATGGGGCCTCTTGTGTTTTCTTTTGTTTATTTACCTACCATATCTCAAAGCTATGATTCTGGTAGGATCTGCTTGGAGTTTCTCCCATACATAGGGACAGAGTCAACCAGATCTAGGCTTGGAGACTGAAGGCCCACGAGAGTGAAAATCTTGTAAAGAGACTAACTCGAAGCTGTTATTCTTTTTTTGTAGTTCTGAACTCGCCTCACCTTCTCATCTCGTGATTTATGTCTAGCCATGCTGAAAACAGAATTTAATGCTGTGGTTTTCTGATCTCATTACCTTGATAGACACCTCTGAGATTTGATTGGTGTCAGGGCAAATTATAGCCCATTCAGAACTATGCTGGCTCCCCAGGTATCTGCTAGGGGGCTTGACGGATGCCTGCAAATCTTACACGTTCATATGCTCTATCGACGAAGTTGCTAGTTCCATATATAATACAACATTTATTTTCCTTTGGTTATATCTTAACTATACACGATTTGCTCACATTTTGTGTTTGAGGTGGTCTGTGTTCAAGCTTCTATATTCTTTTGTTTGTTTTGAAATACTTATAGGGAGAGGGGGGTACAGGAATCGTTAATGTTTTCACGTATGCTAACTATAGTCCTTGTTGCCGGGGTAGGGTTACCCTTGAAGTTTTTATGGATTATATTTTAGTCCTTGTTAATCAAATATTCAGGAATCAGAAATAATTATAGAGGGAAACTATGTTCCGGTGAGCAAAGGTTCAAAGTTAAGAGGTAAGGCTTGGAGAAATTACTGCCCAAGGCCTTGGCTGCGGGCAGTAATTTTCCCGAGACTTACCGAGTAACTTTGACTTTTGCTTACCAGTACTTGGTTTCCCTATTCCTATATACCTTCAAATATCGATAAAAATGGTTATTTTTTTACCTATGATAGCCCCAAGAAAATGACCACCCTTATCGAGTAACTGCAACAGCAATGTTTTCGACCCCGTGCTCTTTATATCACGTGGTCAGCCCGGGATGAAAACGTCAGCCTCACCACATAACACATAATTACTGCACCCCCAGCAGCGGTATGTAACTATAGATTGTTCGCTAATGGGTATATAGGAATAGAGGGAAACTATGTTCTGGTGAAAGGAAGTCAAAGTTACGAGGTAAGGCTTGGAAAAATTACTGCCCAAGGCCTTGGCCGCGGGCAGTAATTTTTCCAAGCCTTACCAAGTAATTTTGACTTCCTTTCACTGGTACTTGGTTTCCCTATTCCTATATACCTTCAAATGTGGTTTAATAACGATAATTAGCTTTATTTGCTCATTCACCATCAAACCTGAAGCCAGATCCAACCTTATCGAGTAACTTGACACTTTATGTTTACTCCCCACTGCGCTTTTCATATGAATTTTGTAAGAGACAATCTGATTGGTCTAAATGTCAACCTTGGGTAGTATACGGCAACCTTGGGTAGTATCCATAAGTTACTCCACCCCCCAAAACGTGGTGTAAGCATAGAGTGTACAGCCATAGGTATATAGGAATAGAGGGAAACTATGTTCCGGTGAAAGGAAGTCAAAGTTACGAGGTAAGGCTTGGAAAAATAACTGCCCAAGGCCCTGGCCGCGGGCAGTAATTTTTCCAAGCCTTACCGAGTAATTTTGACTTCCTTTCACTGGTACTTGGTTTCCCTATTCCTATATACCTTCAAATGTGGTTTAATAAGAGACAATCTGATTGGTCTAAATGTCAACCTTGGGTAGTATACGGCAACCTTGGGTAGTATACCAACCTTGGGTAGTATCAGATAGTTACTCCACCCCCCAGAGCGTGGTGTAAGCATAGAGTGTACAGCCATAGGTATATAGGAATACCTCTTCCTTACACTGCCCTCAGTCCCCTTTCCTGCCCAACGTGTCCGGGCCGCGTTTAGCCCCGTGGGGGCGTGCTATCTTTTTGTATTAGTCATTTATCTTATTTGGACTGATTTAAAAATGTATTTTTCTTATTTTCTTAAAACATTTGTACATTACTTGCTGAAACCGAAATTATGGCAATGCCATAACAGCTCTTTATCCTTGTGTCATATGCTGACGATATTGTATTATTGATAAATGGAGAATCGCAAGAAGACTGGACATACAAAGCTCAATATGATCTTAATTTAAGTTGTGGCGTTTTCTACACTTACTTGTATTGATCTTAATATAATTCACAACTGGACAAAAAGAAATACCATCAGAATAAATTGTAAAAAACGAAATTCATGTGGTTTGGGAACAAAATAGTATGAACAGGAATAAAACTGTTGATATAGGAAAGTTGACACTATATACTGTAAATTGCTAAAAATACTTGGAGTTGTTTTCGATAACAATCTTAATTTAAAGTAGCAGTAGGATGGGAAAAAGATCAAAAGATATGCACCTACATGAACTTTATGAAAGATGTAAGATACAACCTTTAGTAAAAAAGAGCTAGACACTTAATGAGTTTAATGAAATAATGGAGTGAAGATAAATCCAACTTACTGATAGTCCAGATAATACTGCAAGAACTAGAAGTAAAAACAAAGTACGTCTGGAAATAGCTAAAACAAGAACAAAGAAATAGGAAAAAACCCTTTAGAAATACAGTTGTCACCGCTCTACAAATGGAATTTATCATGGGATATGACAAGTACAAAACCTAGAGAGAGGAGATCTATTCAAATGAAATTCAAAGAGGTGCTGTATCAACAACATGATTATGAAGAAAATTAGAATTTAAAAGGGAAGATCAGATCAATAGTTCTATTTTGAAAATGGGATTAAGTATCAACAAAATTTACTGATGTAGTACTGTATGTAAACAACATTTCTGTAATTTATAGTTATTTTCCACATTCAAACTTTAAAATTAATAGAGCGGAAAGCTAACGACTAGATTTATGCATAAAACCACCAATATATTTTAACAAACATTCAAGAGGATTTAAAATGTGTATAAGTATAGAGATCATCTAATGAATTTTTCGCTATCCTGTTTTGTTTTATGCAACTGTGACGTCCTTGTAGGATAAAATCAAAACCTGATTCGTTTTTATCGTGGCCACCGCATGCCACTCCTGGAGTTTGGGCTCCGGACTTCACTCGGCTTCACCTCATGAAGTCACTTTGCCAAACTCCAGTCGTGGCATACGGTTGCCAAGATTAAAACTCGTCCAGTTTTACTATAGTTCGTGAATGTGATCACATGAATATGGGAGATCGTTGCATATGTGGACGAATATCTCTATCGTTAATTATCTTTACTCCCTGACCTCCATACAACCAAATCCGTGGTCTACTGAAAAAAAACACACAAGAAAGACGTCATATGTAATTGGGCGTGTCGTGACTTTGAAAGGTCAGCCATGTACTCGTGTAAATTGAGACTAAGATTTAAAAGATACCTTGACTTTTTTGGCATCTGTTTAGGGGAGTGGCACGACAGTGTGGGAACCAGTGGGAGGGTGAAGAGGTACACACCAGTTTATATACACAATAATGACTGGTTTTGTGTACGAGTGGCCGTAATCTCCGAGTAGTTGACGCGTAGTAATATCCGAGCTATTAGCGAGGATATTACATCGTCAACTATGAGGAGATTACAGTCATTCGTAGATAAAACCAGTTGTTATTGTATTTATTACCCACCTACAAGATTGATAACAAATCTATTGCAATTAAACAGTTTCTGTAAGCCATTTCGTTCCAGACACCACAGAACTGTCAAGCGTGGCAGTAATTCGGTGTAGACTTACAACAATAATATAGTTCCCCATTAACCTGTGATTTTAGCATGTAAAACGTTTTATGACAGTGAGATCTGATGGTTAATTAGATTTCTAGGACTAATTGTAAATAATTTATATTGAATGAATATCCATGAAACTTGTTTCGAAGTAAATGATGATTTGACTTGATTATGGATGGGACTTTATTTCCGGAATCTCCCGCAGGAGATTCTGACATGTCAGAATCTCCTGGTAGCTGTTTCCAGGTGCTCTATGTATTTCCTATGGAGACTACCTATTTGGTGGGTAATAAAGACTGCTGCAGGTGATATCTCATGGCAATCCTTGCATCACACCCTCCTCTGCATCCAAGTACATCAACAGGGCCTTGACATCTGCACTTCTTGAACAGGGGTCTCAAGTCGAAGTAAACCTGTTATCAAAACACATTCTTTACCCAGAAAGTATCCAGCGAACCAGATTTGGGAGTTCTAAGAAGGGCGGTCTGCTTAACTACATGTATTGGTTTCTTTTTCTGTTGTGATGGTTCCAAGATGGATTGGTTGTTCGTCTATATGTAACCTATAGTTTTTTTCTGTTTAGCAGTTCTATGATGGACAGTATGTTTGTTTGCACTATTGTTTTTCTGTTTGGTAGTTCTAAGATGGACAGCCTCTTTTTTTACATTATTGTTTATCTGTTTGGCAGTTCTAAGCTGGACAACCTACTTGCTTACATTATTGTTTTTCTGTTTGACAGTTCTGAGATGGACACACTGTTTGTTTACATGTATGCTTTTTCTGTTTGGCAGCTCCACGATGGACGGCCTGTCTGTTTACATTATTGTTTTTCTGCTTGACAGTTCTGAGATGGACACACTGTTTGTTTACATGTATGCTTTTTCTGTTTGGCAGCTCCACGATGGACGGCCTGTTTGTTTACACTGGTCAGAACAGAGAACAGCCAGTTGGAATCCCCAACGTTCATGGTAAGTTGAAGAAACTTTAAGAAATATCATTATCAATGATTTGACAAAGAGTCAATATTTGAGATATAAGGCCATTTTCCATTGGCCAAATGATTTTATTTCCTTGGCGATGCATTGGGAATTTCAATTAGTATAGACCCGGAAAATGCAGAAAATGCAGTGCATACACTGCACCCTCAGCGACCAATTGATACCGACATGCAGTCGGTGGCACTACCTACAGACTTTTTGGGAACTTGAATAATCTGTGCCGTTCCCGTCATCAAATGGAAAATAGACCAATGATAAGGTGAAGCACTGTAATATCAGACATCGGTTCATGTTAATGAAATTTTTCACTTGCACACGAAAACAGTACTAATTAATTTAGTTCTTCCAAAAGTTGGTCCATGGTGGTCAAGGACTTTGTTTGTTTGTTGGGGTAGTTTAACGTCCAATATGTTCTATCATTATTATTATATACCTGTGGCTGTATGAGCTACGTATACTGCTTGCTCCTACCCATGGCGTATTTGTACCCGTACAGCACACTGTGACGTACGGGGTATGTGATTACGTGACTAGGTAAAATTTTGCCATTTTTAGGTATATAATAAAACAAAACAGGCTGACTGTCTCCGTAAGTCAAAATACTTAGTAAAATTGTTGATCACATTCACCCCTCTGCCTAGTGCCTACGGCATCGGGATGTATGTGATCAACAATTTCATCGCATATTTTTGATGTACGAAGACAGTAAGCCAGTTTCCGTATATTAGACTTACTTTAGGTTTGACTGAATCTATGATATGAATTTAGGTAGAAATCTCACCCTACACATTTAAGGAGGTGAGAGTTCTTTTGCTTCCCACCCCACATAGACATGGTATTGGCCTTTGATATAGCAGTAAATCTACCACTGCTGTGAGTGAAGGAGAAAAGTGGCTGCAGTGGGATTTGAATCCATAAAGTCTGACAACCTTGGGATTACAAATCTAATGCTCTTTATCAACCACTGACCTAACTCCCAATCCCGGGCGCTTTAGTTATGCTTGCGTGCAAGCATATCTGGCCTGCATCATGCAAAGGCAAGGCGACCAAGAGGGTGACAGATTAATCATTACGTCCATCCCAGCAGGCCAGTCAACTACTGTACATTGCCATCTAAACACTGGTGAGGGTGCTGTGTATAGAGCCTCCAGAGGTTACTAAACTCCCGATTATCGCCCCGGGTAAAGCAAAGTTCCGCTCCCGATAGACTTGGCACACTACGACAAAATGAACCACAGTTTTCTGATTTATAATTTGAGAAACTGAATATAATTTCGGATTCCCATGTAGAAATAGCTGAAATTTCCATTTCTGACATCAGAATTTCAATTTGAGGATGTCTGAAAACCGTTAAACTGCATTAATTCTGGGCTACGGGTAAGGGGTCTATCACCATACTACGTCGGTAACCAGCGAAACCCGGAACTTGTCATCAGATTGAATTACGGGATACCTCAATAGGGTCTATGCCTTGTTTCTGCCGCATTTGACAGGTCCATACTGGCTGAACTGTCCTGCAGACACAATGACCATCACTGACGACTTTAAAGCCCTTTGATTCTTTTGGTCGTTGACCAAGTCAGTCAGTGATAGGTTCCATTCATAATCTATGCACATAATCTATCTGGGAGGTACCTTCAAAACGGTTGTATAAACCGATGTATCAACCCAGGATAAATAAAATGTATAAATTTTTTTTTTTTAAATGGTGAACACTTCTTTGCATGTCTGTTTCCATTCACCGATCGGGCGATGGTATACCCTAAAAACTGATCGGTGGTTCCCGACTGCAGATCGGTGGTGAATAGTATATAGAAACTGGCTCACAGTCTTTGTAAGTCAAAAATATGAGGTAGAATAATCAATCAGATACATGCCGATGCTAAAGGCACAGGGATGTATCCGATTAATAATTTCACCAAGTATTTTGCCATATCAAAGACAGTGAGCCAGTTCTTGTGCTATTATATACAGGTGGTACCTAAAAATGGCGAAATATTAGCTTGTCACGTGATGTAATACCCCGTTCGTCATACTGTGACGTATGGCTATATAGACCCTATTGAGGTATCCCGTAATTCAGTCTGCTGACAAGTTCCGGATTTCGCTGATTACCGACGTAGTGTAGTGATAGACCCCCTACCCGTAAGCCAGAATTAATACAGTTTAACGGTTTTCAGACATCCTCAAATTGAAATTCTGATGTCAGGAATGGAAATTTCAGCTATTTCTACATGGAAATCCGAAATTATATTCTCCAATTATAAATCAGAAAACTGTAGTTCATTTTGTCGTAGTGTGCCAAGTCTATCGGGAGCGGAACTTTGCTTTACCCGGGGCGATAATCGGGAGTTAAGTAACCTCTGGAGGCTCTATATACGTCATGGGTAGCAGCAGGTAGTATGTGTAGGTCATACGGCCATAGGTATATAATTATACCCCATACGTCATACTTTGACGTACGGCTATATATATACGTCATTGGTAGCAGCTGGCAGTATGTGTAGATCATACGGCCATAGGTATATGATAACATCCCGTACGTCATACTGTGACATACAGCTATATATATATACATATGTACACGTCATGAGTAGCAGTGGGCAGTATGTGCAGGTCATACGGCCATAGGTATACATAATGATATGGAAAATGGCTTTATATAGAGTGCCCTACTCTCCACGCCCCGACTGGAAGTCGACCCTTCGCCAACCACTAGTGGCCTAGTTTAGCAGTAACGGGTTTGATGGTCTCATCGAGTAGGGAGATTAATGACGTAGCTAGCCTCCTGTATATGTATAGACCGAGTACACGCATCCCTGTGCTCTGACATATCTGTATTATCAATGACGTGTAGCTAGCATCCTGTAGAATCCCCCTTATAAGCCGACCCCGGTTATAAGCCGATCCCCCACTTCAGCAAAATGCTATAAGCCGAATCTGTTGGCATTTCAACTTTAGGAAAACTCTGTCTATAAGCTGACCCCCCCCCCCCCCACACTTTGGGGTCCTGGCACCCCATCCCCCCCCCCTCACAACTTTTTATAGAATTTTCGGTATAGAATATGAACGTTTCAATGAACTTGTGTACCAATATTGTATATCACATGTCGGTTATAAGCCGACCCCCGACTGTGACAAAGATGTATGAGCCCATTTTAAAAAGAAATCCCTTAAAAATCGGCTTATAAGGGGGATTTTATGGTATGTATAGATCCAGTAAACGCATCATCGTGCTGCCGACATATCTATATTATCCGCTGTATAAATCCCCATTGACAACCTTGTAAATAGCTTGTAAATCGCACGAGTGCACTCTCACCGTTCACACTCTGTGTAACTTTAAAGGCATATCGGACAATTTGGCTCGGAAATTAAAACCCATGTCAATTTCCTGAAAATTTAATATGACGATCTCCAAGTGTTGTGGAACACAAATATATCTTAAAAATCGGGGGTCACCGTGCTAGTTTTTCATTTATAGATCAATATTATGATAATTTTATATAAGAATATATAGAAATCCTAAAACATATTTTTTCACATAGGAAAACCCATGTCATTTTCCTCAAACTTTCACAGAATATAGTATATATATATAGTACTTCTTAAAATCATAGGTCACCGTCCTTGTTTTTGAAAGAATTGAAGAAAACCATATTTTTCACTACATTTTCTATGTAAATCAAACACATGTAAATTGCCTTATTCTACCCATCAAGATTAGATAAACGTGACAAAATGTTAAATATACTCATGTATTATTAGAATGAATCCCAAAAATACCAGTTTTGACTAATATTTGACATTATTTAAAAACCACCAGGTGGCGCCACTGCGGATTGTAGGATATGCCTTTAAAGCCTAGTATAAGACACTGACTTTTGTTCCCGATTCATCCCGAACATCGGATCGGTGAGAATCGGGAATAAAATGTCGATGTCTTAAGACATCGACACGCCCACTATTCCTGCTCGAATACTGGAGAATTTGACCCGTAACGAACTCGACCCGTGTAAAAACTCGACCCGTAACGAACTCGACCAGTTTTAAATATTCACAACTCAAGTAATTCATTGAAACTGTGGGTAAATATTATATTTAGTAGTAAATATGTTATCTTGACTTCAAATTTGGTCCTCTTTGGCCTATTCCTAATCCTAACCCTATTCCTAACGTTAACCCTACGCCTAAATATAACTGGTCTTATTTTCAATATCCACTGGTTTATTTGCCTAAAATTCAAATAGTCGAACTTTTACTTCTATATGAAAATGTCTCATTCCTAAGTATCTGAAACGGGTCGAGTTCTCCAATTGAATTATCCAAAACGGGTCGAGTTCTCTTGACAACTTCGGGCCGAGTTCGTTTCCTCCCGATCACACCTCCTCCCCGTAAATTGATCCCAATGAGATTAAAGAGAGCGGCCGGGAGACGGGTCGGGTTGGCCCCGGGTCGGGTAACATATAGAGACATAGTTAGTGTGACTGAATGGAATCTGTTCAGAGATATTTTGATCAGAAATACTCACAGAGTTCGAAGAAAGAGGTGACTTTTTCTGACCAAAATATTGAGGAACAGATAGAATTCTTCGAACTTGGTGAGTATTTCTGACCAAAATATTGAGGAAAAGATGGAATTCACTCACACTCACTGTGTCTCTTTATTATCATGATATACCTAGAAATAATTAAGAATGCCATTCTGCAACTCACTAAATAGCAGAATGAGTGGTCAGGTTGTACGGAGGGATGTATGAATATTCTTTCGTCACTCAGTGACGAACGGAATCTGTGCTACTGGTCAGTAAAAATAAGACATTTGCCTATAGGTATATAGTAATAAGTCTAAAGAGGCAATAATGCAAAGTTTAATAACTTCTGTTCTATTTAAGATATCATAGTATTTTATTTTTTTTAAATGTATAGGGATAGGTTGCAAATATCTCCTTCAATCCTTTTCATCAATTAATGAATTGAGGAGGGCCCAAGAAAAATTCTTGGTCCCTAAATAGTGACAAAGTCACCTGCCTTGATAACAGCCACACTTAAGATGCCTGAAGATTCCGAACCGGATGAAACCTTGACCCCCAACCCCCCCCCCCCCCTAATATTATTATTAGGCTAAATACAAGCAATTCTTGATATTTACATCCACACACCCCACTGGGTGAGGTGGATGGGAACCGGATCCAAAGATCCCTTTCTATTGGTTGGTAAAACGCATTGTTCACAGTAACAATCGACTCCTTGGAGATATCATAGCAACTGGGTTCAAAACAGACAGGAAACTGTCACTTTCAAGGTAGCATCGGCTTGTACAGAGGTGTTTATTGCCACGTCTCAATAAAATATTTAAGATATCAGAAAATGGTTTTCGGATTTTTAATCGCCTCTGTCTCACCTACAGATTGTAAATCAGACTGGGGATGGATAGCATTCAAATGCCTACTCAAAATCGGGAACATTTAGCTCGCGATCTTATTGGTGCTAATGATAGGTGGCAAAGCTAGGTGGCACTGAACGGAAAGACGGCCATCAGGTGCTTGTTTATTACCTACCATATCTAAAAAACTATGATTCTGGTAGGATCTGCTTGGAGTTTCTCCCATACATAGGGACAGAGTCAACCAGATCTAGGCTTGGAGACTGAAGGCCCGAAAGAGTGAGAATCTCGTAGCGAGACTAACTTGAAGCTGTTGTTCTTTTTTGAAGTCTTAAACTCGGCTCTCCTTCTCATCTCATGATTTACGTCTAGCCATGCTGAAAACAGAATTTAATGCTGTGGTTTTCTGATCTCATTACCTTGACAGACACCTCTGAGATTTGACCTACGTCAAGGCAAATAATAGCCCGTTCAGAACTATGCTGGTTCCCCAGGTGTCCGCTAGAGGCCTCGGCGGATGCCTGTGAAACCTTCACGTTCATAGGCTCTATCATAGAGCTGTCCTAGACACAGCTCTATGGCTCTATCGACGAAGTCGCTAGTTATTATCCTACCCCTAATAAAAAACTCCATAGGCTTAACATTGGGTCACTGTATTTGGTCTGGAGTTCAGAAAAATGAAAAATATCACTCTAGTGGGATACACTTGACAAATGACGTCATTTGTTTATGTAGAAGTAATTTAGACGGGCGGGGTAGGATAAATTCTAAACAAACCTCGAGTTAGTCGTGTTATTGTTCATCGCACTCCATCAAGATCGTGTATTACTGCTCTTGGCTTCGCCTCACGCAGTAATGCGCGATCTTGCCATCGTGCAATAAACAACAACACAACTAACTCTTGTTTGGTTTCTCCATACTACTGAAGGAACAATACATGGGCTGGACGATAAGATATATGCAGCGATGAGGGACCTCAGGAGCGATCCACGGTAAATTTCGTTTTATAGACTCGATCGTAGTTTGCTGTCAGATCCCTCGTGAAAAAAGTTGTGCACTTGACAAACATTTTTTGTGCGATCGGAAATTTAAAACGCTCATAAAAAAATCACATTATTTTGGAACAGAACGGCTATGAATCGATATATATTCTAACGCTGTGTGTTAAAAATGTCGGAATTCCATCAATGTGCACCCCTGGTAAGACATCGACATTTTTGTTCCTGATTATAATCGTCGATCGGATCGGTGAGAATCTGCGGTAATTATCGGGCTTTAACCAGGAACGAGCTCACCAACGAGGTTTCTTGGCTATTATTAAACGGGACCCAGCCATCTCCTAGCTGTCATGTATCCTAAAGGTATCTTTAGTGGGCTATTCTTAGGTAAAGTGTTCACCCCTGTTCTCTGTTCAGGGGTGAACAGCTGTTTTATGTTCATTGGCGAGGCACTTTGCAGTTTAATAGGGAACCAGCGGGGGACACTTAACAAAATGGCTGGACTTGAGAACCAGCCAAGCTTCACTGGAAAACTACCTCTAAATACACATATGATAACATATGATACAGCTGTTTTGAAGGTTGGCAAAGACAAATGGGTATATATTTATTGATTCGATTTTTTTCCATGAGTATTATGAGATGACGACCCTTGTGGAGGGCTCTATGGCAGAGGAACCCGCCCTGTATAGGAAGGTTACTGGAAAACTCGACCCAAAACGAGCTTGACCCGTAGTTGTCAGGAGAACTGGACCCGTTTTGGACAAATCAATTGGAGAACTCGACCCGTTCCAGATACTTATGAAGACATTTTCATATACAAGTAAAAGGCTGATTATTTAGCTTTTAGACTAATAAACCAGCGCATATAGAAAATAGGTCCAGCTAGGTTTAGGGTTAGGGTTAGGGTTGGGGATAGGGTTAGGGTTAGGGATAGGGTTAGGGTTAGGGATAGGGTTAGGGATAGGGTTAGGGATAGGGTTAGGGTAAGGGATAGGGTCAGGGATAGGGTTAGGGATAGGGTCAGGGATAGGGTTAAGGATAGGGTTAGGGTTAATGTTAGGGATAGGGTTAGGGATAGGATTAGGGTTATGGGTAGGGTGTTCTGGTCGTTATCTTCCCCAGAAAAGACTAAATTTGAGGTCAAGATAATAGATTTAATACTGAATATAGTATTTATTCACAGTTAAGATGGTTGAGAAGGGAAGATTTAAAACGGGTCGAGTTCGTTACGGGTCGAGTTCTTAAAACGGGTCGAATTTTTTACGGGTCGAGTTTTTTACGGGTCGACTTCGTTGCGGGTCGAGTTCTTCAGTATTCTATGGGACAGGGCCGGGTACACTGGCTACACTATTCTCAGCTTAATCAAACGAGACCTGTGCAAAGACACCCATTCATAGAATATTAAACAGTCCCTAGGTCTTTAAACTTCACTGAGTGCGTCCAAAATAAAACAGTTATTCATTGAATAGAGTAAAATTTCTCGGAAGTTGGTCAGAACAAATATAGTTTTGGTTTGATAACTTCTCGCCACAGTTGGATGATGATGTATCTAGGTCGGTGTTATCGCTGACATCTCCCTGCTGCTGGGTATTTTCAGACTCTTTCACCGCGGTTATTTTTATATTCACATTCCTGGGGTTGATGTCCGAAACGTTCACTCGCCACCCGCGACGGTGAGAACTCTCCTACGCCTGAGGTCTAAAGTGCGTGTACAGTAAAACCCCACTTAAGAGGACACTTTCCGTTACGAGCAAAGTTGGCCCTTAAGCGTGGGTTCCAATATAGTTAAGTACATGTATACCTGTATAAATGAAGGAAACATCGCTTATCATATACAAGATTTACCAAATAACTAATTCTAAGCAAATGCATGGAATATAATACAATATACATATATATATATATATGTAAAGAATACAACAAACCAAGTATTCGTATATAAATATACTACCGCCACCTTCTGGTATCGGACGTACTACGCCGTACTGGTGGCTCCACCACATACAGGTGAGTACAGCTCACCTTACACCAGTCCCATTTACCTGTAATATTTTTTATGGTGACTGGTGTTTACAATAATAAACACTTAAACGCCCAAACTTAGCAGTCCTATTGTAATTCCTCACTATATATATATATATACATATATATATATATATATACATATATATATATATATATATATATATATATATATATATATATATATATATATATATATATATATATATATATATATATTTATACACACACAAGTCAGTGGTAGGTAATGAGTCACTGCATTACACACTGTTCAATGAACAGTTTCAGTCCCAGGTCGGAATCACGGATGAACTGGATTTTTACACTCCACTACACAACGCACACCATTCTTGGTGAAGTCCTTCTTTCACACCTCGCCGCCTCCCCGTCATTTACCATCAAGCCAACCCCAGACACCCCACAGCCGCCTACCTGCCGCGTACAGTTAACGGGGTTAAAATACTGTACATGGCCGATCCTATTGTGAGACTGTATCACACACGGGAACCATCTACGAGTTTAAAGGCATACCCTACAATCCACGGTGGCGCCACCTGATGGCCTTTTTTTAAAGATATTGTCAAATATCTGTTAAAACTAGTTCTTTGTGATCCATTCTGATTCTAAAAGAGTGAATTGAAAGTTTTGTCCGGTTTATCCAATCGTAATAGGTAAAATAGGCCTATTTACATTTGCTTGATTTATATAGGAAATGAACTGAATTCTTTTTCAATTCTTTCTAAAACAAGGACGGATCTGGGTGGATTCTAAAGCGTATAAACTTGTACTATATGTGCTATATTCAGTGAAAGTCTGAGGAAAATGACATGGGTTTTACTAAAATAGAACCCCATATAAGCCGAGATCCTCCGTTGCGGGCCAAAGTGTGTGCTTACTGAGGGTGTCTGTTTACACTGGGTCAACATCATTACCCTACCCCCGGATAAAAGTAGACAAGCAGTGGCTTGGGAGAATAAAATTTTATTTAATTTTATGGAATAATATGGAATAATAGTAAGTAAAATTATGTCGACCTTACTGGACGAGCATATTAATGATAAGATAATATGAAGGTAAGTAAATGATAATTGACAGGTAGAATAGAAGTCAATTATGATAAGTAAAATATGAAATACAATAGACATGATAATTGTATGAAATACAATACAGGTAATTGTATAAATAATAAAAAGGTCTACGTGAGTAGGGAGAGAAGAGAGAAGGTTGTGGGTGGGTGGGACGAAAAAGTACTGTAGTACGTGTGTACTGCAGGGAGGCTGAAGGAGAAGTGAGGCCGGGGTCCGGACCGGGCTGTACCACGTGACCTCGTGGTGGGTGAGAGAGCCGCGAGGGGGCAGGAGGGGCGCCCGGGAGGCGCGGTAGAGGGGGACACCGGAGGGGGCAATGACTTCCCCTGAGCAGAGCCCATGAGAATACCATTACCCTACCCCCGGATAAAAGTAGACAAGCAGTGGCTTGGGAGAATAAAATTTTATTTAATTTTATGGAATAATATGGAATAATAGTAAGTAAAATTATGTCGACCTTACTGGACGAGCATATTAATGATAAGATAATATGAAGGTAAGTAAATGATAATTGACAGGTAGAATAGAAGTCAATTATGATAAGTAAAATATGAAATACAATAGACATGATAATTGTATGAAATACAATACAGGTAATTGTATAAATAATAAAAAGCCAAAAAGGCAAGATAAGGAGAGGGGGGGTGGGAAATGTTTTCAGTCTTTGTTTAATGACTGGATCAAGGCTCGATTGACGGCCTTTGCATCGTTGGCCTTGATGTATGCCCGGTGGGCATTGGATTTCCAGCCCCCGTAGCGCTGGATGGACAACTCAGGCAGGCCCGCCTGGTATGCCTGAGTTGCGGCGGCCTTACGTAGGCTGTGGAGGGTGTACGTGGAAGGCTGTCCTGCTGCCTTCAGCAGGGCCTTCCATTCTCGGGTGAGAATTCTCGTGGTGACCACGTCCCCGGCCGCGAGGGTGAGGAACGGGGCCTCGGGGTTGGTCGTAGGGACGGCCGCGATCATATCGGTGATAGCGCGTACCGGACACGCTGCGACCTCGGGGGACGCCTGGATTACCACAGTTTTTTCCTCCCCCACCAGTTGTAGGTTCTTGGCCGCCTTGATACGGACGGTCACTTCCGTCGGCGTGACCACCACGTCGCGGCGCGACAGGTGTCGCGCAGGGTCGAACTTGGCGGCCGACGGTGGGGCGACCTCGCTCTGCCGCAGGGCCGCGTAGTATATGATGAGTATCCCAGCCCGCAACACCAGGTGGGTCGGCGAGTGTGTGAGGGCCGCGAGGGCCGCCCTGAGGACCTCCATGGGGACCGGAGGCTTGATATTTGGGACGTACGATTTGTTGCGCCTCATTGCCTCCAGGGCACGCTTCACTCTGTAGTCCTCGGTCGGCGCGACGTCCCCTCCCGTCAGTCGCAGATGCGACCGCACATGGGATAGGTGATTCGCGACCGTCGCCGGGGAGGGGGCGTGGTCCGAGACGTATTCGAGGTACGCCGTGATGAAGCTGGTAGTGGGTTTCTGGGCGTCGGCACCCATCCGCCGGCAGAATGCGAGGTATGTCGCGACGGCACTCCGCTGGTTCGCGACCGTTCCGGGGGCACGCGCCTCGCATTGCCGCGCAGATGCCCTCGTCTGGAGTAAGAGCAGCTCCGGATCTGCAGACGAGACGGAAGACAGGGTTAAAACACACGTGGGTGCAGGGAAAGACCTCGAGGAGGGAATGGAAATTTCTGAACATCGAAGCCGTATCGAAGTCCCTCGAGGTCAGATGTGCCCGACTGAGGGCATCCGCGACGGTGTTGAGTTTTCCCGGGACGTGCGTGTAGATAAAGTCTACCTGCATTTTGGCCTGAACCATCCAGGCCTGGCGGGCACACTCGGCCAGAACGGGGTTCCTGGCACGCCCCGATGTGAGTGCCTGGACGGTTCCCATATTGTCGCAGTAGACTTCCACGCGAGACCCCCTGTCCCGGTCTGTGATGAACGTGCACATCGCGAACACCGTGTTTAGGGCCTCCAACTCCGCGATGCAGCCGACCGGGTCGTTGACGGGACAGACCTGTCCGGAGTAGCAGTACGTGCCGTCCGTACCTCCGATGCCCGAGAGACACGCGTCCACGATGAGGCACTTGGTCGGGGGTCCTCGCGGGATAATGGCGTGGCCATTCCATCCCTCGGCAAAGCGAAGGAACCAACCGAGGTCCTGTCTCATATCGGAGTTAATGTTCAGGTAATACCCACCCATGCCTCGGAGGGCCTCGAGGAGTTTACTGACGAATGGGCGTGCCGCCCTGATGCACTTTGACACGTGTAGTACCCGCCCGAGGACGGATTGAAGCTGGCGTTTCGTCAGAGACCGCTTCATGGACACGGCCCTCACGTGTTCTCGGACCTCGTGAAGCTTGTCCTCGGGCACGGTAAGTGACATCTCGGCGGCGTTGATCACTATGCCCAGCCACGTCACGACCTGGCTCGGGGGCTGGGCTTTACTACGGGCCTCGGGGAGCCCGAGTTCCGTCAGCAGTTCTCGGGCCGTCCGGAAGTCGGCCTCGGATTTCTCTCTGTTGGGTGAGAGGATTATGACGTCGTCGAGGTACATGCAGGCCTCGACCCCCTTCTGTGCGAGTATCGCGACGACTGCCTCCGCGACACACTGCATATGGTACGAGGAGGCACGGGCACCAAAGGGCATCGCGGTATCACAGAAGTACCCGTCCCTCCACGCGAAACACAGAAGGGGCCAGTCCAGGGGGTCGCACCGGAAGTTTTTATACGCCCTCGCGATGTCGATCGAGCACATATAACTTCCGGTCCCCGAGGCCACCAGGCGGCCGACGAAGCTGTCGACGGTCGGGAGGCCATGCTCTCTCTCCTCACCGTACACCGAATTCTTCACCACAAAACTGTTGACGCTGTCGTTTTTAGGGTACGTCATGTCGGTAATGACACGACGGTCGTCGGTCCCCCTTTTCTCGCGTGTCATCAACGGCGACACGTGACACCAGGGTTCAAAGGGGGGAGCCTCGTACGGCCCTAGGAGGTTGCTGAACCCTCGTTCCTTGTTGATGAAGCTGTCCACCTGATCAGGGTATCCCGTGGCACTGGGGTGATTGGGCACGCCCCTCGTATCGCTCACGGGGCCGGTGTATCCCAGGGGAAAACCGTATCTGATGAAGCCCAGGAGCTCCTCCCTCCCGGGGAGGCCCGTGAGGTACCGCTCCCACGCCGGGATACACAAGTCTGTGGGGAGGTCGATGCGCGCCGCGAGCGCGTTGGGTAAGCCCGTACGCCGCACCTCCTCGTAGATGTAGGCGTGGCCCGGGGGCCCGGGGGCCGAGAAGGAGGGCCAGTGAGTCCGTCGGTGTCCGGCGAACCTCTCGGGGTCCGTCCGGACTCCGGGGGAGGGAACCCCGGTCTCGCATACCTCCCTCACAGCGGCGAAGTCAATATCCATTCCGGTGTTCACCTCCTCCCGGGGCAATTGCCGAGCCAATTGCTCCTGCTCCCCGCCAACACGCATAACCACGGGAGTGGAGTCGTTGGTGGGCGGGGTCCTGTGTTTGCTACGATCCCCCACGTGGGCGGCACGTGTTGTTGTTGTCACGTGGGGTGTTGCGTCATCCTGCGTGCACTCGCTCCCTCGTACCCCCTCCCCGAGTGCAGGCGTCCTGAGGGTAGGGGGTGTACGACGCGCCACGCTCACTCGCGGGACGCGTCCGGGCCGTTTTTTTGACCCCTGTTGTTTCAGCGGTTGAGGATCACTGGTGCGGAGTGAGTGTCCGGCGTGCGGCATCCGGTGTGTCGGGGGTGCGGATGTTTGGGCAGCACTCTCATACCCGCCACCGTACATCAGCTTCCTGTTGCACGCGTGTATGGAGTGCGTGCACATCCGGCCAACGGAATCACAGAAGGAGCACACGTGAATCCATTTGATGTTACCGTCCTGGTGCCCGTTCCGTTGGCGGCACCCCCTCTCTGAGTTGAAAGCACGGCAGGGGAGCTCCCGCCCCCCGGCCTTGCCGCCGTCGTGGCCGTTGGTCGTGGTGGTCGTAGCCGTCATAGCCAGGCGCACACGTTCATCCTGGATCCGCACGTGATCCGACCAGTAAATCCGCCCAGCCTCGACTTGGTCGAATACAAAGTCGGACCAACGGCGGACCCCGGCCCACGGTCGAGACTGCGCGTCCACCGATACTTGTGAGAGATGCCTGTACATATCCCTCCTGTGTTCCTCGGGGACCGCTCTGTGGTCCTCCATCATCACGAGGAAGGCACTGACGTATTCCATAGGTCCGAGGGTGCCCCTGACCTCGAGTTTCTGCGCGAGGGTGTACAGACCCTCGCGCTCAACATACATATACGGCTTCGAAATACTCTTAGAATGAAAGTCAGTAGTACTCTTACCGGCCGTACGGTCGTGGGGCATGGCCTCTCGGTCGATCTCTCGCTGCAGGTGATGTTCCGGTAGGTAACGGTCACGGAGGGCCCGTGGGGCGGGGAGGCGCGAGGCCTGGTCCTCGGCCCATTCCCGCGTCCGATCCTCACCCGGGGTGCGTGCCTCGCGCACGGTCGGCGGGTGATGAGAGACCCGGCTGGGCGACCGTTGTCTGGAGATCGCTGCTAGGGTGGCCATCATGGTGTCCATCTTGGCTTCCAGTGCGTTCATACGAGACGTCTTGACCGTTGAGCCTCGTTCCGAGACGGATTCGATCTGATCGTTTGCCGCCTCGCTCCCTCTCGGCGTTCCATCCGACTGTACCTGAGCAGAAACCTCCGGTGCCCTCGAGGTGCTGGCCACGGGAGTATTTCTTGTCGTGGGACCCATTCTCCTATATTCGTAGAGGTACTTTCACGTGTGTATGGTGTGCTGGCCTATACTCGTGGAGTATGAGGCTGCGAGCACGTGGCCAAGAATGACGAAAAAGTACTGTAGTACGTGTGTACTGCAGGGAGGCTGAAGGAGAAGTGAGGCCGGGGTCCGGACCGGGCTGTACCACGTGACCTCGTGGTGGGTGAGAGAGCCGCGAGGGGGCAGGAGGGGCGCCCGGGAGGCGCGGTAGAGGGGGACACCGGAGGGGGCAATGACTTCCCCTGAGCAGAGCCCATGAGAATACAATTATCTAATTGAGGGATCCACAACTTTTCCGAATTTCTAACTTATTCTATCATAATTATCATGATATTGATCAATAATTATCATAAAATTGATCTCTGGTTAATAAACTAGCATGGTGATGCCAGATTTTTAAGTTCGATATGTGTTCTACAACACTTAGAGATCACCATATTCAAATTTCAGGAAAATGAAATGGGTATTAATTTTCAAGCCAAATTGTGCCTTCAAATACGATGATGAAGTAATTGGAGATTTGCGACGTGAGCCACCTACTGAATGTCATTCAGAGTGACTCTCTGAGTTTCTTCTTTCAAACACTTCTATATTTATAAAAACTCCGGGTAATGACATATAATTAGGCTCTTCTCACACACACTTCCCTATCATTAAATCGTCAACTCTGCCAGTTCGAGAGTTTTTCCTCAACCAGGTGGAGTTACATGGTTATGATGCCCATCTAGCCGGAATTGTTCCACCTGACAAATCAAAGCTCCACGGCTTTCCATCATGCAGCTAACTTCAGTAACATTAATTTAGCACACCTGGGGGCTGGCTTTATAAATGACCCAGTACTTTTATAGAACCACACACTCTCCCCCACCAAGAGTCAGGCTCTCTGAGGTTGATCTCAATATAATGAATTTTGACAGAAAACAGCCCTGGAACTAGATTGGCCGCTACCTCTGTCTACACTATGTTCCAACTCAGAGGTTGGTAACGTTGAACCCCAGTCATGTCCACGGATTCTCACTCTTGGACCAAGCAGCTTTCTTTATCTGTAGATTCTGAGAGCCGAAATATTCATTAAGAAATATTCATAGCTCACAAAATTCATAATAAAATCTACTTTTATGGTCATTTGATTTGAAATTCACACAAAAGGAAAGATGAACATGGCAAAATAGCTTTAAGAGTGAGAATTGAATACATTCTCCAACCATAGGTCCAGGTCACATAAAACATCTGCTGGGAGAGTAAGAGACACGAACATGTAGTGGGTCAAGGTGGCCACGAATGTAACACAACCAGAGCTAACGTAGTGTAGCTCTGGCTGCCAGTGTACCCTGGAACCCGCCACCTGGTGGAAGTTGGCCGCACTACCGTCTAGCTAAAGCGGGTGTTCCACCAAGTCTGTGCTATATTTTATTTCAATCTTGTTTAAAGATCACAAGTTTTACTTGTTTTAGGTCCGTTGCTATGTGGGTTTGGTTCTTCGTAACAAATCATTTTGCATTAAGAGGGGATAAAATGATAAATAATGAAAACTAAAAAATATACCATGGAATTCTGAAGATTACATTTAAATTACAGACTGACACTCCCATCATAGTCACTATCGCCTGGGGTTAGTCCTAATCGTAATCGTTTAGCCAATATCGTTCTTAGTTTTAAAGACACCTCCCTGGGTCGCACCAATTTGCCTCTGAGTATGTGTTCTTCGTATTGGAGGAAAAAAAGGTAGGTATTCTTCAGTAATGGAGGTGTAAAGGAAGTTAGTGATGATAGGCTGCTTTCATCTCTATGCATAGAGCATATACTGTGTGGACAAACATGTGCCGATGTCCTTGTGGTTGTCACTGATCGTTGCCGGCTCATTTTGCATGTTTGTCGTGAAAATTTGCTCGGTGAAACGGTGAATAAGGGTAAGATAAGACATGATCCTTTCATCTGTTTTGTCGTTGAATCTTAACAGTTCTTCTATTACTCTGCTTTTCAGCCGTCACATTCCAGGTGTTCTCCATGAACAGATACAAGTTGTCCAAGAAATACCGGGCACTTGTCGAAAAGCATGGCTTGAACCCTGAGGATGAAGAACTCAACAAACAGATCAAAGCTGCTAAGGTAGGGTTCATATTGAGAAAGTAATTGAGCTTCTAATTAGGGTTTAGGTTAAGAAACTCAATGGGCAAATAGAAGCTGCTAATTATGGTTTAGATCAAGAAACTCAACAGATAAATCAAAGCTGCTAAGGTAGGGTTTGATTCAAATCACGTTCGCTCAAGCTCTACAGTTTCAATTATTATCAAAAATGTCTATTTTCAGGTGGTACTTACTTTTCTGATTATTCTCGTCTTCCAAATACCAATTATCATTTGTTCTGTGTATACTTTAATAATTGATATATCGATGACAGAAAACAGCTGATTGTTCTGTGTAGGCTGTAATAACTGATATGTCAGTGAAAAAAAATGGTGAATTTGTTCTGCATAGACTCTACTTACTCATATGTCAGATATAGAAAACAGCTGATTTGTTCTGTGTAAACACTAATTACTGATATGTCTGTGACAAAAAACTGCTGATTTGTTCCGTGTAAATTCTAATTATTAATATGTCGGTGACAGGAAACGGCTGATTTGTTCTGTGTAAACTTTAATTACTGATATGTTGGTTACAGAAAACGGGTGATTTGTTCTATGTAAACTCTAATAACTTATATATAGGTGACAGGAAATGTGTGTAAACTCTAATTACTGATATGTCGGTTACAAAAAACGGCTAATTTGTTCTGTGTAAATTCTAACTACTATTATATGTTGGTGACAAAAATGGTTGATTTGTTCTGTGAAGATTCCAATATATAATATGTAGGTGACAGGAAATGGCTGATTTGTTGTGCGTAAACTCTAATTACTAATATGTCGGTTACAGAAAACGGCTGATTTGTTGTGCGTAAACTCTAATTACTAATATGTCGGTTACAGAAAACGGCTGATGTGGAGGTTGCTGACAACACAGCAGAACAATCCCGTCTTCTGGGTAAGAGACTGCGTTACGGACAGATGGTACAGGTATGTGTCCTCTCAACTAAACTAAAATTTGTTAAAAAAAAAAAAACTGACAAGGCCAAAACTACCTCCAATGTGTTCATCAGGCTATATCTGCCAGGAACCACAGTCTATCAGACTATATCTGTCAGTAACAACTTTCATCAGGCTATTTTTTTTATTTAAATTTTTTTTTATAACTCTTCTTTATTGTATCACAATGGTTTCAATCGGATCCCGTACATTATCTGACAGTAGCTAGAGTACAGAGTCAGAGGTAGACTTGCTCAAGTCTTTGATTATGAACACTCATTAAATGATTGAAGAAAATCAGAATAAAGTCCATTATAGTATGTTCTCTGACTGGACCATGAATCAAAGACTTGTCCAGTAGGAACAGAACCTCCTGTATATATCTCCCAATCGCTCCCTGTAACCCTACACCTCCTACTACCCCTCCCCCTCCTTCAGTTCTTTGACCACCTATGTTGTCATAGCAATACATTTCGCCTGCTCCTGCCTGTGACCCGATTGAGATCAAAGTCAGAGGGTATCAATATCTGTAAGGATATCTGTAATGAGAGTGTTGGAAATACTGGAGCTAAATAGTGCCAGACAGTGCTATTACAGATTGTAGCAGTCCCTGTATCCCAGCGAGGAGGGTAGCCATAGGAGGCAGGGACTGGAGCTAGTCTAAGCCAGAGGCTATAACTGCCGGTAGACACAGTTCATAATGCTATATCTCCCATTAACCAAAGTTCACAATGCTTTATCTGCCAGTAACTACAGTTCTTCAGACTATAGAATTGTTATATAAGACTACATATTCCTTTACATAGACAATAATCAATAGGTTTCTAGAAAAGTGGCTGTAAACTACGATAATTTGGCAAGTAGTAACTCACAAGCGTAAGTGAGTGTATTACGCCATCAACCTCAAGTGGTTTACAAAGCCGCCTATCTGTAAAACCATCGTTTGTTGTATTCATCGTCAATCTTCTCCAATGAATTGAACCCAGCAATTGGCATATAAAAGGGTATATCAATAGGGACTATTTTCTAGTCTGTTTGGCACAAAGGGACTACTTTCCCATATACCATGGATTTAAATCTGTGTGCCATGGTTAAGGTATCTGACAGTTTTTAAACAATGGGTAGTGATTTACATATATTCTCAATGGGTACTTTGTATATCATGGATGATAAAATGTCTCTCAATTTGTAAATTCTGTCTGCAGCTTCTTCACGTGTTTACAAACAAGTTTGTCCACATCAGCACCGACAACACCAGTGTGGTCGACAAGAGCAAGATGATGGTAAGTTTTTTTGTTTGTTTTTTTATTCACGGAAGCAACATACATTCACCCGGGGTGGGCGTTCTTACATGCAGTTTGCATAACAGTATATACAGTAATTTATTCTAGTTAAATTCGTGTATCTCGTTACTAGTACATACACTGCGCTAAAATCACCACTTTTTTGCCAGCCTAAAAAAGTCAGTAACTTCAAATTTAATTTAATCAAGTGTAAAAACTGTCCTGATTTTTCAACATTTTCAGCGTGGAAAAGTGTCGAAGTCTGACCTTTTACCATACAATGATGGCTAAGCTCTAACTTTTCAGCATGGGAAAGCATCAATGTCTGACCTTTTACTGTGCAATGACGGCTAAGCTCTGACCTTTCACTGTCAAAAAGTGTCAAATTCTGACCTTTTACCGTGCAACGACGGCTAAGCTCTGACTTTTCACTGTCAAAAAATATCAAAGTCTGACCTTTTGCCGTGCAATGACGGCTAAGCTCTGACTTTTCACTGAGGATAAGTGTCACAGTCTGACCTTTATACCATGCAATGACAGCTAAGCCCTGACTTTTCACCGTAGAACAGTGTCAAAGTCTGATCTTTTACAGTGCAATGATGGCTAAGATCTGACTTTTCACCATGGAAAAGTGTCTGACCTTTTACCATGCAATGATGGCCAAGCCCTGACTTTTCACTGTGGAAAAGTGTCAAAGTCTGATCTTTCACCATGTAATGACTGATTAGCCCTGACTTTTCACAGTGGAAAAGTGTCAAAGTCTGACCTTTTACCGTGCAATGACAGCTAAGCCCTGATTATTCACCGTAGAAAAGTGTTAAAGTCTGACCTTTTACCATGCAATGACAGCCAAGACCTGACTTTTCACCGTGGAAAAGTGTCAAAGCCTGACCTTTTACCGCGCAATGACGGCCAAGCCCTGACTTTTCACTGTGGAAAAGTGTCAAAGTCTGACCTTTCACCGTGTAGTGACTGCTTAGCCCTGACTTTTCACCGTAGAAAAGTGTCAAAGTCTGACCTTTTACTATGCAATGACAGCTAAGCCCTGACTTTTCACCGTGGAAAAGTGTCAATTTCTTACCTTTTACCGTGCAATGACGGCTAAGATCTGACTTTTCACCATGGAAAAGTGTCAAAGTCTGACCTTTTACCATGTAATGATGGCTAAGCTCTGACTTCTCACCATGTACAAATGTCAAAGTCTGACTTTTTCACATATAATTAAGACCTGACTTTTCAGACTTTTTGCAGATATATGGTAAATCCAGTGGAACAGGTCAATGTATGATCTAAAACAAACAAAAAAAGTCAGCAATTTTTCAGTTCGCCCCCCCACTTTCAAAATGTTCTGACGCCCCTGTAATGGCTGTATTTGCTGCAAAGCATATATGAAGAGAAATATTGTCTGGGGGACACGTATATGCCGGTCGTATTCATTTCACACGTCTATAGATGAGGCGTATACCCAACGGAAAAAAGGACTATCGTAAAACTGGATGAGGTTTAATCTTGGCCACCGTATTCCACGACTGGAGTTTGGCAAAGTGACTTCATGAGGCGAAGCCGAGTGAAGACCGGAGCCAAAACTTCAGGAGTGGAATGCGGTGGCCAAGATTAAAGCGAAACAGGTTTTGATTTTATCCTACCCTATCTCCTCGATTTTGGAATATTACATGATAATAATGCTGTATGCCACTAGTGGCATATAAAACTCTGTATGCCAGTCAGCGTGGCATACGGAAACCCATGTTAAACCTATGGGATTTCATATTAGGGGTAGGATAATACCTTGTATACGCAAACCTATATACGCCAGGTGTATACATATATATACACTGGTGGTTTTCGCGCAGTGATAGGACAGACAGGACAAAGGCAATTACACAACAGATAAACAACAGATAAACAACAGATAAACAAAAGGTCAGAAGACCTGGAACTGGTATCTTTAAAGGTCATCAGACTAAAACATAAATAGAGTCACTTGGGTAATAATATATTTTGGTATTTGTTGAAACTTACACGAATTGTCTGAATGATATTGGGGTCATGTATAGTCCTGTCCGTGTGATTAATGTTGTATAATGTCCAATGTCCTCTTATTCTTTTTTTGTGACAACCGCGTGGAGGATCACCAGGAAACTGGTGAATGTGTTATGTCATTAATTTTGTTGAATAAAAAAAAGACAACAACACAGGACAGACATAGTGAAGTTAACGAATCCTAGGGAGGAATTTCCTCTCGCCGGCTGGCTGACCAAATATTTCAAACTACCATAAATTAATATGACAATAGTCTGTGTATTTGCTATATATAAGAACACAACGGAAAACAATACATGATATTGATCATGATATACGATTACTATAGCAAGATGCATTGGACATTGTAACAGGAAATCTGATTTGGTATTAATTGATATGTAATAGTTAAACTTTCTAGCAGTAGTGTGTTTCCTCATCAAGTTGTAACCTAGTGGTCTACAATGACACTTTGTATTCTGAGTAAAAAAAAAAAATGGAGACAAATTTCTCCAAGATGATGAGATAATTACGAATGTTGACGCATGAAGATGGCAGTTAAAACTGAGGTGTGGCGCGATGAGTCGCTGTAGGTGTGACTTGACATTAATAACCATGGTTCACAGTCTGGTGAGCCGCCTTCACCCCAGTCGGGTGTTACGGTACATTTAAAACATTTATTTTTCACAATGGTAGCTACAGATATGTCTTGGCAACAGGTTGGTATCAGATGGAAATCTGGTCAAATTCAAGGTAGCGTCGGTCGCAGTAGAGGTGTTTCTGCCACGCTCACTTATTACATTTAAAACAATGTTAATTAATTATGAAAAATTCGCAGCAGTGGTGGGAGATCACAGGACCCAAGGTACAGGTCCCAGTTGCCCACTCAGTATTAATATAGTACTGTATGATCGTTCCATGGTCCCCAACTCAGTATCAATATAGAACTGTATGATCGTTCCCCAGTCCCCCCACTCAGTATCAATATAGGACTATATGATCGTTCCCCGGTCCCCAACTCAGTAGCAGTATAGGACTGTATGATCGTTCCCCGGTCCCTCTACTCAGTATCAGTATAGGACTGTATGGTCGTTCCCCAGTCCCACCACTCAGTATCAATATAGGACTGTATGATCATTCCCCCACTCAGTATCAATATGGGACAGCATTATCATTATGGGACTCCGTGATTGGTATGAATTTTATGGTAAAAGTGTCAGATTTTGAGGCTATCTGCACTGCAAAAATACAAAAAAGAGAATTCTTTGCTGCCTCAGACACCTTGAAATCATGACGGGTATTCTGTAGGACTAACCACTTTGGCGTTGAATAGTCTTTTATATGACTTAGTATATAGTCGATGCTATCATTGCAGGCAAATAAAATCTGAAATAAATACAATTCGATAATTCAACTTTGTCTTCATTCGTGACAAATAACCTAATCACGTCTCTTTCAGGTATCGCTGAAAAACTTCAGCTCCAAAAATGCCCAGTTTAAGATCCAACCTCGATACAAGATCAAGGTGGAAGGAGAATATGTAAGTATCTCATCAAGTGTTGGGATAATTAATCTAAGATGGTGGACGTTACAAATGTAACATGAAATTGTAATCTGTCACTCCTGGAAATGTTTGGTTGTATCTAGCTATAATGTTCAACAACGGTCTGTCCTGTAGAATTTGAGGGAAGTTGCCTCCACAGTGTAAAGATATCTAGCACAACCTCTCATGAGTTCGGTGGAGGTTCTGTAGTATGAAAAGGTTTTCTTCTTTTACCCACATTAAAACTATCCATGTATGTCTTTTGCTAAAAAAAACAAGCAGCTATGAAATTCCTTATTATGTTGTGCACGGATAATTTTCTCTTCTATTGAATGTTAACTCCATGTACGCTTGAGAAGTGCCGATAAACTGCTTTTAAAAAAAAAAGAAAAAAAAAAAAGGTGGACGTCACCAGGGACTTTTACATATGAATTATCTTCTCAGAAGTAACACTTGCCTGTTTCTGATATGAATATGGGGATTAATAAGACGTGGCCATTATACCATTTATTAAAAATATGTTTATGGAAACTAAAGTGAATTATCATGATTAATTTCGATTTACTCATTTGCATCTGATACTGAAGATATGGTTCTGTTTTCTCACACCTGTCTGCTTCAGGCTCTACAAAAATGTAGTATGACTTAATTATACAAACTCCTATCTCTGTGTCCTTCTCCGTCGCAGATCGAGATGCACGACCAGATTGTGCTGGAGAGTGTGAAATCTCCAGGCAACTTCCTGCACGCCAGCGACCCCTACCAGGTGGATTCCTTCACTCGCGGGTACAGTACAGTTTATGTTGATACTAAACATCATCTCTTAGTGGTATATATTTCCACTGATAACCAACAGGGGGAACCACTATTCAACCTCACTTAGGTCATAGGTCAAGGGAAAGGTGCCACTTCCGCCTTCTCGGCCTTCATGACGGGTCTGAATTTTTTTTTTCTCACTTTTTTTTAAAAATCTGTTTTATTAGGGTTTCATCTCATACAAAATTTGATGTCCGAGCTCGGTTAACCGTTCTTCCGCCCGGTCCCTCAGGTTCGGAAGGTACAATCGTATTGATTATAAGTTATTCGGCTGAGTAGTCGACCCATCATTGCATAGCCAACGCTAACTCACAAATGGTAGGTTACTAGGTAAGCAATATCCATATTGCTGACAGTGAGTAATAATGTGATGTGATGAGATGGGATGATATTCATAATAAGAGTTTTCGGACTGACCACAGGTCAATATACACAACTTTAATCACCAAGTGGTTGTAACACAATCCACTATATAACACATTTAATATCTCGAATAGTAGTTGCAACGTAAGCTACTGGCTCAAGGTAGTTACCACACAATCTACCCTTGTTGTTCATTTATTTTACTAGCGACTTCGTCGAATCATATTTGAGAGGGTGATAGATTGGCCAACAACCCCTGTCTGCACTGCGCTGCGAAGAACATGCGTAGCAAACGTCTGCTCTGGTGGCCAGTGTAAGAGGGTGAGGGCTTAGTGGCGCCCCCTACTATTGTACCTGAGACTATCAATCAGTTACCAACCATCATTCCATGCGACACAGATCTTACCGACTCCCAGCGAAATGTGATCTCTCAAGTAAAGGAGATTGAAAAACTACAGTTCTAAATTATATTTTCAGTATGGCTAGAAACAAATCCTAAGGATAGAAGTACATCTGTGTAGAAAAGCACAAAAAAGAGTAGCAGGATTCAGTTAAGTACTGCACAAGAATCTCACTCTCGTGGCCCTTCAGTCTCCATGCCTAGGTCTGGTTCACTTTGTCTCTATGTGCGGGAGCAACTTCAAGCGGATACTTCCAGAATCATAGTTTTTTAGATATAGTAGGTAATAATTATTAGGGGAGAATATGGGGCGGGGGAGTTTATGCACGTCTATTTAGTAAGAATACCGAGAGAGCAGTCATGGTGTAGTCAGTTGCAACACAAGCTGACTAGTTCATGTAGCATTTCGGGTAGTCCTTCTTTATGAGTACTTTAAATTTGTTTTTATCAGTTGCTGTTGTGTAGATTTCTTTCAAATTGTTCCAGGCAGTGATGCTACGGACAAAAAAAAGAGGAGTTAAATACAGCGTCTTTGAGAGGGGGTTGTAATAGTCTTGATATTTGTTATGTTTAATAAATAAGCCTCCTTCAATTACCTGGAGGCTTCGTGTAATCTTCAAATCCATTTGGTGGTTTGTTTGTGTTATTCCAAGGTAAAATATGTTCACACTTCGTATCAGTAGGCCTGTGAGTATAGATTGGCAGTTTCTAAAACAATAAAATGAATCAAAACAAAACAAAAGGAATCTAAGAAAACGGCGCAGTTTACTGAAGTCATGAACTGAGAATGGAGGTCATTGGTAATTACTGATCTAATTGTAGTAGAGAGAAACTAAATATGGGAGAATCACAAATGTGTCATTCATTAGGGTGCGGCACCGTTCACCTACAATTATATTTATAATGAAGCTACCCGGAACAATGTGCCATTGTCTTTTCTAATTAAAGTTTCGTATATAATGTAGGCTGCTTCAAACGAGCCACTGAGGTCAAATCAAGGACAAAGGGATTAAAACAGGAAATAAGCGTTTAGATTAACTAGGAACAGATAATCCATTGCAGAGGGATAAAGCCCATAAGACAGCGACATCTCTTATTATTTACCTAAGCACGAACTCAGTGTAAATACAGTTATAAATACGAGGCAGGAACACTTCCACACACAACCGATGCTACCTTGAATATGACAAAAACGTGTCAGAACCAAACCGTTGCTATGCAATCTCCCAGGATACATTGTTGAAAGAACAATGGCGCATAACAACCACCCATCGCGCCAGTGACATCACACTAGCGCGGCCATTCTCCCAGCATATGTTAAGTGGGAAAACGGTGAGAACCAAGCATTTTATGGGTTCAGGGCTCTGTCAGTTTGACAGAGGGGGGGTGGGGGTCCAAGGTTTCATCCGAATCGGACTCTTCAGGCATCTTAAAGTTAGGCTGTATCAAGGCATGTGATGTTATCACACTTTTAGGGTCACACAGAGTATGTGGGCCCATGGCAACTTTATTAAAGTTATAAAATTGTCCAAATGGGAGTGTAGCACTGATAGACACAAGAAAAGTCTGTATCTAGTCAGGGGGGCAGGGTCAGTAGTCGGCCTGGCTGAAAGCCAAGGAGACTGAAGCGGATTGAGTCGAAAACCGGTAACATAAAAATTTTTAGACGAGGCAATGGGATTAGGACTCAGATTTGTATGTGACCCATAGACTAATAGAGAGGTGCGTCTATTAGGTTTAGACCATACGGGATTTGGGTCCTCAGTCGGAACATCCAATTCCTTTCAATGCGATTTCGCAGGTATTGACCGGCCTCCGAGTCTGGGGACCGGTGTATGAAGTCGAGTACAGTGATCTGTACATCGTCAAGGCCGTTGTGGCCATCTGTGTTGAAGTGGTAACCCATGTCGGTATCCATGTGTGCATATTTTATGCGGTAAAAATGTTGTTGGAAGCGGTCCATTAGCCTCCTTTTGGTTTGCCCAACATATTGTGCAGAGCATCTAGTGCACGTAATGCAGTAGATAAGGTTGGAACTCTGGCAGCATACATTGTACTTTGCGGAGTAGGTTCTGTTTGTCGAAGAGGAGGTGATCTCTCCACTCACGTCCAGAGCCTTACAGTAACGACAGTTTTCGTCAGTGCATTCGTTAGTGTCTCTTGATTGACGGCCAGCGACCGCAGAGGTATGTTTACCACCGGAGTCCAGGTTGTAGGTCAATCGTGCCCTTACTAGCGAGTTGCGCAGGTTAAGGGGTTTGCGTAGCCCTACCACCACACGAAGTTGGTGTAGCGATCTGGTCTTGGCGGACCTGGCTAGTAGGTCCCAGTTGTTAGTCACGATCCTTTTAACTGAGTTAAAGGTCGGATGGAAAGTAGTGACCAAAATAGTTTGGTTCTCGAGTCCCTCGCGTTCCCGCTGCTTGACCCACAGGCGAGGGTCGGGACGAGGGGAGTGGGCAGCCTTGACAAGGCTGTTCGCTACTAGGTGAGGTGGGTAGCCTCGATTCACGAAGTGGGCGGCTTTTATGAGACCGTGTTTCATAAAGTCTGTAACGCTACTGCATATGCGACGAATGCGTAGAAACTGACCATAAGGGATCCCTCTCTTGCAGTGGGGGGGATGGGCAGACTGGTAATGCAAGAAGTTGTTTGCATCCGTAGGTTTGCTATACAGGTCAGTTGTCAGGACCCCCTTATTTAGGTGTACCCTTGTATCCAAGAACGGGATATCGGAGGTCGAGATCTCGCTAGTGAATTTGATTGAGTCATGTACCCCATTTAGGTGTGTGACAAAGTCCTTTAGGTCCCGGTCACCGTGTTGCCACACCATAAAGATGTCGTCAATGAAGCGGACCCAGAGGAGTGGTTGCAAGTGGTATGAGTACACATGCCTATTTTCGAAATCTGCCATGAACAGATTCGCAAGGGTTGGGGCGACCCGTGTCCCCATAGCAGTGCCTCCAATTTGGAGGTAATGCTCCCCATTGAATTCAAAGTTGTTGAATTCCAAGACCATTTTCAGGAGTTCCAACACCGAGCTGTTTTTCGGTGTGCCCGAAACAATGGATGGGGAAGGGCGGTATTTCGCTAGCCAGCGGCCTACCGCTCGTCGTCCTTCCTCATTTGGGATGTTCGTGTATAGAGACGTCACATCTAGAGAGCACAGGATTGCATTATCAGGAATTTTTCCTTCCAAGCTAGATAGCCGGTGCAAGAAGTGACCTGTGTCCTTGACATATGACCGAGTTTTTGGGACAATGGGTCGAAGGATAAGGTCGATGAGGGCGGAGATTTTCTCCGTCGCGCATGAGTTGGCTGACACTATTGGTCGGCCAGGTGGAGGCCGTTTGGCCTTGTGGATTTTGGGAAGGAGGTAAAAACTGGGTGTCTTACACTTATCTGTCCTTACCTTGTTAAGAATCCTGCTGTTGAGCTCGTCCTTCCTGTTGAGGCCTTCCAAAAAGGAGTTGATCTTGGAGCAGTGCTCCTGGGAAAAATCGCGATCGACTAGTCGGTAATAGCGCTGGTCAAGAAGTTGGGACTTAGCCTCGTTAATGTAATCAGTAGTGTTTTGGATAACTACTGCTCCGCCTTTGTCGGCTGGTTTAATGACAACGTTGTTGTCAGAAGCAAGGCTGAGGACAGCCTGTTTCTCGGACTGACTGATATTGCGGTCTCTGGGGTTTATGGTGACACTATTGGTGAGCTCTATCTCGTTCAAAGTGATAAATGTCTCTAGAACGGAACTTCCCGGGGGGGCCCTCTTGTAATTGGGAGAGCGAAACACCTTCGCAGCGTTGACCTGTTCATACAGGTCAGCGTTGGAGGGGGGTTTTGGTTGGGTGGAGAAATGGTGTCTCCATCTCAGTTTGTTGTGGAACCGGTCCAGGTCTTCAAATTTCTCTCCTAGGACGGGTTCCCCGGGGGTGGGGCAGAAGTTGAGACCCTTACTTAACATCTGGATCTCCGGTGTGGTAAGGACTCTCTCAGAGAGGTTCACCACCGTGTTCTTAGGGTCTACTTTGTAGATAGAAAGAAAACGGATAACTGAATCATATTCAGAAACTTTAATCACCGGCTGGTCGTCACTATTGTTATTACCACTTGTATTATGAACTGGAACAAAGGCATTGATATCAACATTAGACAAACAATCAAAGTTCAACAGGGGTGAGGGATTTTCCTCAACAAGAACGTTCAAGGGTGTGAGAGTATCTCGAGTACTAGGATCAGAGTCCATATGAGAGGTGTCACTATCCAGGTTCACTGAGCTGGGTCCCGAAGGGCCCTGATGATCGCAAGTTCGCGGGCGCTTAGGCTCGTTGCCAAAGCGTGGTCCGATTGACGGGGTGTAGGGTTCTCCCGACGGCGAACCTCCTGGCGAGGTTGTTGTTGGCGCTGTGGTTCCCGCCGACGCGGGTTGGCTGGCCGGCCCTCCCGATTCCGGGTGCGTTGACTCTGGTTCGATTGGGCATTGACAAAACCCCTTGATGGCGGAGGTCGTGGGGTCTGTCTGGGTCCCCTCGCATGGAACAGGCCAAAGTTTGTCGATGGTCGCTCTGCCTGCGAGGTCCCAGTAGGTGGTATCTGCGTCCTACGGGGTATCGGTGTCTGGAGTCCGCCAGGGATGTTGGGGACTCGGGATGGGTTAGCCCATTCTGCCATGGAGAGTTGTCTGGTAGGCAGCGTATCCCTTCTGATCGAGAGGTCCCTGATCAGTAGGGCTTTCGTGCGTCCAATCATGCCACACGTGGCGGAGATTGCCCGGTCCAAAGCTGGCTGATCCTCGCTCGCGAGGGAGCTAGTGGTCGCCAATAAGGTGTTGCCTTGTTTCCTCTCGGAGTTAGCCTTGTCCCTCAGGTGCACAGCTACGATAGATTGTACGTCACTGGCAGCATTTCTTCTGATTTGGGCAATCTTGTCGGTCAGGATTTCCTCGGTCTCGACATACTGGGGAAGGTCGGCTTTACCGGCAGCCCAGGGCGTGATCAGGTCAGCCTGGTTCAATGAGACCAGCCAGTCGGCCCTCACATTGCTCCTCATAGCGGTCGTCAGGTATGTTTTGGCCTGCTTCCATATGAGAGTAGTTGCTGGTGGTAGGGATGGTGGTGCTGTTTCATCCTGGTTGTCCTGCAAAGTAACAGACAGGTGATTAGCGGGGGTATCCGTCTCCACATTTGGTGTAGTTGGATGGGGTCCGAGGGGTCCTGGATTATTATCCGGGACGATGGTGATTTTGGGCAGTGTCTTAATTAAATTGTTAAGTTTACCCTCTATGTTAGTGTCAACCAGTTCCACATCGGAAATTAGATTCTTGAATCTGTTATGAGTGGGGACCTGGATAGTAGGTCCACGGGTCGGGGTGGGGTTGGTTAGCACACCTGCGTTGGGGGGATTATTTTCCCGGGCCTTAGGGGGATTTGGGACGGTCTCTACTTTGGACATTCCATTATTTCCCTGATCTGGTCTCTTTTGGGCCATTGATATACTGTTTTTAGCTTTAAGGAAATTGTTTTTCCTGGGGACCACCCTGGTGCGTTGTGGTAGGGGTGGGGCCTCTTGCTGGGAGACTACAGTACTATATTGACGTTTGTCAAGGTGAGATTTATTATTATTGTTAAAAGCCCATTGGGTTTTAGCATCATGATTAAGTTGTGCAGTTGCAACAGTGGGGCACCCTTGAGTGGGGTTTGAAAGGTTCGAGGTGGACGATTCAGATTGGGCATTGAAGCTACCCTTACTCTCAGTAAGGAGTTCGGTTATAGTGTCAAGTGGTTGATTGACATCAATGGGTGCGAGGGATGCGGTCACAGAACGAGTTTTGTCAGTGGACGGCTCTGTAGTCGGTGCACCTAGAAGGCGAGGGGGTGCCTCGTCGGGTATGGTGTCATTCACACCCTCCGTGAAAAAAAAAAAAAAAAAAAAAAAAAAAAAAAAAAAAAAAAAAAAAAAAAAAAAAAAAAAAAAAAAAACTCAGTGTAAATACATACCGCTGCTTGGGGTATAATAATTTGTTTCATATAACGTGATATGCCGTTTACTTCTGTATTGAATTACATATTGGATGCTTTGACTGTCATATTGTGTGCTTTGACTATCATATTGCGAGCTTTGAAATATAACACATTCTGATTGGCCGAGAGGCTGACAACACAGGTCTAGGCGGAAGATTTAAAAACGGGGGACTCCTTCACTTCCTGAGTTTTGAGTGGTCCAGCAAATGCCCCGGAATAATTTATCATGCAAATTTACCAAATATCAAGGTATTTAACGTAAGGCATGCACAGGATACCGTTTAAATTTGCGCATCTGATCGGAAACAACACTTGCTGAGCGGGCGACACACAGATGTAAAAAAATAGAATGCATAAGTGTAACATCATTATCGGGGTTACCCCACGCTCTGGGAAATCCTGATGACGATGTCAATGGCAGCACAGTCAGTTGACAGAACTTGGCGGCAAGTGTTGTTGTCGGTCGATATCACATATCTAAGGTATTTGAACAGTATCAGGTGAATTGCCCAAGTTAGATACCTTGATATTTGGTAAATTTGTACCATAGATAATAAGTATCATTGTATAGGCGTCATGACTATCTTTTTACTTATTACCGATCTCATTGACCTGATGGATGATAATAATCGGGAACAATAATGTCGCTGACTTTTACCCTCGTATATTCCTCCCCATCACACCTCACTTTTTAACCTCGTAAAACGAACCAATTAACATCAAAGAGAGCGCCCGGGAGCCGGCCCCACCTTGGCCCTGGGCCATGGTTCTATTTAAGATATCAGAAAACTGTTTTCGAATGCGCGTGATCCACCAAATTGACGCTCAGAGACGGCCAGCGGCGGCGGGCCGGCTGGTTTTTACAGGGCAGGCCAGCCAGAGGTGACGAGGGTGTCGTAAAATATCAAATTTTTACATTTGCTTCTGGGCAAGCTTTTGGATTTCGCCGTCGTACATGCCCCGTACGCCACATACATACCCCGTACGTCACCTAGGTGTCGTACGTATATAAATGCGACATGGGTAGGAGCGGGTCGTATATGTGTAGGATATACTACCACAGGTATATAACATATCCTATATTTGATCTCTCTTTTGTTGCAGGTCGGAGCTGAATGCTGGCGTGGACATGGCCAGCTTCACGCTATTGGTCCACTACAGACAGTGTAAAGACAAAGAGGACTACCTCCAGGTCAGTGAGAGCTTCATGTGAATGTGTTCTAGTAACCCCTCCATCAGTAGTAAACTGCACTGCGCGAAAACCACCAGTTTATATAGGGGACAGAGCCATTGTTAGTTCATGGAGCAGTCACTAGGTGGTCGGGGGACAAAACCTGTATTCTGGCTCTTTGTTCTTACGAAATTCAGCTGACTTTCAATGTTTTATCAAGGTTCCTTTGACTCTCTACACCGATCCCAGAGCAGGAAGATATAAAGCTAAAACCCAGGACATGATGTTTTTTACATGAAACACTTTATTTACATATGTGAGCAAGGCAAGAAAAGTGACATTTCCCAATTATCACTCACTTCTTTTGCACCTCCATTAGTGAAGAACAGCTACTTTTTCACCTCCTTTAGTGAAGAACACCTACTCGGGGGGCGTCATGGTGGCGCCTATGGATCATAGGCTATGTGCCGTATATGTACACACCCGGCGTATATATAGGTATGATTTAGCATATATGAGGTAGTCCTAATTTCCGTTTTGTATATGCCTTATCTATAGACGTGTAAAATGTATACGACCAGTGTTTACATTTCCTGCAGACAATATTTCTCTTCATATACGCTTTGCAGCAAATACAGCCAATACATTGACGTATAGAAGAGGAAATGTATCAATATACAGCCGATACATGCACTTACGCAATGGCGTATTTATGAATAAACTGGTGGTTTTCGCGCAGTGCTGTCGCATGATTTTTTCAGAATGGGCAAAACCCAAGTGTTTCTTTTCTGAAGATGATACTAGTAGAATTGTCTCATTGTCAGAAATCACCACACATTGAATATATCATGTTTTTCCTGCGATGTCTAGAGCTTTATTTAAGCTACTTTCAGTAGTGTAAGGCATTTTTCTATTGTTCTTAACATAAAAGTCCTAATATAGGCCTTGGTGTCATAGATGATAGAGAGGAAATTAGGATTGGCAGAGTTGACCAGAAAACTCAGTTTCAGGAGGCTCAGTGGTTCTGAACCTCTGTTTGATAAAAGTTTGATCACTGACTTTTTTTTTTGCAACTTCCTTTATTGGCCAATAAGTAGTAGATATAACGTCCAAGTAGAGTAGTTGTTTTTGGGATAATCAAAACTAGTACACAATAAAGAGGGATAAATCCGTCGGCGACAAATAAGTCACTGGTTTCAATCGGTTCCCTGGCATAACTTCATAGTGAACAGGTGTGATCGGCAAGACGTAATGACACTTGTTGAGATTCTATATGTACATGATTAGGTTACTGTAGCGTCTGTAGCAAAATTGACTCTTCACATTGACCTTGACTTCAGGGCGGGAACGTCATCCGACTCTTTCACAAGGACATCGAGGCTTACCTCGTCGCCGAAGGCAGCTTCCGGTGCCTGCCCGTGGAGGACGGTAGGTGGCGCCACTGGCGAGCACCTTTTGACTAGTTTTTACACACTGCGCCGCTCCAGTTTATCGCTCCGCAAAACCCATCTGCTGTAGTTTACTAGAGCGCTGCAGTGTATCTTTCTTTTTACATCGAATCTTTGTGAATCTGATAAATTTTGATCTAGGACTACTATATCATAATGACTGGGTATGCAAATTGCTATCTTTTGACACTTTTGTGTTAGTTCCTGCACGTAAAGCCACTAGAGCAGACACTAGAGCAGACATTTGCTGAGCTTGTTTATACCTTCTCCTGCTCAACCTCTATGAATCAGACAATATTCAAATTCAGATAAATATGACATAAAATGACATGCACAGCATTCAAAGTTCTGCCCTTTTTATTTTAGTGAAAAAAATAGAATGGCTTTCATCTACTGAATACTTTGTTTGGAGCATAGTGCAATTTACTTCAATATATTAACAAGATGATATCATTATTGATCATTGATAATATCCATGAAGAGTATTTTCATTTTCAAATTCCCCAGCCCAAATTAAGCAAAAAACAAAGCATTGTAGTTTACATTATGTCTCAACATTTTTCAGTTCACTTGCGTATCCGTGAGGCGAACCCAAATGACCCACGTACACTGTACCAACCCAAGTCAGGCATCACATACTGGCAGGTGGAGCTTGCCTCCAGCATCCTTGACGGGAAAAAACTCCACTGGGAAGGGTCAGTTCGCTTCCGGCACATGACAACAAGACGCTACCTCGCCGTTTCTGAGAACCAGGAAATCTACCTAACAGAGGATGCAATCGATGCCAAAACGGTCTTCAAAATTCACTCATTGTCCCAGGTAAGTAAAGGTCTAACAATGTTTTATCATCCACCTATTGGGAAGTTTGGGTATCAGTAATTTTCCTTCAGAAGATATCAACCACCTGTAATCTTCAGCAGGAGGTTACGGAAAAATAGTCTGTATTTCCCAAATCAGAAAATCTTACTCATGAAACGTTTTGCTCGCTTTGTGTGTTGGAAATAGAGACTTTTGTAGAATGCGTGAATCTAAACTTAATTACCACCACTATTATCAATACTACTGCCACTATGTGGCCTCATCTGGAACTACGTATGTTTTACAATAGAAACATTTTCCATCAATATCCTGTTTATGTTACCTTATCCCGATTAGTATATCTTTTTGTTCTCGAATAATTCATTTGAATAAAATCCTGGGCGTTATTTCATGGCAATGTTCAACACAACAAGACAATAGGGAGCGGTCCTTATAAAAGACTCATCAAAATCATTTTGCTTGGTGCTCTACAAAAATAATTATTTTCAAAGATTTGTTATCTATTCATGGTGTGAAGCTGTGGAGTCCTGCAGAGTGTAACCACATTCCACTTATTACAAAGACATGTATCGTTACACATGAAAACCGACTTTCATTAGTTGTAATTGTTTCACTCTTCAGAGGCCAGAGACGAACATGATCAAAATTGACAGCAACGTGAGGATCCAGCATGTGGTGACTGGCTGCTGGCTGCACGCCCCAGTGGGTAAGGGCATTTAAACATTCATACAAGTACCACAGACCTTTAACACTGACAGTGGGTAAGGGCATTTACACATTCATACAAGTACCGCAGACCTTTAACACTGGCAGTGGGTAAGGGCATTTAAACATTCTTACAAGTACTAAGACCTTTAACACTGACAGAGGGTAAGGGCATTTAAACATTCATACAAGTACCGCAGACCTTTAACACTGACAGTGGGTAAGGGAATTTAAACATTCATACAAGTACCGCAGACCTTTGACACTGGCAGTGGGTAAGGGCATTTAAACATTCTTACAAGTACTAAGACCTTTAACACTGACAGAGGGTAAGGGCATTTAAACATTCATACAAGTACCGCAGACCTTTAACACTGACAGTGGGTAAGGGCATTTAAACATTCATACAAGTACCGCAGACCTTTAACACTGACAGTGGGTAAGGACATTTAAACATTCATACAAGTATGCAGACCTACTGGCAGTGGGTAAGGGCATTTAAACAATTATACAGGTCCCGCAGACCTTTGACAATGACAGTGGGTAAGGGCATTTAAACACTCGTACAAGTACCGCAGACCTTTAACACTGACAGTGGGTAAGGGCATTTAAACATTCTTACAAGTACTGAGACCTTTAACACTGACAGTGGGTAAGGGCATTTAAACATGCATACAAGTACGCAGACCTACTGGCAGTGGGTAAGGGCATTTAAACATTCATACAAGTACGCAGACATACTGGCAGTGGGTAAGGGCACTTAAACATTCTTACAAGTACTGAGGCCTTTAACACTGACAGTGGGTAAGGGCATTTAAACATTCATACAAGTATGCAGACCTACTGGCAGTGGGTAAGGGCATTTAAACATTCTTACAAGTACGTAGACCTACTGGCAGTGGGTAAGGGCATTTAAACAATTATACATGTCCCGCAGACCTTTAACAATGACAGTGGGTAAGGGCATTTAAACATTCATACAAGTATGCAGACCTACTGGCAGTGGGTAAGGGCATTTAAACAATTATACAGGTCCCGCAGACCTTTGACAATGACAGTGGGTAAGGGCATTTAAACACTCGTACAAGTACCGCAGACCTTTAACACTGACAGTGGGTAAGGGCATTTAAACATTCTTACAAGTACTGAGACCTTTAACGCTGACAGTGGGTAAGGGCATTTAAACATGCATACAAGTACGCAGACCTACTGGCAGTGGGTAAGGGCATTTAAACATTCATACAAGTACGCAGACATACTGGCAGTGGGTAAGGGCACTTGAACATTCTTACAAGTACTGAGGCCTTTAACACTGACAGTGGGTAAGGGCATTTAAACATGCATACAAGTATGCAGACCTACTGGCAGTGGGTAAGGGCATTTAAACATTCTTACAAGTACTGAGACCTTTAACACTGGCAGTGGGTAAGGGCATTTAAACATTCATACAAGTACGCAGACCTAATGGCAGTGGGTAAGGGCATTTAAACACTTGTACAAGTACTACAGCCGTTTTACACTGGCGGTGGGTAAGGGCATTTAAACACTCGTACAAGTACCGCAGACCTTTAACACTGGCAGTGGGTAAGGGCATCTAAACATTCATAGAAGTACTGCAGACCTTTTACACTGGCAGTGGGTAAGGGCATTTAAATACTAGTATCAGTACCACAGACCTTTTACACTGGCAGTAGGTAAGGGCATTTAAATACTAGTATCAGTACTGCAGACCTTTTACATTGGCAGTGGGTAAGAGCATTTTAACAATTATATAAGTACCGGAGACCTTTGACACTGGTAGTAGGTAAGGGCATTTAAACATTTATACAGGTACCGCAGACCTACTGGCAGTGGGTAAGGGCATTTAAACACTTGAACAAGTTTTGGAGAATTAGGCTTTTTACATTGGCAGTGAGTAAGTGCGTTCAAACACCTCATACAAGTACCTTACGCTGGTGTTAACGACAGGTTTAACACCAGCGTTTAACACTAAAATATTTTACATCTACTTATAAATGATACCCACATTTTGGAAGTCTAATTGAATAAATTGGACGTTAAACTACCCAAACAAACAAATTACATATGGGATGGTTTGAGAATAAAAAGTTTAATAATTGTAAATTGTGTACTTTCAGATCTGCCGTACGAGAAGAAGCATGGCGGCGAGTCTTCCTCGATGGATTGCCTCAAGTGGGACGGAGCTGATCACCTGCAGGTAATCTTCAGGATTATCTCACCCCTGGAATAAATGTCCACAGGCTTTACTCGTTCTCCATGCCCTTACAAGTATTGAAGTTCGTTCTCCATGGTATATAGCCAGTGTGTTGGCCATTCTTTTAGTGTGTACAGGGGTGAGATAAATACAGAAACCAACTCGTTTTGGTCAAAGAAGTCATTCTCCACGAGTTTGAATGCTATGTGATATTCACTCGGCTGTCGCCTCGTTCATGTCACACCGCATCAAACTCGTGGAGAATGACGACTTTGACCAAAACTTGTTAGTTTCTTCTTTAGTCTGCAATAAGTCAAAAGGCGATTAACGAGAACCAGTCGAGTGAATAGGCCTTTTTCCACTGGCCGGTGTTGCACGTTATCTGCCTAGTTACGCCACGGCTGAAGCCAAACATTCACCTGGCAACGTATTCTTTAGCATTGGATCAATGAGTGTATGAGTATAATCACGGATTTGGATGTAAAGGTCCGTGGTATAATACATTATTTCAAGAGAAATAACAGCAATTGCATCGTATTCTACGGTCTATCAGCTTCAATTTGGTGTGTCATACATGCATATCGCTTCAGTGATACTTCAGATTTTTCTAGAAAAAGAACCAGAGAAGCAATGCACACAAGTGGTAGATATACAATAGCCAAAGCCTGGTCAACACAGGCTTATCTTTATCATTGGAGAAACCGAGACAGTTATCAGCTATTAAGTTAAGACGATCCATAGTCATTGGTACAATACTGTAATCCGCCCAGGCTATCATGTCTTGCCCGAAACAACAGTCTTGCGCTCACACCTACTGCCCACTCTCTAGGTGTAAAAGCTTTGAATCACATTCACCCAATGCTAGAGTGACCAGTATTTGACCGAGCGATGGACTAACTAAGCTACGCACCGCTAGGCGGTGCTAAACGGAAAAACTGCAATTAAATCTACTAGATGAGCGCTGCAGTATCAGAAAATTTGACATATTTAGACGTGTATTTGTCAAAAATCTACTGGATAAGGGCTGTGGTATCAGAAAATTTGACACATTTAGATCTATATTTTTTGAATAAATCTACTGGATGAGGAATACTTTACCAGAAAACCTGACATATTTAGACTCATATTAGTTAATTAGATCTACCGGATAAGGGCTGCGGTATCAGAAAGCCGACACATTTAGACTTGTATTAGTTAATTAGATCTATTAAATGAGGGGTGCAGTTTCAGAAAGCTCAATACATTTAGACTTGTTTGAATTAATTAGATCTACTAGATGGAGCAGCGTTCGGAGAAATCCGACACATTTAGACTTGTATTAGTTAATTAGATCGTCTAGATAGAGCTGCGTTCATTGAAACCCAACACATTTAGACTTGTATTAGCTAATTAGATCGTCTAGATAAAGCTGCGTTCAGAGAAACCCAACACATTTAGACTTGTATTAGTTAATTAGATCGTCTAGATAGAGCTGCGTTCATTGAAACCCAACACATTTAAACTTGTATTAGTTAATTAGATCGTCTAGATAGAGCTGCGTTCAGAGAAACCCAACACATTTAGACTTGTATTAGCTAATTAGATCGTCTAGATAGAGCTGCGTTCATTGAAACCCAACACATTTAGACTTGTATTAGCTAATTAGATCGTCTAGATAGAGCTGCGTTCATTGAAACCCAACACATTTAGACTTGTATTAGCTAATTAGATCGTCTAGATAGAGCTGCGTTCAATGAAACCCAACACATTTAGACTTGTATTAGTTAATTAGATCGTCTAGATAGAGCTGCGTTCAGAGAAACCCAACACATTTGTATTAGCTAATTAGATCGTCTAGATAGAGCTGCGTTCATTGAAACCCAACACATTTAAACTTGTATTAGTTAATTAGATCGTCTAGATAGAGCTGCGTTCAGAGAAACCCAACACATTTAAACTTGCATTAGTTAATAAGATCGTCTAGATAGAGCTGCGTTCAGAGAAACCCAACACATTTAAACTTGTATTAGTTAATTAGATTGTCTAGATAGAGCTGCGTTCATTGAAACCCAACACATTTGTATTAGCTAATTAGATCGTCTAGATAGAGCTGCGTTCATTGAAACCCAACACATTTAAACTTGTATTAGTTAATTAGATCGTCTAGATAGAGCTGCGTTCAGAGAAACCCAACACATTTAAACTTGCATTAGTTAATTAGATCGTCTAGATAGAGCTGCGTTCAGAGAAACCCAACACATTTAAACTTGTATTAGTTAATTAGATTGTCTAGATAGAGCTGCGTTCATTGAAACCCAACACATTTAAACTTGTATCAGTTAATTAGATTGTCTAGATAGAGCTGCGTTTAGAGAAACCCAACATATTTAAACTTGTATAGTTATGATGGTCGAGTAGTGGTGGATGATCCAGGGGGCTGTTGAATAAAGTTTGTTCGTTTCTGGTGCTGGTCTGAACGATACGATAACTCCAACGATGAACGACATCCTGGACAATGTTTTCCATTTAGTGTTGTATGACAAAAGAGAAGATATTCTATAAATGAAAGAATATGTATATAGCACCTTGTAAGACCTTTAGGTTACCCTTATGATCAATACATCTCGTGCTTACAACACATTATTTTATACAACACTATGGCTCCAAAGACAATCCTAAGATACTTTTTTGTCGTTCATAGTTTATTCAACGGCCCCCAGGATAATGTTTATTCTCATGTGGTAAAAGTGGTTTTGCGTCTTTGTGCTGCAGGTGGCGGCCAGTTCCCAGCAGCAGTACCAGGACGCCTTCACCCTACAGAAAGTGTCGGAGAAAGAGTGGCGCAACTTTAACTACATCGCCGGCATCCTGCCCTTCATCGAGGACCTCATTGTCAAGGTGAGGCAGAGCTGCGGGTTAATCTACTATATATATTTCACCTTTCCATTTTTTCCCATTTTTTCGGGTAGCGAATGTTTATTTCCATATTTATAATACAAGATTAGTTTTTCTTTAAATTTCGGGTCTTTTCTCTACCACATCTACATTTCTTTTCCTTTGGTTAAACCTTAAATATAGAAATTTGCTCACATTGTATGTTTCAGGTGGTCTGTATTGGACTCCACTTTTAAAAGATCTGCAAATATAGAGTTGTTTTTTCTTATTCAAAATGCTTGAAAAATAAAAGTTGGGAGATACTCAACCTTTGATCATAACAATCACTGAACTTAACTACAGAGAAATCTTTCCTCTCTAAAGTATACCTAAATTGCATTAATGACGGCCGGATTTGTGGTACATAATACATGTATAAATCAGTAATGTTGGAAATTAATATCACCTTGTTTTTCATCTTTTTCATTGTTGTTCATATTCTTCATACACGGAACTATCTATGAAAATGTGGTAAATGTACGTTGCAGTATACCTTTCTGATTATTGAATGACTTCGTTGATAGATATTAGTAAAGAGAAAGGACTTAAAGTGACAAGTGTTAATGTATGGAGTATTGTACCTAACCTGGAAAGTGTTTCATCTTACTTGGGTTTTTCAATATCATGGCTATATCAGAGACATGGCTAGACCCGAGACAACCTAATTCAATTGTATCTATACAGGGTTTCCAACTGATTAGGTTGGACAGAAGGCCTCATGTTAACAAAAAAGGAGGAGGGCTGTTAATATACATTAAGAATGGAATATCGTATGAAAAAATAGATGATTTATGTATTATTACCCCTCTGTATGAGCTGTGCACTGTTGAAATTTGCATGGGCGAGACAAAATACATAATAGTCAATGCCTATAAGTCACCCACTACTACGCCTACTGAGATGTATGAAAAACTTACTGAAATAGCTAATAGATTTTCTCAAAATAGACCTATCATTATCATGGGAGATTTTAATATCGATATGTTAGATATGAAAAATAAAAAGCACTTTATGGATAAATTTTGTGTTCAGAATAACCTAACTCAAGTAATTTCAGTTCCTACCAGATATACAGAAACTACTTGTACCCTAATAGATCATATTTATACGAATGTTAAGAAAATTTCTAAAGCCGGAGTACTAGACTATATAATAAAAGATCACCTGGCGGTCTATGCTATTGTAAAAGCAAAAAGGAATAAAGTTCCTAAAGAAAAGATTTGTGCATGCACCTATAAAAATTTTGATCATCAAAGCTTCGTAACCTTATTAAAAAACTCGGATTGGAAAAACTTTAATCAAGATGCCCATCCTGATGTTCTGTGGGATACAATGTTAAAACATATAACTGTGGCCCTCAACGCATCTGCACCTATGATAACATTCTATGCAAGTTTACATAAACCAAAGTGGTTGAGCAATGATATTCTTACTTCAATGAAAAATCGAGACTATTTCTTTAAAAAAGCTCATCGTACAAATAATTTAGACGATTGGCGAATTGCAAAATACCATCGCAATAGAACCCAATCGATGATAAGACCAAGTAAACAAAACCTAATTGACAAACTCTTAATTAATAATAACGGAGATGCGAAATCTTTTTGGAGAGGAATAAGAAAAATACTCCCAAAAGAAGAAGCACCCCCAATTGGAGACTTAATTGTTGAGGAAACGGGAGAACCTATACCCACGGATCAACGAGCTGAACATATTAATCATTACTTCGCCACGATTGGAGAAAAGCTCGCTAACAATCTTCCAAAAATAGACATACCAGAACCTTCTTACATAGATGGCCCAGACAGTACGGACATTCTTAAGGAAGACATAACTGTAGATGAAATGGTAAATGCTATAAAGGAACTTAATTTTAATAAAGCATCATCTATTTTGAACATAAAATCATTCATACTAAAGATAGCATTTTAGTCTAATCTCGATAAACTACAAATTATTTTCAATTCGTCAATAAGACACTTAGTATTCCCGACTGACTGGAAAGTAACTCGTTTAATGCCAATTCCCAAGTAAGGAAATCTTAAATTAGTCAGTAACTTCAGGCCCATAAGCTTACTTCCACTCCCAAGTAAGCTATTTGAAAAAATATCATGAATAAAAGAATAAAAACTTTCCTTGAGGGTAATGGTCTCCTTTCAACTGTACAACATGGTTTTAGAAGTAAACGCTCCACAATAACTGCCATAAATAATTTTCTAACCCACATATATAATAATATCAATAGTAACAAAAAACCTATAACAGCCTTCTTAGATTTAAAAAAAAGCGTTCGACACTGTCTCTCATCCATTACTAATCTCCAAACTCCACCAATTAGGTTTATCTAACAATAGTTGTCTATGGTTTAAGAATTATTTAACAGGTAGAGTACAAAGAACTATAGTAGGAAACAATTTTTCTGGACTTGAAGAAATTACATATGGTATCCCACAAGGGTCAGTACTGGGCCAACTCTCTTCCTAATTTATATTAACAGTTTAACAGATTACCTTAAAGAGTTACCTTGCAATATAACCTTGTATGCTGAAGACACAGCAATCACAACCACCAACCAGGATGACATGCGAAAAGTAATACCAAAAGCATTTCAATGGTGTACCGAAAACCTGTTAACTCTTAATGAAAAAAAACCTAAAATCCTCGAGTTTAGCCAGAGTTTTCCACGTGACAATAGCCTGAATGAGGAACCAATCTTGGTAATTAACATACCATTAGAAAATGTTACAAGTTACAACTACTTAGGGCTTCAAATAGATCACAAATTAAAATTTCATGAACATAGACGCTCCATTATTAAAAGAACTTCAGACAAAATATATTTACTAGGTAAAATAAGGCACTTAATTAATACTGATACGGCTTTAAGAATATATAAAAGTAAAATCCTTCCCTATTTTGACTATTGCGACTATGTGTACAACCCGCAAACTAACCAAGGATCCCATGAGCTACAATTGCTACAAAACAGGGCCCTTCGATCTGTATACAGAGTAAAATTAGGACCCAATCAAAACTTTACGACGATTAAGCTCCATAAAAAAGCGAAGCTTCTATATCTGGCCAAACGGAGAGAATTACATCTCCTACACTATTCCTTCACTCTTATTCAAATCCAAGACTTGTTAGATAGAAGAGATATTCCCACAAGGAGGCAGGTTGGCCTCAGATTAATGTTACCATTACTAAAGAACTTAGTATTTGAAAAGTCATTCTATTATAGGGGTATTAGTATTTGGAACAAATTAAAACCCGATTTTACGCATTATGAGGATCTAAAAATGTTTAAACTTAACACTAACTTTTCCGAAATGCCTATATCAAGATAATTATCTATAAATTTTTCTTTTTACATATACTGTACAATTAGGGTCAAAAAAGGTCGCCTAAGACAGAGGAGCTTGTTTCAGGGCGTAAAAGTTCCAGATTATGATTACGACTGGATATTATTTCATTATTTCATTGTTTCTGACATTATTCTGATGCTAAGATAGAGGAGGTTGCTTCAGGACACAAAAGTCCAGATTGTGATTACGACGACATTATTTCATTATTCCTGACATTATTTAGATTGCTACCCCTCATTTACCTACCGAACCTAGTGTGTATACTACTGAGGTTAATGAAAATACTATAGTTATAGACTAATGCAGTGTAGTTAACTACAGGTAAATGTAAATGTTGGCCTAGATTGTGACTACGACTATGCCAAACATGCATTATAATTGTGACTATGATGTGCTTGTATTATGTGCCGAATCTTGTATGACAATTGGAATGTAATAACAGTGTATCGATAAGAAAACTCTATTACTTACTCATATTGAAACAAGATTAAACATTAAAGCTATTAGAATTAGTTAGGAAATCAACGATGGTCGATATTAACCATTTAGCCAATTTGCCAAAGTTATAATCATGAGAAAGAAGAATCACTCATCACATCTCATCAACATTTATCATCAAATTGATTTGTGTGTTCAAAATTAATGTATTAAATCTAGAAATCTGATTTCCGGTATTTTTCCCAATTGACGAAATAACTCAAGGAACTTGATATTGTGGTGTCAAACTTGATGTAACTTACACTTTAATGGGCCCGAATGGAAGAACGGCACAAGTGCTGAATTCGGTGGAATGTAAATACTACAAGCCCTAATAAAATTGTTGAAAAAAAACCCAAAGAAACTTTCAGCCCCTTGTATTGGCCCACATAGACATGTTTTCCATGTCTCTCTTAGACAGCACATTCCACATGAACATTATTCCCGCCTTTTTTTCTGACACCCACTGATTTGACTGCTGCTACTGTTCTGTATGATCTACATAGAATCAGAAAAAGAAATCTCGGAGGTATTTTATAGTCGAGACGATCGCTAATTGTGACCAGTTAGCGATCACTTTGAAGTTATCGTGTTCTATTGACAAATGGTGACCATGATCCCCCTTTCTTTGCACCTTTATAATACGTTACGATGCTCACCGACACACACCGATATACTGCGATATGCTCCTTCCAATAGGCTACTATTTTCTCGGCGTTGGTGGGCGCCAGGCCTTACACTTTATCAAATTGTATGATATTTACAACGATGAATTTCCCATGCAAGTTATATCTAACGGTTGTACTTTCAGCGCCAAAATCCCTCCTACCAACTGACTTCACGGCAAACTGTATCTATTGAAACGGTGAGTGTTATATTCTATTTTTATCAGTGACTGATAGAGGTAGAGTTATATAACATTGTACTTACACTCATTGCCCTCTGCCTGTACTGAAAGCTTTACACAAGACAGGTGTCTCGCACCATAGTAAATTCCTCATATATTCTGACTCAAAGTCATGCCTTCAAAGTATCCTCCAATACACTCTGACAAACCCTTTGTTAAGAGAAGTTCAACAGAGGAATAGCATTTTGAAGAAAAGAAAGAAAGACATAGTTGTAGGGATCAACAGAAATGAAGAGGCAGATAGCGCAGAAAAGAAAGCTCTGAATTTGCCTCCCTGTACATTGAAAATTCCACTCACGGATATGATAACTCCAATAGGAGAATTGACAATGAACAAATGGCAATCTGACTAGAACAAGCAAATAAGAAACAAATTGCATACCATTCATTCAACTGTGAATGGGAAGAGAAACTGTGGGGGATTAAGTTGTAGTGAACAGGTGAAGTTGACCCTTCTGAAAATAGGTCACTCCAGACTTACACACGAATACCTCCTGAAAGGGGATAATCCCCCAGTATACGCCCTTTTGAGGTATCCCATAATTCAGTCTATTTACAAGTTCCGGTGTGCGCTGGTTGCCGACTTTGTGTGGTGATAGACCCTTGAACCGTAACCCATATTATTGCAGTTTAGCGGTTTTTATAAATCTTCAAATTGGAAATCCGATGCCAGAAATGGAAATTTCAGTTATTTCTGCATGTAAATCCAAAATCGAATTCAGTTTCTCCAAATATAAATCGGAAAACTATGTTTCATGTGGTCGTGGTGTGGCCAGCCAGTCGCGGCGGAACTTGTATTTACCCTGGGCGATAATAGGGAGTTTAGTAACCTCTGGAGGGTCTATGCCGAGCAGGCAACATACCCATAACTATTCAGCATGTCCCGCTGAACTGTCAAACGGTACAAGAAAATAGAAGAAAGTACTTGAAAATATTGTTTGAAACATAAAATATTGTTTGAAACTATTCAAAAGTCAGGTGGAGATTCAGATAGGTGGAGGGTTGTATTTACAAGTCCAGTTTTCTGCTAAATTTCAGGCCAGGGATGGTTAAGCACGTCTATTTAGCCGCATCTTCCTGTAAATCTAATTCATGATGTTGACTTTTGAGTCCGAACTAATTATTATTACATACCTATGGCCGAACGTCTACGAAATACTACTCGCTATTTGGGGTATAGTATAAATAATGTTCAGGCGCACTGCGCCTGAAGTTAATATTCGGGCGCACTGTGACCATCGGGTCAATTGGTACATATAATAGGTTTATAAAATGGCGTTTTTTTAAATATTTAGGTATGTAATAATAAGAAAACATAGTGACTGAGCTCGTAGGGATGCCATTCTCGGCCTTTTGATGCCATAAATATGTCCCTCCACCTGCGGCGTCGGGATGTATTTATGGCATCAAAAGACCTCGAATGGCCATCCCATCACCACGTTTTCTCTTATAATACGTGCGAGAAGAAGTAGAGCCCTGAGGAGGGCCACAATACCTGAAACACAGGCTGAATGGTATTGTACACGCTCAGCATTGCCTGTTGTAAGAAAGCTATAATTGTGTCTGTAAAATACACTTAAATGACTCGTGCATGGTTTATTTACGATTCCTCGATCTGCTTCAGACTCTAAAGGATTTGAGGAACTTCTTGGAGGATCCAGTTGGACGAATCAAAGACCGGCAGAAGCTGCTGCGAAATTTGTGTGTAAGTACTTCCCACATGTTACATTTATGTTTATGAACCAAATGATAGTTAGAGGTCTTGATAATAGGAGGTGCCACTAAGGCCACCTAACAATCTCATCCCCAGTCTCAGGGGTGTTACACTTTCATTATTCTGGGCACGTTGGCAGGTCACACCGGTGTTACATTTAAATAGAACTGCATTGAGAATCGTTTAAATCCGTAATACTCCACAAGTTTGAATGGGCTGCAATTGTCATCGAGGCGATGTTACGTGACGATTACGGCCCATCCAAATGTGTGTGGTTCTGGATTTACCTCACCCCTTTCACTGACATTCAATCGTATCACAATATCAGAATAATTCAGATTACTTGCAAATCCAGTTGGTTAATAGTGCATGACATCATATTCACTCCGCCATTTTTTCACTTTACTGGGGTCATCGTTGAGTATTTTTTTCTAACGTTATTCCTATGGCTAAACTTGCACCAGGGGTGAGATAATAATCTGTCTTTTATAATGTTCATATTAGGTTTACACTGTGTTTAGTCTCCATTCAAATGACATCTCTTGTTCTTAAACCTTTGATAATGAAGTCCCTTATGAACATTTTATACTTTCAGGCTGAGATATGATTTACCTTCATGAATAAATAAGTGTACATTGTGTATTTGTTTAGCGTTACTCAAATGTACTTTAAGTTGACCCTCTAGTTATGTACAAATACTTTTTCTAGTTTGACAAAATTTTAGGCACAATGTTCTCTTCTCTTAATGGCAAATCTTATATCTACCTATGAAAGATTTTACTTGCTGGTCATTTGTAATCAATAGTTTTAATCTAGCTCTATTCCATAGATCATTTCGAAAGACCTAAATATTGATGAACCCCTTTTTGGATCAGGCTTAAGACATCCTTTAATGAATATTTACCTTTTAGTTTTCTGTCATTTTGGTCTGCATTCTGAATATGATTTGACATATATTTAAAAAAAATAAATTAATTGGATTTGACGTGTGTTTTCAGGTGGTGGATGTGATGGTGCGTCTTCTGAAAACCCCCATCTACCCTAATGCCAAGGACACCGGCCACCTCTTCAAGGCAAGTCTGCAGCTATAAGAGCACATCTAGGACCTATTTCACTAGTTTCGTGACATGTCTGTGACACCATACAGACATCGGGGTTGTCTAGTTTCATGACAACAAAAGTAGCTGCCCTTAGGAAAAGACATACCCCAAACATAAGAATTAGACAAATCTACACATCATGGACCTATTTCACTAGCTTCGTGACATGTCTGTGACACCCTACAGACATTGGGGTTGTTTAGTTTCGTGACAACACAAGTAGCTGCCCTTAGGAAAAGACAGACCCCAAACATAAGAATTAGACAAATCTACACATCATGGACCTATTTCACTAGCTTCGTGACATGTCTGTGACACCATACAGACATTGGGGTTGTCTAGTTTCGTGACAACACAAGTAGCTGCCCTTAGGAAAAGACAGACCCCAAACATGAGCATTAGACAAATCTACACATCATGGACCTGTTTCACTAGTTTTGTGACGAAAGTGTTAGACAGACATGAAAAGCGGCACCAACAGTGCAAGCAAGAACGGACAAAACGAAGTCTAATGTCTAGCTCTTATGAAACCAGACACACCATCTAGATGCCATCTAGACATGTCACGAAACTAGCGAAAAAGGTCCCAGGTTTTTACCCCCAGTATGGTCATTCAATGTTCTCATAGTTAAGGCCTGTTCCACCAGGCTGACTGCACTGTAGAGTCACCACACGGCTGTTGTGGTAGCTCGTGGCAGGATGGCTGTCAGGCAGATATAGGTGTGGTGGAGCGGGCCACTCGCTCGACGTCTGGCATCGGAAGGCCGCTGTTTTAGGAACTCGTCTCATAAGATCTCACACTCTCCAAGTGGTATTCTGTAGAAAGGCTGCTCTATGTGAGAAGAATTCTTAAGAAACTAGGCTTAGAGCCTAGAGAATCCACTGGTCTGCCTCCCTTGCTAAACATGTACATCAAAGCAACCCGAAGATTCCTATAATCTCAATGAAGCCACCTAGCAGGAATACAGTGGCTTTATTTGGACTGGAATACAGAGTACCACTTAGAGAGTGTGAGATCTTATGAGAGGGGTGGTTTTAGCACGGGCCAGGACTGCTGTCAGTCAAATATATAAATAGAAAAGAAGGCGATGGGACGTCTGTTCCCTAGGCTGATGCTACCTTGAGTGACAGTTTAAGAACTGTACCTAGCCACCGTAACCATGTACACTGGTGTGTGTGACATCCCTCAGTGATCTCACACCTACTCTCCCTGTCTCCAGGCAAAACACCTAGAGACCAACCTTGTAGATATGCAGAAGAGATTGATTAGTCTAGTGGGCCACTCCTCACTTTACATGGACACCTGTTTGTGCAGCCTCACATAGTGTTTATTTAGGTCTCTGACCTCAATAAAGTGGGCCACTCCTCACTTTACTTGGACACCTCTTTGTGCTGCCTCCCATATTGTTTATTTCGGTCCCTGATGTAAACCAAGTGGACCACTTCTCGCTTTCCCTGTACAGCTCTTCCTGTGGCCTCACATAGTGTTTATTTAGGTCACTGACTTTAATCAAGTGGACCACTCTTCGCTTTATTGCCTGTATAGCTCTTTGTGCAGCCTCACATAGTGTTTATATAGGTCACTGACCTTAATCAAATGGACAACTCCTCACTTTACCCGTACAACTTTTTGTGCAGCCTGACATAGGGCTTATTTAGGTCACTGACCTTAATCAAGTGGACCACCCTTCTCTTTACCTGTCTCTGACTTTAACTGTCTTGTGTTTGTAGGTGTTCCGTCAGTTCTACCAGGTGCTGCACACCTACAACACGGGGCGCAGTAAGAAGAATGCACTCTACGCAGCCAACTACCTGCCCTTCTTCATGCAGCAACTCTCCGTCAAGGTCAGCAAACCTGTTGTGTCAGCTCAGACAAGCTGCCCTCAGCCACCACATATTTCTCCGTGTGAAGTGGGGTCTCTTTAAGCCTCAACTAATTTATCAGCCGCTACTGACAAAACAAATGGTTCACCTGTGCCATAATATAGTAGAAACCTTAAAAAAAAAAAAAAAGGAAATTAAAAAAAAATTATAGTAGAAACCAGTGAAGGTTTCTTGTCATAGCTTGCATCCCATCAAGATTGAATCGCGTAGTAATTCACAAGGCGAAGCGACATGAATTACGTAGTGATTCAAACGAGATGGGAACAAACCCTGACCCCAAACTTGAATGGGTTTCTGAACTTATCTCACCCTTCACATTGACTCATCAGGTAATATTCAAATATCATTTTCTCACCTCTGGTATTTTTTCCCTATGGACTTAACATGGGAATTGTATTCAATACGTGGCTAGGTGTTATCTAGTTGGCAGCTACCGCTTAAGTGAGCTCGATGTTGACATCGGCTGACGTCACATGTCTGTTCGTTTGTTTACGACATTGTTGACAGCGGCGTCATCGTGGTGATTTGCCTAGTGTCAAGTTGTTGACACATGATTTGCGGAGATACCGAATCTGTGTGTCATGGGTTGTCATGTATTGAACATGGCAACTACAGCGGTTTCATCCATGGGAATCCTCATGCTGCACGGATGGATGTGGATTATGTTGATATGTGTTCATGTCAACAAATCCAACATCCTAGAGCGGCCCTGTGAATCGATGTGATCACAGGAAATAAACATGACTTGCATTTCTGTGTTGAAATAGGTTAGTGATGCTTATGTTGGGGGCGCCTGAATTCTGTTTTCAGGTGTTATTAAGTTTGCTTATGGGGGGGCCTGAATTCTGTTTTCAGGTGTTATAAAAAAAAATATAAAAGAAATTGGACTTAACATGGGGAACACGTTCTCAACGCCCAGAAGTATTTAAAAAATACTGCTCTGGTGATGATTTCACAAACGTTAGCTGATTAGTCACTGATAGGGGTGAGATGAAATCTGAACCACTCTCAATTCATGGCCACTGAAATTGCAGTTTGGTTTGCTACATAATCTCACTTGGCTTTGCCTCATAAGATTATTCTGCCACCAAAACTATATGTTTAGCAGCTATGGACCTTTATGCAGTTCCTTCTTAATATACGTATACTAGCATTGGATTTGTTCATTTGAATAACTTCATTTGAAGAACTTCATTTGAGGAACTTCATTTGAAGAACTTCATTTGAGGAACTTCATCTGAAGAACTTCATTTGAGAACTTCATTTGAGGAACTTCATTTGAGGAACTTCATTTGAAGAACTTCATTTGAGGAACTTCATTTGAGGAACTTCATTTGAGGAATTTCATTTGAAGAACTTCATTTGAAGAACTTCATTTGAGGAACTTCATTTGAGGAATTTCATTTGAAGAACTTCATTTGAAGAACTTCATTTGAGGAACTTCATTTGAGGAACTTCATATGAGGAACTTCATTTGAGGAACTTCATTTCAGTTTGACCATTTGTCCAATATTCATTTGCTGGTGGGCTTTTCTGTACTTTCACCTACAAACCAGTTATCTGCCTGACTTGACTGCTCCACATCTCTACACTCTCCTGTTTACACATTTCAAACCTCATGAATGTAACATACAACTGTGTCCTCTCTCTTCCACACTCTCTTTGTAAAATTCTGCTTGTATATATGTAAATACATTGTGATTGTAGCTGGTAATGGTGAATACTTTGTCTTTGGGTGAACTGCTGCTGAAAAGTAAACTGTATCACACCTAAATTTCTCATTTCTGAAATCCTAAGATAACCTAATCAAGATTCATTTACTAAACCTTGTCAAATCATAATAAAATCAACAAAAATACACCACTCGCCTTGAATGGAGTATGCAGGGGACACTGTGTGTAGGTGTGAGTGTGAATGTGTGTTTGTGTGATGGTGCACCCCTCTTGTAAGATCTTACACCCTTTATATGGTATTCTGTACTCTCACTACACACTATGGGAGAAGAATTCTTATGAACTAGGCTTAGAGCATTGAGAATCCATTGGCCTGCCTCCTGTGCTAAAGACATACATCAATGCAACCCAAAGATTCCTATAATCTCAATGATGCCACCTAGTGGGAGTACTGTGTGCCAGTGGATTCTCAAGGCTCTAAGCCTAGTTCATTAAGAATTCTTCTACCAGAGTGCATGATGAAAACCTTGTACAGAATACGACTTAGAGAGTGTGAAATCTTATGAGAGGGGTGCACCGGTGTATGTATGCGTGCATGTGTACAACAGTCACCACCTCAGCTGACAAGTGCCTGTTTGTGTTTTTTAGTCACAGGTAGGTGTGCCCAGGTAGGGTAGATAGGAATGATAGGTGGTTAGTGGCAGGTAAGTCCTTCGCGTAGGCCGGTAGGTATTTTGCTGATCAGGATTTGTTTCACAAGCTCGCAATCTCAGAGAAGCATGGCTGCATTTCTGGTCGGTTCTCCTGAAACGTCCAAGTTTAGGGTGATTTTACACTCTACACATATTACTAACTCAGAGTGACTTAATCCTAGTGTCAGCATGTCAGTCATGACTTACTGTTCGGTAAGATACACTTTTAGTAATATTCCCTGAGAATGACTAAAATTACAGACATTCACAGTTACCAGAAAGCTTGATGTACCTGTGTATACATACGCCAGGATAACTCCTATGATGTACTTTATATTAAGTTCTCAATAAGACTTCTCTATGATTGATGGTTTAGACGTGTGCACCTTTGTGTGGTATGTACGAGAAGCGAGTTTAAAATTAAGAGTTGACTACACAATAGTTACTATATACCTATAGGTGAATGTCTCACTTTTACTGACCAGTAGTACAAATTCCTTTCATAACTGAGTGACGAAAGAATATCCATACGTCCCTCTGTACCACGTGACCACTCATTCTAGTATTAAGTGAGTTGTAGAATGGCATTTTTAATGATTTCTAGGTATGTAATAATAAAGAGACACAGTGAGTGTGACTGAGTTCCATCTGTTCCTCAATATTTTGGTTAGAAATATTGACCTCGTTCTTTGAACTCGGTGAGTATTTCAGATCAAAATATCTCTGAACAGATTCCATTCAGTCAGACTGACTATGTCTCTATATAAGTACCGCATCAGTCGTCGTAGCAATTCACTAACTCACCGCTGTTAAAACACCCTCATTAATCTTCTTAACCGAGCATACACAGCTGCCCATAAGACTAAACACCAGACTGAAGTCAATCTCTAATATATATGTAAAAAAGGATAAAAATGGAAAAAAATCAATAAATAGTAGTAAAAAACACAAAACAAAAACAAGTAGTAATTAGTAGAAACTGAACGAGAGTTATTAGTGTTAGTGTTTATCGCATGCTGGGCAGGTCGCGAATTACTACGCGAGGCGCTAGCTGAGCGTGAGAAGCAGATCTGACCAGAGTGCAATAAGTTCCAGTATCCGAAAAACTCGCCAAGGCGACAGATACGTTTTGGTAAAAAAAACAAAAAACCACACCAAATAAAACACTAATTCTACTTACTCCAGTTCAGTTTTGTATTTATCCTACCCCATCTCTAATAATTCATTTGTTTCCTGAGTGCAATAAACAACACTTTACTGCACGCTCGCCAGAATACAGTCAGCCAATGTTAAGTCTATGGCTTTTTTTTATTAGGGGTAGGATAATATAGACTCCTGTATTTCCCCGCTGTCTCCACGTACAGATAAAACACTGCAGGTGTTCCTGAGAAACACAACACTCCACTTGTTGATATTGCCTGAGGAACACAACATATAGCTTCTTTATAAAATCTCTACACAGAGAGGGTTCCTCATATATTCCTTCATTATTTCGGCACCATTATAATCAGTCAGATTCGCATTATGCACTGTCTATCCTCGGTAGTATAATAAACTGTGTTTTGAGAATTCAACAAAAAACAAACCACCAAAATCCCTTTGTTGAGGCTTCTATTGACGTTATGTACAGTATATTCTTACTAATGTTAGCTAAAATGTACTGTAACAACATCTCCAACAATTATTTTCATAGTTAGCAACACTTCTCTTTAGACTTTGTATTAATATGCAACCAATCAATACATTAAACTTGTGTTTATGACTGTCTTAGATTTGATTGAGAAAGCATGTCAAGAGGGCAAGGATTTATTTAATAATTCTTCTTCTTGCCCTCATCTCCATTTAAATGTTAGTTCTGGTCCGTATTGCCGTTAGTCCCTGTTTAGACGTTAGTTCTGATCTTTATTGCCCTCAGGCCCTATTTATACATTAGTTCTGGGAGCTGTTTCAAAAGTCGAGTGAGGTCTCACCAGTGGCACGTCACATTTCAAAGCCAGAGGCCGGCAACAGCGAACGGCACTTTGAATCAAAGCGGCAGCAAAAGCGACACTTCAAGTGCAGTTGTTTAGCTCTCGCTTTGGCGGAGAGTACTCTCGTTTAGCACCCTCCCGACTTTTGAAACAGCTCCCAGGTCCGTATTGCCCTCAGTCTCCATTTAAATGTTAGTTCGAGTCCTTATTGCCCTCAGGCTCTGTTTAGACGTTAGTTCAGGTCTCTATTGCCTTCAATCCCTGTTCAGACGTTAGTTCTGGACCTTATTGCCCTCAGGCCCTGTTCAGACGTTAGTTCGGGTCCTTATTGCCCTCAGGCCCTGTTTAGACATAAGTTTAGGTCCTTATTGCCCTCAGGCCCTGTTCAGACGTTAGTTCGGGTCCTTATTGCCCTGAGGCCCTGTTCAGACGTTAGTTCGAGTTCTTATTGCCCTCAGGCCCTGTTCAGACGTTAGTTCGGGTCCTTATTGCCCTCAGGCCCTGTTCAGACGTTAGTTCGAGTTCTTATTGCCCTCAGGCCCTGTTCAGACGTTAGTTCGGGTCCTTATTGCCCTCAGGCTCTGTTTAGACATAAGTTTGGGTCCTTATTGCCCTCAGGCCCTGTTCAGACATTAGTTTGGGTCCTTATTGCCCTGAGGCCCTGTTCAGACGTTAGTTCGAGTTCTTATTGCCCTCAGGCCCTGTTCAGACGTTAGTTCGGGTCCCTATTGCCCTGAGGCCCTGTTCAGACGTTAGTTCGGGTCCTTATTGCCCTCAGGCCCTGTTCAGACGTTAGTTTGGGTCCTTATTGCCCTCAGGCCCTGTTCAGACGTTAGTTCGAGTCCTTATTGCCCTCAGGCCCTGTTTGGACTTTATTTCTGTTCTCTATTTTAGTTGGATTCAGTTGCTGGCCATTGCTTCTTCCGATTTTCAAATTATCATTACTGTGGCATATCCCAGTGGCGAAATGATTTTCTGCAGTCAGAACAGAATAGATTAAACCACATCATCTATATTCTTGTTTAACCAGAATAAGTATACCATTGACTAATCATTACTTTAACAAAGTTAATATATGATATAAGAATTTGTAAAATTTATGAATAGCTAAGAAACAACTGACATGGCAAAATAGAATGAATGATTGATAATACTTGTTGTCAGTGTGTTAGCATGCCTACTCAAGTCAACATAGAAATTATCTATTGGTATTGCTCTAGATATTCTAAATTGAATTTCGTGGCTAGAATAGAGCAGCAGTAACTGTCTAAATTCAAGTGCAGTTTCAGCCTTCAGTGTTCAATTTAGTGTTAGCGATGGTCATAGAAATATGAATTGATAAATGTCCTATCCCACTGGATGAATTAAGAAAATCCTATTAGCTTCTAATTAAATACCAATTAAGATCAAATATGAGGTATTTCCAGCCCTCATCAATGTCCTTTTGTACTGCTCCAGGTCTAAACAATCAATTACAGCTGATTAAGATTCAATATGATATGTTTCCAGCTCCCGACCATGTTTTCTTGACCACCCTCATCCCTATCTTATCTATGTACTACTCCTGAGATAAACAAGCATTTACTGCAGGCTAAGATTAAATATAATGTAATCCATCTCCTCTGCCCACCCTCACCCCATCTGTAGATATGTACAGCAGCTCCTGGCCTAAATGACCAATTACTGAAGAGTTAGACTAAATGTAAGGTGGGGGTGGCCCCTTAAGTGGGGTCAATATGAACTCTTAATAGCGGGAAAACTATTCCATTCTGAGCAAATTAACCCCTTGAGCGGGGTGTCCCAGAAGCAGGGTTTCTCTGTATATATGTACTACTGTCTGAATAACCAATTAACACCAGTGAAAGATTTTTGTAGCATTCCGATCTAGTTTGTGCATGTCTTAATTTCTTGCACCAGGGGCCTGTTTAATACCTGGAAGGATACTCCTATGACTATCATATTACCCTCTGTCGGAGGACAGACCACGTTTGATAAACATAGGTTACTCTTTCAAAGGACATAGAGAAGGATGAAGACTTTAAATGCTTTTCAAAGCTGTTTAATAGATTTGTTTTTGCCCTGACCTAGATCCTGAAAACTCTCCTCCTGGTGTCCTTCCTGATGCTGGTCACCTAACTAACCAATATATATATATATATATATATATATATATATATATATATATAATCAATGTATATACTTGAATAATATCCTTCAGAACATCTGACAGTTTCATGTAAATAATGCATCATTCTCCATTGAATAATAAGAATATAATGTTTATAAATTGAAAAAGACCCAACAAAATTTGGCTTGTCTGAGATTTGAACCCAGGTCCTTCTGATTACCACTGGTTTTAACACAGCAGCCCCAACAACACCTGGGACAGACAAAAGCAACCAATCACAGGAAGGCTTTCATCATGAACTATCCTAAGAAAAACAAAACCGAAAAAACTATCCTTCCAAAGGATTCAGGTCAGAAGAAGAAGATAACCCACGTCCTGGACATTGTCCTCCCAGAAACTCTCCTCAAATTGTCCTTCTCAGTGTCCCCAGATATTGAACAGCCCCAAGGATTGAGTAGATCTTGCACCTCCTACACAACACCCCACATTCATTTGTCTCATACATTTCTCCGCATATTCACCGGTTTTAACTTTCATTCTTTCTTTCATTTTCTGAAAGGTTATTTGAATTTTTTAAGCTGATTTTCTGTATTTTTACTGCTCAAGTTCTCCTCTCAGGTTTTCTCCGATAGCATTTGTTATCGTACTTATCTAAGTTGCTTCGGGAAATAAGTATCAACCCTCCTAATTTTATTTTTTTCCCCCTATTATTTTTGTGCTCCAATTTCTTACACGTAACAAAGTTCTTTTTAAAATCTAGAGTTCTATGGTGCAATAATGATTTCACATGTAGTAGAAGTAGGCACATCATTCTGGAAACCTCAGATCTTTGCTCAACCAGAAAGACTGCATTGGTAAAGATGCCTATGAGTTGAGGATATGGTGGAGGGTTCACACTCTCACTCTATGCTGGTCACTCTATCAGGGAGACGTGGGGCTGCAGTGCTGCCGCATGATGATTGATCTCATCCGAGACAACCGACGAATCGTGGACCGCGTCACCTCCGCCAACATCCAGTCCATCATCAACCTCTTCAAAGCAAACCAGGCAAGTATTGGTCAGCCAGAACAGGACTTACTGTTATGTAAATCAGAGATGGAAGTTTTGCACTTTTATATGGAAATCAATGTTTTCGTTTCCTGTTTATAATTTTGTTTTCTTTATGTAAAGGTAATCTTTATGTGAAGGTACAACAAATCTCAATGAGAATGTGAGACCTCCACAACAGGTGTTCATCAACGCAGAGGTATCTCAGAGGTGGCTCACAACCACAGTAGACAAGAAAAATTATAACCCCTAGGTATATGATAGTTGGTGTTGCTTGTAGCTGACAACTGTACTGTATCTGGACCTGCCCGGAATACATATATATATATACAGACATAGGTATATAATGATCGGTCTTGTTTGTTGCTGATAGCACTACCTGTATTTGGACCTGCTCGGAGTACTATAAGGCATACAGACATATGTATAATGATTGGTCTTGTTTGTTGCTGATAGCACTACCTGTATTTGGACCTGCTCGGAGTACTATAAGACATACAGATATATGTATATAATGATTGGTCTTGTTTGTTGCTGATAGCACTACCTGTATTTGGACCTGCACGGAGTACTATAATACATACAGACATGTATACGTATATGATGATCGGTCTCGTTTGTTGCTGATATCACTACCTGGATCTCGACCTGCTCAGGGTGTGATAAGACATATGGACATACATGTTGTAGTTGTATAATAATCAATGTTACTCTAACACATACAAACATAGGTTTATAATCCGGCCGTCTAAGACATTGCAGAGGTAGCTCACAACCACAGTAGACGAGAAAAATTATAACCCCTAGGTATATAATAATTGGTGTTACTTGTAGCTGACAACTCTTCTGTATCTGGACCTGCTCAGAGTACTATAAGACAAACAGACATAGGAAAATAATGATCGGTCCTGTTTGTTGCTGATAGCACTACCTGTATTTGGACTTACTTAGAGTACTATAAGACATACAGACATATGTATATAATGATTGGTCTTGTTTGTTGCTGATAGCACTACCTGTATCTGGACCTGCTCGGAGTACTCAGTGTGTGCGACAAGATTGCCATGACAGAGAACCAGACGCTCATCGCGGAGCAGCTCCTAAAGAAACAAAAGGTAAACCGCTAACTTCTACTCATTTAATGACATATTCTACAATTCGCAGTGGCGTCACCTAGTGAACTTTAAATATTAACTTCCACCAAAATCAAACTGGATGCTTGAAATCTATTCTAATACTGAATGAATGAAATTTGATGTTTTGTCCAGGCCTATTTACATCCATCTGATTCAAATAGGAAATTATACCTTGTTATTCCAACAGGATATGCAAATTTGAGTAAAGTAAACGAAAGTAAATCTAGTTGGACAAATTGGATGTTAAACTACCAAAACAAACAAATAAACAAAGTGGCAAAGTAGGTCACTACCAAACATAATTTAGTTAATTGCTATAAAGTCAAAAGTGATAATTAGATTTACGGAACGATTTGCAGGAAAACCTCTACCACATCGAGTTGGGTCAAGACGTGCTGCTTGCAAAGGACATCATCTACGTGTCGATGGATGCCAGGAAGACGTGGGTGACTCTGCATACCATGTCCTACGTGAGTATCAAAATAACATTACGAAAAAATACTCAACGATCACCCCCGTAAAGTGACAATACTACACCACGGCTGTGGCATAGTGAATATGAGATGACATCATATGGATTTGCTAGGTATTCTAATCATTCTGATATTCTGATGCTATCTTATGTCAAAGAAAGGGGTGAGATAAATCCAGAACCACACAATACACAATATTCCACTGATTTGGATGTGCCATAATCGTCACTTGGCTTCGCCTCGATGACAATTGGGGCCCATCCAAACTTGTGGCGTATTGTGTATCTATACGATTTTCGATGCAGTTCTATATAATTCCCATAGCATGTGGGTGCAGCCACCTTTCTCTGTCATCCCCAGCAGCGGTATCCTCACTGCTATATCAAAAACCAGTCTTCCCCATATCCTGTGGTGTACAGTCACCTTTCTCCTCCGTTCCAAGCAGTGGTAGACTTACTGCCACACCAGGTCTAATTGAACAAATTGAACGTTAAACTACTCAAACAAACAAAGAAACAACTTCCTGCTACATGAAAGACCAGTTCTTCTCTTACCATGTCTGTATGGTGTGGTGTGGAGCCACCTTTCTCCTTCATCCCCAGCAGTGGTAGTCTTACTGCTATATCAAAGGCCAGTCCTTCTCATACCATTGATATGTGATATGGTGTAAAGCCACCTTTTTACCCTCATCACCAACAATGGTAGATTTACTGCTGTATCAAAGGCCAGTCCTTCTCATACCATGTCTAAGTGGTATGTTGTAATGCCACCTTTCTCCTTCATCACCAGCAATGGTAAATTTACTGCTATATCAAAGACCAGTTCTTATACCATATCTATGTGGTGAGTAGTTACCATCATCTAGGTAAATGTATCGCATAGATTTGGTCAACACCCCTGCGGCGTAAGAATGTTTCCTTGGATGTTAAACAAACAAGTAAATCAGTGAACCTCTGCCTCATTTATGGGTACTATACGGGTCTGTGAGTCTTTTCTTTTTCTCTGTTTATGATAGTGGTATAAAGTCTGCAACTATATGATTGACTTCCCACACAGAAAAGCAACGTGGACTACGACGAGCAGCAGTTCCTGTTCCTGACTCACCAGCTGGACCTCTTCAAGCTGCTGTGTTACGTAAGTTTGCCAGTGTTTTATGAGATTTACTGTGTTGCGTAAGTTACCAGTGTTTCATGAAATCTGCGGTGTTAACATTAGTGCCCAGTGTTTCATGAAATCTGCAGTGTTACATAAGTTACCAGTGTCTTGTGAGATCTGCTGTGTTACATAAGTACCCAGTGTTTTATGATATTTGTTGTGTTATGTAACATTGCACGAAAACCAATATTTTACATATGTATACGAAACGCGTCTAACAGTAGGATTTTGCGTCTAGAAGTTCGACCTATTAGACGTCTCATAGACGCCTTATCTAGTGGCGTATATACATGTCCATGGTGCGGTCCCTGTTTTGGGTAGTTTGGGCCTCCTAGCTCCCTTATTTATGATCCCACATAGACAAAACTATGGTTCCTCTTCAAGGTCTAACCAGGCCCGACCAGAATACACAATAAAATCATAGATCTCTATTAAATTAATTGTCTCATGAAATGGAGAAGCAATAATGGGCATTTGACGACGATCCATGACATCTGGCCGTTAACGAGAGGGTCTAACCTCTCGTACGGATCATAACAACAATTTTAAAACACATTTGATCAGATATTATAACATATTCAAGTAAAGAAAAACATGTTCCAAACGATTCTGTATGTAATTTTGAACCATATATTAATTCCCATGTTTCTCTAGTGATCAACTCTTTTGTGAAAACCATTATACCATTCAATTCTAGAACTGCAGTCACTGCACCACTCGGCTTTTATAGCTAACTAAAGACAGATAATATGATTTCTGTTTTGGACAGAAGGTGTTATGGCCACACAGTATCTTGCAGTTTCAGTATTTAGTATTTTGACATGGATTTATAAAAAAGAGAGATTTCAGTTTGAGGGGACTATCTATCATTCATGTCATATGTTATTTCTGTATCAGAACAGCTTTGATTAGATTAGATTAGATTGCATGCAGTTAAAACGAACTTCTGTTCAGCTTGCAGCATCGACTTCCTTTATTGAATTGGTTCATATTTTTTGTTTGATGATTTTAGGGTCGGAACCAGACAGCAATCAATATAATCACACGTAACAGGGAATACTTTACATGGGAAGTCGGCTACCTCGGTCTCCGCTCTGAGCTTCTGCCCTACGCCATGCGCGCCAAGTTCTGTGACCTGCTCATTGGTAAGTTCATAACTCATTGATGAATATAATACACATGGGTAGGTGAGATACACATGGGTAAGTTAGAAACACACGGGTAAGTTAGATGCACAGCGGTAGGTTAGATATGCATTACTAAGTTAGATGCACCTAGGTAATTTAGATACACATGGGCAGGTTTACCCCCAATTACAAGGGACACTAACCTTAAAGGAGTTCAAAAACTTAACAAAGCAATTTATGATGGGTACTGTTCCAATGCTCCAATATACAGGTAAAAAAAGAGAAGATTTTATGAGAAACCTATATGTTCATGATTTTGTGAACCTGTAGTAGAAATGTATGTGTGTAACTCTGTTTGTTCTAAGAGCCTACTAGCATCAAATCTTGGAATAGTGATAGCCTGAGTATTCATATTTACTCAAGGGTAGAGTCTTTTTATAAAGCGTGCTTTTGGGAGATACTTCTCTTTCCCATGGGGAATGCTTGAACCCCCCAAAACTCAATTGGCCAACAACTTACCAAGAGATCCGATTGAGACCAGCTAATCATATCCTCGCTGACGCATTTGCCCGCTTCTTTATATCAAAAAATGTATTACCATTATGTCATATAATGCAACAAAAATCAAATACAATAAAGAAATGTTAAAGAAAAAGGAGTTAGATACACACTGGTAAATTTGATACACACTGGTAAGTTAAATACAAATTGTAAGTTAGATACACATTGTAAGTTAGATACACATTGATAATTAGGTACTCATTGATAATTAGATACTCATCTGTAGATTAGATATTGATTGGTAATTTAGTATACATACAAAGTGTTGTCGTAACTAAATAATTTCATCTTTCAGCACTTTTATATCGACCAGAACTTAACCATTAAACTTTGCTCGCTGATGTTTCAGGACTTTTCATCGAAGTTGGCGATAACCATTCCATCATCGCTGTGACCTCGAACAACTTCGTGTACGGTGAGATTGACATCAAGAACTATGGCCAGGCGGCTGCGGACGCAGTAAGTGACTTCAGCATATGTCATTTTTTTGTAGTCAGAAGTGGGAACTCTCAGGTACTTTACAGGTATTTATGTCATCCCTTGTATTTTATCACCATAGACTTAACTCGTACTCAACGCCCATGGAGTGGGGTAGAAAACATACTCAATGGGTGATGAACTCACAAATGTTAGTGAATTAGTCAGTAATAGGGGTGAGATGAAATCTGAACCAGAAGCAACTGAAATTTGGCCATCATTTTGTTTGCTACATATTCTGACTCAGCTTTGCCTCGTCAGATTGATCCGCAGCAAAAACTTTATGGCATGTATCTTCATATTACATTATGAAAATAGATTGGGGAATGTCAGGCCACATGGATCAGCGCTCTCAACTCTACACAGAATGCAACCACTCGTGTCGTAGTAATATGGTTTTTTTTTAAACTAATGTGTTTTTTAATATATATTGTCTAGATTTCTGAATTACATGATTTGAACCGCGGAGTTCAATCTCTATAATTCTGCCCATGCAATACTACTAATCACTTATCCTAACCTTTTCTGTAACATTTTATATTATATCCCCAAATGAACCCAGTAATTAGTGTAGATTTACATATTATACATATGAAGATATACTCCAGCTATATTGTTACAGAAGAAGCTAAGTCGTCCAGCCAAATATCCCAGGCCTTGTTTGTAGACAATTGTCTCTTACCGAACCTTGTACATGTATTATACATGTAATGATGAATTGTTGTAAGTCGAACCGATTACAATGAAAACCTGCTATGCAGATTGTAGTTTTGTGGAAATTAAAAAAAAACAACAAAAAAAAACAACCTCGATCACTTCTTTAACAGCAGAATGATTTCGAGCGTGGAGAAATGCGGATTGTACATGTAGGTGGAGATAGAGACATAAGGCAATCAGACTGAGTGCTATGAACTGTGATTGGTTCATATTGCATGTGAATACCAACTGCTTTCTGCGATCATTTAGATAGGACTGTGCCTGGTTTCCAGTACTGCTCATCAAGTGCTACAATCATGCCACCCTTTAGCCTTTAAGATACCGATGTGCATATTCAGGAGAAACCGAACGAGAGTTAGTTTTATCTCAAGATGGCCAGGTCATGTATTACTATGTGAGGCATAGCCGTGCGAAGTAAGTTAGCAGACATGGCCGGAGTGAGATATAACTGACCAGGTTAAATTGAGTTCGGTTTACTTTTTATCCTACCCCTTTTTAATGATTTAACAATATTAACAGATACGCAAACACTAACCAATACAAGTTAAATATGAAAACTTCTAATAAAGTTAAAGATTTCTTGATCACCTTGATAACCCTTTTAAGCAATATATGATGACTGAAGAGCTGATTTTGGCGAAACCTTCACCCCCAGTACCCACAGATTTCTTTTCTGTCCATGTGTGCTCCTTCTGGAGCCTTTTACTTGTCCTCAACAATATCTGTTGTTGATATGACAATAGGTTGCCATGATTTTAGCCGTGTAACCATATGGGAGCAAGTGTGACATCATCTGGTGATGTCACGCCCACCAGTCTACATGTTTACGGTGGTAAGGTGCAGTTCTAAAACTGTCATTCAAGATAGCATCAAGCAAAGGGAGCAGACGTTGCCTCGTCTCCAATCTAGTCAATCTGGATCTCATTCAGAAAGCTGAACCAGTGAAGTTGACCTGTCTGAGGATAGGTCACTCCAGACTTAACCACGAATACCTCCTCAAAAGAAAAAATCCCCCATTATGCCAAGCATGCAATGTGCCCATAACTGTTCAGCACATCCTGCTGAACTGTCAAAGGGTTCAGGAAAAAGAGAGGAAAGTTCTTGAAAAGTAGTATCAACATGAAAATGATGTTTGAGACTATTCCAAAGAAAGACAGAATCAGCTTTTTGAAAGAGGCAAATCTCGGTAATAAGGACATAAACAAATGGGAGAATGTGTTCACCCCAACATTAAATGTAACTAGCTGCTCGACAGGATTAGATAAATAAGTGCAGATATACATATTAAACTTCTGTTACGCAAGTGCATTTGACGATATATTAAGGCTATAATAGATCTTATGCTCAGTTTGATTTCTCTCCTTCATTCCCAGCAGCGGTAGATTTACTGCTATATATAAGGCCAATCCTTTTCATACCATGTCTATATGGTGTGGGAAGTAAAAGACCTCTCACCTCAGTAAATGTGCAGGGGTGAGATTTCTACCTAAATTCATCTCATAGATTATGTCAGGCCCAAAGTAAGTCTAATAGAACATATTGGAGGTTAAACTACCCAAACAGGGCAAATCAAATCTCTGTTTATATTAACTGATTCATTGCCAGGAATCTACAGATAGTGGAATAAAAGACAAATGCTGGTAGTTGGGTGATTTCTAAATTCTATTGAGTTTTGCAAATAACTCAGGATAGTGATAGTTCCATATATCAGCAAATAGAAAATGCAAAATAAATGGCATGTCACCATGAAAATGTCAGTGCTTAACTATTGGTGTCTATGGGAAACTGCAATATTTTGACTTTGTTGCTAAATGACACTGATGTTCTATTGCTATCTTCAAATTATTCTGGATTATGATAGTTGGGAACATATACAAATAAGAAATGCTAAAACAATACTATGTCACCATGCAAACATCTATGGAAAGGCCATCTGGAGAAGCTAAGTGCTTAAATATTGGTGTCTATGGGAAATTGTAATATTTTCATGAAATCAGATGGCAGCACCTGTTTAAAATTCAGTTCTGAGTAAAGATATAGAGGGCATTGCGATACCTACCCGCATTTGTCTTTAACCAGTCTGTATACTGGGCTTATGTTAATGACACACGTCACGGTTGACTTGTTCACACAGAGGTCTGATGCCATCTTCTGTTGATAGGTGCCCCATGACTTTGATTCTCACTTCCCGTCGATGAGAGTCTGGCTGAATCAATTCTTTGCTGAGAACAGTGTCATCTACGCATCACAACCTGGCCGCAACATTCTCCTGAAAGAGGTATGTGAATGAATTACTGTAATTTCATGTGCAAGTAGTCTTACAAGTTCAAAAAGTGTATTTTGTTTTTACGCCAACTGAGCCCTGTTGTTATCTTCAAGACTTGGTGGGATCTTATTAAGATGCAATGTGATTAGGATATGTTATCAATTGTATAGATTATGTTTCCAAAGTTGTAGCTTGCTTAAAAACAGATAAGGATCCATTTTAAGTGTTACGAAATTTTCCAATTGTATAGATTATATCACAAAACCAACAACACTCCTGATTTTAAATTAAAGGTTGTATTTAATGATACTTGTTGCTTATATACGAGTTCTTACACAACGTTCCAACCAATGTTGGCCTTCTTCAGGTGAACATAGTCTCCTCCTACAAGCACTGAAGTACATTTCGGGAGCAATAAGATTACAATCCTTGTGGTTCTATAGTTTCCATAGTTTCTACATTATATCTTGTTCATTTTTGGAGATCAAGCTAACCATGGGTATACCGACTGTTAGCTCGATACACTGTATACGCCCTATTGAGGTATCCCATAATTCAGTCTGTTTACAAGTTCCGGTGTTCGCTGGTTGCCGACTTTACATGGGATAGACCCTTGAACCGTAACCCACAATTATAGCAGTTTAACGTTTTTTATAAATCTTCAAATCGGATATCCGATGCCAGAAATGGGAATTTTAGCTATTTCTACTTGTCAATCCAAAATTATATTCAATTTCTCCCAATATAAATGGGAAAACTGCGGTTCATGTGGTCGCAGTGTGCCCAGCCACTCGCGAGCGGAACTTGGGTTTACCCTGGGCGATAACAGGGAGAGTAGTAACCTCTGGAGGGTCTATACACCTGATACGAGTAATCCTACAAGTATAAACATTCTGTGAATCTACGAATCAGTAATCCTTGTTCACATTGACCCAGTGCTCAAGACAGATACAAACATGGCTGTTTGCAGGTACTCAGAATGGTGACGGTCCTCAATAAGTATGGATTCATGGGGTCTAAGGCTGAATTGGATGAGATTATGAAGCCCGTGCTGAACCTGCTCGATGGCACCACAGATGTCCCCTTTGCACCGGGGAAAGGCACAGGTATAGTATCTACTGACAACTCTAATATCTTAGCTATGATGACCATGAAAATGCTGACATTGACCATGTTGATATTGGAAATAAAGACATTGACTGTGCTGACTTTGACGCAGCTGATAAAGGATTTGCTGAACTTGAAAATGCTGTGATTAACAAAGCCCACATAGGCCATGTTGAGCATTTTTTTCCGTATTTTTTAAAAAGTTTTTATTTCTCACATTCAAAATGTACATTCCGTTCTTCCAAGCTACCAAGCTGACTCTATAAATTGTGACGTTGACCAAACTGACATCAGCCATGCTGACATTGCTCATGCTGACATTAACCTTGCTGACATTAACCTTGCCTACATTGGCCTCTCTGACATTGATCTTTTTTTACATTGGTCATGCTGACATTAATCTTTTTTACATTGGTCATGCTAGCATTGAGCTTAATGACCTTGCTGACATTGACCTTGCTGGCAATAACCTTGCAAGCATTTATCATGTTGACATTGACCTTTCCTACATTGACCTTCCTTACATTGGTCATGCTAACCTTGACCTTGCTGGCATTGACCTTGCCTACTTTGGTCATGCTGACATTGACCTTGGCTTCATTTGCCATGCTGACATTGACCTTGCTAAAATTGGTTATGATGACATTGACCTTGCTTACATTGGTCATGCTAACCTTGACCTTACTGACATTGGCCTTGCTTACATTGGTCATGCTGACATTGACCTTGCTGACATTGACCTTGCCTACTTTGGTCATGCTGACATTGACCTTGGCTACATTTGCCATGCTGACATTGACCTTGCTAAAATTGGTTATGCTGACATTGACCTTGCTTACATTGGTCATGCTAACCTTGACCTTGCTGACATTGACCTTGCTTACATTGGTCATGCTGACATTGACCTTGCTGACATTGACCTTCCTTATATTTATCATCCTGACATTAACCTTGCTGACTATGACCTTGCTGACATTGATCTTGCTGACATTGGTCATGCTGACATTAAACATACCTACCTTGACCATGCCTAGATTGACCTTACCTTCATTGGTCACCCTGACATTGGCCAAACTGACAATGTTCAAAATATCAATAGCCGATGTGTATCATGGATTTGTTTAGTTTTGCATTAATTTCTAACATGCTTAGTGAATCACATACACGAGTCCCATCAAACTTCCGTCAAATACTGAGTTTGCCTTTACTCTGTCTGCCCAGAGCACACTGGCTCAATCCTGAACTGAGAAAAGAGTACTTCTTTTGGCCGACTCAAACCCCATGGGCTTGTATACCCTTTCTATAAATATGTAACATAGTTCCCTTCTCAAGTATGAACGCAACTAGACCTCATAACAACAAATGCCTGTTCACATGACTGCACCAGGACACATCTGATACAAGTTAGTTAATTCAGTCCAGCTGTATTGGCAATAACAAGGACAGTTATTAGCTATAGCCACCTGTAGTACACCTGCTTGTAGTGTCCCTAGGTGACCTAACCACAATTTTGCTTTTTATAGCTAACTAAACACAGCTAGGAATATGCTTTTTTTTTTTTTTTCTTTTGAGGGGGGGGGGGGGCCTTTTTAATCACAGGCCCATTCTGTATCATATAGATTACAGTGCCACGATTAATGTTTTTAAAATCCAGTCTTAAGGTCTGCAATAAGAATTTCCAATTGTGATCTAAATGTGATTGAATCAGGATAAGCATTGTAAGCAAGTGTCCACTGCTACAGTTGGAAAGTGTTCTCCACAACAATTGCTTGATTCTTATCTGGAACCCAATTGGGAAAGTTATCGGGAAGATTTTTGGTCTTCGTTGGTGCCTGGTCTAACGGTTCCTGACTGTCTTCAAATAGTAGAATATACTATAAGAATTCTAGTCATGGTCCAATCTGAATTTGTGCCATAAACTCGCATCCACTACTATCATGGGAAAAGGTTTACAACAAAACTTGTTTGATTCTTGTTGTGAACCTTGTTGGGAAGCTTAGCGGGGAGCTAATTGGGGTTGATGGCTATGCCTGTTACTGATGATGATCCATGTGTCAGCTGATATGTATGTGTTTGTTGAGGCACACCCATGAAGAATTCCCTGCACTGCCAGCCCATATCCAAGGCAGACTCTGGTAAAAGTTACTCTCATGCTCCAGCATGTTAGCATGCAATGATATTAGCATAACATGATATTGTGTAGCATTGTCCCTAAATTATGGCATACTGTTTACTGCAGTGGTCTTGGTGATTGGAACATTATGTGGTGCATTGTGTGCATGACATGGGGCAAGTTGTACTGGCTGATTGTAACCTGGGTATGAGAAAAACTAGATGTATTAAAAGAATTGGAAATACCTTACAAGTGACTGGGATTACTGTAATGTACATATGACTAACCCTACGGTTTAACTTTGCTTTGGAGATAATATAGAGACTGTAAATACTTTGCAAGAGAGTGGAATTGTATTAATATGTAAGGGATGTAAGTTTGCAGACAAATGACGGAATTTTGATATTTCCTACACACCATCAGCAGCAGCACCCTCTATACTACAATGGCATTTCCTGTCTTTGCTTTATATTTGTCTTCAAATTGTACTATGGCGAAACATAGTACAATCTAAGAGAAAATGGTAATATGATATTATTTATATCTATGTATCTACTCTTCATATCATTGGAAGATGCATGAAACATGGTTGAGATAATTACGTTTCAACTTTACTTTGGATATATCATAAGTACTATAATTGCTTTACAAGGGACTGGAATCATCGTAATGTATATGACTGACCTTACAATTTAACTTTACTTTGGCTGTATCAAAAGAACTGTAAATACCTTACAAGCATTTAACTCTATATGACTGACCCTCTAATTCAACTCAACTTAGGATATATCATTAGAACTGTTACAGGAAATACATGACATAAAGATTTGGAACAGTAATATTCATCATTGTTAATATAACAAATAATACATTCATTGAAAGATAACAATTGATTGACTGATTCGCTTCCGACCTACTACCGAATGAGCTTCTGTCTTGTATCTCTAGAATAAGGTAGTTGAATTAACCCCTTTAAGGGCGGATGATGCCTTATGGCATCAACTGGCTGGGGGCGAATGATACCTTAAGGCATCATTTGATGGATATTTAGAAAATTGTTTTTGAAAAGGAAATATTATAACAATAAACTTGGAATTTACACAACAGGTGTAACATCATATTTGTTAATTCTAAATGATAGAAATAAAAATATTAAGGATTACAAATTATATCATGTGATAAACCTTTGAATTTTGAGGAAAATGCACCCGCCTCCTAGAACTGTACATAGTCACTAGTAGCCTTCCCCAAGTGTGTAGTTCTGCCATAGGTGGCCATCCTTAAAAGGTTAAGACATTCTGTGGAGTCCAAATGATTAACTATGATATCAATTAGTCTAAATTGAGAGATTGTGGAAAATGTGAAGATATCATTTAATTGCATTGCTTTAAGATTACAGCTAAAATCTCTCATAGCCGAGGTCTGTCACAGCTAAGGTCTGTCACAGCTAAGGTCTGTCACAGCTAAGGTCTGTCACGGCCGAGGCCGATAATAGCCGAGGTCTGTCATGGCCAAGGTTAAAAATAGCCGACGTATGTCAAAACTAAGGTCTGTTTAAGCCGATGTCTGTCTAAGCCGAAGTCGATAATAGCCGAGGTCTGTCACAGCCGAGGTCTGTCACAGCCGAGGTCTGTCACAGCCGAGGTCTGTCACAGCCGAGGTCTGTCACAGCCGAGGTCTGTCACAGCCGAGGTCTATCTAGGCGGAGGTCTATCTTAGCCGAGGTCTGTTAATGCCAAGGTTGATGACAGCCGAGGTCTGTCACAGCCGAGGTCTGTCAACGCTGAGGTCGATGATAGCCGAGCGTAGCTGAGATCTATTATAGTGAAGGTCTATTAATGCTTTGATTCTTAAAACATACATATTGTACAGGTTATACTCAAGGTAGCATGAGTTGTGTGTAGCAGTGTTCCAGCCTCGTATTCTTAACAAGATATTTTATAGCTGATATCACTTATAGTCCAGGTCTGGTACAAATAAGGTCCATTACAGCTGAAATACGTTAAAATAAAGTTCTATCATAGGCAGGATTTGTTTTAGGTGGGATTTCGAGTAACAGAAGAGGCATGCATCAGAGCCTGAGCTGGATACTCACAAAAAACAGACTATTGTATGATTTTGGGATGTGTCCAAATCTGTAATCTCACTGTTCCTGTCTCCTGAACAGAATTCTCCAAAGAAGAATTTGCCATCGTCAGAGAATGGAGGAAGAAGGAGCGTTTTGAGAAAAACGCACAAACTGACGCCATCATTCAGGTCAAGATTCAGTGAGTTTCACTACATCTATCATGTACATTATGTAACCATTTAAAATGTTTGTCGCCATGTTGTAGGGCCGTATATAGGGCCATGTCATAGGGCATGCAGGAACCGATCGATTGTAGATAATTTCTATGTGAGGTGGAGCCATGGCACTGCATGAACACCATCAGTTTACATATGAATGCGCCCGGCGTATATAAGTAGGTATTTTGCGTATGCAAGGTCATCCTATTCCCCGTGTGTATACACCTCATATGTATGCATATATAAACGTCCAGTGAACAGGGCTTCACTGAGAGCAGGCGGGGGGAGGTGGCGGGGGATGGCGGGGGGGGGAGGGCTTTCTACTGAGGACACCTGTACTTCTACCGACACAAAGGGGCGGGGAGCGGAGGGGGCAAAGGGTATTTCCTCTCATATACACCCGGTGTGAAATACAGCCAAGAGGCATCCGTATATAAGGCCTGGACGTATATATATGAAAACAAGTCAATATTCAGCCAATACATGCACTTCCATGATGGCATATCTATAAAAAAAATACTCCTCATTCTAATGGCGGAAGCCGAATGGGCAGTGGGTACCATTTTTTTGTAAGTCTTTGGTATGACCCGACCGGGTTTTAAACCCACGACCTCCCATGCTCGAGGCGAACACCTCTACCGTTTGGTCACTGGGCTTGGAGTACTGCCTGAAGTTTCATTGCCTTATCCTACCCCTAATAAAAAACCGCCATAGACTTAACATAGGGAAATTTTATGTGGCAGGCTGTGACATAAAGTGTTTTTTATGCCACTAGAGTAATAACAATATTGACCAATCAGAGAGCAGGATGTCAGCTACTATGAAAAAAAGTTCTGTTGGTCATTGACTCAATATTTATCTTTTAGTATTACAAAAGCATAGATGAGGTAGGATAAATACGAAACCGAACTCGAGTTAGACTTGTCAATGTCTATGCCACTCTGGTCAGGTCTGCTCCTCACTACACTCGGCTACGCCTCGTGTAGTAATACACGACCTTCCCGTCATGGCATAAACATTGACAAGTCTAACTCTCGTTCAGTTTCTACTAAATATGTAATACCTGAAACAGCTTCGCCTTTCCTGACCGTAGGCTATACCGTTGATGGATGTTGTTTGGATAAAAGTTCTTTATTGAAACTCTTTGTTTATGAAGTAGTGATACCATGATTGTGCAAACACATCTTACTAATCCTAGCTGAAGGGTGTAACTAAGCCGTTGGGTAGCGCAGCCAGCTATATTTATATTTATACGATAAAGCTTGCACTGCCCCATCTTTATAGTTAGAGCAACTTGTAACACATGTTTTTCTTTTCATTTTATAGCTGAAAGTCCTGATTATATGTGAATTTTATATGGATTAATTTTTAATCAGTCTATTAAACAATGATGGCGGGGACCACAAGACTCTCTGAGAAAACTGTGACCTCTTGGACTCCTTCCACCCCTCTCATAAGATCTCACACTCTCTAAGTGGTATTCTGTATTCCAGTGCAAATAAAGCCACTAGGGCTAGTATTTTCGCTAGGTGGCATCATTGAGATTATAGGAATCTTTTTGTTGCATAAATGTACGTCATTAGCACAGGAGGCAGGCCAATGGATTCTAACTAAGCCTAGTTCGTTAAGAAATCTTTTCCCATAGAGCATAGTGAGAACCTTGTACAGAATATCACTTAGAGAGTGTGAGATCTTATGAGAGGGGCTCCTCCGGCAGGTCAATGGTGTTGCCCTCTAGTGTGAAAATATCAAAGCTCTTGGATTAATCCCTGCATACTATTGTAAAATGCTACCTCTCTCTTACAGATCTGTTTTCTTTCTTTTCTAGGGGTCTTGAAATGGTTGAAATTCTGCTGATCAAGGAATTCAACAGACGTGTGCGGGTAAGACTGCCTTCAATATGAAGTTACTGAATTGAAATTACAAAATAGTTATAGATTGTTAAGAAAGTACTTCTTAGACTGGATCTGAGGCACTGAATTAAAACTCTGCAACACACCGATAATAGTTTTTTTTAAAATCTTTTTATTTATACTGGTAGAACTCAGTTCAATACAAAACTGGTATTATTGTTCGGCCAGTGCCATGCATACAATATCCTTTGTTGTGTTTACACTGACGACATGGGTATCAACAGGTTTGAGAATACAGTTATAGATTGTTTTTAAAGTACTTCTTACATTGGATCTGAGTCATTGAATTAAAACTTTGGAACACACTAAAATTAGCTATAGATTGTTAAGAAAGTACTTCTTACACTGAATCTGACTCACTGAATTAAAGCTCTGCAACACACTGATAATAGTTATAGATTGTTTATCAAGTACTTCTTACAATGAATCTGGGTCCCTGTAACTCATTAGTGTCCCTAGGCTCGCAAGAACCTTATATTATTAATTCTCCATCATACTTCTACCAAGGTAAGTATTCGGATAACTACCCATCAAAACTCTGGAACACGCTGGTAATAGCTATAGATTGTTCATAAAGTTATAAACTGTTTTATTGCAGTATTTTGTGTCCGTGTTCAAGAAGATAGAAATGATGGAGGACAAGCCCAAAAAGAAACGAAAGCTTCTTGGAAAAATGCTCTACGATGAGTTCCCACTGAGAAAACTCTGGTATGTGTGGATAAAACATTGATAAACAACATCGTAGCATTCTTCTCCTAAACAGAAAATAATTTATTTTTTTTGCCTCATATCTTAAATCTGTACAGAAACTAAATCCGAAGGTTGATGCAGTGCTAATGAGTAACTATTTACTGTATTATTACATACCTATGGCTGAACATCAAGGAAATACTGCCCGCTATTCGGGGTGCAGTATAAATAATGTTCGGGCGCACTGCACCCATGGCGAATATTTGGGCGCACTGTGACCATCGAGTCAATACAATACATATTATAAGTATATAAAATGGCTTTTTTTATATTTAGGTATGTAACAATAAAAAAACGTAGTGACTGCGCCCATAGGGATGCCATTCTCGGCCTTTTGATGCCATAAATATGTCCCTCCAACTTCGGCGTTGGGACATATTTATAGCATCAAAAGACCTCGAACGGCCATCCCTTCAGGCTCAGTAGCCACGTTTTCTCTTATTCCCTCATAGAGCACTGTAGTACTACAGAATTATATTTGAATGAGTGACACTCACACTCTATAACTCAATGTGTTCTGTCCACGTTTCTCTCCTTTTTCACTCTTTGGGGAATCTATGATTAAATAACAATGGTGTGGGAACTTTTCTGGCATAAATCGGTACCCCGATTTGTGTCAATCGGTCCCGATTTCATCCAAAATATAATTTCGGAAATCGGGGCCCCGATTTTATCCATTTTTTTGGGGTGCTACATCCTACCCGCAACGTCTTACCAACAAAATAACAATTTTTTTGTTGTTGAAACATTTATTTATACTGGGAATGATACGCACTCAGCCCGAGGGCTGGTTTCAATGGTGCCCATCTTCTGTTTTCCCACACAGGAAGGATAAAAATCTGAGGGAGAAGATCGAGAGTTTCCTGAAGCATATGTACAAGGTCACTGAGCTGCTTCACCCATCTCTGCCGTCCATCCTCTTTGTAAGTCCTGAGTTCAATCTTTTTTCTTTTTTTTTTGAGCAAGTGCTTTATTTATCTCTGGGCATTTTTTTTTTTTTAAGACATTTATTTATACTGGATCACACTCAACTCTGTGGAGAGCTGGTCTCAACGTGTGTCCAGTGTTTCTCCTTTACAATTTGTTTCTTCTTTTATGAATTCAAGCATATAGTAGTGCAACATATATACAATACATTGATAAGAATAGATAATGTTGTACACAATTTCAAATGGATTGAGTAATTGTCAAAGTTGATAGAGTGTGTCACCCAAGAATAAATCAGTTGTTATCCACATAGAGTACATGCATCATGAGTGTTAAGGAATGTTTGCTTTAAACATCAGTTTTTGGTCCTGCTTAAAGATGATAAAAAGCAATTATGCTCAGTTAATGAATGCAAAAGAGAATGCCCCGCCCAGCATGAATGTGAGCATGCGTATAGCGGGACAATCATGTACAAATATCACCAGGGAGCAGCGTGGAGCTGTGTGTACGGGCCGCCTACAGGGCCTTTATAACGCTGGCGACCTTCGCGACCTTGTGTCGTGTATGAGTACCATGTGTAACTCTACAGACCCAGCAGGCATGCCTCAAACTCGGGGCGTTCTCAGCACCCTGAGCTCCACCATATAAGGCCAGAGCCTCTGCAGGGTGATCCATTCTACCCAGACAGGGGGGAGAGTGAACATACCTCTACCTGTATGCACACAGGCGTGATTACAAAACAATGACAGGCAATACCAGCAGAGCAATGACCACAGCAAGAAAACATGGTAACTAATACAATGTATCAATATCTATGTATATCTGTGTACCTGTATCTGTGTATCTGTATTTATACAGGATTGTCGTACTGCGTTGTATATGTATTCTAATGAATTTACAAGGCCAGGTGAGAGAAAAGGTCCAGGCAGTCTGTCTGTGTATCTCTCTGTCAGTGATGTATCTCTGTGTATGTGAGTGTCTGTCAGTGTATGACTCTGTGTGTCTGTATGTATTTCTGTCAGTGACTGTTTATCTATGTATCCATGTAATGGTGATATTATATATATATATATATATATATATATATATATATATATATATATATATATTATATTCATGTTATATAAGATTTACCTTCCATGGCCCACCTGTAGCTTCCAGGGTCCCACACTCTGAACTGACCACCATTGCCTGGCTGGCTGGCTCCTATATACCCCACACAGCGCCGACTGCGACATGGGGACAGGGTGAGCGGCGTGGGTCAGGTGCACACTACATACACACAGGCCGCCCTCTCACCGTGTGAGAGGGCAGCGCAAATTTTTTAAAATTATCATTGGGAGTAGTTCCCGTATTTCAGCTTTAAAGGATCCCCCATTTTGTTGCTTCATTATCATACAGCTTACAGGTTTCAGCTTTGCCAAGCAATTCTCCGTACATTCATTGTTACCTTGTTGTCATTTCCATTGCTCCCTTTTTTTAATACCAGTTAACTATATAAAACTAAAAGTACCTGAACATCATTTAGGCTATTCTGGAATTAAACCTTTCATCTCATGAGTGTCCTGTACTAATTACATGGTTGCCACCCCTGTAGTGTTGACTCTAATAATTCTGATTATTCCTATTCCTTTTGAGTTCAATCATTAAGAAAGAAATTGATGAATGTTTGGTCTGTGTCCTCGTTTGCCATCGAGTTTGGAGTGCGCAGTAATATGAACGAGGCGATAGCCGAGTGAATACTCTGAAGCACTCCAAATGAGAACAGGGAACGTGAACAGGGACTCAGACCAAGCACACAAATGTTTCTGATTTTATCTTAGCCTGGAAATATCTATCTCTTTATCACCCGTTGAGAACGAATTACCGTTACCGCAAGCCAGTTGAGAACGAGTTTGTAATGCTAAGCCTATGGACGTTTATACCAGGCTAAGATAATTCTCCATTCTCTTTGTAAGTCTGTGTTCTATCGCTACTCCATCCACTTTGTAAGGCTGACTTCTATGGACTTGTATTTCCAAAGTTGTAGGACTTTGTGGGTTCGAGTCCCACTGCAGCCACTCTTCTCCTTCATTCCCAGCAGTGGTAGATTTACTACTATATCAGAGGCCAATTGTTCTCTCATTACATGTCTATGTGGTGTGGGAACTTAAAGAACTCTCACCTCGGTAAATGTGTAGGGGTGAGATTTCTACCTAAATTCATTACATAGATTGGATCACCACCTTTGTGGGAAAAGGAGCCTAGAGAAAGTCTGGTAAGAACCTGTAATGATTAACTGGATGTTAAATCAAACCAACCAACCAACCAACTCCATTCTCTTAAAGTCAGTGCTCTATAGTACTCCTTCCTCTTGGTAATTCTGAATTCTATTTTTACTTTATGCTCATTGTAAGTCATGACTATATCCTCTTTATAAGTCTGAGTTCTAGCGTTACTTCTTGTAAAAATCTCACTTCTTTGCTACAGGACTTGACCAAATACCCATCAGATGCCCTCAACACCAAGTCTCTGTCCATCCTCAACCAGTTCTACGCGTCCAAACTGAAGCTCTTCCGCACCACACAACGCTCCCATGTGAGTCTCCTCAGTCTCTACATTTATTATCCACCTAATACAAAGTGTCCATAGAAAACACATAGGGAGTTTGTATTGACATGCCCGGCACATGCAGATACATCCACCTAATACAAAGTGTCCATAGAAAACACATAGGGAGTTTGTATTGACTTGCCCGGCACATACAGATACATCCACCTAATACAAAGTTTCCATAGAAAACACATAGGGAGTTTGTATGGACATGCCCGGCGCATACAGATACATCCACCTAATACAAAGTGTCCATAGAAAGCACATAGGGAGTTTGTATGGACATACCCGGCGCATACGGATATATTGTATGCTCTGTGTGGCGCATACGGAAAATTAATTCGTACGAAAAAAATAGTGCATAACTAAATTGAACTGATATGGACATGTCACTTGCCCAGAAAAGGTGGATGATAAATACAACATAAATTGGTTTCAGATAAAAGCAGCTGTATGCTCTTAGGAGTTGACAGATTTTGCGCAATATCCTCGCATATGATTGGGGATTACTATGCGTCAACTCCTCGGAGCATACGGCCGCTTGTCTCTGAAACCAGTTAATATTGTGTATGTATACGTACAATAGGACCCCGCTAAGCAGACCACTCTCATGTACAGTAGGACCCCGCTATGTGGACCACTCTCATGTACAGTAGGACCCTGCTATGAAGACCACCCTCATGTACAGTAGGACCCCGCTATGAAGACCACCCTCATGTACAGTAGGACCCCGCTATGTGGACCACTCTCATGTACAGTAGGACCCCACTATGAAGACCACCCTCATGTACAGTAGGACCCCACTATGAGGACCACCCTCATGTACAATAGGACCCCACTATGAGGACCACCCTCATGTACAGTAGGACCCCACTATGAGGACCACCCTCATGTACAGTAGGACCCTGCTATGTGGACCACCCTCATGTACAGTAGGACCCCACTATGTGGACCACTCTCATGTACAGTAGGACCCTGCAATGTGGACCACTCTCATGTACAGTAGGACCCTGCTAAGAGGACCACCCTCATGTACAGTAGGACCCCGGTATGTGGACCACTCTCATGTACAGTAGGACCCCGCTATGTGGACCACTCTCATGTACAGTAGGACCCTGCTATGAGGACCACCGTCATGTACAGTAGGACCCCGCTAAGCAGACCACCCTCATGTACAGTAGGACCCCGCTATGAGGACCACCCTCATGTACAGTAGGACCCCGCTATGTGGACCACTCTCATGTACAGTAGGACCCTGCTATGAGGACCACCGTCATGTACAGTAGGACCCCGCTATGTGGACCACTCTCATGTACAGTAGGACCCCGCTAAGCAGACCACCCTCACACACAGAGGTTGCAGCATGTAGAACATTTTAAAAACATGATCTAATACGATCATTTTATGTATGATATCGATCTCTCATATCCATATATCATCAGCCCCATCACCTCACCAAAAGTACTCACCGCTACTAACCCTGTCACGTTCCAACAATGTTGGTTTTTGTATTGAGGTTATTCTATGGACTCGACTTATTGCCCAGAAGAGCTTCTGTTATGGAGAAAGAACAATAAATTCTAACCAAAAAAAAAGTATAGTAAGACCCCGCTGTGAGGACCACCCTCATGTACCAGGGATACAAGTTCTTCGTAAATTGACAGAATTCCAACCTTTCATAGTTACTGGCAGCAGTCCTAGTTATAGGATGCTTTTGATGGTTTGACGGCCACACCAGAGGCCGCCTACAGAGAAGGGACTACCCGGGAAGTGGTGCCGGCTGCAGCGCCTCATTTGGCCGTGCTACCAGTAATATAGACGGGAATACACAGGAAACTGCCGACCTGGGACCTGTTTCACTAGTTTTGTGACATGTCTGTGACACCATACAGACATTGGGGTTGTCTCGTTTCGTGACAACACAAGTAGATGCCCTTAGGAAAAGACAGACCCCAAACATAAGAATTAGACAAATCTACACATCATGAACCTGTTTCACTAGTTTCGTGACAAAAGTGTTCGACAGACATGAAAAGCGGCACCAATAGTGCAAGCAAGAACGGAGAAAACGAAGTCTAATGTCTAGTTCTTATGAAACCGGACACAACATCTAGACGCCATCTAGACATGTCACGAAACCAGTGAAACAGGTCCTAGGTGCTGTCCAACTCCGGCCGGCAAAGAGTTGTCCAAGAGAGTCTCTTTTTTATATTTCATTCATTTGGCGATTTATATGGGATACAGGGACTGTCCTGTATGACATATGTAAGAAAGAACGCCAATAGACGATTACTAATGTCTTTAAATTTATTGAATTAAAAAAAAAAAAAAGTATTAATTTGCAAGTTTCTTGTGTTACATGCAACAAATTCAACAATCTCAAAAATTGATATTTTAGTGCTCTTTTGGGTACCATGCGTCTGTACTTATAACCTCCATTACTACCTGAATGTTGCTGTACTCTTCCAGGCGCTATTGACCACGGAGTCCGTGCGGGTACACAGGGGTGCCCTGCAGAACATGGTGGTCCTCACTCGCCTCATCAAGAGTAAACTGTCGCAGGAAATGGCTGATGAAGTGGCTCGCATCCTGCGCAGCTTTGCCGAGTGAGTACTCTTCCCTTCAGTCACTGTTTTTTTGTTTGTTTTAAAAAAAATCATGTTTATTAGGATTCTTCATCTATCATATAGAAAAATATCTTGGCTCGGTTTTACCTAGACTGGCTCCTGTCCCTGCATCCTATGTCTACTCTCCTCACTGGGATACAGGGACTGGTACAATCGGTAATGGTGATAGATTTCTGGCGCTGTATATTTCCAACACTCTCCATACAGATATCATGGCTACTGGCCAGATATCTGATGGGAGATTGATACCCTCTCACTTTGATCTCAATCGGGTCACAGTCAGGAGCAGGTGAAACTTATTGCTATGACAACACAGGCAGCCAGAGAACTGGACGAGGGGGAGGGGGAGGGGTAGGAGGGAGTATAGGGTTACAGGGAGTGTCTTGGGGCCATAAACAGGAGATTCTGTTCATAGTGGATAAGTCTTTGATTCATGGACCAGTCAGAGAAGGATACATACTTTAATGAACTTTATTCTGATTGTTATTAATCATCTAATGAATGTTCATAATCAAATACTTGGGCAAGTCTAGGTTTTACCGTTCTTCCGCCCAGTCCCTTCATTAGCTTGGGTACAATCAGTATTTTTTCATTGGCTAGTATTCCTTGTTATTTCCAGTACAATCTTGCAATAACACTATAGTACATTGCTACACCTACTGCCGTATAACACAACGATTTTACAATATATATATATATAGTTCTACATATAGATGCACACCCATAGTTACAATTGGGAATCTGAAGAGATGGAATGTAATGAATGATAGTGATACCACACTTTCAACAATTTACTATATACCCAATGCCGTATATACTTTAAATACGCACCGTTTCGTCATATAACGTAAAATACTGTACGGACCACTGGTCCGTACACTAAAATACGGACCACCTTGCCATACTCATTCATTAAGATATTGATGTTAAGCTAAATTAAATTAATGATTTTTGGGGTATATAGTTTTTTCGGGTATATAGTAAATATATAACGTCCAACCATGCTGTACAATTCATAGAACTTACAGTTACAGTTTGTACGGAACTCGGCGTAAACGCCTCAGTCCGTACGAACTGTAAATTACCATCTCGTTCTGTGAATTGTACAGCATGGTCAGGACGTTCTATATAAGTACCTTCTAGTTTTACAGGTGATCAACAACTCTAGTATTCAGCCTGTGTCTTCTATCGGGAATTCGTACTCAACGCCCATGGAGTATTGCTAAGAAATACTCCATTGGAGATGATGTCACAAACGTTAGTCAATTAGTGACATAAAAGCTGAACCACGCTTGATCGGTAGCCACTGAAAATAGGCCATTCACTTTGGTTTGCTACGTAATGCCACTTGACTTTGCCTCGTGAGATCTTGATGCAGTTCCTTATTATCAGCGTATTGACTGATACCCTTCAGGTCTCCTGCCTTTTTTATTTTGTTTAAGTTTTTTTTATTAGACTGGAGTTGTCTGGTAGGTAAACAGGAGACCTTTTTTCCACCAGCTCTAGTATTAATCGTTCACAATAAATCGCTGTATGGTCACTGTATGTATAAATCACCATGCATGGACTGTCCTGGGAATGGTCCACATGTTTGGGAGTTTCAGGGTACCTAGAGGTACTATCAAGAGACGTCACGAGTTTGAGTCTGAGTTTATTTATGCCACGCATTTTGTTGGCTCCATAATTTCACGAGTCAAAGACGAGTGACATTACGGAGCCAACAAAATGCGTGGCATGAATAAGCTCAAACTCAAGCGAGTGGCGTCTAGATTTTATCCTGCCCCATTTCCATATTTTTCAGTATCAGAAAGTAGTGGCATAAACAACACTTTATGTCACACCCATGAAATAAACAAATCCCATGTTAAGCCTATGGCGTTTTTTATTAGGGGTAGGATAAAGAAAATCATCCCGTATTCTAGAAAGTTACTTTTACTGTAGACAGCGATCAACGTTACAAATTACAGAGTCCGCATGTAAGTTCATAAATCTGGACAGAAATGACTTCTGACACCAGCCACTGGAGACTGTGGAAGATCGGTGATTTTTTCACCGAACAGAACCCTCCAGTATAAATAAAAAGCCTAAAAAAAAAACCCAAAAAAACTGTAGCCTAACTAACCACTCTATAATCAATGTGCACGCTTCAGAGTTTCTAACAATTATATGAAAATAAAAAAAATCTGAGAAGAGTTTTGTAAAATTATTGGATGTTTAATCAAACACACACTTACCTAATCACTGACACGCGTTGATGTTGCTGAATGAGTTATGTTTGCGGAATCTGTTTGACCGTTAGGTTGTGCTACGTGCCCCACAAGCCAGAAGAGGTACACGCCATTGGACAGAACATCCTCGTCAACAACGGTAAGTCCACTCCAGTGTACGTATAAGGAGCCAAAGGGAACCCGCTGAAACCACAGATACCCGTTTACAAAACACCATTTCTGGATATAGGCGCTCAGTACTTTGACTATGTAGGTTCGAGATTATATGTGTCACTCTCCAATCTTTTAGATCCATATTTTTGATAAACCTAACAATCATCGTAGTTTCGAGACAGAGTTATTCAGAGACGATAGTAGTAAACTACACTTCAATAGTAACAAACGAGACCAAAAACAAAAGTCTAGCCTCAAATGGTTTAGCACTAAGCCTCGTTCTTACTGGCCACCTGATCAAATCAGATCTTCATCCAGGCCTTATCGTTAACTTCTTAGTACAACACTTTTATCATGTTAACATACATAGGAGTAAGTATATTTTACAAAAGAAAGCATACGCTATGTTCTATAATAATAGGAGGTATGATTACGTCAGTGAAGTATTACGTTATGGAAGTTATCTGTGTTTATTATTTCGGTTTGACCTGTAGGTCAAGACCGAAATATATTAGGGGAGACGGGGAACGGTTTTTCGGCTTATATTATAATGCATTACAGCAATATATTCAGGAATCCTGAATAATTAGACCCTCGATACCCTCGATTCCCTGTGGTGAACTGGTCAGATGTGGTCCGCACCCGGCGACAGTAGTGTATTTTTATATATTGCGCAGGCACCCGCTACGGTTCAATGAATACCTACTACAAGTGGGGCCCGCTCTGGTCAGATGTGGTCCGCACCCGGCGACAGTAGTGTATTTTCATAAATGGCTATTTTTGTTCAAACCGAAAGTATGGCAATGCCATATCAACTATTAATCCTTGTCTTTCAGGTTTACTGGAGTTGCTGATTCCTCTTGTGATTCAGGATGTGGACCTTAACTTGAAGGTAACTCCCTTGCCATCTTCGCAGTCAAAAATATATTTGTCATTTTATATGATTGTTTTTAGTAATTGTGGATTCAATACTGAGGGCAGATCACACATTAATTTGTTCACTCTCCTTCGGTCTTCCAGGACAGATTCAGTATCTCCGAGACGGTGATTGGCGAAGCACTATTGACAGTTCGCTTCATGTCCCAGAAGAATTCCTACGTACAGTCATTTTTGATGGACCGTCTGGAGGCCCTGCTGTCTGTGCAGTGTTGCGGAGAACAGCAGGCATTGGCTCTACTTGAGGTAATTCACCTTTGCTGATCATGCAAAAGTAACGACTGTCCATAGAGTTTGTTTTTTCTATCTTTATTTATTCATCAAAATTAATACATACCGATTGTTTCTACAACCATAGTACAATGCAGGGGATGAATAAAGGGGCTGAGATCTCAGTCACGAACAACTGATTTTCATGATCTAGCCTACCATGTACATAGTAGAACACTTTTTGGCCGAGATATAAGATAAAAGGAAAGAAAGAAGTGTCCCGCACACCATTCTGGGTCTTTTCAGCACACACAATATGGAACATATCACAATACACAACAAAAACGATATACCCCTAAATACTAATATTTCGGAACATGGTTCAATTGGTTAATAATTTGTTAAATAATGCTAGCCTTCATTTTATTTTTGGTTAAGGATTTGAACATTTTGAGGTCTGGTGTGTTTCGCACTAGTGGTGGTTGGTCATTCCATAAGGAGCCTCCGATGAAATGTACAGATCTCATGTAGGCACCACAGTTGGGTTTAACAGGGAACTACTGGGAACAGGAGGCATAGGCTTTAATAGAGGTTAATTTCATATGCAAAGCATTTTTTTTATAAAGTCGTTTATAAACGGATAAGCTCACATTACAACCACGTGATTTAAAATGTTCTCGTCACACGAATACATGGGTTCATTGATACAGCGCAAAGCGGCAAAAAAGACATTACTGACAATGATAGCATTGGGAATACAATCCTGAGCATGTAAAAGTAAAGCATGGACAAACAGAGCTATGAAGAGCAGCCGATATTAGCTCTAATAAGTGGATATACCATAAAATATATACGCAGGATATTTGAGATTTTGGACCCCCACCCCCTCCCAATCTTGTACGCAATAGAAGAAAGAAGTAGCATGCACACAATTTTGGACCCACCCCCCTCAATGCATATGTACTTTACGGATGGATGTTATGTTAAATATTTTAGTGTCCTTGGTTAAATTACATATTTTAACGTCCTTTGTTATGGTAGATAATTCAACATCCTTCATTATCTTAGATATCTTAGTATCCTTCATTGTGTTAGATATCATAACATCCTTGGGTATGTTAGATATTTGAATGTCTTTCACAATGTTAGATACTTTAGTGTCCTTCGTTATTTAGATATTTTCATGTCCTTCGTTATGTTAGATAATTTAACATCCTTCGTTATGTTAGATATTTTAACATCCTTCGTTATGTTAAATATTTTAACATCCTTCGTTATGTTAGATATTTTAGTGTTCTTCGTTATTTAGATATTTTCATGTCCTTCGTTATGTTAGATACTTTAACATCCTTCGTTATGTTAGATATTTTAACATCCTTCGTTATGTTAGATATTTTAACATCCTTCATTATGTTAGATATTTTAACATCCTTCTTATGTTAGATATTTTAACATCCTTCCTTATGTTAAATATTTTAACATCCTTCGTTATGTTAGATATTTTAGTGTTCTTCGTTATTTAGATATTTTCATGTCCTTCGTTATGTTAGATATTTTAACATCCTTCGTTATGTTTAATATTTTAGTGTCCTTCGTTATGTTAGATATTTTAACATCCTTCGTTATGTTAGATATTTTAACATCCTTCTTATGTTAGATATTTTAACATCCTTCGTTATGATTGATATTTTAACATCCTTCGTTATGTTAGATATTTTAGTGTCCTTCGTTATGCTAGATATTTAAGTGTCCTTTTTTATGTTGCAGATATTCCGCAACCACACTGTGCACTGTCTGCGGCTGCAGGCACAACAGGTGCAGAAAATAGTGCGGCTTGCTGGTCGCTATAGAGAGCATGCCCCCTCATTCCTCATTGTAAGTATACTTCACTCTCATTCTCATATTCTTCAAACTAATACTACCACGGAAATCTTTATGAAACGGGCTTAGCTCAATCACCACCTTGACTCACCCCGTTTTCCAACCACGAAGTTTCACGGAAACCTTAACGGAACGACAAAAATCTAAAAACAATCTTAATACCATGGAAATCTTTTTGGTATTTCCATAATGTAAAAAATACCCGACTACATTAAGCCTCATTCACGCCAATAATACAGTGGGTTGAACCTCCCAGGACCATTCCATGGACAACATGGATGTATTTTCCATTCTTTCTCGATCACTCTGAGACAGTAAATTCCAAATAAAAAATATTTCCACCTTTTATCCTGACCTCACCCCTCATTCCAGTACTATTTAATTATATCTGCTCATTATAATCCCACCTATAATCTGTCAGTGTTTTAAAAAAAATATTTCTATTGACTGGCCAGCTTCTGAGAGCTATCATGAAGATGGAGGCCTCTGGCACGCTGTTAAAGAGGAATCAGCATCTGGTGACAAAGTACATGATGGAGAACTACAAGACAGCTGCCTACCCCATGAGCAAGTCGCGCGGCGAGAGGTACGTACACTCCATTCCTATATACCCATGCAGTATTATCGTAAAACTGGATGAGTTTTAATCTTGGCCACCGTATGCCATGACTGGAGTTTTGCATAGTGACTTCATGAGCCAAAGCCGAATGAAGTCCGGAGCCAAAACTCCAGGAGTGGAATGCGGTGGCCATGATTAAAACGAATCAGGTTTTGATTTTATCCTACCCTGTCTCCTCAATTTTGGAATATTACACGATAACAATTCTTTATGCCACTAGTGACATATAAGACTCTGTATGCTAGTCAGCGTGGCATATGGAAACTTAATGTTAAGCCTATGGGATTTTATATTAGGGGTAGGATAAATACTGCAAATACACACTGTTTCACCATATAACGTAAAAAATACCATACGGAACACTGTTCCGTACTGGAAAATATGGAACACTTCCCCTTATGCGTTGACTAAAATATCAATTGTTAGGCTAAATTAGATAAATTATTTTTATCAATTTTGAGTATATAGTAAATATAGAACGACCTTCCATGCTTGAACATGCCACAAAACTTGATAACAATTTACGGTTTGTACGGAACTCGGCGTAAACGCCTTGTTCCGTATAAACCGTAAATTGCCATTTCGTTTTGTAGCTTGTAAAGCATGGTCAGGACGTTCTATATAAGTCTCTACCACTCTACCCTTAGACGCACTAACATGTGGTTGTATGCTTAAAAAAAGAATTGATGCGTAGTAATATCTGAGCGCATGTGAGGAGTCAGCCCTAAGGAGCATACAACTGCTTGTATGTGAGATCAGTTTATCTTGTATTCATTATCCACCTTTCCCTGACAAGTGGCGTACCAATATTAGCTGGGGTGGGGAGCTCAGTGGTTAGAGCACCGGACTTGTGACCTCAAGGTTGTAGGACTTTGTGTGTTCGAGTCCCACCCCCAGCAGTGGTAGATTTACTGCTACATCAAAGGCCAATCCTTCTCATACCATGTCTATCTGGTGTGGGGAGTAAACGAACTCTCACCTCGGTAAATGCGTAGAGGTGAGATTTCTACCTGAATTCATAACATAGATTCGATCACCACCCTTGTGGTGTAAAAGAACCTTGAGAAAGTCTGGTAATGACCTATAATGACCAATATTGGCCTATTCATGTACGCACTATTTGTTCATATGCCCTATTTTTTTCTTATGCATCAGCTTTTGCAGCCCAGCGCATACAACATAAATCTGTATTTTTTTTTGGCTATGGTGATACACATTCCCTATGTATTTTCTATGGACACTTTGTATTAGATGGATAATAAGTACTGATGTGGATATTAATTGCCTTGTATAGACTGAGGTGAACATTGATTGCCTTGAATTCTTGCTCTCATCCCTGCTTTGTGCTCCTCATTGCAGCTTTGCACATACAAAATTCTTAACGGACTAGCCTTAGAGCCTTGAGAATCTACTGGCCAGTGGATTCTCAAGGCTCTAAGCCTAGTTCATTAAGAATTCTTCTCCCATATAACGTAGTGAGAGTACGGAATACCACTTAGAGAGTGTGAGATTTTATGAGACGGGTGCCAGAACAGCCACCATCTTACAACCTACAAACATGGCACTCGTGATTGGCTGAAATTCGCTATTTCCTGTTATTTGTAGCATAAAAGAAGGCGCTGCCAAGGATACCAGCCTGTAGGATAAAAGCTTCTCTTTCTCACCCAACACACACAATTTAGGGTCACTTTTCGGTTTTCCTAATGTTTTTTCCTGAACCCACCAATCACCTCGTAGGTGAGCATATTTGACGGACCGCCTCACCCTCACCATCACCCTCACTCCTTAAGCATATGATCCACCAAGAGTGAGTTAGGGCCGGATGATGACCATGTGGAGGAATTGTGGACGTCGGCTGCCAAAATCGCTCGTCGGCTCAGATCAGCTGGGACAATCTGCCTGGTGGATCAGCAAATCAACCGGATTCGGCCAGAATCGGCCAGACCCACCTATTAAAAAACCCTGTTGCCCGCACCTGTGTGGTCGTTGCATCTGGCCGGCCTGCCCTGTAAAAACCAGAGTATCGATTTGGTGGATCATGTGCTTTAGTCCTCATCCCTAATTGCCCACCTCTCACTCCTCAGCCCTTATCCTGCACCCCTTACTCCTCAGTCCTCACCCTCATCACTCTGTCCTTACCATTCACCCTTCGCCCTGAGTCATTCCTTGGCCCTAATCCCTCGGCCCTCACTCCTCACCATCCCCCATCTCCCAAACACTAGAGTACTAAAGAAGAAACCAACAGGTTTTGGTCAAAGTCATCGTTCTCCACAAGTTTGATGCGGTGTGATATGAACGAGGTGACAGCCGAGTGAATATCACACAGCATTCAAAACAGCTGGAGACTTCTTTTACCAAAACAAGTTGCTCTCTGTATTTATCTCACCCCTGTACACACTAAAATAACATACAGGACCATGGAGAACGGACTGCAATACTCGTAGGGGCATGGAGAACGAGTTCCCAATGTTAAGCTTATGGACATTTATTCCAGGGGTGAGATAAAGGGTACAACTGTAAGCCAGAGAACAGACAGTAGGGCTTGTATACAACATCACCACAGGCTTGTACTTGCACTCTGTGCTCTGATTGGCTGCTGAACCAAAAGCCAATCTCAAAGTGCCATTGTTGTAGCACTCTGCAAAGAGGTTCATATTTGCTTTAAAATATCCATTAATTCACTTGGACTGTGGGACAATGACCCTCAGTAGTGCCTTGCCCTGTTCAACCTAAACTTTTCACTTAAAGACTAGGAATGTCCACTCTTCGCACTGAATATTTTAAGACATATGATTGGCTATAATGGGTAAAGTTTAAGTTGACTGGTGCCCGAACCCAGAATAACGGATAATCAGGGTACTAACGTAAATCTGATTCTCCAATGAACCACTGAGGGGCTTTTCAGAATAAGACTGCCAAACTTTACCTGGAATTCTTCAAGTTAGTTTCAACCTGTTTTTCCAACGGGTAAACCCTGATCAGATCTACATCATTTCACCATGTAGTTGTCCCATTACACTAATTCCATATAAGGAATGCAGTAGACCGAGTAGCCAAGGATTGCATTCACAGCAAACCCCGACCTTCACCCTGACCTCCTTACATGATATTTTCTAGGGCCTTGGGACGTAGACATCAGTCGAGAGTTGACCTACAATCTAATGGGCCACAACCACCCTCATTTAGACTCAACTAAAGTGTTTATCTTTCTGACTTGGTCTCAGTGCCAGATTTATAGGACAGATTTTTGGTCTGTTATGTGTTGTAGAGATTCATATGACAGATACTTGACTGTTGAATGATAGATTTGTATGACAGATACTTGGATTGATAGGTGAGAGATTCATATATAATACTTGGACTGTTAATTGAAAGATTTATATGACTGATATTTAGACTATTAACTGAGAGATTTCTTATAAAAGATTCTTGGATTTATCTTGTTGTAGGATGCGCATTCTCATCGGGAAGTCCACTGAAGAACACCAGATCTACCTCATCAACCTGATCGATCTACTCGCCACGTGTGCTGAGGTTAGTTACTTCTTAACCCTAGCGCTGACTACACCAAGGCTGACTCACATAGAATCTGTGTCATCTATGTCTGTCAGGGATGTCAGAGTTCAGGGAAATTCCTAAAATCAGGTTTTTTAAAAATAAAATACAGAAATACTGTCCTCACTATCTAAAAACTTAAAAAAACCTGCGTATGTCAGTCCATAGTGTTTCAGGAACCCCATATACCCATTTTCCTATAAATGTGTGCATCATTATTTCCATGATTTTCAGGGTTTTCACTGAAAAGCTGCTCATAGATAATGCATTGATAAAAATACCTGAAATCCCTGAAACCCTTGCAGTGTTACCATACAAACCACTTTGAATGCATAGCTAGCACCAAGAACCAGCTTCATACTACAATCTCCCTTGCACATATTTGGTTTAACATCAATAGGACATGGCAGGCAAGGCTGTGCTTGGAGAGCACAGACTGTGGTTCCAGTCCTGCTCACCAGGGAACACAGTCTTGTGGGGGCCGGGGCAGAGTTTGTCCCAGACAATAATTTCGGGGATTTTCTTCAAGGGCTGCTGACATCCCTGGTATGTTAAACCATGTAAAGTAATGTATGAATAACGATCAGGCCACTGGAGCCAGATGGTAATACAAGTGTTATATTAGTAAAATGCATTCGGCACTCCTGGGAACTTTTATCCAAAGCTGTGCTCTTTTCATTGGACATTAAACTACCCAAACAAACAAAATCTCAATAAAAATAGAGATATTTCCCCATCTTTATTGACTCAGGATAAAGTTTTCAAAGGCAAAATATATTCATCTCATTGGCGTAATCTCAGTTTCATTCACCAGTTCTGTTTCTCTTCACCAGGGGGAGAACCGGTACATCGAGTCGCTCTGTCAGACACTGCTGACAGTGCCAGAGCTGATCAGCATCCTCAACAACCGTCATGTCCCCATGTTGAAGAAAGTGGGCTTCACGCGTTACTTCATTGGAGCCTACATGAAGACGGCACGCAATGCCATTGAGAGTGGTGTTGATGAACTGGACCACAATCCGTGAGTGCTATTGTTCTGTTTCACCTGTCATATGTAAATGGTTTAATTAATACCCCGTAGATTAAGAGTGTTATGTGGTCCCATCCAACCCAACATGGACATACTGTTATCAGATTTTACTGTTTTATGAAACAACATTCGAGTTACATAATTTGAATTTACCCCATTAGAGGACTTTGATTTTTACCCCTTTTTACAAAACAACATGGAGCACATAAGTCTGATTTTACTCCATTTCCAACTTAACATTAAAGGATTTGTGATTTTACCAAATTTTACAAAAAAACTTGGAGAACTGTATTTGATTTCATCCTCTGCTTACACAGCTTCTAAATGCTGCATGGTTGTTACTGTAGCGACGCTGTCTAATTAGATTTTAATCCTATGTTATAACCCCTGTTTGAAAGCAGTAGTAGCTCGGAATGGAATTATCTCTATTAAGAGTTTATCTTAACCCCGATTAAGGGGACACCCCACTTAAGGGCTGTTTACTTTCCAAATGGGTGGTACAGGGAATGCCCACTAGGTGGGGCAGTGACCAGATGTCAATACTAAATTCTACACCACTTCAATAGAGGGCACCACTGAAATCACATTTCTAGCGAACTAGGCATCGAACACTCTTTACCGTATTACTGTGTGATTTCAGATACATGTAGAAACACATGAAGATTCTGCTGACACTGATGACTTAGTTTGGTGTACCTCCTTCTTTTTTGTATTACGGTGTGATTTCAGGGACGTGGAAATACATGAAGATTATGTCGACACTGATGAGTCGTTAACTCGGTATGATGGACCTCCCTCTCTATTGTGTTACTATCTAACGAGGGACGTGGAAACATAGGAAGATTCTGTTGACACTGATGAGTCGATGACTCAGTTTGGTGTACCTTCCTCTTTTTCGTATTACTGTGTGATTTCAGGGATGTGGAAATACATGAATATTCTGTCGACACTGATGAGTCGTTAACTCGGTATCATGGACCTCCCTCTCTATTGTATTACTGTTTGGCGAAGGATGTGGAAACATAGGAAGATTCTGTTGACACTGATGAGTCTTTAACTCGGTTTGACGGACCTCCCTCTCTATTGTATTACTGTTTGGCGAAGGATGTGGAAACATAGCAAGATTCTGTTGACACTGATGAGTCGTTAACTCAGTTTGACGGACCTCCCTCTCTATTGTGTTACTGTCTGACGAAGGATGTGGAAACATAGGAAGATTCTGTTGACACTGATGAGTCTTTAACTCGGTTTGACGGACCTCGCTCTCTATTGTGTTACTGTCTGATTCCAGAGACATGTGGAAACACATCAAGATTTTGCTTACACTGATGAGCCGAGTCAACACCATACGGGCCAAAGCCAGGGCAGATGTGCACGATGCTCCAACGGAGAAGTGAGTCTAATACCCAAATCTTAGCACCTCAAAATGTTCTCTTAGAATGATGAATGTAAGAAAAAGATGATAAAATGATTAAAAGTTATTTTCGATTGTTGGGCTTATAGGTTATGGCTATAGCCTTCTGTAGTACACCTGTTTGTAGAGTCACTGGTGGACAGGAATGATAAATCTATTCACCCTCTAGTTCGCCTTGCCTCCTCATGGTGCAGGCCAGATATGCTTGCATGCAAGCATAACTAAAGCGACTGGGATGAGGAGTTAGTTCAGTGATTAGGAGCACTGGGCTCGCAATCACAAGGTTGTCTGACTTTGTGGGTTTGAGCCCAACTGTAGCCACTTTTCTCCTTCACCCCACTCAGCTGCACTTTAAACATACATGTGGCCTTTAGTATTGTCAACTAAAACCAGATGGTGCCATAACTTAGACTTAGCATTGCACTTGTATAAAGTTCTAAATTTGTCCTCCTGCTAATTTGGCCTTCAGAGGCCAATAAATCTATTCAAGGATGTCAGAATTCAAGGAAATCCCTGAAATCACAGAACTATTGTCCACAGTATGTGAAAGGCTCAATAGAAAGCTTGTCTGTCAACCCCATATCTTTTTCTAGACCCCCATTTACCTGACTTCCCTGTAAATGTGTACATTATTAGCAGGTGGTTGGTTGGTCGGATAGGTTATGGCTATAGCCCACTGTCGTACTCCAGCTTGTAGACTCCCTAGGTGACTTGACACTTTTTGCTTTTTATAGCTAACTGAATACAGATTGGAATATGATTTCTGTTTTGGATGGAATCTTTTATGGCAATACAATATCATACAGTCTTAAAATTTAGTATCTTTACGTGGATTTAAAAAAGAAGAAGTGATATCAGTTGAGAGGGAACCTTTTTTCATCATAGATCCATTTTGTACCATTTAGATTACGGTGCCATGATTAATGTTTTTAAATAATGTCTGTACTCTGCTGTGCAGCACTTATTGTTTTGTATATAGGAAAAAAAGACAGAAATTGATTGCTGATTAGATTCCAATCATAAGAAATCTGAAATGTGTTAAATCCAGTCATAAGTCTATAATAAGAAATGTGATCCCATTGTGGTTGAATCAGGATCAGCATGGTAAGCCAGTGTCACTGCTACAATAGGAAAGTGTTCTCCGAAAGAATTGTTAGTTACTTATCGGGAACCCAATTGGGAAGGCTATCGGGGAGGTTATTGGGCTTTGTTGTTGCCTGGTCTAAAAAGTCCAAACTGGCTTCCAGTAGTAGAATGTGCTATAAGAATTCTAGTCGTGGTCCATTTGCATTCATTCTATCATGGGAAAAGGTTTGCGACAAAACTTGTTCGATTCTTGTTGTGAACCTTGTTGGGAAGCTTATCAGGGAGCTAATTGGGGTTGATGGCTGTATCTCTCATTGATGATGAACTATGTGTCAGCTGACCTGTATGTGTTTGTTGAGGCCCGACTGGGAATACTATCCTGAAGTACAATGGGGTAGCCGAGGAGAACTCTGGTAAAACTTACTCTCATGCTCCAGCATGTTGGCATGCAATGATATCAGCATAATATAATATTGTCTCCCTAAATTATGGTATACTGTATAACACAGTGGTCTTGGTGATTGGAACATTATGTGGTGCATTGTGTGCATGACATGGGGCAAGTTGTACTGGCTGATTGTTTCCCGGAGATGAGAAACTGTGGATGTATTAAAAAAACTGGAAATACCTTACAAGTGACTGGGATTACCGTAATGTATATGACTAACCCTTCAGTTTAACTTTACCTTTGATATAATATAAGGACTGTAAATACCTTGAAAGGGAGTGGAATTGTATTAATATGCGAGGGATGTAAGTTTTCAGACAAATGACGGAATTCTGATATTTCCTACACACCAGCAGCACCCTCAATATTACAATGGCATTTCCTGTTTTTGCTTTGTATTTGTCTATCTTCAAATGTACTATGGCGCAACTTAGTACAATCAGGAATGTGAACTCATAAGAACTATAAAGACCTTAAAAAGGACTAGAATTATCATAATGTATATGACTGACTTTACAATTTAACTTAACTTTGGATGTATCAAAAGAACTGTAAATACCATACAAGCAGCTGGAATTAGTGTAATTATATAAAACGACCCGACCATGCTGAACAAGCTACAAATGAGATGATAATTTCCAATAAGTATGGAATGAGGAGTTTATGCCGACTTCCGTGAGAACCGTAAATTTTCATCGAGTTTTGTGGATTGTACAGCATGGTAGGTGGTTTTATATTTACTATATACCCGAAATTAACAAAAATAATCAACCTAATGTAGCCTAACAACTAATATTTCAGTCAATGCATACGGAAGAGTGTTCTATATTTTGCCGTACGAACACTGTTCCGTATGGTATTTTGACATTATAGATTGAAACCCTCTGATTCAACCAAGTCTAATTGTACAGATAGGAATATGATTTCTATTTTGGACAGAAGGTTTTATTGCCATACAATATCTTACAGTTTTAGTTTTTAGTGTTTTGACAGGTATTTGAAAAAAAAATCAGTTTGATGCAGCTCTACTGTATCATTATAGCATAACAGCTCAAAAGTTGGAATTAATGCAAATGTAAATTTTAATGTACAGCAGTCAACATTGGTGTTTGTTGGTTGAAAATAACATATTCAATTCGCACTAGACTCTAGACTCACTCACATTTACTAATTCATGTAAATATTCAGTCCTCACAAATAATTTTAGTTGAATTTTCCGATATGTATCATTGTATCATGAATCCATTTAGACAATTCAAATGTTGATATTAATGCAAGTGTAAAATTTGAATATACAGCAGTCAACAACGGTATGTATTGGGTTAAATTAACTTATTAAGCCCTCACTAGACGTGTTGCCTTTCACATTTATTCTTCATGTATATATATTTCGTCCTAACGAATTGTGCCGTTTTTCACATTTTATTAACTTCATGTACATATTCAGTCATGACGAGAATTGTTGTAATTCACATTTTACGAACACCATGTAGATATTCAGGCCTCTCCTTTTGTTGTTGTCGTGAACACTTTCACTCCCCCAGGAGGCTTTCCGTCTTATGCTCACTTTTTTAGTTTTGTGTGTTTGTACATACTCAGTCCTCACGAGGCTTGCCATCTTACTCCTCTTTTTTAGTTTGTGTCATGTATATTCAGCCCTCTCAAGGCTTGCCGTCATGTATTTTCAATCTTCAATGAGTAATGCTCATTATGACAGCTACACTCATCTTAGACGGAAAATACCATTTAGTATCTTGTTATAACTGACACACTCATTACAAACTGAAAATACCATTCAGTATTTACTTATGACAGCTACACTTGTTACAAGCTGAAAATACTGTCCAGGTTCTCGTTAGAACTGCTACACTCATTACAAACTGCAAACTACTGTTCAGGATCTCGTTATGACTGCTACACTCAAAGTCTAATAGAACATATTGGACGTTAAACTACCCAAACAAACAGACAGCTACACTTATTACATACTGGAAAATACCATTCAGCATCTTGTTATGACAGCTACACTTATTACACACTAGAAATACCAATGATACCTTAACTATTTATGTGCTCATTTAGCATTGCCATATCGCAAACTGGCAATGCTAAATAAGGCTCGATGAATACAGCGATTGATATGAATTGATCACTATCAGTAATCAAAGGAATAGTGATCGTCACAGTCTAACAGTGATCTGATCTGTGAAAGGTGATGTAGTGACGATAGCTAAAACGGTCTCCCAGGCATTCACTATTTTTCCATGATCACTAATAAAGACATTGTTGTCTATAAAACACTTCCCTGATCCAATCAGAGGCTCACAGGCCTGACTTTCTGAATGGCAAGTAGATGATTCTTAAAATTTGAGCCCGTAGGATGGCCGTTTGAGGTCTTTTCTCATATAAAATATGTCCCAAAGCCGACAGCGGAGGCGCATGTCTTAAAGGCATATCCTACAATTCACGGTGGCGCCACCTGGTGATTTATAAATATTGTCAATTACCAGGCAAAACTGGTTCCTTGGGATTCATTCTACCTTCAAATGCGTAGATATAACGTTTTGCCCAGTTTATCCAATCCGAAAAGGTAAATTAAGCCAATTTACAATTGATTGTATCATATAGGAAATATACTGACAAATATGGTTTTCTTCAATTCTCTCAAAAACAAGGATGGTGACCTATGGTTTTTAAAACCTAAATAAGTAGCACTATATATGTACTATATTCCGTGAAAGTTTGAGGAAAGTGACATGTTTTTTTTTAATGTGAAAAAATACTTTTTAGAATTTCTTTATATTTTAATATAAAATGATCCTAATATTGGTCTATAAATCAAAAACTAGCACAGTGACCCCCATTTTTTAAGTTAGATATGTGTTCCACAACATTTATAAAATTTTCAGGAAATTGACATGGGTTTAAATCGCCAAGCCAAATTATTTCATAGACGTTCAGCCATAGGTATATATAGCAATTAAAGAAGATCAATCTACTTGAGAAAATAATAATACAAAAGACGTTGCTTTTAAGCATACCTGCTAAAAGAAAAAGGTTTGGCATATAAAAATGACTTAGGTCCATCTTATGATGTGACTGCTGCTATAGGGAGCCAAATTGAACCCACAGATACCCGTTCACAAAACACCATTTCCGGATATAGGCGCTCAGTACGTTGACTATGTAGGTTCGAGATTATATGGGTCATTCTTTTAGTTTCATACTTTTGATAAACTTAACAATTGTCATCCTAGCTTCGAGAAGATTTATTCAGAGACGATAGTAGTAAATTACTCTTCATAAGTAACAAACGAGACCAAATACAAATGGATTGGTACTGAAGTCTCTAACTCCCTTCCAGGAGAGATTACAGCAAGAAGAACGTCTTCTCAAGTCTCATGGTCGCCAGTAAAACCATGGCCAAGACACCTCTGCGTGTGATGGCTGCAGAGAGCGGGTTTGACTGCGAGGGCATCGTCTACTACATGATCAAAGTGGGCTTCAATTTTCTCCAGGTGAGCTTTTCTCGCAAATATTTGTCACACATGGCAAGCTTTAAGCTAATAAAGTCTAATTGAACAAATTGGACGTTAACTAACAAAACAAACAAATTTAAGCCAATAAAACAACAACCTGCTGCTGATATTCTCCAGTCCAAGATTGCTCATAAATATATTATTGATTTCTTAGAAAATAATGAGCTGATACCTCCAAATGGTTTTCGGAAAAACTGATAGAAAATAGACACTCTTTCCAGACATAGAGTCGATATTATTTCGACTATATACCATATTAGGGATATTTATTGACTTTAAAAAAGCTTTTGATACCATAGACCAAACAATTCTAATTTCCAAATTAACCCATATGAGGATAGATAGGAAACCACTAGAATGCTACACAATTTACTTAGATCACAAGCCACCATGACAAATGCTATCAAACGAGCACCAGAAAAGATCATGTGCAGAGTTCCCCAGGGATCAATTCTGGGTCCCATTCTTTTTTGTATATGTATATGATGTTGTTTTGATAAACGTTCTTTATTGAATCTCCTATCTTTTCATGGTGTAGTGATACAACGATTGTGCAAACATATGTGAGTAGTCCTAGTCAAACCAAGCAACCCACAGGCATAATTTACTGATGGGGTGGGGGTGGGGAGTTAGCTCAGAGGTTAGAGCACTGGACTAGTAACCCCTGGGTAGTAGGACTTTGTGGGTTCGAGTCCCACCCCCAGCAGTGGTAGATTTACTGCTATATCAAAGCCCAATCCTTCTCATATCATGTCTATGTGGTGTGGGAAGTAAAAGAACTCTCACCTCGGTAAATGTGTAGGGGTGAGATTTCTACCTTAATTCATCACATAGATTCGATCACCACCCTTGCGGTGTAAAAGAATCTTGAGAAAGTCTGGTAAGGACCTATTATGGTTGTCTAGAAGTTAAACCAAACCATACAAACCAATGCTGATCGGGTGGCATAGCTGTCTCTGTACCTATATGATCTAGACAGAAGCAGGTACTGATAAATATTAGCTGATCAGGAAGATCGCTCTGAATCGAGACTCAGTATTGACATCTTACAGGCAGTCTACAAATCAACAAATTCCATTTCATGCGCAACACACTGGGAGTCTTTGTATCTTTCCATTACAAATTAGACAAGACTTGTGACGACAACTGTTGGTTATTTTTCGTTCGTATATTCCCTATGGTTAGAGAATAATTGTTGCAAATGACAACTGCTCCAACGTGTGGAATATGTGGAATATATCAAAATTTGTATCTGACAAAAGAATTGTACAATTCACTCTCCAGGTTAGGGACAACCTGTGATCTTATGTCTATTCTTTTTATATCTTTATTTTTTTTTGTTATCAAATCAAGCCGAACCAAAGTTTAATATCTGTATATGTTCGGGGAAAGGTTTAAACCGTGAAAATCAATTGTTTCCAGTTGAGGTGTGAACCTTATTTATTGGTTCTCTCACTTGAATCCTTACACACAACACTACGTACTTCAGCAGATTGTATGTCTTGAGACCAATAAAGAATTAAAACAAAAACAAATAAAAAACGTAAACCTATTTCTGTGCAGACTTTCTTCAGCCGCTTCTACAACCCGGACGGCGAGTGCCATCCTGAGGAGGAGGAAATCACACGGAAAATCGCCTCCGCCACCATCGTAAGACTCTACACTAGTATTTACCCTTTCCCTGCAGCACCCAGTTCCTCTGCTCAGCAATACACGGCAGGCATTGCCTGCATAAACGACCCTGCTACAGCAGGCACCTTTTTTGGAAAATAGCAATGGCACATGATGTGTCATGTGATTTACCTTGGTAGCTGATGGTATTTTGTTATACCAAATCAAAGGTCAATATGGATTTTTTGCTATGACTAATTTCTTTCAATTCAAACAATTATTTTTTTATTCATTGAATTTTGTATTTAAGTATCAATGTAGTCAGGGGAATGCCTGGAGGCATCATGCTGCAGATAAAGGGTTAAGTTTATAACGAGATCCGAAAATTACAGTTCTAAATAGGGCAGGAAATAGGGCAGGAAATAAATCATAAGGATAGAAGTACATCTTTGTGGAGAAATAAAAAAAAATAGCAGGTTTGAGTTTAGCAGTACACGAGAATCCCTAGTTCTGCCTAGTTCTGGTTCACTTTATCTCTATGTGGGGGGAGAAACTCCAAGCGGATCCGATCAAAATTTACATATGTTTAGATATGTACTGTTTTTATATATTTTTATATTACTTTGTAGTTTTATATTATAATTATTATTTAATGTCATCACTATGCTTTAGGCTGTATATAGCGTAGTCTTAGTCAATGAATATCAGTCATTATTAGCGGGCTGCTGGAGACGACAGGCTGGGTGCATTCCTACACTTTATCCTACCCCTAATAAGAAACCGCCATAGACTTAACATAGGCAAATTTTATGTGGCAGGCCGTGACATAAAGTGTTTTTTATGCCACTAGAGTAATAACAATATTGACCAATCAGAGAGCAGGATGTCAGCTACTATGAAAAAAAGTTCTGTTGGTCATTGAGTCAATATTTATCTTTTAGTAATACAAAAGCATAGAAGGGGTAGGATAAATACGAAACCGAACTCGAGTTAGACTTGTCAGTGTCTATGCCAATCTGGTCAGGTCTGCTCCTCACTACACTCGGCTACGCCTCGTGTAGTAATACACGACCTGCCCATCGTGGCATAAACATTGTCAAGTCTAACTCTCGTTCGGTTTCTACTAATTATTATCCATCGTATACGAAGACCCTGTTGAAAATGTATGGAGACTCAGAGAACCACGATTCATTATATAAAACCTGTCAGATACCATAACTGTGGTATACGGGTTCACATCTGTGGTACACGGCCTCAAAACCATGGTATACGGGAAAAATAGTCCCTTTGTGCTTCAGAGCAAAGATATGGTCCGATTGTTAAACCCTTTTATATGGTAACTAGTGGGTTTAATTTATTCGAAAAGATGGATAATAAATGCAACAAACGATGGTTTTGTGGACAGGCGACTCTGTAAACCACTCGAGGTTGACGTCTTAACACACTTGGTAGCGCTCGTGTATTACTACGCGTCAACCCTCGTGGTTTACGACCGCCTGTCCACAAAACCATCGGTTATTGTCTTTATAAACTATGGCCACGTAGCACTCATACTTCCAGGCCAGTGGAAAAAACACTCCATTCACACCCCCTTGTATGGTCCTACTCCATTACTCTACCTTACTACTCCATTATCACTAGTAGTTACCATGAGAAAATACTGTCAAACACATTCACACCCCCTTGTATGGTCCTACTCCATAAGTCTACCTTACTACTCCATTATCATTAGTAGTTACCATGAAAAAATACTGTCTAACACATTCCTACCCCCTTGTATGGTCCTACTCCATTAGTCTACCTTACTACTCCATTACTATTAGTAGTTACCATGATATAATACTGTCTAACACATTCATACCCCCTTGTATGGTCCTACTCCATTACTCTACCTTACTACTCCATTACTATTAGTAGTTACCATGATATGATACTGTCAAACACATTCCTACCCCCTTGTATGGTCCTACTCCATTACTCTACCTTACTACTCCATTATCATTAGTAGTTACCATGAGAAAATACTGTCAAACACATTCATACCCCCTTGTATGGTCCTACTCCATTACTGTACCTTACTACTCCATTACTTTTAGTAGTTACCATGATATGATACTGTCTAACACATTCATACACCCTTGTATGGTCCTACTCCATTACTCTACCTTACTACTCCATTACTATTAGTAGTTACCATGATATGATACTGTCTAACACATTCCTACCCCCTTGTATGGTCCTACTCCATTACTCTACCTTACTACTCCATTACCATTAGTAGTTACCATGAGAAAATACTGTCTAACACATTCCTACCCCCTTGTATGGTCCTACTCCATTACTGTACCTTACTACTCCATTACCATTAGTAGTTACCATGAGAAAATACTGTCTAACACATTCCTACCCCCTTGTATGGTCCTACTCCATTACTCTACCTTACTACTCCATTACTATTAGTAGTTACCATGATATAATACTGTCTAACACATTCATACACCCTTGTATGGTCCTACTCCATTACTGTACCTTACTACTCCATTATCATTAGTAGTTACCATGATATAATACTGTCAAACACATTCCTACCCCCTTGTATGGTCCTACTCCATTACTGTACCTTACTACTCCATTACCATTAGTAGTTACCATGAGAAAATACTGTCTAACACGTTCACACCCCCTTGTATGGTCCTACTCCATTGCTCTACCTTACTTATCCATTACCATTAGTAGTTACCATGAGAAAATACTGTCTAACACATTCAAGCTTTTCCTCTTTCAGAAATTCACCGACTTTTGTGGTGAGTTCGCGACGGTGAATGAGGAGCTGAGTATGATGGTGGAGTGCATCGAGACTCTCGCACAGTCCCTCAAGGTCTCCAAGGCCGTGAGTTCTCCTTAAGCTTTATATCTTCTCAGCAGAAATCCCTTGTTTAGCAGGTGGACAGTTGGTCTTATAGGTTATGGCTATAGCCTACCTTAGTATATCTGTTTGTTTTGTTATTAGGGCCACTAAAAAAAAATATTGTTTCTCATCACCGTGCGCACCAGCAAAAACGATTTTAGAAGTTTTGTTTTTTTGGGGGAGGGGGGGAGGGAAAATAAGATGAACCTTGATAGAAATCATGAAAGGTATATGTATTTAGTATCAAATTAAAGCTCCTGATGTCAGGGATGCATTCAATGTATAACCAGTATAAATCTGAAAACCCTACGTTAGCGGATACTTGGCAGACACTTTGGCCCGGAACGAAGGGTAACCGCTTACAGAGGGTTTTATTGTATGTCTGAAGCCCATTTTATGACACTTCAAAAACCATCTTTGATCCCGCAAAAAGAAAAAGAAAAAAAGCGCCCTCGTCATAATTTTCATGGCTTGGTGACCAGAAACAAGTTTTTTTTTGAGTGGCCTAGGTGACCCGACCACATTTTTGCTTTTTATAGCTAACAAATATAGATAGAGATATGACTACTGTTTTGGACAGAAGGTTCTATGGCCATACAATATCTTACAGTTTTAGTATTTACTATTCAGACATGGATTTAAAAAAAGAGACTTTAGCTTGGGGGGGGGGGGGGGGTCTTTAATCCACAGATCCATTTTCTAGAACTCCTTTAAGGACATATTTGTACCCCTAAAACTGGGTCATTTTATAACATTATATCTCATTTGAAAGAGAATAAAGGACAGGTGGCTCCAATGTCAGCTGTATTTACAAATTTTGATTATCCGCAATTATGCATATTGATTTAGATCATGGACAAGATTCTCCAAGAGACAAACTTCAAGGGAACAGTGACGAAGATAAGAGCCAAATGCATGGAGGTGAGTGATTACATTACCTTTCATAACTAGATACATAAATAAGATTCTGGAGTCGGGATTTTCATACTTGAGTATAGTTAAATACTCCTTACCTGACCATGATAAGTGATTGCAAAATAGTATAAAGGAAAATTTAGTTTGGTAAATGATGAGCCCTCTAGATACATTTTTATATACAGTAGAACCCCGCGTAAGCGGACACCCTCCGTTCCGGGCCAAAGTGACCGCTTACGCGGGGTGTCCGCTTACGCGAGGTTAAAATAAACATCTAATAGAGCGGACCGTTCCGGGCTGAGGTGTCCGTTAACACGGGGTGTCCGCTTACGCGGGGTGTCCGTTAGGCGGGGTTCTACTGTATGTAGATATACTTATATTCAATATGTTATACAGCAGTTTTGTTTATGATATTTTCCTTTTAATTACATATTTCCATTGAGATTTACCTAACATATTGTAAAATTTGGAGTAGACTTTTCTCTGGCTATACATGCTGAAAAAGGCAAATCATGAAACTGTGTAGTTATCTATACTTATATTGTATCTAAAAAATATAGGAGACACTATTGCAGACAGCTCTGGTAGCTGTTAGGTTTCTCAATCAGCTCATGCAGTATTGGTACTATGTGTTCCTCATCATCAGAATGCTTTTCCATTGTATTTCTCACCGCATACAACAAAAGTGTGTATCGCACATCATACCATTCCCTTCCATGTCACATTCCCTTCCATATCATATCCCCTTCCATGTCACATCCACTTCCATATCATATCCCCTTCCATGTCACATTCCCTTCCATGTCACATTCCCTTCCATATCATATCCCCTTCCATGTCACATCCCCTTCCATATCATATCCCCTTCCATGTCGCATTCCCTTCCATGTCACATTCCCTTCCATGTCACATCCCCTTCCATATCATATCCCCTCCCATGTCGCATTCCCTTCCATGTCACATTCCCTTCCATGTCACATACCCTTCCATATCATATCCCCTTCCATGTCGCATTCCCTTCCATGTCACATTCCCTTCCATGTCACATCCCCTTCCATATCATATCCCCTTCCATGTCGCATTCCCTTCCATGTCACATCCCCTTCCATGTCACATACCCTTCCATATCATATCCCCTTCCATGTCACATCCCCTTCCATGTCACATTCCCTTCCATGTCACATCCCCTTCCATATCACATCCCCTTCCATGTCGCATCCACTTCCATATCATATCCCCTTCCATGTCATATTCCCTTCCATGTCACATTCCCTTCCATGTCATATTCCCTTCCATATCATATCCCCTTCCATATCATATCCCCTTCCATGTCACATCCACTTCCATATCATATCCCCTTCCATGTCATATTCCCTTCCATGTCACATCCCCTTCCATATCACATCCCCTCCCACATCATATTCCCTTCCATGTCACTTTCCCCTCCCCTCCATGATGTACCTTCGCTTCCATGTCATATTCCCCTCCCCTCCATGATGTACCTTCGCTTCAATGTCATATTCCCCTCCCTCCATGATGTACCTTCACTTCCATGTCATATTCCCCTCCGTATCGCACCTTCTATGTCACACATTTCCTTCCACATCACACATTCCCTTTCATCTCACACTTTCCACCTAACACATTCCCTTTCACATTTCACATTTCCTTCCATGCCATACCTTTCATTTTACACATTCCCTTCCACATAACACATTCCCATCCCGACGACACTTACCCTTCCCTTCCTCATCAATTTTCTTCCGTATAGCATATAAGCTCACATAATGATTTAACATTTTTCAATCATATATTTTATATCAGACTTATCAGAGTTGAAAATGAAAATTCTTATATAATTTTTAATATGAAATTCTTTTTGGATTCTCAGAGGAAAATGTGACATATAATGATAATTGATATACTTAGCATGATCTGAGAGTAGATGTGGGGTGTAGAATGTCTCATGCCTCACCCTCTCTTCTTACAGCGGGGCGCTACCGGGGTGTGTCCACCTTTCTCTTCATCAGCCATGTAACATGGTGCTTTTCTTGTCGTGATATGCGCATATACTCTGAAAATAGATTTTTGCCTTAAGGTGTTCCATGTTTGACACATTGGCAAGGCTTCGCTTACATGCATGATATTTGATTCCGTTACCCGCCATTCACCGCAAAGCTAGAGGCTCGGCTCTGGCGCTTTGTTTCTTGCTTCGCCGTCATATGTTGACTCGCTAAAAACCCAGACTGCTCATTCAAACTACAAAAAAACCCAATATTTTCCAATATATACTCGAAAACATTAAATATATCGGTGATTACCTTTAAGAAGAGATAAGAAAGAAAACCACATCCCAAAACAGTGAAGTTTTCGGTATTTACCGTCAAGAAAACTTTAACAATTTTTTTTTTTTTTAATTTAATTCTTTTTTTTTTTTTTTTTACAAAATATGAAAATTAAACACCCCAAAACATAAACTTTTTAAATGATGATTACTCTCGAGTTAACATCAACCAACCACATACTTTTGGTTGTCCATCACATGACATCAGTTGAACACAACAATGCGGCTTGCCAACTCAGTCACTCCTCTTGTTGATTTACACTTTTGACTGAATCACCTGATTTAAATCTCTTCTCCATTTCCCCTAGGTCCAAATAGAGGTGTAAATAAATACATAAAACAGTTACATGATTTGATTTTGATGTTTCTCTGTCAATTTTGACTTTATAATTAATGTGCATATCTTTGATGCATGAGACAAGCCTGGCATCGTAAAAACTGTACAGATCGCTTGGCTATATGTGCTTCTGTGGTACAGCATGTTGTAATAATTATTGGATCAATGACAGGAGGCTGCAAAGAAAGGACAACAGGTAACTTTGATGATTTCATGACCCAGATGCAGGAGGTTTTATATTGTGTACCATTTCGTTTCTCAGATGTGCAAAGTTTTAACACCCTTAACATTGTGTACCATCTAACATCCCTGATCGGGGAAGTTTTAACATCATTGATGTTGATCATTTCACATCCCCCGATGTGGGAAATATTAACACCAATAGCATTGATAATTTCACAACTCAGATGTGGGAAGTTTTAACACCCTTTAACATATAATACCATTTCGTGTCTCAGATGTGAGAAGTTTTAACACCCTTAACATTGTGTACTATCTAACATCCCTGATCGGGGAAGTTTTAACAGCCTTGATGTTGATCATTTCACGTCCCCCATTGTGGGAAATATTAACACCTATAGCATTGATTATTTCACAACTTAGATGTGGGAAGTTTTAACACCCTTTAACATATAGTACCATTTCGTGTCTCAGATGTGAGAAGTTTTAACACCTTTAATGTTGTGTACCATTTTACGTCCTAGATGTGGGAAGTTATAACATCCTTAGAACATTGTAAATATTTAGTTACGAAACAAAAAACAAAATGCGACCCAGCTGACACATCAGTGCCCCTTCTGACACAACCCATTCCTGAAAAAGATTTTAAAATGTAACAAATATTTGAAAAAAGGAAAAAAGTGTTAAATATCAACAAAATTTATTTTTTACAAATGTACAATTTTTTTGCGAAACCATAATTTTCCAAACTGCGATCTTTCGAGGGATCCAATGGATGAAGAAATGAACCAACATTTTTAAAAAGTATTTATTATTTCAAAAAGTTTTAATATTCAAATAGAAAAGTGAAATTTAAAAACAAAACATCAAGGAACAGGTGTAATTTAGCCACTTTCAATATGTCTCATTATTATTATATTATCTAAATCTAATTTGTGTTTTTTGCGTATTCTATTGTAGTCCATTTAAATCGGCATTGTTTTAGAAGATGTATTCATATCCATAACCATATACATATATTCCTAACGATAAGTCATCACGGGTTTAAATGAGAGTAGTCACGTGATGCGGGAAAGTGACCGGCAGAAGTCATTGCACTTCAAGTGCTGCCGCCTAGTAATAGAAGCAGTATTTCAAAGATAGGTTGATGAAAATAGTTTAATTTGCCTATTATTCCTTTGTTGATAATAAATCACAAAAAATACACAAAAATATACAAAAAAAAGAAGAGAAGAACACCAACTATTGACCACAGATTTGTTCCTGTGTGATAACTTGTGATACAGATGTATATGTTAGTTAATAGTATTTAGATCTTGGTAGAGTAGATAAATGTACTATTGGCCACAGGTAGATTCCTATGTAGTACCTTGTGACACAGATGTATATAATACACTATATGATAGTTAATAGTATTTAGATCTAGGTTGAGTAGATAAATGTACTATTGGCTACAGGTAGATTCCTATGTAGTACCTTGTAGCACAGATGTATATAATACACTATATGATAGTTAATAATATTTAGTGTAAGTTGATGTATGTAGATATAGGTTACATAGAAGATCACATTAGCTCACTACTTTTTCTTGCTAACTCTTTCATATACTATCGTGGTGATGTAACATTGATTGCTGCAATCAGTGACAACAAGGTTTGATTTTGCAGTTGACCAAAATATATAATTTTGAGGAGTTGGAAGTCAACAAGAAGATGCACAACTTTGGCAAGAGACTGTTCAATTACCTGGAGAACCAGAACACGCTGAATGCACAACTCCGCATAAGGGGAAGGAGAGCCTCGGAACGTGAGTTTAATTAATCTCAGCAATTGTAAGCAGTCTGGTACAATTAATGTGGAGATGGCCCTTTAAATTGAGACCATTAGGAAGATCAACTATCGTTTTCCTAGTTAGTCTCAAATATACCGAAGATGGTTGTATTGTCATTCTTTACATATCCGGTTTTATATAAATGGTGATATGTTTGTAAACTAGGTGGAAATACTGTTTGAAACCATGTGTTGCCAAAATTTTTCGTTTAAACTGGAGTCAGAGAAGATCTGTCTCTTGTTATTGGAAAAAAACCACTGTTTGAAACCATTGTATATTATCATAACTTTTCACTGTTACATGGTAAGGATTGAATTACTTCACAAAGCCTCGCCCGAGTGTAGTAATTCCTTTAATCCTTACCATGTAAATTCGACCAGGTACTTAGATCTCTTAGATCACTACGTGCATCAGCAAAAACGATTTTAAAAGAATTCACTTTTTATCTTTAAAAAAAAGATGAACCGAGTGGAGTAATTGCTTTAATCCTTACCATGTAAATTCAACCAGGTACACCCTGACCCTGACTGGGTACACCCTGACCATGACCAGGTACACCCTGACCGTGGCTGGGTACATCCTGACCGTGGCTGGGTACACCCTGACCGTGGCCGGGTACACCCTGACCCTGACCTGGTACACCCTGACCCTGACTGGGTACAACCTGACCTTGACCAGGTACACCCTGACCGTGACCAGGTACACCCTGACCGTGGCCAGGTACACCCTGACCCTGACCGGGTACACCCTGACCCTGATCGGGTACACCCTGACCCTGGTCGGGTACACCCTGACCCTGATCGGGTACACCCTGACCATGATCGGGCACACCCTGACCCTGGCCGGGTACACCCTGACCCTGATCGGGTACACCCTGACCCTGATCGGGTACACCCTGACCATGATCGGGTACACCCTGACCATGACTGGGTGAACCTTATCTTATTACTCCAAGCTCAACTCACATTGAAAGTTGGATATCTGCTATCATCTGAAATGTATTACTACTAACTATGCTACGTCTGTGTTTCAGCCTACGTACCGGAGGAGATGGAAGTGAAGATCCCGCTCGGTCAAGAGTTTCAGGTGCACGTGAAGAGCTTCAGGATGATTGGAGTATCGGGTACTCAGAGGATACACAGCATGATCGACCACCTGGAGTGAGGACCCCTGTTTTTCTTGTTATACATTAATAACATTAAAGCATGTATATATTTATGTGACTGAATTATAAGCGGATGACCTGATTGTAAATCTTTTTAATCTAGATTTGAAAGAAAGTGACTAAAATTAATAGTTATCTAAAACAGATGGCAGTATGCTGCTCAAACTGCTGACAGTAAGGCTGGATATATAGTCAAACCCGCTTAATGCTGTATGCATTCCAAGTTAAATAGAGAATTATAGAAAAATGGGGGAAAACGTGGTTTCAAACCATCATCTGTCTGAAACATCAGCTACAATCTGATGTCAGTCCAACATTAAAACATCGACTGCGATCTGATAATCAGTCCAACATCAAAACATCAACTACGATCGGATGACTGTGATTAATCAGTCCAACATTAAAACATCGACTGCGATCTGATAAGTGTGATTAATCAGTCCAACAGTAAAACATCAACTGCAATCTGATAAGTGTGATAAGTCAGTCCAACATTAAAACATCGACTGCGACTTGATGAGTGTGGTTTAATTAGTCCAACATTAAAACATAGACTGCGATCTGATGAGTGTGTTTTTTGTTGTTGTTTTTTTTCAAATCAGTCCAATATCATAACATCGACTGTGATCTGATGAGTGTGGTTTAATTAGTCCAACACTAAAATATCAACTACAATCTGATGATTGTGATTGAATCAGTCAACATTGAAACCTCAACTACGATCTTGTATGTACATAATTAATCAGTTTGCTTCTTTTCCCCTAGAATCGCTGCCCTGAATGTGAAGAACTCCAGCTTCAAGCCGGAAGAGGATCTTGACATTCGCTGCCTTCAGATTCTGCGCAGCTTGATCTACAACAATTTCATCATCCTGCCTGACAACTGGTCTGCAAATGCGAAGGCTTATAAAAAGTAATTGTACATTCAATTTAATAAATTACGAATAACTCACAGTGCATATAGTTTCAATATCTGTATGGGGGTTAGGAATTCAGACGCTCACTCAATAAGGTACTGGACTATTAATGCAAGGTTGTGGGCGTAGTCTGTGTGGTGTGGTGTGCAGCCACATTTCTCCTTCATCACCAGCAGTGCTAGATTTACTGCTATATCAAAGGCCAGTCCTTCTCATACCAAGTCTATATGGTGTGATGTGCAGCCACATTTCTCCTTCATCACCAGCAGTGCTAGATTTACGGCTATATCAAAGGCCAGTCCTTCTCATATCATATCTATTTACTGGAGCGTGCAGCTACATTTTATGGTTAAGGCACTGGACTTGTCATCCCAAGATTCTGGGTTCGAGTCCCACAGCAGCCACTGTTCTCCCATCATCCCCAGCAGTGGTATATTTACTGCTTTATTCCCCACCTCAAACCCAATCGCCGTACTAGGCTGATTGAACACAGAGATCGTTACTGAGTAGAATACGGAAAGCCATATTCTCCTAAGAGAAGACAGCTTTTTCAGCCTATTTCATATAAACAATGCACGGAGCTTGCGTCGAATTTCTAAAAATTTAAAAGATTTGTTCATTAAAATTAGTCAAAAGGTGAGTAATAAATACAACATTACCATGATTTTGATCTGTGTGGCCGTATTCTCCTTGTAGTTGACGCTACGCAATACTCCGAGCGATAGCGTCTACTACGTGGAGAATACGGCCACTCAGATCAAAATCATGGTAATATTGTGTATATATCAAAGGCCAATCCTTCTCATACCATGTCTATGTGGATTCATGGATCTCATCTCGGTAAATGTGTAGGGGTGAGATCTGGAATCGCCAATACAAAATAGCATTTATGTGAGATACTGTTTCATAGTGAAATATGAAATGATAGCTCACATAAATGTTATTTGGTGTTGGCGATTCCCGGAATCACTGTGTTACTCGCCTGGTGTGTCTCCACTTTTACAGAATAGAGCCTCGTCTTTCTGGTTGCTGAACCCTTCACCCTGTGTATGTTAGAGAATTGAGCCTCGTCTTTCTGGTCACTAAACTCTTCCTGTGTATGTTAGAGAATTGAGCCTTGTCTTTCTGGTTGCTGAACCCTTCACCCTGTGTATGTTAGAGAATTGAGCCTCGTCTTTCTGGTTGCTGAACCCTTCACCCTGTGTATGTTACAGAATTGAGCCTCGTCTTTCTGGTTGCTGAACCCTTCACCCTGTGTATGTTACAGAATAGAGCCTCGTCTTTCTGGTTGCTGAACCCTTCACCCTGTGTATGTTACAGAATTGAGCCTCGTCTTTCTGGTTGCTGAACCCTTCACCCTGTGTATGTTACAGAATTGAGCCTCGTCTTTCTGGTTGCTGAACCCTTCACCCTGTGTATGTTACAGAATAGAGCCTCGTCTTTCTGGTCACTAAACTCTTCCTGTGTATGTTACAGAATAGAGCCTCGTCTTTCTGGTTGCTGAACCCTTCACCCTGTGTATGTTACAGAATTGAGCCTCGTCTTTCTGGTTGCTGAACCTTCACCCTGTGTATGTTACAGAATTGAGCCTCGTCTTTCTGGTCACTAAACTCTTCCTGTGTATGTTACAGAATTGAGCCTCGTCTTTCTGGTCACTAAACTCTTCCTGTGTATGTTACAGAATTGAGCCTCGTCTTTCTGGTCACTAAACTCTTCCTGTGTCTGTTACAGAATAGAGCCTCATCTTTCTGGTTGCTGAACCCTTCACCCTGTGTATGTTACAGAATTGAGCCTCATCTTTCTGGTCACTAAACTCTTCCTGTGTATGTTACAGAATAGAGCCTCGTCTTTCTGGTTGCTGAACCCTTCACCCTGTGTATACAGAATTGAGCCTCGTCTTTCTGGTCACTAAACTCTTCCTATGTATGTTACAGAATTGAGCCTCGTCTTTCTGGTCACTAAACTCTTCCTGTGTATGTTACAGAATAGAGCCTCGTCTTTCTGGTTGCTGAACCCTTCACCCTGTGTATGTTACAGAATAGAGCCTCATCTTTCTGGTCACTAAACTCTTCACCCTGTCAATGTTACAGAATTAAGGCTTGTCTTTCAAGTCACTGAACTTTACCCTGTGTATGTCATGCCAGGGACACACCAAGCGAGTCAATATCTGGAATCACCAATACAAAATAGCATTAATGTGAGATGATATTTCATAGTGACTTTTCTGACCAATAATTTAGCATGTCGGAGCCAATAATCAGGTGAAATACGAAATAATAGCTCACATAGACGCCATTTTGTGTTGGCGATTCCTGGAATCGCTGTGTTTCTAGCTTGGTGTATCTCCGCTTTTACAGAATCGAGCCTCGTCTTTTGGTCACTGAACTCTTCCTGTGTATGTCACAGAATTGAGGCTTGTCTTCCTTGTCACTAAAATTTTCATCTTGTCTATGTTACAGAACCCTTGATGAGATCAAGGCCATTCAGGATACCTACCTCGACTACAACATCGTGAGCAAAGTGCTGCCTCTACTTGATCGCAGTGTGCCCGTGGCCATGGAGGTGCTGAGTCTCACCGACCTCATGCTCTTCAACTCCAACTCCAGGATGCAGGTGCAACTCTTTATTCACCTTCTTTTTAGATACATTTCCCTTGAACGAAAAGATCTCAGGATACGCAGGCACATTATGCATGTTTTGAGAAATCTATCAGAATCGCCATTTTCAGAAAGTATGTTTCTGGTTTGATGTTTAAGAATCAAGAAGTCTCCCTGGTGTAATCTTGAAGCCATGTGGATTATATCTATACCATTGTAAGGCAACTCAATAAAAACATCTAGTTTCTCATCACCGCGTGCATCAGCAAAAACGATTTTAGAAGATTTTTTTTGTTTTAGATAAGATTAACCTTGATAGAAATTATGAAAGGTATGAGTATTAAGTATCAAATTAAAGCTCCTCATGCCAGGGATGCATAAAATGTATAACCAGTATAAACCTAAAAACCCTGCATAAGCGGACATCCCGCATAAGCGAACACATTGGCCTGGAATGGAGGGTATCCAATTACGCATGGTTTTACTGTTTATCTGTAGCTCATTTTATGACACTTCAAAAGCCATCCTTGATCCAACCAAAAAAAAAGAAAAAAAGAGCGCCCTCATCATATTTTTCATGGCTTGGTGATGAGATACAAGTTATTAGCAGGTTGACGGTTGGTCTTTAGGTTATGGCTATAGCCTACTGTAGTACACATGCTTGTAAAGTCATTAGGTGACCTGACCATATTTTTGATTTTTATAGCTCACTAAGTACAGATAGGAATATGATTTCTGTTTTGGACAGAAGGTTTTTGAGCGCAGGAAATCGCGCTCACATATGTCATCTAGAGAGGTTAGAATGCTCACACAGGCTTTCAGCTTACTGCAGAGAATCTAACACTTCGCTATCCATGCACCAACTATTAAGACCTGTTTAGATGAGCAGGGGTCCAGTATCAAGCTTTACCATACCTTCTCTCCCACTACTGACTTGGTTCCTTTTAATAGAACTTTCTTGGCTGAGTGACCTTGTGATTGTGTATGCGCTGCAGTCTAGGAAATTAACAGAAATCACATATTTTCAATGTATAAAATACTCAAGATGAAAACCAGGATTCTGTAAATGGTTCAAGATCACAGAGAAAGGACAATTATGGTATTTTGAGTGTGATAAGTGTACAAACTAGAAGCAAATAGTATGTTCATCATTGATGAATGGGCCGCAATTATAAATGAATAACAATTGACAGGTTTACATTCAGCGTCTGCCTGTGTCTATGATTCAAATATATCAAGCACCAGTAGGTCAATCAGGTATTTTGGTCTTGAGTGATTGGGCAGTTGACCAAGACCTTCAATGAAAAATTCAGTCACAACCATGACGAATTGAATTGGATGTGTGGTATGCTAGACCAGGCAGAAGTCGAAATCAAAAGTTAGCCAACATACGACAATTTTTGTCATTGTATACCTATATTGTAACACTATGTAAATGTAGAAGCATCATCTCATCATCTTATTATCTGGCGAATGTAACTAATTTAGAGAACTGACCAATTGTATTCACGGGAAGAGCTTTCCTCATTGAAAGATGTGAATAAAAGCATAAATTCTTTTTTTTAAATGTAGATTTCTATAACATGATAAATATTCCTGTTGGTGATACTTTGGAAAAAAACTATTAAATCCATTCTCTGGGTTTATTGAAACAGTCTTACTTTTATTTGATGAAATGATTTAGGTATACCGAGCTCTTCCATTATAAATGGAAATAACATTTGCTCCTAGTATGGTGATACAATGCCTCACAGTTTTTAAAATTTAGTATTTTGGAATGGATTTGAAAAAAACCTGAATTCAGTTTGGGGGGGGGGGGACTTTGGTAGTCACAGGTCCATTTTTAAGAACTCCTTTATGGACATATTTCTACCCCTTAAACTGGTTGAATCAGAATATGATACGCCTCATTTGAAAGAGAATAAAAAGCAGTAGGTGCTAGGAAGTGGAATTTTCTAAGTAGATTCTATATTTGCTGAGATTTGCAATATCATTTACGACCAGATATTAGCTTGACCTACTTTACATAGAAACAAAGTTGTGTCCCCCACATGACTAGGGAGCATGCAGACAAGTCTGTGTGCACTCATGCATAACGGATCATCATGAAGCAAAACGATTTATATATAGGTATGGCATTAGTGAATGCCAATTGAAAACGTTTTATATATAGATAGGTTTTATATATATATGTGTGCATTGAGCCATGACCTGCTGACTTCACAGAGGAGTAGGACTTTAAATATCCAATCAATGCAGGCCCTTCCCTATTCATGGATGCCTTCCCTCCCTCCCTCCCTCCCTCCCTCCCTTCTGGTGTCATGAAAACAGCAGTTTCCCATAGACACCAATAGATAAGCACTTACCTTCTTCAGATGGCCTTCCCATAGAAATAAGCATGGTGACATAGTATTTTTTTTAGCATTTCTCATTTGTACATGTTCCCAACTATTGTAATCCAGAATCATTTGAAGATACCAGTAGAACATCAGTGTCATTTAGCAACAAAGTCAAAATATTGCATTTTCCCCATAGACACCAATAGTTATGCACTTACATTTTCAGATGGCCCTCCCATAGAAGTTAGCATGGTGACATGCCATTTTTTTTGCATTTATTATTTGCTGATATATGGAACTTATATTATCCTGAGTTATTTGTAAAACTCAATAGAATTTAGAAATCACCCAACTGCCAGCATTTGTCTTTAAATCGAACCAACAACCAACCTTCCAAACACACCATCAACCCTATTCCATGGCTGAAACCTGATTTCGTTTCAACATGTTCTCTGGTCTCTTTGAGGCAGTACACTGTGACATTCCTGGGTTTTTGTCTGATGACAGAGTGTTCTGATGAAGTACTTCACCACCACCGCTGAGGAGAGCTTCTTCATCGTCGCCCGGCAACGCATCCAAGTGGCCTGCATCGCCCTCAAAGAGAGGTGAGTATAGGGGACAGAGCCATTGTTAGTTCATGAAGCAGTCACTAGGTGGTCGGGGGACAAAACCTGTATTCTGGCTCTTTGTTCTTATGAAATTCAGCCGCCTTTCAATGTTTAACCAAGGTTCCTTTGACTCTCTACACCGATCCCAGAGCAGAAAGATATAATGCTAAAACCCAGGACATGATGTTTCTCACATGGAACACTTTATTTACATATGTGAGCAAGGCAAGAAAAGTGACATTTCCCAATTATCACTCACTTCTTTTGCACCTCCATTAGCGAAGAACAGCTACTTTTTCACCTCCTTTAGTGAAGAACACCTACTCGGGGGGTCGTCATGGCGGCGCCCATGGATCATAGGTGATATGCCGTATAGACCACTGACACAATGTCAGTCTAACAGGAGAAATTCCATATCCAGGCAACTATACGTACATGTACATGTACTGGAGAACAGTCCTTACAATATTGATTTTAAAAAAAAAGGTCAAAGAATAATAAACAGAACCATCACATGTAAGGCTTACCTAGCAACAAGGAAAATTGTAGGCTCAGAGGAATGCAGCTTCTGCCAGCAAAAGGATGACATTATATATTTCTTTGAAGAGTGTAAAAAAGTTAAAAAATTCTGGGGAACAATTAGGATTATATGATTGTAAGGTATATGGAATGCAGATATTTTCATAGTTGACAAAATAGACATACTACTAGGAATATAGAAAAACAATCCTCGAGATAAGAGCTCAACTATGTATGTGTATATATATATATATATATATATATATATATATATATATATATATATATATACAGCAATATGTCTGTAGGAGAGACTAAAGTTATTATTCGTTTGTCAGTATGTCGGTAGAAGCGACTATTGTCAATATTCATACAGCAATATATCAGTGTAGGAAATACTATCATTAATATTCATACTGAAATATGTCAGGGTAGGAGAGTCTATCATTAGTATTCAGAGACAACATTTGCAATACATATTTATGTTCATATTTGGTTTAAGTAACAGTGTTCTCATATGGTCTTCTTGCGTTAGTAAGAGTAATTGAACCCAAACAAACCAACAAACTTGCTTTAGTATTTGCTAGACACATTGATAATGACAAAAATGAACGATTTTCTTCTGTAGACGGTCGATTAAAGCTCAGGCGGAGGCAAAACGAAGGGAGCTCTCGAGGAAGAAGGACACCTCTGAACAGGATAATGAAAAGAACAAGGTAATAGTGAATCATATATTTACCAAAATAAAATTGTGATCTATTGCAACACATGTATAATTTCAATATGAATATCATGGAAAGTTATCCCTCTACAAAGTATGAATCATTATCCTACCCCTAATATAAAATCCCATAGGCTTAACATTGAGTTTCCGTATGCCCCACGGACTGGCATACAAAGTTTTATATGCCACTAGTGGCATACAGAATTGTTATCATGTAATATTCCAAAATCGAGGAGACGGAGTAGGATTAAATCAAAACCTGATTCGTTTCAATTGTGGCCACCGCATTCTACTCTTAGAGTTTTGGCGCCGGACTTCACTCGGCTTCGCCTCATGAAGTCACTATGCCAAACTCCAGTCGTGGCATACGGTGGCCAAGATTAAAACTCACCCAGTTTTACGATAGGATGTACATCTACTTTTACTCTTCAGGCGAAAGAGGTGAAATTGAACAAGAAAGCTCTGAAGAAGAAGAGTTTGAAGCCTTTCTTTAATCGGATGAAGACGAATCGCCTGCTGGTGTTTGACGACAGGACGGAGGAGGACAAGAATGTCGAGGTGGGTGATCTCTGCACCATAACTTCTCTCTGTTTACTCTGAAATTATAAAGTAATGTTATTACCTAGTAACAACCTGGTCAAGTAGACTGTGTTAGCAATGTGACTGGTAGTCGTGCTGCACAGTGTGGCATATCCCGAATTGTTCTCATTCTCATCTCTTTTCTGTATATTTATATATATATATATCATCTAGTGGTGGGTATGCTAAATCATACTATAAATTACTCATATGCTTATCTTAGTTACCACCAATTTGTAACTATAACTGCGTACAAAGTATGGGAAGGAAGACTCTTCTTTCTGCAAGGTGATTGTAATGAGCGTACATAAAACGCCATAAATTGAAGACCATCCATGTGATGAATTTGTGAACTAATAAAAAAACTAAAATAACATTTGTCTGCTGTTTCAGTCGGTCCACTTTGGTTCCGTATTGCTATGGGATCTAAGTATAGAAATAAAGTCTAGATCCCTTTGATTTTAATGCAAATGCCATATTTCATCATAATCTTATTTGGGAATTATAAAGCTCTGTGACTGAGTTTTGTAGAGGGACCTTTAGTACAACGATATGTATCTGTGCAATTGTAGAAGAACCTGTGATAGATTTATTAGGTTGACATTTATTACTATACACATGTATCTATCCGTGATTGCAGCAGGGACTATAATAGACTTATCATGTCGACCTTTAATCATAGATGTCAGTTTTCAATTTTTCCATGGAAATCCACTTTTTCATGTTCAGTACATGTTATCCATTTTACTTTCGTCAAATAAAGATAATATTGATGTAGCCTCAACTTTTCCAATAAAACAGTGGTTTGAACCTCCCCACAGACCCTTAGGCCCAAGAAGTTTTTTTTTATCCCTCTATGACTGAAAAATCCACATGAAAACTATTTCCACTTTTTTCCTGACCCCAACTGACATCCCTTTTTAATATGGTGATACACATTTTTATATCTGTGTGATTATAGCAGGGCCTCTGATAGATTTATCAGGACATTTAATATGATGATACATATTTAGTACCCACCTAATACAAAGCTAAGTCTATGGAGCCTACATATCGCTACTGAGTAGAATACGGACCTCTGCAATCTCCTAGGAGAATATGGCTTTTTGGGCCACCTGACGGGCATTATAGGAACTAATTTATATAAACAATGCACGGCGCTTGGGTCGAATTTCTAATTATTTACAAGATTTCTTTCCTCGTAATTACTCAAAAGGTGAGTAATAAATACAATATTACCACGATTTTGATCTGAGTGGCCGTATTCTCCCCGTAGTTGACACTATGTAAAACTCCTCGCTATTGCTCGGAGTTTTACTACGTGTTTACTACGCGGAGAATACGGCCACTCAGATTGAAATCATGGTAATATTGTGTATGTATATATCTAGAGCTTTGTGATCGGCTTTTGTAGCTGGACCTTGGGCTGATGGAAGATGTCGAGGAGGAAGAGGAGGAAGAGGAGGAGGAGGTGAACGTCGGAAACTACCAGGACGGGTCAGATGTGGTGCTCGTCTTCAGAATCATGGCCAGGCTCTGTGATGGACAGTACTCTCCACTACAGGTAACTTTCCTTTGGGAAGTTTTATGAAGTTGTGCCTCACAGCAGCGCTTCACAAACAGGAATGACAGTTATCGGTGCTCCCCTCTCATAAGATCTCACACTCTCGAAGTGGTATTCTGTACAAGGTTCTCACTACGCTTTACGGGAGAGGAATTCTTAACGAAGTAGGCTTAGAGCCTTGGCAATCCACTAGCACACAGTATTCCTGCTAGGTGGCATCATTGAGATTATAGGAATCTTTGGGTTGCATTGATACATCTACGTCTTTAGTACGAGAGGCAGGCCAGAGGATTCTCAAAGCTCTAAGCCTAGTTTGTTAAGACTTCTTCTCCCATAGAACGTAGTGAGAGTACAGAATACCACTTAGAGAGTGTGAGATCTTATGAGAGGGGTGCACTATGTTTCCATTGAAATTCATGTTTTCTTTTTCAAAATAAAAGAATAATTCCTCGTGTAATATTGATATAACAACTGCTAAATTACCCAATTCAACCGCAGCCCACGATCCCCCCCCCCCTGAACCTCTGCACTGACCCATGTAAAAACTTGAGCTTTCTCTTGATTCACCACTGTAATGCGTATGCAATGTTTAAACCCCATATTGCAATAACAAATATTTCAATTTTTTTATGACCCCTGCACAGAGAGAGTCCGCAGCTTAATGTATAACATATGTACCGAGGTTGAGGCTTGATATTTTGAAGAGACGTCACAAGTTTGAGTCCGGGTTTATTTATGTCACGCATTTTGTGGGCTCTGCAATATCACTCGTCTTCGACTCGTGAAATTATAGAGCCCACAAAATGCGTGACATAAGTAAACTCAAACTCAAACGAGTGGCGTCTAGATTTTATCCTACCCCGTTTCCACGATTTTTGAATATTAGAAAGCAGTGACATAAACAACACTTTATGTCACACCTGTGACATAAAGAAATCCCATGTTTAGCCTATGGCGTTTTTTATTAGGGGTAGGATAAACCATTGAAAGTAAACTACCCACATGTTGTTCTGGGAGCGATTAAGCGAAACAGGCGGATAAAGAAAATGTATGTTTTCCTAGGACTACCTTCGTGATCAACCCGACAACTTGCGGAAAGTGAACCTGGTGGCCGAGATGACCGTCTTCTTCGGAGGAATGTACACCCACATCAATTCAGAGACGATAGACCTCGCGACTCAGGTCATCTGTGCTCTCATGGAGATCTGCATGGTAAGCTTCCTGAAACCTAGGTAAAGAATTCACCCCTGATCTCCATTCAGGGGTGAACAGCTGTTCTATGTTATTAGGCGAGGCGCTAAGCAGCTAGGGAACCAGCCAGGAAAACTGAACAAAATGGCTGGCTTTGAGAACCAGCTAAGATCTACTGGAAAACTACTTTTGAATACACAGTTATAAAGTAAGCGACAACTATTTTGAAGGTTGGCGAAGACAAATGTGTATATATTTATCGATTCAATTTCTTTTTCATACATGCCAGAATGCGGCCAGTCTGGAATGACAAGGCAGGGTTGGGGGTGTATGGAGTCAACACCCGGCCCTGTTTGGAGACAGGGCCGGGTATACTGGCTACCTGAAACCCTGCTGTATCAAATAATCAGGATTGTATCAACTAATCGTGAATCATATCATGGCAAAGTTTCTTTAAAAAAAAAATTCTCCAGACCTTCTTAGCCCCTAAGACGCCTGAAGAGTCCGATTCAGATAAAACTTTGAGTTTATGCCCATAGAGAATACTATTTTCTACAACCCATATCTAAAATATAGACATGGTAGAGTTCATACACTCTCCCACCAAACAAAACATCTGTTTGGAGGATGTGGAGACAGTCATCACTGTTTCCAGGGCTTCCCAACATTGTTGATTCTTTTCACAATGGTTGCTACAGATGCTGGTATCAGATCGATTTCTGGTCAAATTCAAGGTAGCGTCGGCTGCAGTGGAGGTGTTTCTGTAGCCTTTAATGAATACACAATGTTGTTCGGAATAGAGGGAAACTATGTTCCGGTGAAAGGAAGTCAAAGTTACGAGGTAAGGCTTGGAAAAATTACTGCCCAAGGCCTTGGCCGCGGGCAGTAATTTTTCCAAGCCTTACCAAGTAATTTTGACTTCCTTTCACTGGTACTTGGTTTCCCTATTCCTATATACCTTCAAATGTGGTTTAATAACGATAATTAGCGTTGTTTGCTCATCCACCATCAAACCTGAAGCCAGATCCAACCTTATCGAGTAACTTGACACTTTATGCTTACTCCCCACTGCGCTTTTCATATGAATTTTGTAAGAGACAATCTGATTGGTCTAAATGTCAACCTTGGGTAGTATACGGCAACCTTGGGTAGTATACGGCAACCTTGGGTAGTATCCATAAGTTACTCCACCCCCCAGAACGTGGTGTAAGCATAGAGTGTACAGCCATTGGTATATAGGAATAGCCAAGAAGGATTGTCAGATCTCAAAACTAGAATCCGAACTGAATGTTCTCAGATTCCTTTGCATCATGTTATCTCAGGATATAGAGAAAAGTAGTTCTACTGATCACAACTCAGTGACTAATGACATTATTGCAGGTTCATCCGTCGTAGTATTTAGAATATGCTGAATGGAGCATGATTCGAGTTTTTTTTTCTGAATGAGAGATTCACATACAATTAAATATTTTCCATTTTGGATGTATGTCCTTCAGTTATTCCAAGTTAACAGTATAGAAACCAAATTTGTATCATACTGCTCACCCTGGGCCCTTCTTTCTGAAGGAGGGAGCACCTTTTGTTAAAGTTGTTTAGAGTGATAGTCCTTGTTATCATTATATACCTATTGCCTGACATGTATGAAATATCATTATATACCTGTGGCTGTATGAACTACGTATAATGCCCGCTCCCACCCATGTCGTATTTATACCCGTACGCCACACTGTGACGTACGGGGTATGTGATTACGTGACCAGGTAAAATTTCACCATTTTTAGGTATATAATAATAAGAAAACAGGCTGACTGTCTTCGTAAGTCAAAATACTTGGTAAAATTGTTGATCACATACATCCCTCTGCCTATGGCACCGTGTATTTTCGACGTACGAAGACAGTAAGCCAGTTTCCTTATAATAGCAGCTGCCAAGGATGCAGTATAAACAATTCCCGAGCACACTGTGCCTGTAGTGAATGAGCATGAATGGATGACTTAATAAGTGAATAACATGGCCTTTTATCATTAATTTTAGGTATATGATGATAAAAAAACATAGTTACTGAGTCCGCAAGGATGCAGTTCACGTTTTTGTAACAAAATACCTCCAATGACTAGTCCTATAGTCTCAGTAACCAGATTTCCTCTTCATAACATATAACCTGTATTTGCTCAGAACGATGCCTCATTTACTCTTTCTGAATCCTTCTTTTAATTGCTTTTATTTCTTTGTTATTAGGGAAACCAAGAAAACAGAGCAACCATTCTGAACAACAAGATCATCGACTACTGCAACTTCCTACTTCGAATTCCCACATTTGAAGAGTGCTCCGTAGAACAGGTAAGGTGTTTGTTTCTGTAGATGTTTTAAGGGTGTTCCGTAGATCAGGTGAGGTATTTGTAGGTTTCTACCGATGTTTTAAGGGTTTGCTGTAGATCAAGTAAGGTTTCAATGAACTTTTGTACCAATATAGGATATCGGCTTATTAGTGTGTGAGTAAGCATGTATGATTGTTGTATTTACATTAATATACTCTATTAGATACTTATAGAACGTCCTAACCATGCTGTACAAGTCACAGAAGAGATGACAATTTTGTTTGTCTTAAGAACCAATATCTAATAAATGTGTATAGCAAGGTGGTCCGTATTTTAGTGTACGGACCAGTGGTCCGTACAGTATTTTTACGTTATATGTCAAAACGGTACATATTTACAGTAAATACGGCATGGGTATATATAGTAATATATGAAGAGATACCATGGCTATACTTGTGTAATTCTGTTTAAAGGTGGTCGGGCTGAAGATGGAGCTTGTCATCCTCCTACTGGCCCTCATCGAGGAGAACGGACCAGGACCATCTCAGATCGCCAAAGTAAGTCTTAACTTTTTTCCCCGTTGTATTAAGATTTAGACCAATCCAAATTATGTTACACAGATTTTCCATTTGGAGTGTGCATGGTGTGTAACCACGAACAAAAATAGACTCTTTTGTACAGCTGTCACATACGACTAGTGCAAGATGGGAAAGAGTTAATTATTCTCATACATACGATCACCGCTTAACCAAAGTAGGTCGACTGGAACATGTTGGATGTTAAACTACCCAAATAAACAGAAATAAACATCTGGTGGCCTTGCTCTGCAAACATCAATTTGTTGACGGTCGCTGCCTTACCCGAGTATCTGGGACACAGGGGTTGTTGTAGCTATAGCTGTTGCCATACTTTTAGTGAGGTCACAGTTATGAGCACGCCATGGTTACGGCGATGGTTGAGAACGTTTTGCGCTCTCACTTCAAGGTAGCATCTTGCTGGAGGCAGTCATTCCAGCCTCGTATAGTAAACAGAAATAAACATCTGAAAGATTTGATCACTGCCCCTGTAGGGTAAAATGAGAGATGTAGTGAACCTCAGGGAAGTCTGAAAATGACCTGTTATGGTTGACTGGGCATCAATTAAACAAACAAACAAAAACATAGGTTTCTGTTACACATAACCTAAAAGACATTGTTTTTTTTCTCCCTTTTTTCCCCCTTTTCTTTTTACAAGTAGACAGCAGGATCATTGTCATCAGGGCAGATTACGGGGAAGATGAACATCACACTTAACCAAAAATGCTTGTTAGAAATTCAATATCTCATTAGCTATTTGGAACTAAATCACCTTATGTTTTTCTTTTTGAATAGGAAATACGAGATACGCTCGATCTAGCAGCCATTAGACAACATATCTACATGGTGTACAGAATCGTCCATGTGAGTATCAACTTTCATTTTCCTGTATTAACCTTCAGTATGGACCATGTCCGTATCAGTTTGAAATTATCTGTATCAGTCTGTAGTAACAAGCATGTTAAGATCGGTTTACATTTATCTATATCAGTCTACAGTGTCGAACATGTTGATATCTGTTTACATTACCTGTATCGGTCTGCAGTATGGACCATGTAAGTAATTATATAGAACGTCCTGACCATGCTGTACAATTCACAGAACGAGATGATAATTTACGGTTTGTATGGACCGAGGCATTTATGCCGAGTTCCGTACAAACGGTAAATTATCATCAAGTTCTGTGAATTGTACAAGCATGGTTGGACGTTCTTTATTTACTATATATCCGAAATTTAAAAAAAATCAATTTCATTTTTCTTAAAACAACCAAAATTTTAATAAATGTGTATGGCAAGGTGGTCTGTATTTTAGTGTACGGACCGCTGGTCCATACAGTATTTTTACGTCATATGCCGAAACGGTGTATATATACAGTATATAGGGCATGGGTATATAGTAATGGTTTATATTACCAGTGTCAGTTTGTAGTATTGACCTTGTTAGTAGCGGTTTACAATTATCTGTATCAGTCTACAATTTTCACCATATTAGTAGCATGGATGCAAGTTTTCAGACAAATGACGGAATTCAGACATTTCATATTCACCGGCAATGTATATCGATTCATCACCATTCTGTTCCAAAATGATGTTATATATGGTCCTTTTTTATAAGTGTTTTAAATTTGCAATTTTTATTTTAGTCCAGTAGTACCGGTTTCCATTTACCTGTATTCATTTGTAGTATTGATCATGTTGATATTGGTTTACATTTACATGTACTAGTCTATATTATTGACCATGATGATATCGGTTAATATTTACCTGTATCAGTCTACAGTATTGACATGTCAGTATCGGTTAACGTTTGTCAGTATATCTAATGTATCAGCCATATAATTCTTATTGTCAGCTGGAGTACTACATGAGAAAAGGTCATACTTTGGAAAATATACAAAAGATACTGAAACTTATCAACTGTACTTTATTTTGTAGTTGCATGATGTGGATGTGGAAAAGCTTGTCCTTGGCATACCAAGTGCGACGCCACAGAAAAAAAAGAAGGTAGTTTTGGCGAACTTCTTGTTATCTATTGATTACAAAGTCTCCATTGAAAATGTATGGGGCCACAATAAACCACTACCCATTGTTTCTTAATGTCAGAAATCATAACCATTTATTATGGGGAAATAGCCCCTTTGTGCTGGAGAAGAAAAAAGGAATTATGCCCTACCTACCTACCTACCTACCTACCTACTTACCTACCTACCTACCTACCTACCCACCTACCTACCTACCCACCCACCTACCTACCTACCCACCTACATTCTTACCTGCCTACCTTTTTTTTTAAAAAGTTTATTCTCAGATGAATACATTTCACGAGGTAGTTAGTACACGTGATCTTCCATTGCATCCATCCTTTGATCAGGGAACATTCAGTTATACATCGGTTCTTTCATATTCACCTGCTGACTGGCAGTCACTACGATTGTCTATCTTACAGTGTCCAGACCACAAAGGTCACTTAGTTAATTTTAACACAATGTTCAGTTTACATCGGATATATGACTGACAGTACATTCATCAGTGTTATTATTAGCGATTACTTGATAACTTTCAGTTCAACACTCAGTTTCAATCGCCAGTACAGAACTAGTCATTAGTTACAACAGAGACAACAAAGATACATAGACATTACGAATGTTCTTGTTCACAGAGGTGAGCTGAACATTTGGACAATTAAGGACAATTAATACAGAACATAGATGTAATTGCTACACGGTCACAGCAAGAAGACAAGTACTGACAATCCTTGTTATTAAGTTTAAGAATTAAGAAATGGTGGTATAAAAAGGGGTGATGTAGTATGACCTAGTAGAGAAATCCGATTTAATAGTATGGCTACTAGGCATACAAACTCAAGGCACTCCCAGAATTCTGAAAATTCCAGGACACATGTGTCATTCCGTACAGCATAGGCAAAGATCTTAGCTGGACCCAGACTCATACCAATCAGAGTATCCGATTCTGAAACCAAGTTTACTGAATCAGGTTACCCAGGAGATCTGGAAGGTCCAAGTCTCTGAATACATAACCACCTACCTACCTACCCACCTACCTACACACCTACCCACCCACCTCCCTTCCTCCCTCCCTTCCTCCCTCCCTCCCCACACCGTCCCTCACTCACTCCCTCACTCCCTACCTACCTACCTACCTCACCATTTACCTACCGACCTACCTACCTACCTACCTACCTACCTACTTACCTACCTACCTACCCTACCTACCCTACCTACCCTACCTACCCTACCTACCCTACCTACCCTACCTACCCTACCTACCCTACCTACCCTACCTACCCTACCTACCCTACCTACCCTACCTACCCTACCTACCCTACCTACCCTACCTACCCTACCTACCCTACCTACCCTACCTACCCTACCTACCCTACCTACCCTACCTACCCTACCTACCCTACCTACCCTACCTACCCTACCTACCCTACCTACCCTACCTACCCTACCTACCCTACCTACCCTACCTACCCTACCTACCCTACCTACCCTACCTACCCTACCTACCCTACCTACCCTACCTACCCTACCTACCCTACCTACCCTACCTACCCTACCTACCCTACCTACCCTACCTACCCTACCTACCCTACCTACCCTACCTACCCTACCTACCCTACCTACCCTACCTACCCTACCTACCCTACCTACCCTACCTACCCTACCTACCCTACCTACCCTACCTACCCTACCTACCCTACCTACCCTACCTACCCTACCTACCCTACCTACCCTACCTACCCTACCTACCCTACCTACCCTACCTACCCTACCTACCCTACCTACCCTACCTACCCTACCTACCCTACCTACCCTACCTACCCTACCTACCCTACCTACCCTACCTACCCTACCTACCCTACCTACCCTACCTACCCTACCTACCCTACCTACCCTACCTACCCTACCTACCCTACCTACCCTACCTACCCTACCTACCCTACCTACCCTACCTACCCTACCTACCCTACCTACCCTACCTACCCTACCTACCCTACCTACCCTACCTACCCTACCTACCCTACCTACCCTACCTACCCTACCTACCCTACCTACCCTACCTACCCTACCTACCCTACCTACCCTACCTACCCTACCTACCCTACCTACCCTACCTACCCTACCTACCCTACCTACCCTACCTACCCTACCTACCCTACCTACCCTACCTACCCTACCTACCCTACCTACCCTACCTACCCTACCTACCCTACCTACCCTACCTACCCTACCTACCCTACCTACCCTACCTACCCTACCTACCCTACCTACCCTACCTACCCTACCTACCCTACCTACCCTACCTACCCTACCTACCCTACCTACCCTACCTACCCTACCTACCCTACCTACCCTACCTACCCTACCTACCCTACCTACCCTACCTACCCTACCTACCCTACCTACCCTACCTACCCTACCTACCCTACCTACCCTACCTACCCTACCTACCCTACCTACCCTACCTACCCTACCTACCCTACCTACCCTACCTACCCTACCTACCCTACCTACCCTACCTACCCTACCTACCCTACCTACCCTACCTACCCTACCTACCCTACCTACCCTACCTACCCTACTTATCTACCTATCCACCTACCCACCCAACTACCTACCTACCTACCTACATACCTACCTACTTACCCCCCTCCCTCCCTTCCTACCTCCCTGCTTCCCTACCCCTCCCTACTTACCTACCTATCTTCCTCCCTCCCCCTCCCTCCCCCTCCCTCCCCCTCCCTCCCCCTCCCTCCCCCTCCCTCCCTCCTCCCTCCCTCCTTCCCTCCCTACCCCCTACCTACCTACCTACCTACCTACCTATCTACTTATCTACCTGCAGATGTCACCTGAGGCATTAGAAAGCATCAACTTCTTGGGCTTCAAGTTCTACTTCGTTATAGCAAGGCTGTTCGATATTGATGCTAAACTCAGCAAACACGGTAGGTGTCCGATTAGAGATCATCTCCCTGCTGCAGATCACCTGTTTCAGGTTGATGCTGAAGCCGGTCCTGTCTTTATCCTACCCCTAATAAAAAACTCCATAGGCTTAACATTGGGTCACTGTATTCGGTCTGGAGTTCAGAAAAATGAAAAATATCACTCTAGTGGGATACACTTGACAGATGACGTCATTTGTTAATGTAGAAGTAATTAAGATGGGCGGGGTAGGATAAATTCTAAACCAAACTCGAGTTAGTCATGTCATTGTTCATCGCACTCCGGCAAGATCGCGTATTACTGCTCTCGGCTTCGCCTCGCACAGTAATATGTGATCTTGCCATCGTGCGATAGACAACAACACAACTAACTCTTGTTTGGTTTCTCCATATCATTGGTTTATAGATTACAGGGATGCCAGTTTTCAATATTTCCATTAAAATTCATGTTTTCATTTTCAGAATAAGAAAGAATTCCTCGTGTAATATTGATATACCAACTGTTAAATTACCGAATTCAACCACAGCCCATGATTCCCCACTGACCCATATAAAAACTTGATCTTTCCCTTGATTCCACACTGTAATGCATATGACATTGACACACCAATGTTTCGCAGTCTCAGTGCGACGTGGAATGAGCCCAGATTGCTGCTGGCTGGTTTATTTCACTTGAGTGGTTTACAGAGATTTTATCTGACTATTGTATTGGTACATATTTGTCAACAGATTTTAGTGGAGTTAACATTTTTATTTGAATGATGAACATTTTTTTACACACAAGTGTATGAATTCACATAGTTGATAGCACTATAGATTCATAACCATTATGTTTCAAACTAATGTAAATCATACATATATATTTACACTAGGTTAAGCAACAGTTAACATAGATCCACCTCTAGTCCACCAGGTGTGGCTGATAGGCTGTATATATATATAGATGTGTAGATATAGGTACATAATCTTTGTTTAGATTACTTGTTTAGATTAAGATAGCAGCGCACTGTCAATCGATTGTAAATATTCTGTTTATTTCCTCGCACTGAATAGACGTGGCTCCCATCGGGGATCACTCATTAGGTACAGAGTAGTTTCTTTACATGTTGGCTCAGATGTATTCAACTACCCTTTACTAACTCATTTAACCTCTTTTTCTTTCCATAATCATTTTAACATATGGCGCATGCTCCCAGAGGTCTAATCTAGATAATGTAATAATGTAGAGAAAGTCAAGTTGTACAAATTAGACGTTAGACTACCCAAACAAACAATCATGTAGAGCATCACCGAATGAGGGGCTTATATAGTCTATATATAGCCCTCCCTCATGTGTTGTGAAAACACACATAGCAAATATACAAAATATGAAAATACGCAGCAAATATATACAGAATATGAACATACACATCAAATATATAAAGAATATAAACACATGCAGTAAATATAAACAGAATTTGAAGATATGTAGAGCAAATATGTACAAAATATGAAGATACAGAGCAAATATACAAAGTATGGACATGGAGCAGATATACTAAATACGAACATACATAGAGCGAATATACAACATATGAGCACTCATAGTGCAAACGTACAATATCTGAACATAAGCAGAACAAATTGATAAATTATGATTTATATACATTACAGAATAATTATACAAATATGAACATATATCCACATAGGAGAAGAAACAACAACCTAAAATGAACATACACAGCACAATCATAGCTGATACAAACATACACAGACCAAACAAACCAAGTCAGAAAATATGCAGTACAAATGGGCATACCCCAAATTTTCCCGAAGGGTGGTCTGTACCACATAGATTTATATAAACACACTTTCAGTTTTTTTGGTATCTTTTATCGTTAAAAAATATGATGATATACACCAAAGGGCCATCTTCAGACGGGAAAACATCGACACATATTTAGGGGGATACAGGGGAGATAGTCCCAGGTTTGCCCCACACCATAAATTAGACAGGTTCCTCTGAACACCCTTGCTACAGTGTCATTCACAAAAGCAACTATGTCATATAACAAGACTAATCTATAAAAGCTAAACACTTCTGGGAGCTTTGCCCCTTGGATCCCAAAGGGGGCACATTGCCCCTTAACACTTTCGGTCAGACCCCTAGCGGGAGGCTCACATATCAAGTCCGACAGATGTTTAGCAATATACCCCCAGGGGACGATGTTCTTAAGGCAATAGTACCAGAATTTATCTGATAGGCGAATTTGATATGCATTGCCTTAGTTACATATAGAACACTCATACTGAATAATGATGCCGCTATATATTTTTCGGTTATTTTGAAAACGTTGAGAAAGTCTATGAATGTTGTCACATAGAGTACCCTCTTTAGTAATGGCCCCATAAATGCCGGGAGGCATTCCTCGTCCATTGAGAGTGCCTCAAGGCATTGCTCGTACTGATAGGGTAAACCCCTGGCAATCTTCCGAGGTAGTCTCAGATAAGTAACCACCCACCTCATGAAACACAATCCTGGGGCCTGTTTTTCAGTCGTGACCATATGTGATAGTGACAAATTAGTGACCGTTTCGAGAGCATTGGGTTCCAGAGACAAATGGTCATAATAATAGCAACCATTTTGAGGGGTAAAAGGTCTCGGTCACTGTTTTCTGTTCCAGAGTTGTGACCATTTGGTGACCATTTTGTCCAAATGGTCTCCGAAACAGTCAAACAGACAAGTTTTTGTGTTTGAATGGGCCTTGGACCAACAGTGATCAAAACACCCCAACAGCGACCGGCAAACACTTTTCGGTCATGATCACTGTTTTGGTCTCCCAAACTATCACTCTTTTGTGATCAAAACTAATAAAGACGTCGCTGTCTAAAAAAACAGGACCCTGGATACAACTTGTTTAAGTCAAAGTGCTTCCAGGCAATCATACCAGGTAGTCTCAGGTGTTTTAACTACCCTCTCCTGGGTACCGCTTGAATAATATCTAAAATGTCCATGCTTCCCGGGGCTATGCCCCCTGCTCACCAAGGAGGGCTTTACCTCTGGACCCCCACAGATCTTCCCAGGTTGTCTAAGATGAATAATTCCCCCTGCCCGAAACCAAACCCTGTGAACCACCCTCTCGTAAGATTGCACACTCTCTAAGTGGTGTTCTATACAAGGTTCTCACTGAGCTCTATTGGAGAAGAATTCTTAACAAACTAGGCTTAGAGCCTTGAGAATCCAATGGCACATAGTATTCCGGCTCGGTGGCATCATTGAGATTATAGGAATCTTTGGGTTGCCTTGATGTACGTCTTTAGCACAGGAGGCAGGCCAGTGGATTCTCAAGGCTCTAAGCCTAGTTCGTTAAGAATCCTTTCATATAGAACGAAGTGAGAGTACAGAATACCACTTAGAGAGTGAGAGATCTTTTGAGAGGGTGCACCAAAGCTTTCATAATCTATAAAACCTGGCCCCATAGACCTAGGATATGAATAATATACACACTGGGTGCTCATACACCCCTTGATTGTATTGTGAGAAAACTGGGTCATAAAGCAAGTGCACCCTAGTCTCTCAGACGCCTGTTTCATTATTGTGATATCTCTAATGACATTGAAACTTGTCTGGATATACCTTGTATGTAGAGAGAAGTGAAAGTGCAGTGTACCTCATTTATTTAGAGTAATGACAACTCGTGTTTATCTCACCTCTGATAAAAGTTTAGCCATAGGTATACCGTTAGAAAAAAATACTCAAAGATCACCCTGGTAAAGTGACAATACTACGCCATGGTCTAGCCTGGAAGCCTGGCCTCGTTAGACTATAGGCCAGGTACCGGGTTCCATTTTTATGGTGCATTATTGGTAACGCCTCCATTTTTCTGTTGCATTGTGGGATTGCACCCCCTTGACAGAGCATGACGTACGCTGGTTCCCCGGTCATCCGCTAGAGGGCTCGGCGGAATTGAATTGTAGGTGTATGACAGGCGGATACCAGCCAAACCACTACGCTGGTTCCCGAGGTATCCGTTAGTAACAGGCGGGCACCAGCCAAATTGAAGGTCGTGCCTGTGGAACCCGTTACCTGCCCCTTATTTCATTTGGGCAGGGACCCTGTCTAAGCCATGGTCGTGGATTAGTGAATACAAGATGACGTCATAGGTGATCAACGAATCAGCGGCCAGGATTGAAACCACAGATACCCATTTACAAAACACCATATCTGGATATAGGCGCTCAGTACTTTGACTATGTAGGTTTGAGATTATATGTGTTATTTGCCAATCTCCTAGATCCATATTTTTGATAAACTTAACAACTGTCATCGTAGCTTGGAGAGAGAGTTATTCAGAGGTAATAGTAATTAACTACACTTGAAAAGTAACAAACGAAACAAAAAACAAAAGTCTAGCCTCAAACCCCCATAGGTTTAGCACTGAGCCTCGTTCTTACTGGCCACTGGAAATGGCTCCCTATCTATCTCAGCAATTTCAGATTACCTTTTGAGTGACTGCTGTATACATGTGTAGATGAAGGTTCCCAAGCAGCTGTGTATGCTATGCTTCTCGATCTTTTTGCTTTCAAGGCAACCAGCCTCATCCAATAATAATTACGTATTGTATCTGACACTTACCTCTAGTGCTCAAATGTGTGACTTTTGCTCACAAGTAGGCCTATATAGTAATATTATGTGTAGGTAGACGTGGCTTCTACTGCGACTATCAAGCCTTTCGGGAATGGAGACACGTGTCTCTTATCAGATACCGAGATACCCGAGATATCAATGTATCAAATACACCAGAAAAAATACTGCACATATAGTAATATTATACCTGAATATCATACAAAGACACCATGTTATTACTTACTTTTGTGAATGACATCAAGTGGTATGGCACAGAGAGACTATCTATACAGCTGACCTGTCAGTGTGAGACATTCGTGCACAGGTATATGATAATTAAGGGAAACTAGTTAACCTAATTGGGACGGCTTATTGTACCGCGTTACTATCAGTAAAATTATGAGCTCGCAGAGCGAATGCAATAATTTTACCGATAGTAACAAGGTACGATATGCCATCCCAATTGGGTTAACAAGTTTCACTTGTACTATACACTCTAAATACATGTAAATACTTAAAAACCCACTTAAATATGTCGATGTACCGATAGTAACAAGGTACGATATGCCATGCCAATTAGGTTAACAAGTTTCACTTGTACTATACACCTCTAAATACATGTAAATACTTAAACACCCACCAAAATACATCAATGTCGAAGTGATAAACAAAGTCGCCTGGGTGGGCGGAAGTCACTTTCTGCTATGAATGTGTACCACAATATTCATAGCAGCAATTTCGTAAATAAAATTCAAACTCTGAGAAAATTCTTTTCTTTGCAAATATTAGTCTCATAATATCATTTATCAATTTTCTGTCTACTTTTTGTGTTCGGATATTGATTATTATTATTTATTAACATATTTTATGAGATTGAGTTTTCAAAATATGGTGGTATGGCACCATACCGGCACAGTATGGTGGTACGGCTCAACTACCACTTGGACAGCAGAGGTTGGTATTTGGAGTATTTTAAGGCACAGGTGTATAGTACTACTTGGAAACGAGTTTGGTGAAAGAATTCTAAAGCTACATGGTAAGGTTACTTACAGAAAATACACGATACATGAACAAAACTCCTTTCTGCATTCATGCATAGTGCAAGGAAGCACAGAGTAGTTTGACCAGTCTTGACACTTTTCATCTCATCTCCCTGCCCAGCCATGTTCTACCATCAACCATCACCTAAGCCCCACAGAACACAGAGGATAACACCCCAGACCCCATGTCCCTACCCAGCCATGGCCACCACCACCCGTCACCCATGGAACATAGAACACAGATGACGAAACTCCTCTCCCCAACACTCACCTCTGTAAATGTGTTTGGGTGAAATTTCCATCTAAATTCATCTCACCCACCCCCATAGAACATAGTGGACAACAGTCCTCACCCCATCAGTGGTAGATTTACTGCTATATCAAAGGCCAATCCTTCTCATACCATGTCTTTGTGGTGTGGGAAATAAAAGAACTCTCACCTTAGTAAATGTGTAGTGGTGAGATTCCTACTTGAGTTCATCTCATAGATTCAATCAAACCTAAGATAAGTCTAATAGAAAAAATTGGACGTTAAACTACCCAAACAAACGAACAAACTCCTCACCCCATCTCATCGCACAGCTATGTTCCACTATCATCTGTCAACTGTCTCTCACACAAGACAACACCTCCCATCTATTATCTCACCCCTGGTACAAGCTTCGCCATAGAAATAACACAAGGAAAAAATACTCAACGATCACCCCCGTAAAGTGACAATACTACGCCACGGCCGTGGCGTAGTGAATTTGAGATGACTTCATAAGGGTTTGCTAGGTATATTCAAAGTATTCTGATATTCTGATACTATCTAATGTCATAGAAAGAGGTGAGATAAATCCAGAACCGCACTCGAATCGTAAAATAGACACCACTCCACTCGTTTGGACGTGCCATAATCATCACTCGGCTTTGCCTCGATAACGATTCGGGCACATCCAAAGTCGTGGAGTAGTGTCTATTTATACGATTCTCGATGCAGTTCTATATAAATCTCATCCAGCTGTGTTTCATCCCCACCAATCACCCTAAAGGGCCTGTTCCATCTAGCCGACAGCATGTTCATAATCGTCGGCCTGGGTGTGGCAGAATCAACAACAATTTTTTTACAGACAGAATGTTCTGAGGTAGAACCCATGGTGTGTCACAACTCTGTGAACTACACGGAGGCCTTGAAAAAGCCCCCACTGAATATCTATTCAATGGGCTCAGATGCACATATTTTTTGTTTTTTATTTATTCTCTTATGATGCCCGATGAGCTGCTTTACAGCGAAACCTTGCTCAATCTTAGACAAGATTTTCTGGGAGACATGGAAGTTTGTAGTTATAGCTGTTGCCACACTTCCAGTGCTGTCACAGTTATGATCACACCATGGTTCCGGCGACGGTGGAGAACATTTGTGCTCTCACTTCAAGGTAGCATCTTCCTGGAGGCAGACATTTCAGCCCCGTAAAGTAAACAGAATCAACAACAATCTTTTGCTGATTATTCATGAATAAAGGCTTAAAAATGTCACCCTGGCAGTATCTATGCTGATTCTGACACCCTGCCGATGGTACCATAAAATGTAAGGGTTCTCTGACTTCACCCGAACGTTAGTCCAGACGAGTTCAATTTAACTGGATTACAGTTAGAATCCTATTCTTTTTCAAGATAATCACTATACACAATGTCTATTCACCTCAAGAACACCCCCTACCTTCAAACGGACACTCTCAGTAATGCCAGGGTCAACGTCTTAGCTCTTTGTTCCTAGTTCGGACACCAGAAAACACCACCAGTAAAAAAAATCCTAGCGGAAAATGGGTGAACTAGCACGTACGGCATGGGTCTGACATATGGGACAAGGCATCTGAGGGTGACTGACGGTGGTCGATGGCGGCTGATGAGTCAGATTTTACCAGGTAATGGCGTTCCATTACATCGATGATACCCAAATAATAAATCTGCTGATTCTGACTTCACCCGAACGAAAGTCCAGACGAGTTCAACTTAACTGGATTACAGTTAGAATCCTATTCTTTTTCAAGATAATCACTATACACAATGTTTATTCACCTCAAGAACACCCGCTACCTTCAAACGGACACTCAGTAATGTCAGGGTCAACGTCTTAGCTCTTAGTTCCTAGTTCGGACACCAGAAAACACCACCAGTTAACTCTTTCTGTCCGAGCCTGATAGGAGAGCACAGGCACTATAGGACGAGGCGTAATACCTCTATAAACCCCAAGGGGACGAGACTATCGCCGTATGGTGTCTGTTTGTTGTATGGGCGTCACTTAGCAACCTCTAGATACAAGTTACTATAGTTACTCATCGAATGCCCACAGAGTATAATGATGAACATGGTATTTTTCTATTAATTGTGAAAAAATGGTGTAAATCTATTCATTTTTTTCTCATAAAACATAACATATACGATGATAACACATAAACATAGATATATTTTTAAACAATGCCTGGAGGCATTGCTCGTCCCCTGGGTGGGAATGCCTCCAGGCATTGCTCGTCCCCTGGGTGGGAATGCCTCCAGGCATTGCTCGGACCGAAAGAGTTAAAAAATCCTAGCGGAATATGGGTGAAGTAGCACGTACGGCATGGGTCTGACATATGGGACAAGCCATCTGAGAGTGACTGATGGTGGTCGATGGCGGCTGACGGGTCCGATCTTACCAGATAATGGCGTTCCATTACATTGATGATACCCAAATAATAAATCAGCCACTGTCAGAATCATGATTCATCTGAGAATTCGGCCAGATGGAACTGCTCCTTTACACAGAGAACAACACTTCTCACTCCATCTCCCTATCCAGGCGGGGGGTGGGGAGTTAGCTCAGTGGTTAGAGCACCCGACTTGTAACCACAAGGTTGTAAGACTTTGTGGGTTCGAGTCCCACCCCCAGCAGTGGTAGATTTACTGCTATAACAAAGGCCATCCTTCTCATACCATGTCTATGTGGTGTGGGAAGTAAAAGAACTCTCACCTCGGTAAATGTGTAGGGGTGAGATTTCTACCTGAATTCATTACATAGATTCGATCACCACCCTTGTGGTGTAAAAGAACCTTGAGAAAGTCTGGAAAGGAACTATAATGGTTGACTGGACGTAAAATCAAACCAAACAAACAAACAAACAAAAATCCCTATCCAGGCATGTTCCACTCCGACCCAACACTCTAACCCATAGAACACACACTCCTCACCCCATATTCACATCCAGTTATGTCCTATCCACAGTCACCCACCCCACAGATCACACAGAAAGACATGTTTCATAATCCTAGAAATTAACCAGTTTTGCAGTTTTCTCAACAGACCTCTTCTTTTGTGGTTTTGCTAATATAATCTTCCTGTGTAGATGAAACCCTTAACCATTTGGTTGCTGATGTGATTTGTTCCAAGAGCATGTGTTTGTACTTTAATGTTCACCTGAAGATATTTCTTCATTTATACTAATGGCAGACAACGGACGATGAAAAACAAGATATGTTTTATGTAACTAAATGTTCACTTATCAAACTGAACATTATCTGGATTGAAGAGTGGTTTGTGTTTCCCTTACATTTCATACTAATGGTTTGTTTATATCTTTCTGTTCAAGTCTTTACCTTAACAAAATACCCAAAATAAATCTTTAGAAAGTAAAAAGTACAACCGCCACAAACGTTTATTTATCGAGTCTCTTGTAAATAAGTCTGGCTTCTCAAATATCCTAACATATTATTTTCCCAATCCTCAAGCACCTTGCTGTATATTGCTGTTTTTCTATCTTTGCATCATTTCTGCATCCCATTAGTATAGTTTATGATAAAGGTGCATTCTTAACGACTATCGTACAGTTCATAGTAAATAATGATAGAAATATGGCGGGATATCATCAAGTAGAGAATAGGGAGTCACGCTGGTAGTTGTTGTTGTTGTTGTTGTTGAGTCTCCCTGACATATATCTAACACTCTCTCTCACCAGGCTTCGACATCCCAGCTGAGAAGATCGCCTTCAACCACTACAAGGAGCAGAGCAGATCTGTGGAGGTCCTAAAGGCCGGCCACCTGCAGAGGGTTCACTTCCGTGTCCGCAATCCCGTATGTATCTGGTTTTAAAATCCTTTATTAGAGCGTGCTTGCACACGCTAAATACGTCATCTAGAGGTTAGAGTGGTCACATTGAACTTTCGGTGTGCTTCCAGAAAACTATCCCTTTACTATCTGCATGCTGTTCACTGTGATAGTGAGAACAGAGCAGGGAGCCAGTGTCTCAGGGTCTTAGAGCTGTGCACAGCTGACCATGACCAATCACTCAAAACCAAAATGCCTGATTGACCTACTGGTGCTTGATATGTTTGGATCCTAGACTCAGACAAATGAAAGCAGCTTTATTTGATTAATTTTTGTTTACAATCCGTTGACATCTGAGTACAGGAGTGAAGATTTAATTCATAGTTGGCATTACATACATGAGAACAAATATACATCAGAAGAGCTGCAATATTTTTGGCGTTTTATGGTTTCCATAAGGAAATAGTGAAATACCTTATCTTAGGTTACAAATTTCATTCTTTACTTAGCGTCTGAAATAATTTGGGGACATGGGATCCCTGAACACTTGACAGTTGACATAATATCATAAAACTGGATGAGGTTTAATCTTGGCAACCGTATTCCACGACTGGAGTTTGGCAAAGTGACTTCATGAGGCGACGCCGAGTGAAGTCCGGAGCCAAAACTTCAAGAGTGGAATGCGGTGGCCAAGATTAAAACGAATCAGGTTTTGATTTTATCCTATCCTATCTCCTCGATTTTGGAATATTACGTGATAACAACGCTGTATGCCACTCGTGGCATATAAAACTCCGTATGCCAATCAGCGTAGCAAATGGAAACCCAATGTTAAGCCTATGGGATTTTATATTAGGGGTAGGATAAAGGGACAGAAAAAGGGGATCCTTTTACCATACAAGAATCAATATAAAGCAGATGAGAGTAGACTGTTCATATAATTGTTGCATATATAGTGTCACTATTTTTGTGGCTGAAACTTAACAAAAAAATTGGTTTTAAAATTCTGGGGCCTGTTGAATAATCTAGGATCGTACATGAAGAACCTTTTCTGTACCTCGTACAATGGTTATCGTTTGATAATATTGAAGTCTGTTCGCTAAGTCAGTATTAGACGTCCATAAGGTCGTCCATTACTGTAAAATAAGGTTGACCCACACTGTCCCTGTATCTCTATGGCATACTATCGTAAAACTGGATGAGGTTTAATCTTGTCCACCGTATTCCACGACTGGAGTTTGGCAAAGTGACTTCATGAGGCGAAGCCGAGTGAAGTCCGGAGCCAAAACTTCAGGAGTGGAATGCGCTGGCCAAGATTAAAACGAATCCGGTTTTGATTTTATCCTACCCTATCTCCTCGAATTTGGAATATTACGTGATAACAATGCTGTATGCCACTAGTGGCATATAAAACTCCGTATGCCAGTCAGCGTGGCATACGGAAACCCAATGTTAAGCCTATGAGATTTTATATTAGGGGTAGGATAAAGATAAAGGTTTCATATACGATCCTAATTTTTTTTTTGCACTCATAGAAACGTATTGAAATCTACATATACGATCCTAGATTATTAAACGGGCCCCAGGGTAGGATAAGACAGGATTTGCCTGTCTGCAATCAGAATCCAGGAACTTTTATTGATTCCTGATTGTAGGTTTGACAGGTAATGCTCCTTAAAACCCAATAAATCAGCTTTTATCGGGTGCCTGTAAACAGTGGCCAGTGTGAATAGAACTGTGAAGGTGTACACTATATGCATGTATGGCAGCAGCATAACTGCATCTGATTCATGTCTAGTATTGGTGGAAGACCCCATTAATATGTGTACAAGCCTTGGCGGCTGTCACGGTTAAAGTGAGACCCAAGTCACATACAGTTTTATAGCCTCATAAGACTGCTTTTCATACAGAGAAACTGTGAAATGTAAAAACTGAATCTGCATTATACAGCAACTTAACTTAACTGTTTGCTCTTCTCAGGATCTTCTTCGAGAAGAGGTCATCGAGGAGGTCAAATGGAACATCGACCGAACCTCGCCCTCCAACAAGCTGAGAGATCTTCTCTTCTGGTCCAAGGAGATCCTCAAAGATGTCGAGTACCAGAACAAAATTCTCAAGAATCCACTCATCAAGCAACTGGCAAAACGATGGTAATGATTACCTGATAAACAGTAGATCAACCTATCTATTGTCTGTATATTATATCTATTTATTATTGGCAGGAGGCAGGCTTTCTGATCGGCCTATCTATTGTCTGAATGCTATATCTATTTTAAACTAGTCACACAGACACTTCTAAAGAAACTCTAAAAGTATATAAAGATGGCAGGTATCATAGTATTTGTACTGTAGGTAAGCTGTTTGTTCAGCCAATCTATTGCCTCTATACTCTATCTATTTACTATTGGCAGGCTGTTTGATGAGTCTTTTGCCTCTATACTCTATCTATTTACTATTGGCAGTAGACCAGCTGTTTGATGAGTCTTTTGCCTCTATACTCTATCTATTTACTATTGGCAGTAGACCAGCTGTTTGATGAGTCTTTTGCCTCTATACTCTATTTACTATTGGCAGTAGACAGGCTGTTTGATGAGTCTTTTACCTCTATACTATATCTATTTACTATTGGCAGTAGGTAGGCTGTTTGATCAACCTATGGTTTGTGTTTCTGATATTCACTAGCCATCTAGTCCCTGAGGAAGGCTCATGTAGAGCCTAAACTAGTAGGACAGCACAAGAATAGTAACATACAACTCTTAATGTAACACTTGTTGGTAACACAATAAAAATTGGGATTTTAAATTTTTTTTAAATTTTCTTTTAATTGATTACCGGACTGCAGACTTAAAATCGGAACACCCCCACTCCCTATAATTCATAGCGTGGAGACGTGCTCTGATAGGGTGGAAAATGGTAAAACCACCACTGTCTTAGGTGACAGGGTGGAGGTTACACCATCTCCAGAAAGCCTTTCTATTTTTTAATAGATTGGGATGGGCCGAGATGAATCATCCCGACCCCCAAAAGTGATAACATCACATGCCTTGACCTAGCCAAATTAATCAAGATGCCTGAAGAGTCCGAACCGGATGAAACCTTGACTTATTCCCCACCAATTCTGTTAATTCTAACAGTCTAACACCAAGAAAGTGCTTGGTGTACAAACCCCCAACACTGTGCTGTGTTGGAGAGTGAGAACACGGCGATAGCCCGTTCCCAAGGTGGTGGCGATTGTTGGTACATAGGTAACGACTGTCAACCTGGAGACACCATAGTAACCTGGTTCAAAATTGACAGGAAGTTGTCATTATCAAGGTAGCATCGGCTTGTAGTAGAGGTGTCATAGCCACGTCTCACGAAACAATAAAAATTGGGAAACAGATGACAAACATTGGGTATTCTTTGGTTAGTGGTTCCATCACCAATATCTATTGTTTGTATGCTATATCTACTTTACTATTGGTAGTAGACAGGTTGTTTGATCAACCTATTGATTGTATGCTATATCTTTTTACTATTGCCATAGACAGGCTGTTTGATCAACCTATTGATTGTATACTACATCTACATACTGTAGGCAGTAGGCAGGCTGTTTGATAAGTCTATCGCCTCTATGCTATATCTATTTACTATTGGCACTAAACAGGCTGTTTGATCAACCTATTGATTGTATACCATATCTATTTACTATTAGCAGTAGGCAGTCTTGTTGATCAACCTATTGTCTGTATGCTATATCTATTTACTATTGGCAGTAGGCAGGCTGGTTGATCAACCTATTGTTTGTATGCTATATCTATTTGCTATTGGCAGTAGGCAGGCTGTTTGATCAACCTATCTATTGCCTGTATGCTCTATTTGCTATTGGCAGTAGGCAGGCTGTTTGATCAACCTATCTATTGTCTGTATGCTCTATTTACTATTGGCAGTAGGCAGGCTGGTTGATCAACCTATTGTATGTATGCTATATCTACTATTGGCAGTAGGTATGATGTTTTAATATATTGCTTGATCTGACACGTTCATTCATCTCTCAGGGCCATCTGGAATTACGCAGCCATCCTGTTGTCTCTGGCCATCAACATTCTCATGTTGTTCACTTGGGATGCCCGGGGAAATGTGGACGACATCCCAAGTAATGCCACCACCATTCCGCCTGCCGTACTCAGGTCAGTCAATAAAGTCACTCTGTATCCAGATGTGACTGGTAATAATTTATGCAAATTTACAACTTTGAACAGGTTTGAACAGGTTTATTTTAACCACCCTAATTATGTCTTCACATGTTTCTCCCTATTCAAAAGGGATTCCAGTAAAGCTGCTGCTTCTCAAATAGATGAAATCCATTCATATCTGGCTTCGTAGCCTTCAGTCCTCCTAGTGAAACCTTTAAAATCTATAAAACCTATAAAACCCTATAGTTCTATTATTGAGCCTTTATTTTTTTAAAGTAACCATAACCTATCAAAACCTATATTTTTCACTGCAATGTCGATTGATGTGCACAAGAAATTTTAGAAGTTAACTTGGCATAAAGTCAGATTGTCAAATGACAAGAAATCCACATTAAGAGTCCATTTAAGAGATCTTAACAGTGTTTAAGAAAAAAACACTTTGTGTTACTTTTTGCCAGTCTGGCTTGCCTGTTGGAAACTCAGCATGCACATGTTATTACTGGGTATAAGCTGATGAACCAGACCTCCTGGCCTGCAATTTAGTACCAGGTACATTTTTTATAGAAATCGAGAACTGAAAATAAGCAATTTACTGTATTTCGACTCTATCATGATGAATATCTTAACCCTAAAAACCTATAAAAGCCTATGTTTTTAGCCTTAAAAAACCTGTAAAAGCCAATGTTTTGATTTTCAAAACCTATTAAAAAAACCTATATTGAGGAAGCCTGAGCCTTGTCTAAACACCCTCCCTGTGTACGCAGTGGATTACTTGTAGCCATGTCTGAATGCCCTCCCTGTGCACTGGCCTAGATAAGAACACTTTAAACAGACAATTGAAAGAAAAAAAATTAGTAAAATAGTAATAATAATGATTGACATCGCAACAATAATAACTTTTTTTTTTTTTAAATCTTTTTAATTTTTTTTTTTTAATAAACACCTAGCCACGTACTAAACAGTAATAACAGATTGGGAAACATGTAGCCCCTTTTCACCTGTAATGCCGCTGGGTTTGACGCCTGTGAGTTGTATTGATGGGCGACACAATATTTTTTATTTGTCCACTTTCACTACGATATACTCTTATACCATGGACCTAATGAGGACTGTACTTGTTGCAGCCCCGATCCTGTGATCACCTTCCCGCAGTATCAGACGTGGCACATCATCCTCGGTGCCTTACACAACTTCAGTTCCTGCATGTTGCTGGCATCCTACTTGTTACTGAAACATCCGAAGATGCCAGACTTATCCTTCTTCAGAAAATGTGTCAAGTGAGTACCGAGTGATTATATAGAACGTCCTGACCATGCTGCACAAGTTACAATACGAGATGATAATTTATGATTCGTACGGAACGAGGTGTTTACGCCGAGTTCCGTACGAACCGTAAATTATCATCGAGTTTTGTGGCTTGTACAAGCATGGTTAGATTTATATTGAAGTCTGTTCGCTAAGACTATATATTTAGTATATACCCAAAATTAAGAAAAATCATTAATTTTATTTGGCTTAAGAACTAATATTTTAGTCTATGTATACAGAACAAATGTTCCGTATTTTTCCGTACGGAACAGTGTTCTGTACAGTAGTTTTACGCTATATGGCGAAACGGTGCGTATTTACAGTATATACGGCATGGATATATTGTAATACATGGGCTAATCGTTGGCTTGCTACTTTTCTATTACATATTTCTCTTTGGTTCTCTGTACTACACTACATTGGTTTTAAAATTCAGTTCGAGGACAATAAAGTTGACTATGATCGTGCCACTGGGGTAGCTGTGAGTCCTGGGTTAGAGGGGTAGATGTCTCTAGTCTTGTAACAATCCTACTTGAGGAATATACCAAATCTAGATAAGTTTAAGAATGAGCAAAAAAGGTGGTTGAAAACTAAAATACCTTGAATAGGTTGGTGATATCTCACGATGTGACTTAAGACCGTTTACTTGTTAATATGTTAATATAACCCAAGTATTTTTTTTGAATACTTTATTTACCCTGGGCAACGATCGGCTATTAGCCGGTTTGATTTCGCACCCAGCTCATTCAAGTTACATGTCAGTTTTACCTGTTTTTTTACAAGATCAGTTGTAAGTCAGATATATATCACATTATCACAGAAAATCACATTGTTCATTATCCTTTGTGTGCATATTACTTGGTTCATTAATAAACATAGTTCATCATCTCTGGTCGTCTTCTTGTCAGTCTTTCCATTTCCATACACTTTGCCTAGTACATTTTGGTTACTAAATCCACCTATGTACTAGTCCAGTGTCACTTCCTCACATAATCAAATGGTAGAATTCACTTGCATGGTAATCTAAGATGATATACAGGGTAATAAAGTAGGGATACAAGTTGGGCCGGATAGTCACCCAAATCAAAGCAGTACAAGTATACGAACAGGAAATAGGTAAGACCTTCACTCGACTTTGCATGTCTATGCATTAAGCCAATTTTGTTCTATTGACCAGTTCTTTTGATTCCGCTTAAATTCGTCAAGGTTTTCCATGTTTCTTATCTCACTAGAAATTCCGTTCCATTCCATCGCACCGCGGTAAAATAGGTTACATTTGAATTTCTCATTATTGGGTTTTACAATCTTGAACACTGGTGCGTCGTATAGGCGCGTGACATTGTGATCTTGTGGTGTTTCCAATAGATCTCTATTTTTCAACTGTTTGAACTTGAAGTTCCTTATCCGAGCATACTCTCGCCAGTACGTGTAAGTTGATACCGTTCGAGAGGTAACAAGGATCTGTTAGGAGCACTCCTACATCACCATACCAGGTGGGTTTTTTTGCCACACACAACGCGAAGAAGGAGTTACTTGTAACTCTTATGTATGGGCGTACATGGAAACCAGTCTCTGACTGAGTATACCTAGCTGAAATAAAAGTTATAAAAAAAAAACCCCAAAAAAACACTTCACTGTCAGGACGGACAGATCTCAGCTATCATACGATGTTTAAATAGCGCACCAATGTATTACCAAATTTAGTAGGAATATCCAATTTTTTAATTGTATTCATTTAAGTAAATTTCTCTCTTCTAGACGGTTCAAAAAGAAAACTGACGAGGAATTAGAGCGTGAACAGGAGGAGAAACTCTTAAAAGGAGAAGAGGAAGAAATAGGCTCACGTCTACAGCCAAGCTTCATCAGCGTCACCACAATATACTACCTGGTTCGTCTATCCCCACTTGTACCCGCTGGTTAGATCCATAGAGTATTTGATTTACTTGTATTGACTCATGTGTCTATCCTCATTTGTACCATCACGTTAGTTAGAATATCTAATTTACATGTACTACCTCACACATCTATCCCCATTTATACCCTCATGTTGAATGAAATAAATAATTACATAATTAATTTAATTAAATAACTAATCAAATAATTAATTTACTATTTAATTAGTTAATAACCTGACTCACATGTCTATCCCCATTTGTACCATCACGTTAGATAGAATATCTAATTTACATGTACTACCTCACACATCTATCCCCATTTGTACCCTCATGTTGAATAACATAATTAATTACATAATTAATTTAATTAAATAATTAATTAAATAATTAATTTACTATTCAATTAGTTAATGTCCTGACTCACATGTCTATCCCCACTTGTACCATCACGTTAGATAGAATATCTAATTTACATGTACTACCTCACACGTCTATCCCCACTTGTCCCCTTGTGTTGAATAGAATATTTAATTTACATGTAATGACTTGTATATATTTCCTTACTTGTACCATTACATTAAATGGGGGTGGGGAGTTCAGTGGTTAGATCACCAGACTTGTAACCAAAAGGTTGTAGAACTTTGTGGGTTCTAGTCCCAACCCCAGCAGTGGTAGATTTCCTGCTATAACAAAGGCCATCCTTCTCATAACATGTTCAGGCAGGGGGTGGGGAGTTAGCTCAGTGGTTAGAGCACCCGACTTGTAACCACAAGGTTGTAAGACTTTGTGGGTTCGAGTCCCACCCCCAGCAGTGGTAGATTTACTGCTATAACAAAGGCCATCCTTCTCATACCCTGTCTATGTGGTGTGGGAAGTAAAAGAACTCTCACCTCGGTAAATGTGTAGGCTGAGATTTCTACCTAAATTCATCACATAGATTCAATCGCCACCCTTGTGGTGTAAAAGAACATTGAGACAGTCTGGTAAGAACCTATAATGGTTGACCGGATGTTAAATCAAACCAAACAAACAAACAATTACATAAGATTATAATATCTAATCCTGATCTAGTTCCTGGTTGATGTCATCTTGTAAAAAGAATGATTGAAATCTCTGACCACAACTATAGAAATTAGATCTGACCGGACAAATCTAACCTATAGACAGCTGTGAGTGAATAGAACTTTTACTGTTTTAGATAATGCAGGTGAGAATGCTCCTCTGTTCTGCCCTGTTACAAATGCCAATCACTAAACCTAGGATTTCTTTGCTGTGCAGATGCTGATGGCCTTTTCGTTTGCCGGGACGTTTCAGTACAACTACTTCTTTGCCTTCCACTTGGTAAACATTGTGGGCAACAACGAGCTTCTAAAGGGAGTTGTGAAGGCAGTCACTCAGAATGGTAGGTCTTCTTAAACAAAGTCCTATTGAACAAATTGGACATTTAATTACCTAAACAACTTTCTTGAACAGCAACATCGCACTTCTGATTGGAGTTGTGAAGGCAGTTACTCAGAATGGCCGGTCAATTTAAACAAAATTTTATTGAACTAATCGGATGTTAGGTCTTCTGAAATAACGGCCTTCTGAAGGGTGTGATAATGGTAGTCATTCAAAATTGTAAGTCTTCTTAAACAAAGTCCTATTGAACAAATTGGTCATTTAATTACCTAAACAAGTTTCTTGAACAACAACATCGCACTTCTGATTGGAGTTGTGAAGGCAGTTACTCAGAATGGTAGGTCAATTTAAACAAAGTTTTATTGAACTAATCGGATGTTAGGTCTCCAGAAGTAACGGCCTTCTAAAGGGTGTGATAAAGATAGTCGCTTAGAATGGTAAGTCTTCTTAAAGAATGTCTTATTGAACAGATTGGACATTAAATTACCCAAAATAGGGAACAACAACATTACGCTTCTGATTGGAGTTGTGAAGGCAGTTACTCAAAATGGTACCTCTTCTTAAACAAAGTGTAATTGAACAAATTAGATGTTTAAACTCCCCAAACAAAAGTCTTAAACAGCAACATTGCGCTTCTGAAGGGTTGTGTGAAGGCAGTCACTCAGAATGGCAGGTCTTCTGAAATAACAACCTTCTGAAGGGTGTTGCAAAGGCAGTTACCCAGAATGGTAGGTGAATTTAAACAACAACAAGCTTCTGAAGGGTGCGATAAAGGCAGTCACTCAGAATGGTAGGTCTACTTGATTAATTTTTCCCTGCATCAGCCACAGGGAATCCACAAAGATGCCGTGATGATATACAAATCACTCCATTGCTATATCCTATTTCATGATAATGTTTCTGAAAATGACAACTCATGATAAAAAATGTAGAGAATTGAACATTACCACTCCCATATCAATCAATTATAACGAGGATTTGTATGTCGGTGCAATAGCTGAAGTATTGCCACACTCTATATCCACGCTTATTGTATATCCACCCCTCACATAAGATCTCACACTCTCTAAGTGGTATTCTGTACTCTCAGTACGCTCTATAGGAGAGGAATTCTTCACGAACTAGGCTTAGAGCCTTGAGAAACCACTGGCCTGCCTCCCGTGCTAAAGACGTACATCATTGCCACCGAAAGATTCCTATTATGTCAATGATGCCACCTAGCGGGAATACTGTGTGTCAGTGGATTCTCAAGGCTCTAAGCCTAGTTTGTTAAGAATTCTTCTCCCATAGAGCATAGTGAATGTTGAGAGTGGTTAATCTGAACATGTGATAAATGCTGTGTGCTTTGCATCTTCAGGCAAGTCGCTGCTGTGGGTCGGCATCATGGGTGTCATCATCATCTATCTCTATGCATTGATAGCCTTCGCCTTCTTCCGTGCCAGCTTTGAGCCCGATAATGAGATGTACTGTCAGACTCTGGCCCAGTGTTTTGTCACTGTGCTGCGGTATGGAGTCATTGGCGACATTACTGATGTAAGTGACTTATAAATTTTTTAAATATTCATGTTATATTTTGCTGTGACAAAGCAACCTCTTACTTAAATCTAGTTTTTTCCTAAATTTCCTTGTGGCTGCAATTGCCATTGAAAAGAATTGTACTTATTATTATATACCTATGCACTAAGTGACACACCATACTGTCCCCTGCTGGGGGGTTCCTTCGTAACGTACATATTGCGCGATAAGCCGTGTAGCATTGTACTTACATACAGATTGCCTGCTTTGAACCTTAGTACGGAGTGCTTTGACCATAGTACGGCGTGCTTTGAACAAATAATGGAATTTGATTGGCCGAGAGGTCGACAACATGAATCTTGGCAGAAAAATTGCAAATGGCGGTTCTCTTCACTTCGCCTGTTCCGATGCGTATAACACGCGCAACGCAACGAGTTATCACATGTATTGACCAAATATTGAGGTGTATAACATGCAGCATGCACGCAATACCATGTAAATTGCTTAGATATGTGTATTCGTTCGATATCAACACCGACCCTCGCTGAGCGAGCATCCACAAAGGAGACTGCATTCGCATGACGTCATTATCAGGGTTTCCCTACGCTCTGGGAAATCCCGACGATGACGTCATCGGCGGCCGCACTGTCAAGTCGGCGTAACTTATAGGCAAGTGTTTTCATCATTCGATCTCGCATGTTTCAGCTATTTAAACGGTATCAGGTTAAAGCTAGACGTTAGTTGCTTTGAAATTTGGTCAATACACATGATAACTCATTACGCTGCGCGTGTAAGACGCATCGCAACACACGAATTGAGACACTAGGAACCAAGGCACCATGGTAACTAGAAAACGTTAACTTCACTCTCCGAAGCCGATCTTCCGTTCCGTTTGATCAAATAAACAATCAGTAGATATACGATGGGTGATGTAAAAAGTGAATCCTGGTAACTTCACATTCTCCAAGCGTAGTTCAGGTTCGTTAACGCTATCTATTTGAACCAAAGATCTGTTCGAAGATCAAATGTCACTCGCGCAGGCGTAATCAACTTCCGGATGAGTATCGTGATGTACTTGCCGCGCTGGTGGACAGTGATAGTGTCAACAGAGTCGATATCGGAGGATTATAACCATCTAAGGTATATAATAATAAAAAACATGTTGATGACGCCAGTACGGCAATACTTATTCTCGGAGTCGACGATAAAGTTTTGCCGTACTGGCATCATAACCATGTTTTTTAATAATACTTAACTTCTGTCTGCAAATAAGAGGACTTTGATATTTTTCAACCTTCAAGTGAACCTACCTCTTCTACATTGTGCTGCAGTGGAGGGTGGGCCTACTAAGCCTGGCTGCGGTTTGCTAGAAAGTTAGAATATCCTTTTGCTATTTGTTATCTGCAGCCAACTCCTCCTTTTTCATGGCTCTCTTCGCAGGATCTACCCTATATTCAGACAATTCTTTGCTCATAGTATTTCGTTTTTTATTTTCAGAACCTGAAGTTGAATGCACTTGATAGTTCCTTCTTGACTTTCTCCTTCATGACAATTTATCAACTAAGCTTCTTCATCCTCTTCACAACCATCGGTCTCAACATCATCTTCGGTATCATCGTCGACACATTCTCCGAGCTCAGAGACCTCAAGGTACACAATTTACAGCTTATTGCTGAAGACAAAGAGTTGGGAACTGCATCGAGATCTGTAGCCACTGACAATATGGATTGAATATGGTTCAGATTATATATCACTCATATTACTGACTGATTGGCGAACATTTGTGACATCATCGCCCATTGAGTATTTTTTACAATACATTGTGTATGAGTTCCCAATGTTAAGTCTATAGGAAAAATATACCAGGATGATATAACTACAACTCTCACACTAAAGTATCCCGTAATGAATGCAGTCTGAGTTTGAAGATTTGATAATGTCATACTTATATGTTACATATCATATTATCACTTTTGTGCAATCCACTTACTCATCCCCTAGGGTCAATGGGTCGAGCAAGACAAGAATCCAAATACGTCTATAGATATGTTTTGCTAACAAAGTTTGTGAATCTGATTTATAGTGGACAGCCGAGAAGGATATGCGTGACAACTGCTTCATCTGCGGCCGTGACGCCTACGACTTTGAGCATGAAGGACATGTATGTGAAACCTTGTACAAGTATCTTTAGTTTATAGACATTAGTAGTAAGGAGGCTCAACAGAGGGAATGGCATTATTATAGTAGGGGAGCAAAGTGTCAAAAAGAGCCTTAAAAAGGGGTCACAATGACACCCGAGAGTCTCCTGGCTGAAACTTGCCATGTTGGTCAATTATGACCTCAGGAATCTGAATCTGATGCTTGTTTGTTCCAAAAAGTGTAGCATCATGCTCGTTTCCATGGTAACAGAAGGAAGACATATTTTGATAATTACTGATGTATATTAAATACTTTGATATAAAAAGGTAAAAATATGCATTTTTTCTGTGATGAAAATCATTGATTCTTTTGTCAAAAGTATACACTATGAAAATATGCCCTTTTCCATTCTTATGGACAAATTGTTGCCATGGTAACATTCCAATTCCTAGGAGAACCCTTATTTTAATTTTTTTTTATGGTACTTTATGGTACTTGATGTTGAATAAAAAGAGTTATTTTATGAACAACACATAAAAATTGATGAATATAGCAAAAGTACACACCAATAATGGGCAGCGCCATTTTTTGAAGTTATTAGATTGTTCCCATGGCAACCCTCACAAGGTAGTTTCTATGACCATATCTGCCAAATAATGATGAATTAACTGGACATTTGTTTGATGAGTCCTATTGACATGGCAACTAGTAGAGGAGTAGAGTATAAAAATGGTCATTAGAGAGTCTCCTGCATGAAACCTGCCATATTTGTCAATTATTACATGGGGAATCTGATTCTGCTATTCTCTTGGCCAAAAGAATGTAGCATCACTTCTGTTTCCATGACAACATAAATGCATAATGATTTACTCAGAAATCCTTATTTTCCTATACATATGAATAGTAAGTGTAAGAAAAACAACAAAACATCTGCTCACAAGCTTTCATTTTCATTTTCATATGTATACCTTTGGAACATAATGGAGGATTGTTATTTACATGCCCTTAAAATGTTATTGCCATGGCAACCAATGCAGCCCAAAACATCCACTGCAGGAAGCAACTCTGAATGTATGTGAAACTAACTGCTAAACCTTTATAGTCACTGAAGATAGAGACTTTTTTCTGGTACTTTGAGAGTCTACTGCATGAAACTTGGCATGTTTGTCAATTATTACATGGGGATTATGATTCTGCCACTCTTTTGGCCAAAAGAATGTAGCATTACTTCTGTTTCCATGACAACCTAAAAGCATGATCATGTACTCAGAAACCACTATTTCCTTATACATATGAATAGTAAGTGTAAGAAAAACGGTGAATCATCTGCTTATGAGATTACATTTGCAATTTTTAAAGCATGAGATTACACTTGCATTTTTTAAAACATACATTTGAAACATAATGAGTGATTGTTATTTCCATGTCCTTAGAATTTGATTGCCATGGCAACCTATGCAGAATAAAACATCTGTCATCTAAATAAATTGCACTTTGTAGCCACTGAAGATAGAGACCTAATGGAAGTACCTATTCTGGTATATTAAAGCATGCAGAATCCAATGGGATGCATCAGCAATCCCAGAATGCAATATTTTGGTTGTTATTTTGAATCCTGATAATTTCAAATTAATAAAGATATAATACATAGGGTCTAACACCATTTGGTAGAATGGATATCATAATTAGATATGATATTTAGGGTATAACACTATTTGGTATAATGGATGTTATACAAAAGTGATTTGTCATCAGAATATCAATGAAATTGTGCCGTAATCCAGGTGGGCATGATTTATATTTAGTGAATGTACTAAGCACTAAGGTTGAGTAGGTAAATGCTGGGATCAGAGCTGTCCATGGTAGCTCAGAATGTCAGAATGAGGTGATGCATGTTCTTACTAAGAAGAAAATGGGGCACCATATGCTGTCACCATATGGTGTCATATGGTGTCATCCATGCACTTGCTGGTGTTATAACCCTACAAGTCTCCCAGAGGCACTGCCACCATTCCAGTGCTTTTGTCCTCTGTGGTTCCCCTCACAACACTCCCCACACCTTGAAGTCCTCTTAAAAAAGGTATCCTACTAATTACCTGAGGAATATCACATTTGAGGTGGTCCTGTAAGACTGGTAATAACAAGAAAAAACCTCTCTTCAGGAGGTTACAGTACAAATGTGACTTACTGATCACCTTGGGATAATGCAGCCTTTCCTGCCTGGGCCTGACAGAAGGGCAGTTCAAGAATGTGAAGAGGGCTAGGACTGAGAACCTAGAGATAAGTAGTTGTACATGGCTCAAAATGAGAACCTGACTTTATGTTGAGTCTCTTTAATTTCTATATACATCTATAAATGTCCATTTAATGATATCCTACTAGACAGGGGAATCCAGCAGGGTCCTACTGATTCCACTTTATTATATTATATTATAGTATACCTGTTTAATGCACTGACATCCCCAACTATGATTATCATTGGTATACAGGTGGCTCTGTAAGCCACTCAAAGCTGATGTTGTAATACACTTGCTAGTGCTTGTGTATTACTATGCATCAACCTCTCATGGTTTACAGCTGCCTATCCATAAAATCATTGTTTATTTCCATTTCTTGCCCCCTCCATTCTGGCTATTGCTGCTCCTCAGTTATCCTCATGCATAGAAGAACAAACTGTCCAATACAGTCTGACCATCAGGGCATATTCTAGCAATATGAGTCACTAAGGCCCACTTTCCCTTCAACTATAACCACTCCAGATCACTAACTTCATCAAGGGTAGCTCTGTTTATTTCTAGCACCAGTCATGAGATATGTCCTACTGAGACTACTGCCACTGCTAACCCATAACACCTAAAATGTACCATTCTTAAGCAAGAGAGTTACAATGTTTCAATTCCTGCCCCTTCCTTTTTCGCCTGTATTGGGCCAGGGCCATATTGGGCTTCTGATGAAACAGAAAATAAAGTTGTAATTATTCTACATAGCTCACCATGCCCATACCTGGCCTTATATTGGGCCGTGAAGTTGCCTTTGATGGACCAATGATGCAGTAGTGAAAAACCTTTTTCCACATCAGCCCATAGGTTGGGACCCCTTACGGTCACCATCTGGCCTGTAACAGGACTTAGTCCTGACCTCCTGGGGCTGTAAAGGGGCTGATTTATGGACCCTGGCCACCCTCATTCTGGCAAAAGTTATCTAACCCGGGTATAAATAGCACTCCCCCAGCATAAACCCAGCAAAAACCCATCAAATTCGCATTGCCTTGCCTCCTGATTTGTTTCACCCAGCAGGCCTGGTAAAGTTAAAACGTTTAAATATTTGTTTACCTATTTTGCTTTAATTTGAAGAAAACAAATCCTTTGCCTTTCCAAGCCTAAAAAATTGAAAGGGTATTACTCATGAGTGTGGAAGAATGACATGTACTGTTGAATGCTTTGTGACCAAATAAAAAAAAATATATATAGGACATGATCTTTGTTCAATAAAAAAAGAAATTAAATAAAAATATAAAAACTAAACTGAAAATTCTACTCCCTGGAGCATGTCTAGATATGAGGCACCCTGGTGCTATCCAAGGCACACTTGAACCTATTCATGCTGTCCTAGATAAACTGCCACCCTGACCTAGGGGGTAGGTAAGGGGGCTGGTGGGGCTAGGCTGCCAGGGTATACCTCCCAGGTGTATGGAAGACGCCTATCAACAAATTCTGGATGTATATCGGCCCGAATAGCGGTCAGATCAGGGAAGCACATTAAATGGAGGTCAGCACTTGCAATTATCCATCTGGTTGTCTCCTATTGCCTTTCAGATATACTGTCTGGGGCTGAAGCTGCCTCTGGGGGATTCTCCAGGGATGTTTCCTCCATGGCCCTGTCAGGCAGAGTCAGTGATGAGGGTATGCCCAAGGGCACTAGGGATACTGACAACAAGCCCACATAACTTTCACAATACGGATCAGAGAGCCAGCAAGAGTGGGCCACAATTTGAAACCAGGTAGTGCCCTGTATTCTCCTTTGTAAGGGCATCCTTGGTTCTGGTTCCATCTTTTACCTACGCAACCTTTTGTAAAGGTTTAGCTCTCACAGTTACTGGTAATAGCAAGAGCTCTTATGAAACATGACTCAAGTATCTGGCAGATACATACAGGCAGGAGGTATGTTCATGAAAACTAATGTGTAACCAATCATACAAGCAGGTTCTTGAATAACGAAACCATTTACTTTGGAATGCTATATGATTTCATTCAGAAATATGTTTCCCCATGTTATTCACATTACAGGTTCCAGAAACCCAAAATAGAGTGATGAGTAAGCTCTTACCATGCCTGCGGAGAATCTGTAAAAGATTTGAAATCACTAGTCACCAGAAATCCCTCAAATTTTGAGTGTTCAGAGAGCTAAAGTCCTGAAATATTGAGCTCCATATAAGAACAGCCCATTACAAAGTGACATAATGAACACCACACTGCCTCCCAGGCTGACTTCAAATGGTCAGGCCCAATAGGAACAGGGATTAGAAATGAGAGCCTAAGGTGGCTAATACCAAACAGGGCTAAAGTGACCATGGGACTTTACTCTTTGCTGATGTGTTATACTGAGATTAGTTCTGACAACCCTAAGTTTTACCACTAAGCTAACTGTAATAATCTCCAGAATGAAATAAATTGTTTATGTTTTGACACCTTTCTAGAGCTGATATGTCTTTCTCTGTGTATTTTCATTCTATAAACTATAGACATTTCTTGCCCATCTGGATTATATCACAATCTGATAGATATCTGATAGATATTCTGATGAGATATTACTCAAATCAAATATAAAAACCTGTACTAAATGGTGTCATACCCTATGTATATATATGTATATTTATAAGTGTTCAGATTTAAAATGGCAACCTAAATATTGCATTCTGAGATTGCTGATGCATCCCATTGGATTCTACATGCTTTAATGTACCAGAATAGATACTTCCATTAGATCTCTATCTTCAGTGGCTACAAAGTTATTGCAATTTATTTAGATGACAGTCCGAGATTGTTACTTCAATGGATGTTTTATTCTGCATAGGTTGCCATGGCAATCAAATTCTAAGGACATGGAAATAACAATCACTCATTATGTTTCAAATGTATGTTTTAAAAAATGCAAGTGTAATCTCATGCTTTAAAAATTGCAAATGTAATCTCATAAGCAGATGATTCACCGTTTTTCTTACACTTACTATTCATATGTATAGGGAAATAGTGGTTACTGAGTACATGATCATGCTTTTAGGTTGTCATGGAAACAGAAGTAATGCTACATTCTTTTGGCCAAAAGAGTGGCAGAATCATAATCCCCATGTAATAATTGACAAACATGCCAAGTTTCATGCAGTAGACTCTCAAAGTACCAGAAAAAAGTCTCTATCTTCAGTGACTATAAAGGTATAGCAGTTAGTTTCACATACATTCAGAGTTTCTTCCTACATTGGATGTTTTGGGCTGCATTGGTTGCCATGACAATAACATTTTAAGGGCATGTAAATAACAATCCTCCATTATGTTCCAAAGGTATACATATAAAAATGAAAATGAAAGCTTGTGAGCAGATGTTTTGTTGTTTTTCTTACACTTACTATTCATATGTATAGGAAAATAGGGATTTCTGAGTAAATCATTATGCATTTATGTTGTCATGGAAACAGAAGTGATGCTACATTCTTTTGGCCAAGAGAGTGGCAGAATCAGATTCCCCATGTAATAATTGACAAATATGGCAGATTTCATGCAGGAGACTCTCTAATGACCATTTTTTATACTCTACTCCTCTACTAGTTGCCATGTCAATAGGACTCATCAAACAAATGTCCAGTTAATTCATCATTATTTGGCAGATATGGTCATAGAAACTACCTTGTGAGGGTTGCCATGGGAACAATCTAATAACTTCAAAAAATGGTGCTGCCCATTATTGGTGTGTACTTTTGCTATATTCATCAATTTTTATGTGTTGTTCATAAAATAACTCTTTTTATTCAACATCAAGTACCATAAAGTACAATAAGAAAAATGAAAATAAGGGTTCTCCTAGGAATTGGAATGTTACCATGGCAACAATTTGTCCATAAGAATGGAAAAGGGCATATTTTCATAGTGTATACTTTTGACAAAAGAATCAATGATTTTCATCACAGAAAAAATGCATATTTTTACCTTTTTATATCAAAGTATTTAATATACATCAGTAATTATTAAAATATGTTTTCCTTCTGTTACCATGGAAACGGGCATGATGCTACACTTTTTGGAACAAATGAGCATCAGATTCAGATTCCTGAGGTCATAATTGACCAACATGGCAAGTTTCAGCCAGGAGACTCTCGGGTGTCATTGTGACCCATTTTTTAGGTCATTTGCTCCTCTACTATTACAGTGTAAATTTGAGGAATATGCATGTGAAACCTTGTACAAGTATCCTTAGTTTATAGATGTTAGCATTAAGGGGGGTCAATATCAGGCATATGTGGCATTATCACAATGTAGATATGAGGGTTGTGTTTATCGAAGCCTCGGACAAGTATCTTTAGTTTATAGACATTGATGGTAAGGATGGGGGTAGGAAATTTAATAAGGAAGAAAATTATAAAAAAAACTTAAAACACCAGAAGAAGCTCAAATTCATGAAACAATCAGAAGCCAGTATGTTTTTTGAGACCGAAGCTCATGATTTCGGTGCCTCCAGCATTACGTTCAGAGAGAACACAACATATGCGATTACCACACAAAATAAACATGTGGGATTAACATATAATGTAAACATGTGGGATTACCACACAATATAAACACGTGGGATTATCACATGATGTAAACATGTAGGATTATCACACAATGTAAACATGTGGGATTATCACACAATGTAAACATGTAGGATTATCACACAATGTAAACATGTGGGATTATCACACAATGTAAACATGTAGGAGTATCACACAATGTAAACATGTAGGATTATCACACAATGTGAACATGTGGGATTAACACACAATGTAAACACATGGGATTATCACATAATGTAAACATGTAGGATTATCACACAATGTAAACATGTGGGATTATCACACAATGTAAACATGTTAATTATCGCAATGTAAACATGTGGGATTATTACAGTGTAAACATGTTTGAGACTGAAGCTGGTCTTTGTTTGTGGTTTCAGGGCTTCCATCATCACGTTCAGAAAGAGCACAACATGTGGGCCTACGTCTTCTACCTGCTCTACCTGAAGGAGACCAACGAGAATGACTGTGGTGCTATCGATCTTCACGTCCTCAGAATGGTACAATCCTTAAAATCCTTTCTTACCTTATTAAGGCTCATTTTGATCTACTGAAGTATGACATCAAATGTGGGAGGTATTAAGAGAAAACATGGTTACTGAGCCCGTTGGGATGGCCGTTTGAGGTATTAAAATTCTCTACAGGTAGCTAAATATACTGTGGATTCTATAAAGGCCAGAATGTAATTGCATTATGTACACAGAACATTTGCAGGGTAACTGGTTTCTCCCCAGATTGGTTTTTGTTATGGTCCACATGGCAATTAATATCACAATTGCTTTAGATGATTGAAATTCTTTTTTCATATGGTCAACAAATTTTCCACATATTTTAAAAGCCCAAGCGGCATCCCTGGACTTCTGGAATGGTTTACCAAAGCAAATATAAGATTGCTCCTTGCATAGCTACAAGAAGTATTAGTTGAAACGTTCTTCTTGGTTTATGAACCTAGAATAGGATATAGATAATTCTTATGAACTCTTTGAGAGGTAACTTACCTTGTTTGTTAATCTTCATCCATTATTATCCCATACTACTTTGTAATATATATATATACACAATATTGACTGGTTTCAGATACAAGCGGCCGTATGCTCTGAGGAGTTGATGCGTTGTAATATCTGAGCGTATGCATACAACTGCTTTTATCTGAAACCAGTCTATATTGTATTTATTATCCGCCTTTTCTGAAAAGGTGACATGTCGATATCAGTTTGTTTTAGTTATGCACTATTTTTCCATACGCACTATTTTTCCGTATGCGCCACCCGGAGCATACAACATATCTGTATGCGTCAGGTATGTCCATACAGACTCCCTATGTGTTTTCTACGGACACTTCGTATTAGGTGTTTTATCAATTGTAAATCTTACCCAGGCGAGGAGAGTTATTGTACAATGATCCTTACTGATCATAGAATGGCCAGAATACCTGCAATGGCAAAGGCCATTGTCGTACCTTTCTTTGTGTGAATGGGAAAAAAAAATCCTCAATATGAATAAAAGCCTCAGCTCATAGAAAACAACTCACATATGGCAACTTGGTGTCTGCAGGCTAAGCAGGATGCGTTGGACTTCTTCCCGATGACACGCGCGCTGTGTCTGTCACAGGTGGAGGAGGAGGAGGGCGACACTAAGCTGGACAACGTCGTAGCCACACTCAGCACCATGCGCAAACGTCAGGAGCTTGAGGTGAGTCAACACGCACCTCCCCCAGACGTTTCTCTCCCCAAGTGAAATCTGGGACCTGTTTCACTAGTTATCCTACCCCTAATAAAAAACTCCATAGGCTTAACATGGGATTTGTTTATCTTACAGGCGTGACATAAAAATATGGAAACGGGGTAGGATAAAATCTAGCATATTATTTCGGTTTGACCTATAGGTCAAGACCGAAATATATTAGGGGAGACGGGGAACGGTTTTTGCGGCTTATATCATAATACATTACAGTAATATATTCAGGAAACCTGAATAATTAGACCCTCGATACCCTCGATACCCTGTGGGGAACTGGTCAGATGTGGTCCGCACCCGGCGACAGTAGTGTATTTTTATGTATTGCGCAGGCACCCGTTACGGTTCAATGATTACCTGCTAGCGGGTGGGGCTCGCACAGGTCAGATGTGGTCCGCACCCGGCGACAGTAGTGTATTTTTATATATTGCAACAGGCTTCCACCTCCCTCCCTCCCTCCTTCCCTCCCTCCCTCCCTCCCTCCCTCCCACCCTACTTTTAAGCCTTGTTTCGTGACATGTTTAAGATGGTGTGTCCAGTTTCATAAGAACTAGACATAAGACTTCGTTTTGTCCGTTCTTGTTTACACTGTTGGTGCCGCTTTTCATATCTATGTAACACTTTTGTCACGAAACTAGTGAAACAGGTCCATGATGTGTAGATTTGTCTAATTCTTAGGTTTGGGGTATGTCTTTATCTAAGGGCAGCTAATTGTGTTGTCACGATATTAGACAGCCCCAATGTCTGTATGGTGTCACGGACATATCACGCAACAAGTGAAACAGGTCCCTGGTCACACTCAGAAAGCCCCAAACTGATTTCTGATTGCATGCCCGAGATGATTTTACACCACGTTTTCATACGCTCCCCTAGTTAGTTTTCCCAAATTATTTAACCAATGCCTAGTTGCACTTCATAAATACCTTTATGCAATGCCTAGATAATGCCTAGGATACCTTTAGACTATACTTGAATGCAATTCTAGATGACCCTAGACAATGCTTGGCTATAGTCTATGTATTGTTTGCATACATTCCGTAGAAACTTTTAACTAATGCATGGATACACTACCTAGATTCCTATATGCAATACAAAGAAACATTCCCTAGATACTTTTCACCAATGCATGAATACACAACCTAGATACCTTTATGTAATGCAAGGATACATGTCGTAGATGCTTTTATGCAATGCATGGATACATTCCCTAGGTATTTTTGTGCAATGCATGAGTTCATTCCCTAGATACCTTCATGCAATGCAAGGGTACCTTCCCTGGATTATTTTAATCAATGCATGAATACATTCCCTAGATACCTTTATGCAATGCAAGGGTACCTTCACGTTTAAGCAATTCATGGATACATTCCCAAGAGACTTTCAACTTGTGCATGGAAGCATGCCCAAGGCATATTTATGCAATGCAAGGATACATGCTGTAGATGCTTTTATGCAATGCATGGACACATTCCCTAGATTCTTTTAACCAATGCATGGATACATTCCCTATATACCTTTGTGCAATACAAGGTATACATTCTGGAGATGCTTTTATGCAATGCATATTATCCCTAGGTATCTTTATACAATGCATGGAAACAATTGCCTAGATACCTTTATGCAGTGCAAATTCCTTTACGCAATGTATGGATACATTCCCTAGATACTTTTAACCAATGCATGGATACATTCCCAAGAGACTTATAATCAGTGCACGGATGCAATTCTTAGATATATTTACACAATGCATGAATACACTCCCCACTTATTGTTAGAGGTCTGGTTACAATCTCCTATTTTCGGCAAGAACCATGTCCAAGGCAAGAGAATCTGTATCAAAGATAAACCCAAGTTCTCGACTTGCCTTCCTCAACGAATGGTGAACAGTGTTCTCATTGCCATACAACGATCAGCCATAGACTATGAAATAGGAAGAAAGCCATCACACAATCGCTCTGCTTTTCTGAAAGGAGATTTGGACGACCATGTTTGAGTTTTGTTTCTTGGAAGTCAGTGATACACCTTGAATGATAGAGTATGCATTGCACCATTTTGCATTACACAGATTGGCGCTGCACAGATTTCCACTGCACAAATATGCACTGCATCAGTTTGCACTTCATCATTTTGCACAACAAAAGTTTGTACTGCGCCAGTTGGCACTGCACCAGTGTGTACTGAACAAGTTTAGACTGTATCAGTTTGCACTGTACAAGTTTGTGATGCACAGATTTGCACTACACAAGTTTGCACTGTACCAATTTTCACTTCACCATTTTGTAGGGCACCTGTTGTGTTGTCCCAGTTTGCTCTACATCAGTTTGCACCGCACCAGTTTGCAGTGTGCCAGTTGGCACTGCATCAGTTTGCATTGCACCATTAGGTACTGCACCAGTTTGCATTGCACCAGTTGGTACTGCACCAGCTGGCACTGCACCAGTTTGCACTGCAAGAGGTTGTGATGCACCAGTTTGAACGACACAAATTGGCATTTCATCAGTTGGCACATCATCAGTTGGCACTTCATCAGTTGGCACTTCATCAGTTGGCACTTCATCAGTTGGACTGCCACAGTTTGCAGTTTGCCAGTTGGCACTGCACCAGTTTGCATTGCGCCAGTTTGTACCTCACCAGCTGGAACTGCACCAGTTTGCACTACACCAGTTTGTGATGCACCAATTTGCACTACACAAATTGGCATTTCATCAGTTGGCACTTCATCAGTTGGCACTTCATCAGTTGGCACTGCATCAGTTTGCAGTGTGCCAGTTGGCACTGACCAGTTTGTATTGCACCAGTTTGTACCGCACCAGCTGCAACCGCACCAGTTTGCACTACGCCAGTTTGTGATGCACCAATTTGCACTACACAAATTGTCATCTCATCAGTTGGCACGTAATCCATTGGCACTTCACCAGTTTGCAGTATGCCAGTTGGTACTGCACAAGTTTGCATTGCACCAGTTTGTACCGCACCAGCTGGCATGGCACCAGTTTGCACTGCACCAGTTTGCACTGCACCAGGTTGCACTGCACCAGGTTGCACTGCACCAGTTTGCACTACATCAATTGGCACTTCAACAGTTGGAACTTCATCAATTGGCACTTCATCAGTTGGCACTGCACCAGTTTATACTTCACCGGATTGACGTCAACCTCACTGAAGAACTTATCCACATGATCAGGGGCCCATGAGTAGGCGTCACTTCTCCGTTCTGTGATTCAGCATCCCAGGACCTGACTGGGCTCGACAATTACTTAATATTCCCCTTAACCACTCAGCATGCTGGACTTGACTGGGCCTGGCAGTTACTTAACACTCCCCTTAACCACTCAGCATCATGGATCCCCTTCAGCCACTCCTAATGTTCCCCAGTACGATTGATAAGCGTGCTGGACCATAATATTTTTGGTATTTGGTGCTCACTAACATGCGCCATATCAAAATGCATTTTTTAAGAAATATTTTCAATATTGACAGAATTGATGTTCCTTTGCTTCCTTACAATTACCATGCCTTAACTAATAAACCATTGCTATGATATATATAAGTATTTGCTGCTTGAAGATCTAAACGATTTGTGGTGGTGTTGTTATGTTTTGACAACAGAATATGTAAATATCGTTGTTAATGGTATGTCATAGATTTTTCAGTCTTTAATGTGACAAGTTTTTATTACTTTCTAATTTTTATTTTTGTGTTAGAGGTGTCATAGCCACATCTCCTAAATCTTATTTTCTAATAAAATCTTCAGTTGGTTCAAGTTAATATTGTAAATAGATTCTGGTTTTTGCTCAGCTGTAACCTTAACGATCCCCACCACACAATGAAGCCAGCAGAGGGTCTTCACATTGTCAACTGAGCTCATAATTCACAGCTTATATTGTCTGCTTACAGGAGGAGTCGAAGCGTCGTAACACAGAGCGCAGGCGTCAGATGGTGTGGCAGGATCAGTTCCGCAACCATTCAGAATCCCAACCACTAATGTCTGTCAATGACACCAACTTAAGTGTTGACTTTGATAACATGAGCTGCATGGATGAGTCGTCGGCCTGAGTCAATTATTTTCAGACCAGAGAATAGATGACATGAACTACATGGATGAGTCGTCAGCCTGAGTCAGTCGTCTTCAGGCCAGGCAAAAGTAATAACATGAGTTACTTTAATGATTCATTGGCTTGAGTCAATTGTCCTAAGGCCGGAGAATAGATAACATGAGCAACATAGAAGAGTCATTCGCCTAGGATAGTTGTTTTCAAGCCAGCCAATAGCGATAGCATGAGCTACATGAACGAGTAGTCAGTCTGGAGCTACATGGACATCAGCCTGATTAAGTCATCTTCGGGCCAAAGAATTGATAATAGGAGCTACATGGATGAGTTGTCGGCCTGAGTCAGTGTGTCTGAGCCAGAGATTACTAATCTAGAGATAACATGAGCTTCATGGATGAGTAATCAGCCTGAGTCAGTCATGAGCTTCGTGGACGAGTCATTTGGTCAGTTGTCTTCAGGCCGGCTAATAGCGATAGCATGAGTTACACAAACAAATCCTTGGCCTGAGTCAGTCTGGAGCCGCATGGACGAGTCATTGGCCTGAGCCAGTCATCTTCAGGCCAGAGAATAAGTATTATGTGCTACATGGAGGAGTCATCAGCCTGAGTCGGTTGTCTTCGGGCCAAAGAATATATAAAATGAGCTACATGGATGAGCCGTTAGTTTGAGTCGGTCATCTCCATCTAGAGATCATATGAGCTATGACTTATCAGTCTGAGTCACTCATAAGCTACATGTATGCATCATTGGCCTGAGACAGTCATTAGCTACATGGACGAGTCATTGGTCTGAGTCAGGCGTCTCTAGACCGGAGAAAAAATAACATGAGCTACATAGTTATCATTCTCAATCTAAACTGAATGGTCATTGATATTACTTTGTAGCAGAATATAAATAGAGGATTTCTTCCAGGGTAATACCAATGAGAGGATATCTATAAAAATTGTATATATGATTTTAATTAAGCCATCAGTACTAAATAGGTAAAGGTTTTTACTGATAGGATACTGATATTAATGTGATTTTATATGATAAACACGTGATAATTATAGCAAACACATTTATATATATTTATACCATTGTATGTGATAATTGCTAACGTCAGGGTTACATAGACACTAGTTTTTTTATTTCATTCACCGAGACAATGTTTACAAGACTAAAGTGGAAATACAGGCTTCAGACTTCACTTTTGCATTAAGATACTAAGCTGTCATTTTGTGGATGCCTTAAGAAATCCACCAATTATGCATAATATAAATATATACATATATATAAATCTTTCTCTTTGTGTCTTATGTAACTGGATTAGCAGGTAGCCGTAGCTACTGCTTATCTACCTCCTGAATGCACTGATTTGTGAGTTCAATGAAGGACCTCACAAAGTACATCATATTCTGTCATACGAAAATAAAAATGTATGTTTTGCAACACCAACTTTTTCATTACTTAATTGGCAACATATATTTAAAGACACATATAAACATCATTTATTGAATAATATTTTTATGGGTTTGCATTGCCCTCCCTTGTTTCGCCAATAATGACAACATGTTTCCCTCTGTCATGGCAAAGTATCCCTAAGTATATACAAGTGACAGCAATCTCCAAGGACAAGACGCGTAGTCATCTCCGAACGATAGTGAGGTGATAACATAGAGTCTAGTCTGAGGAGATTGCTGTTGCTTTTATCTGAAACCAGTATATATTGTATTTATTAACCACTATTCCTTGCTAATAATAACGATGCATCTACTAAAACTTGATCAATGTGCCCTCTATTGTCAATAAAAATATCGTTCCTAAATTACCCGTGAGGTGGCAGTTAGTTTGCATCACTTCGCCATGTTGGTTGAATGCTGTCATCGGAGGATAGATTATACACTAAAATATGGAATAAAACAAGGTAAGAACTAATTGACAATTGTAATCTGACAGATTATGGAGATTAGGAGACACTGCCATATTTGGATTCATTAAACTTGAACTATTCTGTAGTTCACATTGATTGTGATGTTGGGTGATTGTCTGCTGCTGACACTGCATGTATTAGTTCACATTTCGCCCCTAGGGGCCTGGTGACGTTTTGGCAACTATTTCTAGTAATCTCCTGATTTTAGAAGCAGGAGGTTACGGGCCTGAGTAATCTCTTGGTTGCAAAATACTCACACCTGATGCTATTCCTATCACTGCATGAAAATCATCATTTTACATATGAATGCGCCCGGCGTATATACGTTGAAGTACTCTTGTGCCAAGAGTCGGGTATAATACATGTACACTACAGGTACCGCCACCACACAAGGTGGCACCCCCTGTCGGTCAGGCATGCACCTGTGCCCGTCCACCCTGCTCACCGGTCACACACCTGGCTGACTCTCAGAGGAACACACCTCTCACACACTCACACACCACGGAACTTGTTGGGGGTTCAGGGGGAGGGCTTCCTACAGAGGACACCTGTACTTCTACCAACACAAAGGGGCAGGAGGGGGCGGGGGCAGAGGGTATTTTCTCTCATATACGCCGGGTGTGAAATACAGCCAAGACACGTCTGTCGTATATAAGGCCTGGCGTATATAAATGAAAACAAGTCAATATTCAGCCAATACATGCACTTCCGTGATGGCGTATATATATGAATAAAACGGTGGTTTTCGTGCAGTGTATGGATACTCCGTAATAGGTGGTCAATAAATGTCATGAAAGAATGAATTAGAAATTACATGCCATGGGAAAGTGTCCTCGAATACATGTCATGGCAAAATGTCCTCGAGTAAATGTCATGGTACAAAGTGTCCCTGAAAACATGTCATGGCAAACTCTTCCAGAATACATGTCATGGCACACACTATCCCTAAATACATGTGAAGTAAACTCAGATGTGTCCAGTGGGATTTTTCCATTTTTTCCTCAGAAGATGGAGCGTGTCTACCCCTGCTGTGTGTAACAGAGCTAAACCTATGCATGGAAGTGCCTGGGTTTGCCTTTTGTCCAGGGATACAAGTTTTCCACATTTCAATGGAAATTCACATTTTCATTTTCAGGAAAAAATACAGTGTATTCTGTTATTTCAGCTTCATTCATGCAAATTGAAGAGTATTTTACATTCAGCATTAAAACTATTGAGTTATCAAAGTAAGATAAGGAGTTAAGTCCACCATAGTCTTGGGGGGTGTTTTTCAGTCATGATGATCTCAAACTGAGACCCGCTGAAATCGGTGAGCGATCCTGAGACTGTTTTTGAAATCAATGGAGGAAAGGTTTTTCCAGACGTGGTCTGAACCAGCCATAACAGATCTCAGCTAAAACGATCTCAACTTGAGATCCCTAGCCAGGTTTCCTGCCAGGTACAAGATTCTGCAATCAGAAATTATTGATTTGAGACACTTATACTTATTCTAACTAGGCCAGATTTACAGCAAATAATTGTCCATGTCCATTTGATCCAATCCCAAAATTTGATAATTTCAGTTGAGAATTTCATAGATCAGACATGTTTTACTTTTTGAATGGGTGTTGTTATTTATAAATATGGAGTGACCTTGACAAATAAAACAAAAAGTATTGCAGTAGGTTATACACAAGCTGCCTGAGTGGTGCAGTGTCTGCATTTTTCAGATTTCCAGACAAATGTTTATCACAGTCTTAATAACCAGAGGAAAACTGTGAAATTTGGGTATAGGTATACCAGATAATTGGTACCTTTCACTCTAAATATTTTCTAATTTGAATAAGTTTTAGCACGTGAAAAAATAAGTTATGATAAGTATCAACTGGTCTCAGGTTGAGACCGTTTTTGGGATCATTTCACTTAATATCCCTTGAGATCGTCACACCTGAAAACCACCCAAATCACCCGAAATGGTAGCATCGGTCTCAACTTTAGATTGTCACAACTTTAGATTGGCACGGCCCGGGGGGTGTTTTTCAGTCAAGACGATCTCAACTTGAGATCCCCTAAGATTTATTTGAGATCCTGAGACCGCATTTGAGATCAATGGCGGAAAGTGTTTTTCAGATGTAGTCTCAAGTCTACACAGCCAATCTTAGGGGATCTCATCTGTAACTGTCTCAAGTTGAGATCACTAGCTCTCAGTATTCACCACTTTCACATAAGCGTGGCGCGTCGGTCGCGGTGATAACGGGTTGCGCTGGTATTACATAACCGCGCACCACTTGCCCAAAACCAGCTTCAGTGTGCCTATTCGAAAACGAGGCGTGCGACCTGGTGTGGCTTCACTGTGCAGTGTGTGGCTATGTGTAGAAGCTTAAATTCACAGACATAGCCTGTAATTTTCACAGTTTGCCTTTCTATCACACCTCCTGCGTTGGACATGCTGAAGGCATCCATGTCGGAGCCCTCCTTGCTATCCCCCTTCTGATTTATGTCCTTGGACTTCTTCTTGCCCTTCCGCTTATCTTTACTTCTCTTCCTGGCCATGATGCCGGACGTGGTGAAGACCAGTCCCCGCGGGGTGCTGGTCCCCAGGGGTCAGGGTGGACACACTGTGGTGGCGGTGACGACTGGCTCTCTCGTTCACCGATCACTCGACGTGGCCTCCATGTCGGACTGCCCGTCCACCTCCCTCAAACACTCCCACAGAGCCCCGGCGACCTGGTGTGGCTTCACTGTGCAGTGTGTGGCTATGTGTAGAAGCTTAAATTCACAGACATAGCCTGTAATTTTCACAGTTTGCCTTTCTATCACACCTCCTGAGGCATAACACCTGAGTGGAGAGTCTTCACATCTGGGACAAGGTGTGAAAACACTGAACTCGGCCACATTATAGCTGCTATAGTAAAGTCCAACAGGATTAGGAATATTTTTGGGAATATCTGTGGGAATGTTTTCATGGATATTTTCTTGTATTGTTTATAAAAATTGGCCAATTATTCATGGCGTGAGAGCGATTTCCATCTTTCAAGTTAGAAAGGCACAACAAATAATTACCTCTAATTCAAATTTACTCAAAAAGATAACCTACCAGCTGTATTCTATGGGGCACTATCTCCTATCCTTAATGAATGCTCCATAGAATTGAACAAGATACATTAATTGTGATTTGAACCATATTAAATGTTCAGCCAGCACACCCATAATCGTAACCCAATTTTTTTTGGTATCTATTTCTTATATCTATTTCTTATATAAATGATAGATATTTCTTATATAAATAACATGCATTTCCTATCAGGAATCTTGATAATCAATAAAATCATATGGGCAAGGATGCTGATATTCCATTGCCAATATCATAGATTTATATTCTTTTTCATCTGTCATAATGTTATATTACACCAAGAAATATCTACCACAGCCTTGCAATGTAGGTATCATATCAATCGTCATCAAATACCTGATAAGATAGGATGTTAATTTCTATAGGTCATCGCGATAGATTTTTTTTATCAAATCACTGTGAAGACAGGAAGGTAACATGTTTTAGTATTTTCTACCTAACAAATTCCGATGTTCAAGATATTACAGGAAATCTTAGCCAAGGTATAGGTTTATGATATGTATACCAACTAATAGACCAGACTCCTAGCTTTCAAACAATGCTTTATTTATAAAGATCGGTCTATTATTCACAACGATAGAACAATTTGCATTTTCCGAGTATGAAATAGATAGTTTTTCCCCATATCAAATGCTCAGCAGTCTGGTCGCACGCCTCGTTTTCGTGTGACCTACTTGACGGCCATTACAAGATGGCGCGACTGTGAAGGGGGTCTTTAGAGAGATATAAAGTTCTATATATCTTCCTGCAGGTGACCAGCTTAAGTGAACTCTCTCCTCTTGCGAGGACAGGGTAATGGAGATGCCATCTTCTCTGGCCTCTTCATATACACTGACATGGGCTGAGACACCTCAGAACCAATCTCAAGATGAGACCAATCTCAAGTTGAGACTGATCTCAAGTTGAGACCGACTTTAAGCATTACAGTAGGTTCAGCACAAACTAGCTGAGTGATGCAGTGCCTCCATTTATATGTTGCTTATTAATTGTTTCTCATGGTCATAATAACCACAATAAAACTATGAAATTTGGAATATAGGTTTGCCAGATTATTAATACACTTTGCCCTAAATATCTTTTAATTTTGATAAGTTTTAGCACCGGATAAAAAAGTTATGACAAGTATCAACTGGTCTCAAGTTGAGACCGAATTTGAGATCCTTTCAATTGAGATCCACTGAGATCCCTTGAGATGTCTCAACTGAAAAACACCCAAAGCACCCCAAACGGTCTCATCTCAGTATCAACTTGAGTTCCCTTAAGATCGTCTAAACTGAAAAGCACTTTGCCTCTAAAATGGTCTCAAGTTAAGATCGTCACGACTGAAAAACACCCCCCTGGACAGCATTTGCATATGCAAATTTCACGAGTGCTGCCATCTAGTGAGGATTTGGAGAACTAATGTAAGTTTTTCAGTCAAGTCAGGGAAGTGGTCTAGTTCAGAAAACTTTTTTTGTTTTTTTAAATATTAGAGGGGGGGAAAGGTTGGATATGTTATAATATAAGATTTGTTTAAATCAACATAAAAATTGCAAGCTTGGTATGTATATTTATTATTTGAATAGTGTTTCTAAACAAATTGTCCACGCTGCTAAGAGAGTTCTCCATATCCATTTAAGAGTAAGAAAGTATAATATTTTCATGAAAAAAAAAAAAATTGGAGTGTATTAAGATTACATTTTCTTTTTAATATGCCTAATATCGGGTATGGCTAGATTGAGATTCTTTATCAAGTTTTTAAAATGTATATTTATGATTTTGATTGGAATTTCTCTCTATTGTACATGCTGCCAAGATATATAAAAACGCTGTAAGAGATTAGAGAAAAATGTAAAAGTGACTTTATAGGTGAAATTTCCTTTTCTATTCTATTTTTTGGGGTTACATTATTTGCAGATGGGTATAAGTACGATAACTGTTATTATAGGATTTCTTAAATATTTGAAATTTAAAAAAACCCAATGATATTGAGTAAATTTCAGGGGTTATTCAAATTGCAGTAAAAACAATGGGGTTCGAGTCTGTACATTGTAATTGCTAGAAAAAAAATCTAGAGAGGATAACAAGTTGATTATTTTGGCAAAATACTATATGACATTATTGTCTTAAAATTGGTAATAATTCTTTATTCATATTTGTTACTCATAATAAGCTTCGAACATTCGAACGAAAATGACACTCTGTAAGAGATTGAGTTTCACCAACCTTCCACTAGATACCATTTTTTTTAAAATAGGTTTATTTTTCCAGATTTTTCATAGAAATGTCCGCTGAACGCGGTTTCCTTAGGAAAAAATACAAAAACCACCTTCCCATACAATTATATATTTTTTGGGGGGGAAAAACATGTTTCTTAAGTGATTAGGGGATTCATTTTTTGGTCATTTTTGGCCTATTTTCACCACCTGGAGATCAAAATAATCATATTTAAGTAATAAAACCTATACTCCCCCTCGAGCACTCAACGAGATACAATATTTAAATAAGAAAAAAATAAGATATAATACCATGGGAAAAATCTAGAACACAGGAAACGACTAAAAATGGAGTTGCACTGGTTTCATGAGAATGAGCCAAAAATGTTTTTCCACATAAGGATAACTCCAAAAAAGAATCTTAGTATTCAGTAAATCCACAAAACATTGAAGCATACAAAGGAGAAAATATAAAACATGATTAAACACAAATCATATGGTATCCATGGTCATGCAAGATTAATGCATAATATTATGTCGTGAATTATCCCTTTAACTTCAAATATTGTATTATATCATATTCTGTCATATTATACCATACTGATAAAATCTATGGCTATATGTTAGATAGTCAGCATGGTTTAGATCAGCCTTATATTATCATCACATTGTGGCAGGCCTGCTGGCATGGACTGGACTGGTAATGATTGATCTGTTCGCCCTCTCGGTCACCTTGCCTCTGTGTGGTGCAGGCTGGGTATGCTTTCATGCAAGCATAATTAAAGTGACCCGGATGGGGAATTAGCTCAGGTGGTAAAGACCACTGGCCTCATAGTCCTAAGGTTGTCGGACTTTGTGGGTTTGAGTCCCACTGCAGTCACTTTCCTAACTCACCCCCAGCAGTCGTAGATTTACTGCTGCATCAAAGGGCAATCCTTCTCATACCATGTCTATGTGGTGTGGGAAGTAAAAGAACTCTCACCTCGGTAAATGTATCAGGGTGAGATCTCCACCTTATTTCATCTCATAGATTTGGTCAAACCCAAGTAAGTCTATCAAAACATATTGGACGTTAAACTACCCAAACAAACAGACATTGTGTCATTTGTAGCAAATATAGGGCAAATAGGTAATGTCTCCTAGGGTCTGCCATTTTGCCCCTGACTTGTGTTTTCACTCCTGGATGTGAAAAAGTGGGTGTTTTTCAACACTGGAGGGGCAAAAGTAAGTGAGCGATACAAGGCCAAAACTCTTACCCTTCTCACATATGTGTATTGAACCTTTCATGTGTGATTAAAGATGAAGTACAGAAATGAGTCTTGATGAGAAATTCATTAAAAATAAAGGCCCGCCCCTCACACAGTGAGAGTAGGGGCATGTTTGTGGGTGAGTGGTCCCTACCAGTCAGGGCAGCAGCAGGGCCAGTCAGGGGGCATATAAGGCAGGTGGGAGGGGGTCCAGAGCTCATTCATATGCATGGGTCACTACAGGTAAGAGGTCGGCCATGGTGGGATACCTGTCAGAGTAACTATTTCCTTCAATATGAGGAATTGTGGAACTTATTGAGAGTGCCCAGATTAGGCAGACAGGCAATGATACAGAGATACATATACAGATATATAGATACATATTACACACAGAGTTTCATATATACTTCCCCACACACACACATTAGTACTACCTTGACCTCAGCTGTCATGCCTCAGTACACCTTTCTCTCACCTGGCCTTGTAAATTCATTAGAAAACATGCAGATACAGATCCAGAGACTACAGATACAGAGACACAGATACACATAGAAATACATAGAATTAGTTTGTATAGTGTATTAGTTACCATATTTTCTTGTTGTGGACATTGTACTGCCTATAGTGCTTGTTATGGTTGGGAATCACAGCTGTGTGTGTGCTCTGCTCAGTGTCAGGCATGACTGACTGCCCTCAGCTCTCTACCTGTCGGTTTTATAGCTCCAGTCTGACAGTCGGCGCAGGTAGCAATGCCCTAACACTACTCCCATACTTTAGCATTGGAGCAGTGCTCCTATAGACGACCTTTGCCTCAAAGTTGTCCAGGGTACATGTACACGTGGTAGCTCCGCTCTGTGGAGGGCGGGGCTTATTTCTTTGGATTGATTAACTGAGCTTAATTGCTTTATATAAGCTTTAAACATGTCCTTGGTTTCAGCTTAAAGTCATCCTACTCTGGAATAGGTTTAGAGAAACAAGTGAACCCTGGTAAAACTGTGATAGCAAGTTGACTTATATAATAACAAAGGGCCAGATCACAGGATCTGTCCCCCGAATGATGGTACCATACTGTCACCTGGGGACTGCTTCGTGAACTAACAATTTCTCTGTACCATATAGAGTAGTGGTTAGATAGACAGGACAGATCTGCTTTGTTATCAATTGAATTACATTACTCTAATACCTAACGCTATGAAATAATAACATGGCGGCCGGCTGGGTAAATAAAATTTATTTATTGAAATGATTTTATATAAAATAAGATATGAGTGGTTGTAGTACATATGATAAAATATTAAGAAGGGATAATGTAATATATTAAATACCCCTGATGAGATATAGTGAATATAAAATTGATAAAGTAGGATGAATTGATAAAAAGAATTGTGTGTGTTGGTGGGTGGGTAAATATACTGTGTGGTGAATGTGAAAATGGCGAGTGGAGTGAAGGTGACAGAGTGCGATGTGGGTAGTGAGTTTTTGGGAAATGGTGTAAGTTGGGTAATGCTGTTGTGAGGGGTTAACGCTAGGTGGTAGCAGTGAGCCGGGCTAAAGGCCACAAGGACCTGGGACCTGTTTCACTAGTTTCGTGACATGTTTGTGACACCATACAGACATTGGGGTTGTCTAGTTTCGTGACAACACAAGTAGCTGCCTTTAGGTAAAGACAGACCCCAAACATAATAATTAGACAAATCTACACATCATGGACCTGCTTCACTTGTTTAGTGACAAAAGTGTTAGACAGACATAAAAAGCGGCACCAACAGTACAAGCAAGAACGGACAAAACAAAGTCTAATGTCTAGTTCTTATGAAACCGGACACACCATCTAGACGCCATTGACATGTCACAAAACTAGTGAAACAGGTCCCTGATCCCAAACCAAATATATAGAACAATATACATAAGCTATATATCATGTCTTGAGAATATTCATATTAAACTGTATAATCTTTATACTGGCACAGCTATTGTTGAGCCACACCTATATCTCTTATTGTACATTTACATCACATTAAATGACAATGCAGAGAAGAGAACATTATTTCATGGGTAACATAAATCTTATTCCAAGTTTATGATCAAGCATAAACCAAGCATAAGTCATACCCGCCCCACTCTATTGTGCCACATCAGTTGTACTCTGTTTATCGTACGTAATCAACATATAAGATCGACGAAAATATTAAACCTGTCCCTGTACTTGTAGTGGTAAGACTACTAAGTGATGTATTGGGTGTCTGGGTGGGTGCATAGTGTACCTCCCATCAGATCTCTGGCTTAGCCTAGGAGTGGGGCAGGATATGAAAATCAAGCTATTTAAAACTTGATATCCACCCCGATTTCATTGTCAACAAAACCTAATACAGAGGAAAGTAAAGACATAACCAAGAAACTCTTGACGAGATTATAATTACTGTGAACTTTCCCGGTTTAATGATACTTGATGTACTCTATGTGATAATGCTGACAATGAAATAAAAGTTCTGAATTTTTTTTTTTTAAATCATGCTACCCTCATTGTATTCATGAAGTTACTTCTACTGTTATTCCCCTGCAAGCCCCTTTACAGTACACAAGCTTCAGGTCTGCTGGGATGGACAGCAATTACCAATCTGTTCACCCTCCCGGTCGCCTTGCCTCCTCATGGTGCAGACCGGATATGCTTGCACGCAAGCATAACAAAAACAACCGAAGTGGGGAGTTAGCTCAGTGGTAAATAGCACTAGACTTTGTCGATTCAAGTCCCACTGCAGCCACTTTTCTCCTTTACCCAAGCAGTGGTAGATTTACTGCTATGTCAAAGGCCAGTCCTTCTCATACCATGCCTATGTGGTATGGGAAGTAAAAGAACTCACACCTCGGTAAATGTGTAGGGGTGGGATTTCTACTTACATTCATCTCATAGATTCGATCAAATCCAAAGTAAGTCTAATTGAACAAAATGGTCTTAAAACTATCCAACCAAACCAAACAAGCTTCATCTTGTTGGCCACTTGTCAGCCTGCTTAAATAAAACAAGCTTCAATGAACCACTCATCCCTGAATATATAAGAGGGCTGGTTCCTACCTCAGGCAGACATTCCTCCCTGCACTACTCTACCATCAACATATACTCTCATTGCCAGTAGTTATAAACATTATAATTGATTATAACAGCCCCAGGGTGAGTAGTATTAAAAAAACATATTGTCAGGTAAAATGAGGCCCCCTGGTAAGTAATATAACACACTTATTGTCAGATACAGGGAGGTTAAAGATTTCAAGTTGAATTCAAGGTGAAAGGGCACAAAATAGTAAATTTATTAAGAAATTCTTCATAATTATCACACCAAATTCACATGGGGGAATACAGTTAATTGTACTTTGATATGAAATTAATAAAGAGGTTTGATAAAAAGATTACGAAAAAGGTTAAAAATAATTATGCTTTTCTTTCAAGCCATCTTTTATCATTAGAATGAGTCAGAGACAGCATTTACCAAATATTTATCTCACCCCAGATATTTTTTCTCCAGAGACTTAACATTGGGAACTCGTATCTGACACCCATGAGATATTTAGGAAAAATATCCAATGGGGGATTATGTCACAAATGATAGCCCATTAGTCAATCTGAAGGGTGAGATAAATTCAGAAACCTATTCAAGTTTAGGGTCAGAGCTCAATCCCATCCCGTTTGAATCGCTACATAATTCACGCAGCTTCGCCTTCTGAATTATACGCGATTCAAACTCGATGTGATACAAGTTCTGACACTAAACTTTCATGGGTTTCCTCTATAAAAGCTAACTAAGGAGAGTGTAATGAATGTCCTCATATGGTATGAACATTTACATTTTCTGTTTGAAGCTGGAGATGAGACGCAAGCAGACAGAGATGAATCGCCAGAGGGTGTGGCAAGAACAGTTCCGACAGTCAGTGATGGACAGTAAACGTGACGACGATGAGCTGTCAAGTTCGTCCTCCGCCTGGGAAACTCTTTAACATTACGGACAAATAACTTGCTGACATGTCATGGGATTTACTACTGGTATATGAAAAGCAACCTTTCAGAATATTTGCATATTACTATATTATATCACATTATTTATGTCTAAATCACAGACTAGTACAGTGACCACCGATTTTCAAATCATCTATGTGTTCTACAGCACTTAGGATCATCATATTCACCTTTCAGAAAATGACATGGGCTTTAATTTTCAAGCCACATTGTTCAATATGCCTTTAACTTGCTTATGATGTCTTCAGGTACACCATCTGGGATGCTCTGTAATATCATATACATGTAATATTATGAGGTGACTGCACATCCCTCTACTAACCAATATATCATCATGAATGTTGATATTTTAGTCGGGCATTTTACATAATATCTGGCCACACATTCCCTGGGATAATACATTATTATATACCTATCGCCAAACACAGCCTATTTATGTACGATTACTTGGTATACAATATTTCTGGTACTCTTGGTGCACCCCTCTCATAAGATCTCTCACTCTCTAAGTGGTATTCTCACCACGCTCTATGGGAGAAGAATTCTTAACGAACTAGGCTTAGAACCTTGAGAATCCACTGGCCTGCCTCCCATGCTAAACATGTACATCATATTACTATAATGATGCTAACTAGTGAGAATACTGTGTACTTGGCACCCTAGTGGCTTTATTTGGACTGGAATACAGAATACCATTTAGAGAGAGTGAGATCTTATGAGAGGGGTGCCTACCAAGGCTGACGTTATCATTCCACGATTGATTATCTCATACATTCTCAGCCAATCAGAGTTATGGCAAACCACAAGCAACCAAACAATCATGACATGTACCATAAACAATGATTGTGTGTGACAGGCACGGATATAACAGGTTTGTCGGTGAGAAATATAACAGATTTCGATTATTTTACGTATACAAAAATAGGGATATTAATTAGACGCGGGAGAGTTTTGGAGTTTCTCCTGGTAACCACAAAACTACAGAATTCTCACCTCCCCAATCTGTTCTCCCTTATCATCAAATGAACATTAGCAAAAAGCAAAGTCACACTAGATAAACCTTTTGTTCTTCGCTGACATCTATTCTACTGTACTTGCAAACAATTGTCTCCATGTTGATTATGTTTGGGGCCCAAGGTATCTTAGAGGTTTTCCACCAGTGTTACTGTCGGTGATGGTAAGAAACTAAGCTGAATGAAGTGAATTCAAGGCCCTGTCCCTATTACAAGCTTTATTGCTGATGTTACTGCAAAGATGGCCAGCTGCGGTCAGCATTTACGCTATATCATTACTTGATATTTATGTGTTGAGGCAACCATTTTGAGTGTTACGCAGAGCAGGCTTGGCTTATATTCTGCATTTTTCTGTAGCCCAGTTGCACACAGTCACACTTCCATATAAAATATTTGCCGGTTAGGCAAAGGTAAAGCACACGCCCGTTTCTCAATTGGAGAAATTGGAAGGCAACACTACAGGGAGATAGAGGTATAAAATAATGTATATATAGGAAATCTAAAGTAGTCAAAGATTTAGGGATATAAATGTTAATGTAAGTATACAGGTTGTTAAGAATCTATAATAAAATGTCTCTGGCCAACCCTATGGTGGCCATGTTCTTGCTATAAAGGGATCTCCGAACGACGTCCTGGTTTCAGGAACCTCCATAAAAACGATTCAAGAAAAGTAAAGATATGAAAACGAACAGGAAATACTACCTGTGATATTGCATAACGTTTTTTCCTGCTTAAAATATAACAAAGAAGCCCGGAATGCCATGCCAAACAATGTCTATTGATATAACATCATTTAAAACAAATGTGTGATAAACATGTACAAGTCAAATTCCAGAGAATGGAAACATCAGATGGGTTGTAACTTTAATATCTTGGTATAGGAATATGACAATGATTCTACAAAGCAATTAGTAGTTATGAAGTAGTAAGTTTACATTACTAGTAAGGTGATAGAATGTTATTTATATGAAAGGGTAGAAGATAAATAAGTTAATGTGTGGGCGGGTTTGGGTGAAGACATATGCAGAGGTTGTTAAAGTATGGGGGTTGGGTGAAGACATAAATTTACACTTAACTGACCCTTTAACTGAAGCATGATTCCTCAAGGCATTCCCCTGGCTATGGCAGCATGAGGCCTCCAGGCATTCCCCTGGATACGGCAGGAAGATGCCTCCAGGAATCTTTGAGGCAACATTGCTACTTATAAACGAAATTCAATAAATCAAAAGAACGTTTGATGAAATATAAGGGCCATATTTACCTTTGATTTGGTAAAACAAATTATCATCTGTTACCTAGGTAAGTTTCCCAAATCACATGACACATCATGTGACATTGCTATTTCCCCCAAAAGGTGCCTGCCGTAGTAGGGTCATTTATGCAAGCAATGCCTGCTGTACAATGCTGAGCAGAGGAACTGGGTGCTGCAGGGAAAATGTTAAAGTGTCTGAGTTGGGTGAAGACATGTATGGATTTTTTTCTGAGTGTCGTAAAAGAAACTAGAAGGGTCACGTGACTAGTGGTCAGTTGAGGTAAAGTTTTACCTTTTATGATTTCGTATCTTAGGCAGAGATCACTGTTATGTTACAACTAATTAGCTCTTCTCGAAGATGCCATTTCTAGAGTAATATCTATCATATTTATGTCCCAGGAGATTAGAAATATGCTTAAGGAAAGCTTACGTTTACTGACAGGGTAAGATTATATCATATTTATGTCTGAGGGGCATTAGGATACCCCTTTAGATTTATTTTTTATTGCACATGTGTACTGTTATTTAGGGAATATGGCTGAGGACACTATACGGCATATAGCCTATGATCCATGGGCGCCGCCATGACGCCCCCGGAGTAGGTGTTCTTCACTATTGGAGGTGAAAAAGTAGGTGTTCTACACTAAAGGAGGTGGAAAAAAGTGAGTGATAATTGGGATATGTCACAACTTTAGCCTTGCTCACATATTTATATAAAGTGTTCCATATGGAAAATATCATGTCTTGGGTTTAATCATTATGTCATCCTGCTTTGGGATGGGTGTAAAGAGTCAAGGGAACCATAGTAAAATATTGAAAGGCAGTTGAATTTTGTAAGACAAAGAGCCAGAATACAGGTTTGTCCCCCGACCACCTGGTGACTGCTTCGTGAACTAACAATGGCTCTGTCCCCTATACATTTACTGCCAGTTTGTTGTTATCAGTAAACCATGTATATGTATATGTTTTGTCGATGTATAGACGCATCATTAACAGAGTCGTGGTGTGAGGGGAATCCCGAAATCGGAGTCTGTTCTTCTCAATGAAAACTGCTCTTATTTTTTCTTGCTGATTCCACAAAGTTCCTCCGTGTCTGAAGCGAGACGGTCTGTAAAGAAAGTCATCAATAAAGACAACCATCAACACGTGTTCTGTGTCTCTGTCAGTTCCCTGGTACTGCGCACAACTAACCACTTTATATATGTATTCGCCCAGTGTATATAGGTATGCCTTTTCCATATACAAGGTCGTCCTATTCCCCGTGTGTATACGCCTCATCTGTACGCGCCTGATTCATATATATGCCTGATTCTGTTGTATTTACACCACAATCGATCAGTTCCTATCTCTTGGGGACACCACTGGTAGCATATTTCATATTCAATTAACCATCCAAGTCCGTATTATATGAAAAATGCAATATTATATTACCAATTTATTTCATAAAACCTTTATAAAAACTGATTGAGTATAAATTAATTAATTACACATAATAAACCTTGCATTATGTTAGTTCTTTTTAACATATTTCTAATAGATTTGACTTTAAAACACCATTTCTATGTGTGGTCAGTCTAGGTCCAGTATATAATGGCCCTGTTTCTCACTGAGGCCACCTGTACAAACTGATGCTCGCGGGATGTGACGGGAGGCTCTGACACAATAAGTAGTCAGAGATTGAAGGGGTGGGGGGAACAGTCTTCACTGAGAGTGTACCCTTGGCTAGTATGCTCCTGTGTACGTGGTTGTAGGAGGGTTTCCCTGTATCACCACCTATACCTCTACCAACATGGGCGGCGGGTGCTGGTGGGAAGTGTTGGGTGCTGGCGGGAGGTGTTGGGCACTGGCAGGAGGGGGGGACAGGGCTTCAGCTTTTTTATTTTCTATCCATACTCATACGCCTGGTGTATACATGTTGGGCAGAGGATATTTCCTCTCGTATATGCCAGATGTGAAATACAGCCAAGATGCGTCCGTATACAAAAGGAGACAGTTTTGTATACGCCTCATACGCTGGTGTGAAACATGGGCATATACAAATGAAAACAAGTCTATATTCAGCCGATACATGTACTACCGTGATGGTATATGTAGGAATAAACTGGTGGTTTTCGCGCAGTGTGGTATACGTCTGGGAATTTACAAATATAATTTACTGAGTAATTAAGTATAATCAAACACAGAAATATAAAGTATAACAGTAAACTGAAATGTCAATGAGCACCAGAAAAAAAACCCACTTACTAAAAAAGACAAACATCCAATAGTTTCTGGCATGTTGATAGTGATACTGACATCAAAGAACTAAACTACCAGGATGCGCAACTCTATGGAACTGGACAGTGGCGCCTTACAGTGGTTGGCTTGTATGAACTAAAATTTTAGAGTGCTTAAGCATATCCAACATGATGAATATCAAAGTTATCACCGAAGTTATAATGCTGAATGTTGGGAAATCAATATAACACATATACCTCATAAAGAGTTTCACAAAATAATGCACATTCTCTACAAAATGTGACAGAAGTAAAGCATATTACTACTTTTCTCTGCTCACGAACGGTGCATGATAGGATTCCGGCCTATATAAACCTCTGACCTGGTTTAGAGCCTGAATAATTTGATTCACATATAGAATAGCCATAATAAACCAACCTCAAGCTTGTTAATATATACAATAATAATAATGTAGTAAGAAGCCATTCTAAATAAGTGAATAAAATATATACTGTTACAAGATTATTTCAGTACCTTGGGTACACTGGCCAGCAGAGCAAACGCCTGTTACACATATTTTGAAGTCAAGCATGATACTTTGAAAAGCTCAGGCTATCAGAAGTAAATACAAATAAATAATGACAGTATGTATATTTATTTTATTCTAGGTCCTGAAGAATCAAAACATGCGATATGCTTTGAATATCGTACACTTTCAACAAGTCTTAAGTAGTTAATGATACTCTGGATGTTTGTTGATACAGGTCGGCCATCGTCCGCACAGTGTCACGTCATAACATAGGAGTTGTGTTTCTTGTGGTTTACCGTAGTTCTTTGCTGACATACAGTAATAACTGACCTACTGACAGAATTACTGCCATCCAACTATTACTGTCACAGACATACTGACAGAAGTACAAACATCAATTATTACTGACATCCCGACAATATCACTTAATAACGACCGTTTTGAGTAGAAGGCGTTGTTTAGTCGAATTATCTTAGAACCTGAGATAGTTCTTAGAGCTGATATGTTGCATAGCCATAATAATCTCAAAGCATCGGAGGTCCAAATGGTGTCCTAAACAGTCGGTATCTGAGACGAAGTGAGAAGCGTCAGTCTATGGCGCAGATACAACTCTGAGGTCTAATTACCTACCATATCTAAAAAAACCATGATTTTGGTCAGATCTGCTTGGAGGTTCTCCCGCACATAGAGACAGGCCTAACAAGACCTATGAGGGAGAGTGAAGCTCACAAGAATGAGAATCTCGTGGAGATAAAAACTAAAACCTGCTTTTCATTTTTGTACTTCTCTACTCAGATAAGCTTATTGTCTTATGATATATTTCTAGCCATGCATGCCGAAAATAGAATTTAATACTGCAGTTTTCTGATCTCTTTACCTTGAGAGAGTTTAAACCTCTCACTGTTGTCAATCCATACACACTGCACGAAAACCACCATTTTACATATATATAGGCCATCGCGAAAACGCACGTATCGGCTGTATAGGGCCTTGTTTACATTTGTATACATCTTTTATCCGCATCTATGTTTCGGGCGTCTACGAGACAGTTTCCATATGTAGACGCGCGCGACTTGGCTGTATTTCACGCCTGGCGTAACCAAGATAAAACATGCTCTGCGCGATATATATACGCCAGGCTTATGTGTATGTGTATGTGTACCGAAAATTAAAAATGGTCGCTACCTCTACCATGTCCGTTGTTGTTTTTAGACCCGCCGACCCCCGTCTCCTGCCACCCCTGTTACCCCCCGACTCCCCCCCACCACCCCACGCCAGCCCCAGCCAGCCTCAGTAAGAAGCCCCCCGCTGCCCGCCGCCCACCGCCCACCGCCCGCTGCCCGCCGCCCACCGCCCGCTGCCCGCCGCCCGCCGCCAGCCGCGTTTGTACAGGTTGACTCAGTGGGAAGCCCTCCCCCACCCCCCACCGCCCGCCCATGCCCGCCGCTGCCCACCGCGAGGTGCTATGGTGTGGGATTAGCGACGGCTGGCCTTGTGTAAGATGATTTCAGTCCTGAGGGCGGACGGCTGAGCGGATGGCTGTGAGGGTGGCGGCCGCATTCACACTACTTCTAACAAGGCGGGGGCGGAGTCGGAGTCGCAGTCGGGAGGAGGACTTCAGACGCACAGAGACACTGGGGGAGGCGATTATATAGTAGGCCTGACTGTCCACACATTGAAATGGTGTTTTAAAGTTAAATAAAATATCAGAAAAACGGTAAAAAAACAATTTAATGCAGGGTTTATTATGTGTAATTAATCAATTTATACTCTATCAGGTTTTATGAAAGTTTTATAAAATAAATTGGTAATATAAGATTGCAATTTTCATATAATACAGACTTGGATGGTTAATGGCAAATGGAATATGCTACCACTGATGTCCCAAAGTGGCAGAGGTCGGAATTATTGGATAGTGGCGTAAATAAATAGAATCAGGCGTATATATGACGTATATAAGACCGCACCATGGACACATATATACACCACTAGATAAGGCGTCTATGAGACGTCTAATAGGTCGAACTTCTAGACGCAAAATTCTTCGAATACATATGTCAAGTGGTAAGTTTCGTGCAGTGTACAGTTCTGATCGCTGATGATCAGCTCATGCACCTGTGCCATTCGAAATGATAACCACGAGTTTACGATGGTTTCCCGTTCACCCGGCACTTAGAGCGTGTTCATATATGATCTAGTGATGAAGTCGCTAGTTGGTGGCAAAAAACTACGACCAAGAAGCTCAACTCCCATGTTATGACGTGGCACTGCGTGGACGGTGGCGCTGCACGGTGGTTGACCTGTATCAAGCAAAGTCTAGAGTGGACTGGTTCCCTGCCCTAATGAAATAAGGGACAGGTAACGGGTTCCTACGACCTTCAACTAGACTGTAGTACGTCCCGTTGTCGATAGGGCCAGGGCACTAGTGGACTAGTGGTTTGGCTGGGTTCCGCATATATCTCCGCCGAGCCCCCTAGTGGATACCCCGGGAACCAGTGTATCTGGTGGTCTGCCAATCCCACAATGCAACAGAAAAATGGAGGCGTTACCAATAATGCACCACAAAACTGCAACCCGTTACCTGGCCTATAGTCTAACTAGTCCAGGCTGCCAGGCTAAGTCTAGAGTACACTGGCGGCCAGAGCTACACTGGCGGCCAGAGCTACACTATGTTTGCTCTGGTTGCGTTTTTTTTTTTTTTTTTTTAAAACACTTTATTTATCCTGGAAATACATTTCGGCGGTTAGCCGTTTTGAGTATGCATCCAGCAATACTACTCATACTTGGTATAACATTTTTCTTTTAACAAAACATCTCTTATTTAACAACAGTCTTCATCACATCAACACTGCAATGTAGGGCTCTCTTCAAAGAGCAGAAAAAAGTCTTAATTTTCGTCGTCTTAGTTGCTTTATATGCCTATTATGTAACATGGCTCATGTCCTCCCATATAACTGTCGGATGTCTCCCACATACAGCTAATTATGGGTATGGTAATCTCTCAAACTTATGTTACATTTCAGTACAAGTAGTGTAAGGGGCAACTTTTGGTGGGTCATCCTGATTTTCAGCTCCACCAGTAGTGCATCATTTGCCGACTACCAAATTTAGTGGTCAGTTTTACATCATTTTACATCGATTACATGTACCAGTTAGTTTGGCCAATTTTTTGACAGTGCCCATAACTTCTGGTGGTTTTTAAATTTATCAAAAGTACATATCAATCTGCTGTCCGAATCCAGGGAGTTCCACTCGAGAGCGCCTCTGTACATTACATTTAAACTGAAATGCTCACATGTCGGTCTTGTGACCTTGAACACCGAGGCATCCCTCTGTCTAGTTCCATATCCTTCACCGGCCACCAACAGGTCCTCTCTACCTTTCTGTTTATACATATAATTCCTAAGATGTGATGTACGCCTTGCCTTCAAATTTGCTACCTTGGCTAGTTGGTGTAACCTTATAGTGGGAAGATCGGCATTGTGCCCTAAACTTATGCGCAAGCCCCTATTTTGTAGTCGTTGGATTTTGTCTAATTTGTATGCAGGTAGTCCATCATATAAAATATCACAGAAGTCAACATATAGTAGCACCATTGTTTTGTAAACTGCTAAGGCACTTTTCACATCAAGATATTTCCTAACCTTATTTAGAATATACAGTTTCTGTGACACCAGCTTTATCATTTGATCATATTGTTTATTAAAGTTCAGTGTTTGGTCTAAGAAAAATTTGTAGTTTGGGACTCGCTCAATAATAGTATTATTCAATGTACTATCTAAATCTTTAAATTTCTTTACTACATGGTTACTACCGAAGATCACATTTTTTTTTTTTTTTCATTTACGGTAAGATGATTAGAGTTACACCATGCTGCCACAATAGATAAGTCACTATTAATATTGTTGATCACAGTATCTATCTCCTGGTGTGAACAGTATATTACTAAATCGTCTGCGTACAGTTTACAACGGCATTTGCGTAAACACCCGACCAGATCATTAATATAAATGAGGAAGAAGAAGGGACCCAAAATTGATCCCTGCGGCACGCCACACACCGTGTCCATTTCTGCAGAAGTTGTATTATTGACTATCGTTCTCTGTTTCCTATTACTCAAATAATTTGTTATCCACAAACCCACCTGCCCTGTGATCCCTACATTTTTAAGTTTATCTAATAGTATTTCGTGGTTAACCGTATCAAAGGCTTTCCTTTGATCTATGAAAGTGGCTATTGTTTCAAATTTATTATTTACTGCTTCGAATAAGTCATTGGTTAATTTTACTACAGAGTCAGTTGTAGAGTACCCCGGTCGAAAGCCCCCTTGTTCATGAGTAAGAATCTGATTTTCTTCACAATGATTCATTAAACGTTTGTGGATAATCTTTTCGAAAATTTTGCCCGATGCGGGCAAGAGTGTGATCGGCCGATAGTTATTGACCAGGTTTGGGTCGCCATCTTTGGGTATAGGTACTATTAGTCCCTTCTTCTACTCATTTTGGAACCTGCCAGTGGCCAGCCAGAGTCTATACAACATACATTACCTTTCTGGAACAGCACTGAGAGCCATTTTTAAATAGTAGCTTGACAAGTTAGTCAGACCGGACGATTTGTGAACATCAATTGCGTCAATATGATCTAGTACCTCTTGGTCGTTAAAGATTATTTCATCAATTAACTCTTTGTCATATACCTTATTGGGTACCCATTTTTCTTAATAGTTCTGTGCAAGTTTAGGACCGATTTGTGCGAAGTAGTTGTTAACATAGTCAATTGTATCATCATCATCTATTTGTAGGTCATTCTCTGGATTTACTAGGCTTATCTTACTTATTATATTGTTTTGCGGAAGTACTTTCTTTATTTCCCTCCAGAACTTGCGACTATCTGACTTGAAGCTTTCTAAATTATCCTTAATAAAGCTTGCCTTTGCTTTCTGTAATGCCTTTTTAGTATTGTTCCGTAGTCTTCTAGCCAAGGTCCAGTCATCACCATTCTTTGTTCTGTGTGCTTTCCTTAGTGCAAGGTCCTTGTCCCTAATCAACTCGTACAGTTCTTTGCACATCCAAGGTTCATTTGATTTCCGTATATTAAAAGTTTTGACTGGATTTATCTCGTCTAGTTTCTTTATGAAAATTCTACTCATTTCTTTCCATGCTAGGTCTACCTCATTCGTTGTATCAAAGGTGCTCCAGTTAGCATTTCTTATGTTGGTTTGATATTGGTCTAAATCGAATAGCCTAGATGACCTCCCCTCAAATTTAACTCTTTCTATTTTGACTTTACTTTTACCAATCACTGAGTAAATCAGTGAATGATCGCTTATGTTGACAACTACAGTTCCTGCGTCTTTGATTTTGTCATCATCTGTTATAATCAGGTCGATACACGTACTAGTTTCTTTGGTTACCCTAGTTGGTTCTTTAAGGATCTGAGTCATGCCATTGGATTTCAGCCATAACTTTAGTTCATGGGTATCATTACTTTGTGAGTCTAACCAGTCTATGTTAAGGTCCCCCATAAGGTATATTTTTTTCCTCCTATGTTTGATGTCATCAATAACATTTTGTAAGTAATCTAGGAACTCAGCGATTGATCCGTGGGGTGATCTGTACATAGAGGCTATAATAATATTACCTTGCTGAGGTCTACATAATTCCATCCACTGTGCTTTGATGTTTTTTGTTGATATGTCAAAATTTCCCTTATAAACCTTCCTTAAGTCAAGACAGTCCCGGTAGTATGTACAGACACCTCCCCCAATTTTTGGTTTATCTTTCCCTTCTTCAGCCCAACTCCTATCATTGCGCAACAACTTATATCCATCAATGTTTACTAACCCACTAGGAATATTAGTAGTGAGCCAGCTTTCACTGATGATCATTATGTCAAATACGTCATTTATCTGTAATTTAACTAATTCAAATGCATTTTGTAGGCTCTTTACATTCAGGTGGCCCATCTTTAACCCCTTGGCACTTTTAATCCTATCCAATACCTTCGTTATTTCTTATATTACTTGTAACAGTAAGCAGTAGGGCGTCCGACCCTTTGTGGAGTACACAGCTTAAAACTAGTTTCTTAGCAAGGGAAATATCAGCTTTCATGGCCTTCCCTATTTTCCGTTTAGCACTGATAAACAAACGGCTGTAACATGCACTGCACAGCCCCCCACCCCCCCTACTTGATAGTAAATCCACCTTCCCTTGAGTAGGTTGGGTGACAAGTGGAGTATGTAGTTACAATGTTACAGTCACCAATCATAGCCTTAAGTTATAATGACTTATCAATAGAATGAGTATCAAAGCCTCTGTGCCTTAGATTTTTTAATTTCTATTTATGTTTGGTTTGATTTGGAATAATTTAGTTAAAAAGGGTTGGGTTGGGGGTTACCTCCTGCCTGCCAAGTATTCCCTAGTGGTCAACGAACCAAAGGGGTTACCACCACAGGTAGAGGTAAATTGCTAACAACACGATACCTCCCCGTGTCGGAGACAGGTGGAATTCCAGCCCTACCATTTATTATTAGTTAGATATTTAGTTAACTTTGGTTCGTAACAGTACAGAGGCCCCAGGTACTACCAACCTTCATTTACTGTACGTGGCTCATGGCAACTGGATTCTCATCAAAATACCTCATTAGTTCCTCCTTCCAGAATTTACACAGGTCCTTGGACGGATGTAGTCCGTCTGGTAGGTTCTCGTAATTATGGACATATCCTGTTTGCTTATTCTTATGATTGAGTCGTGCCAACCATGGTGTAGATAGCCCTCTTCTGGTGTTCACTTCGACAACAGCTCGATTGTATTCCGTCACCGCGAAATTCACTTTGTCTTGTTGTGATTGTGATGACCCTTTGACCTGCTTCTTCAAGTCGACACCCACCAGTGGGCATACAATGATTTTAGCTCTGGGATGTAGTGTTTCGAGCCAGTCGAGTCCCACTTCCGCATATATCGTCAAATGCCGCGATAGCTCCCACTTGTCCGACCATTTATAAGTGACACTTCTTCCAACTTTGGTGGTTATATCGTTAACTCCTGCATGTATATACACATTGTCCGCAGGATTAGCTAGCAGATGACGGTGAACCAAAACAAACGTGCGTCGTAGTTTCAGGCCAGGTACATAGTAGGTGCTTCCTTTGTGTGGTCCGGTGTTCCCAGCACTGAGTAAGTACTCCGATCCTCTTCCTCTACTATCTGAGTATATTATGTGTCGAGGTGCTGGTCTCCAGCTGTCACCTCCTACGTCGGTAGGGTGGTCGTTCATTATAATGTATCAAGTTACTCCTGTTCTTTGTCAGCGGTTGCATCGCCGTTGTACTCATCCCTCAGTTCCATTAGAATTTTCCCCATCGTGTTGTTTCCCGTGACGGACTGCGGGTTGATTTTGCGGTGATCCGAAATAGTGAGACCACATCCCCAAAATTTGTCTAGCGTAGCTTCGTATATTGGTCCATCAATCTCACACAGCTTGGCTCGTAGGACATCGTTTTGTTCAAATTTCAGCTTTGCAACTATCCGCATTGTTTCAGCTTTCTGATTGTCCCATAACGGTGTTTTTTTACCTGTTTTGCTAGTTTTTTGGCCTCGTAGCCATCCTCTGCAATTCTTATCTTTCTTGCCACATCATGGGCTCCATTGTTAGTCGCCAGTTTATGGGTATATAGTTGTTCAGCACTTGACCAGATTCGTCCTTCGTATTTGATTAGGCAGTCTAGTTTAACAATTTCACAGTAGTACTCTTCATGATGTAATGGGATGTAATGAAGAAAAAAATAAAAAGTACACAGTAATATATCAGTAAACTATGGTATGGAGACCATTTGTCAGTAGTATTTCGGTTTACAGCATGTAATCATATAAAGACCTTATGTTGCATATATACCTACTACTATATAGTCTTTATGTAACACACTTCTTTATCAATCACCATTACGTTTTTTCTGATAACATGAACACAATTACAATCCACTTATATACATCCTCTCTAATTGTACAGAGATTTATGTTCGTTCGTACATGTATATATATATATTCGTTCCTTTGCATACTTTATATTCAGTATTCAAGTTGGTATCTAGGTAAAGTATGGTCGTTGCAGTCACAAACGTACCATTTACCAGTCTTAATAGTTTTTACTTCGATTCAATTAATGTAAGGTCTGAGAATTATTATCATTGGCCGTTGCAGTCACAATCAGTCCATCAGTTTAATCATAGTTTATCTGGTTCAGACAATTCGGAAAGTTTTGCTTAGTAAGCTTTTTAAATTCTTTTTTTATAAGTATATTTGTGTACTCTTTTTTTAGGTCGTTCCATATTTTTAGCCCTCGTATGTAGAAGGTGTTATCGAACCATGGATAGTTACTCTTAGGAATTAATAGCCTCAGACCATTTTTGGCTCTAGTTGGTAGCTGTCTATTATCTATTAGGTCTCCTCTATTTCTAAGAGAGTAGGCATAGTGGAGTAAATGTAGATTTCTTCTATCACTTAGATAGCGTAACTTCGATATGTTATGGAGTTCGTCTGTATTATATCGGGGGTTCGGTCCTAATCTTATATTGTGTATTATTCGAAGTGATTTGTTTTGTAATAATTGTAGATCACTTTTACCAGTTTGGGTTGTTGGCTCATGTATGTAGTCCGTATAATCCAAGTATGGGAGGATATAACTTTTATATATAGTAAGTGCTGTAGATGGTGTTATTAGATGTCGTATTTATCTTAGAAGGAATAGTTTGTCAGATACTCGTTTCTTAACGTTCAGTCTACATTTGGAAAAATCCAGCTTAGAGTCTATTAATAAACCCAAATAGTTATATTCTTTCACTTGGTCAAGTTTGTGATTTTTTAAGGTAATTCCTAGATTTTCGTCTCTCCCTCTTTCCCTGGCTAACTTGTCGTAAATGAGAATTTGGGTCTTTTTTTCATTTATGGTCAAAATGTTAGTATCGCACCAATCCTGTACCTTTGGTAGGATTTTTTTCATTTATTGGATACTATTTGTTGTAATGGTAGTATCATCTGCATAAAGCGACAGCTGACAGGCATCCTTTAATAGGTAGGAAGCTAGGCTATTTATGTAAACTAAGAATAACGTCGGCCCGAGCACCGAGCCCTGCGGAATACCATATATTGTAGTTTCCGGGTCAGAAAGGTTGTCTTCTAGTTTTGTTCGTTGTATTCGGTTTGTTAAATATTGCTGAAACCATATGCATGTGTTATTCGTTAGTCCTAAATCGTATAGTTTTTTAATAAGTAAGGTGTGTGATACCGTATCAAATGGTTTTTTTAAATCCAAAAAAACGGTTATAGGTGTTGTATTGTTATTCAAACTAACGTATATTTCAGTTAAATAATTACTAATAGCAGTACTTGTTGAGTGGTCTTTTCGAAAGCCATGTTGTGCGTCGGTTATTAGATTCTTTGTTTCAAGGTAGTTTTTAAGCCTGTTATTCACGATTTTTTCCATTATCTTCCCAGGAAGGGGTAATAAACTTATTGGTCTTAAATTACTAACTTTCTTTATATTGCCTTTTTTGGGTATTGGTAATATTAGGGAGGATTTCCATTGGTCCGGTATTACCAAATAGTTTATTATAGAATTCAACAAGATTTGAAATTTGTCTAGTGCTGTGAGAAGGGCTATTTTAAAAATACTGGATCTAATATTCTCTAGGCTGGACGATTTATTAAAGTTTGTATCCTTTATTGCTGACATGATTTCGTCTATGGTAATTTCATCCTTAAACAGGTCGGTATCTTCATCTGTATCTGCAAATGGAGGCATTCCGATAATATTTTGTGGAAGTTTCGAAGCCAATTTTTCGCCAATATTGGTGAAATATTTATTTATATAATCAGCTCGCTTGTCAGTCTTCACTGGTAGATTTGTATCTTCATCTATTAACTCACTAATGACGGGGGGATTTTCTCTTGGTAATAGTTTTCGGACCCCACTCCAGAATTTTTTGGTGTCTCCGTTATGTTCAATTATTAGGTTGTCTATCATTGTTTTTTTATTAGCTCTTATTATTGATTGCATCCGGTTTCTATGGAATTTAGCTATCCTCGTATATGTGTGTGGCGAGCTCCCACAATAGTCGAACATAGACAGGGGGTCATAAGTAAGTAATATCAAGGCTTATTACAGATTCTTAGCAGTATAGATTGTCCCACATATGTTGGGATAGACATTTGTCAATTGTAGAGATTGTTGTGTAGGCTGCTTCTGCGGACAGGTGACACCCATCATACAACTTGTCATATCTATGTGAGATTCGACCCTTCCCCATACTCTATACTATCCATGGTGTTGGCAGGCTGTTGAAATGGTTAAATTTCGATATCTCGTAGTTTAGTTTTGTAATTGTCTTGTTTAAAGTTGCTTGCTGGGGGTGTGTCTTGTTTTCTTCAGGAACACTGGCTTGGGTTGTTAGTTTCATGCTGTTTTTCTCATTATAATGGTGTAAATCGGTTCCGATTACAGGTAAGAAGATTGTCCTTTTCGCTGTGTTTTTCCATATCTTTTGGTAGGTATTGGAGATTGTCCACAACAAGGCAGTAGTGGATTCGGCAGGGTGGTCATTCCTAAGGAATACGTCTTTCGTGACCGAGTTTCGATAAGTGACATTACAAATCCCCGCAAACATAAGTATTACCTCGGGATCCAAGTTTGATGCTAACTGTATAGCATGTGGTATAAGTTCCTCATAGCCTGCCCCAGGGAATGCATACACATGAAACTCGCTCGTCATATCTTGTAACATATAGAGCTTAATGTTGTAACCCCTTGAATCGGCTATTAACAATGCTTTCATAGCTCTGAGAAGGTAAACACACACAGAAAGAAATACTATTTTGAAAGTTGCAGTCACAATCTTTCGTTACTTGTACTTCTCCGACACAGGCAATTTAAGTATCTTAATTAATCTGTGGTAGTATAGTATAGAACAAGAGAAGATCAAATAATATCAACAATCATTTACGAGTTCAGCAGCAGTACTAAGTTGCAGTCACAAGCTTAGTTACACCTTAATATCATCAATGATTGATAGTCCAAGAGATTAGTTAGTTTCAACTCCTCCTGTAGCTTGATCTTGTGGTGGATGTAGATGCGCGATGGGGTTTTCTGGTGCTTGTAATACAAATTCTTCCTCTTCGCCTGTATCTCCACGTCTCAGTTCTGCTCTGACCTCTTGGAGTATTGCCCCGCCCATGTTCTGGCCGTGGAAGGATCCCAGGTGAAGTTCGTTTGAATGTAGGCTACATGCAGTCCCCCAGTACGGGTCCAGGGTTGCTTCCAGGAGCTTCTTCGTACCAGTTTGTAGTAACTTACTTCGCAGGTCTGGGTGTTGGGTCAGGGGTCAGGTGTACCTATGACCTGTATTGCCAATTCGGGGGTGTTGGCAAACTCGGCTTTCAGAAAGCAATATGCTTGCTCAACTGACGCAAATTTGTGTCCATCGAGTAGTATTTTGGAGGGATACATATTCGAGAAAACAGCGTGGTGGCTATGGTAGGCCACAAAGGAGGGAGTTGATTTAGTTTTACAACTCTCGATATTGATATCAGAAGGGAGTAAGTGAAGCATGTTATGGGGATAGTACCGGCCGTGATAGACCACACCTCTCCCCCTTGGCTTTACTTCCACTCCTATCTTGTCTGCAAGTTTCGTGATAGCACGGACTTTTGGGCGCGAATCTCTTGGTTGGTATCCTCCAATACATATACTTTTGACAGATCAGGGAATTTCCTGAGCTTGCTTTTTCCCCGTGAAATCCTGTCCCTAGTGGATGATTTCACGAACGCTACAATCAGGGGACGGTTTGGTCGGCCCGGCGCCCCTACTCGATAGGCCGTGTCGAGGTCGTCTGGTGTTAGATGATCGTCAATGCGTGACGCTATATCGAATGCTATGGCAAGTGGTTGTTCATCTTTAGATACATCTATCCCCTCAATAATAAGGTTTTTCTTCCTGTTATTGTGGTCGTTAATAAGTGATTTTTCATGGACATTTGCAATTTGTGAGTGAGTTGCCTTGAGACTGACTTCGATTTTATCCAGACGGGATTTTACTGTATTTAGTTCACTACGGAGTTTGGTGTTTTCTGCCCGGAGTTCTACAACATCTTCCTGAGTGGATTCTACGGACTGTTTTAAGTCTGTCAGTAATTCTAATTTCTCTTCACTCTCTTTAGCCGTACAGACTAGGTAATCGAGGGTAAGTTTGGGTCGTCCTCTATTGTTGATCCAGATCTTGTTTTAGTTTTTGATAGAGATTTCAGGTCTGTTACTGCTTGGAGGGCTACCTGGTATTCCATAGTGCCTCTACTGACAAAGCGAGCGATGATTGGGTAATTACAGTGGACAACCGACGGTGCAACAACAAATAGTCAAATAAAAGTGTCTTACCTCAATAATGAATATCAAGCAGTAGTGTCTATGTGCTCTCCGTACCTTTTTCCTGTTATCATACAATTTTCATAACGAATTTCCCACTGTTTGGCAGTAATTCCTAGCTATAACACGGAGCTCATCCACCACACGTCCACGTCAACCAGGCATCACGTACAGTGCAGGTGCATTGATGCATATATGACACATGCGATTGGTACAAGATTCCATTCTCTAGTTCTACTGTTTTTGCCGCAGCGAGAGTGACTCCGTCAGATAGTTTGTTTTGGTCTCGATGTGTGTATTAGACTTCGTCAATGATTAACTTGTCGCCCCTCACTCTGGCATTGTGGCCTTGTACTCGCACTACCGCTGCTAAGCAGCGTAGGGCTTTCCTGTCTCGTATCTTTTCTGGGGTTAGGTCGTCTGAGATGTAAACGTTGCCCCAGCATACTTGCCCTTTCACCTTTGGAGATGTTACGATATAGGTTGCGTTAAATCCGTGGATGCCTTGACCCACTACCTTTCGTGTCTCTTACTCTCCCAGCAGTTGTTATATGTGACCTGGACCTATGGTTGGAGAATATATTCAATTCTCACTCTTGAAGCTATTTTTCCATGTTCATATTTCCTTTTGTATGTATTCTAAATCAAATAACCATAAAGGTAGATTTTATTATGAATTTTGTGAGCTATAAATTTTTTTCAATGAGTATTTCCACTCTCAGAGTCCACTGATAAAGAAGGCCGCTTGGTCTGAGAGTGAGAATCCGTGGACATGACCAGGGTTTAACGTTACCAACCTCTAAGTTGGAACACAGTGTAGACAGAGGTGGTCGGCCAATCTCGTTCTAGGGCTGTTTTCTGTAAAAATTCATTGTATTGAGATCAATCTCAGAGAGCCTGACTCTTGGTGGGGGAGAGTGTGTGGTTCTATAAACGTCTAGAGTATCATTAACTACCTGGGAGTTGTTGAAAGTGTGGGATATGAAGCATATTTATAATATTTTGATACTTTAAGACCTAGAAAACAACAGCAAGCGGTGGACGAAGGAGGTGAAACTTTGATACGCCCCGTCTTTACACATACTAGAAAACAACATTATACGTAAATTTTTTGTTTTTATTTATTTCTCATAGCCTTAGATTTTCAAATCATTATTACCTACTATATCTAAAAAACTATGATTCCGGTAAGATCCGCTTGGAGATTCTCCCGCACATAGAGACAGAGTGAACCAAACTTAGGTTTGGAGACTGAGGGGCCACGAGAGTAAGAATCTTGTGGAGGGAAAACTAGAACCTGTTCCTCCTTTTTGTAGATCTTTTAGCAGAAATACCTTTTCTCTTATGATTTATTTCAAGCCATACCGAAATCAAAGTTTATTAATGTAGTTTTTTAATCTGCTAGTCTCGAGAGAAAGCAATGAGACCACTACGCTGGTTGCTGGCAAAAGTTCTGTGTCACTCGAAATGATAGGAGCTGTAAGGATCTTAAGGTGGGAATGTAGCCGAGAGAGGGTGCCACCAATACCGGCCCGGGGGTGGAGGGTGGGGAGGGAGTTAGTCTCAGGTTCATGGAGTGAGGGTATGTGCTCATATTAATGAGCAGGACAGGTTGGGGTGGGAGCCAACTCCAACTCAACGAAGTCGCTAGTCCTTGACATATAAAACATGGGTAGCAAGATTTTGCTCTGATGGCCAGTGTACTCATGCAGTGAAATAATCTAGTTTTCACTAATTTTCTATTGTTTTCACTAATTTGGTGGGCCTTTTTCCTACATAATCATTACTGAACATACAGACAGATTAGAGTGTATTTTCTTTTGTCTATTTTGTCTGTGAATCTGATTATTCAGGTTCTAAATCAGGTCTGAGGTTACATGTAGTATGGCATACTACCATGTGCCGCTCATGAGCGGAAATAATATGTTTTATGCTTTATTTCTGTCACCTACTATTAAGAATATGCTTCATTTTGTGATAAAAATGAAAGTGTATATGTGTAGTATTAATTTCCAAAGATTCAACATTACAACTTTAGATATACACTTGCTATTGCACATATTTAGAATGTTTGATGTGCTTAAGAGTTCCCAAATTCTAGTTCTTAAAGGCCGACTAGCGACTTGTACCCCCTCCCTCCTTCCCCCTACGATTTCTAACTCCCGTTGGGCCCCCTAGCGGGTGAACGGGAAACCATCGTAAACACGTGGTTATCATTACATATGACACAGGTGCTTGAGCTGATCATCTGCGATCAGAACTCTATGGATTGACACCAGCGAAAGGGTGAGATCTCATTGCTTTCTCTCAAGGAAAGGATATCAGAGAACTACTGTTGTAAATTATGTTTTAAGTATGGAACGAAATAAATCCTAAGGATAGAAGTACATTTGAGTAGATAGATATGCAAAAGAATATCCGGTTTGAGTTTATTACTACACGAGAATCCCAGTCTCGTGGCCCTAGGCCTAGGTCTGATTCACTCTGTCTCTATGTATGGGAGAATCTCCAAGCAGATCTGACCAGATCTGACCAGGGGCCTGTTTCAATAAAAGCCCATCACTATCCAGTGACATGATTAGTGATCCCAATAGTGACAGGAATAGCAAAAAAATTCAAGTCTTGTTTCATAAGGCATGTCACTATTGGGGTGATGTGTCAGTTCATTGTTGGCGACATGGTGATATTGCTCCCTGGCCCTGACAATGGATGGTGTATGTGCTAACGAGAACAAGTGCTATCAAGGCGAAGGTCGCCGCATAAATTAGCGGCCGCGCTTGAGTAATCCAACACTGGCCACCAGAGCAGCATTTGCTATGACAAAATTCAAATGCAAATATTGTTGGATTGGATGGGCCTATCTCCTTCACATTAGGCATGTTTATAAGATATATGTATTTCTAACTGGGTTTAAAGTTTCATAGCTTAATTCTTACGGGAAGTAAAGTTACGCGTCTGTGACCACAGATAGAGAGAGGGTATACCCTCTCTCTATTTCGGACGCAACAGTGACACCAACAGTGACTGGTCAGGGGTCTTTTGAAATGGTGAAGCCACTATTAGCGCCCGTCTGTAACACAGACTCATAGAATAGCTTGTCACTAAACTACTGCAACGCACCCGGTCGCTATCGTGTCCAATCACACACTAACGGACGTCCTACAGCCTATTGAAATGGGCCCCTGAATTTTAGATAACCACTGTGAGGTGCCACAGTCCAGTCCGAAAACGGTCCCATAGAGTTTGGCTTCTTAGTCATATAGTAATTTGCTGGTGGTCGTAACTCATGATTTTCAGAAAACCTCTCCAAGTAATGTATATTTTGATACTGGTGCTTTTATCTGGGGTTGCATTTTCTGCGATTTACCGAAGTTAGACCATGTCTCATCTCCAGTCATTGGGAAAAAATTTGGTGCTGCCATCTGTTGCCATCATAAGCAAATGTTTGCAGAAAAAAACTTTACATTGTACTCTATACTTGTTTCTCTTATGCTGCAATTACTGTCACATTCTTTAATACAGTGGAACTGTACTGTCCAACTGAGACTATCCATGTACTCACAAATAGTTTTTTGGTGGGTCCCCCGTTTTAATATTTTCTCTTAGGTATTTGCATGTTAGAAATTGAAAGTTTACAGTTACTATAAAGTTTAAAACGTTGCCGAAAATAATTGTACTGGCCTTACATAAAGCGTTGTCATATTAGAAAGATGATGTATCACAAATTTGTTAAATGCTGATAAGTTCACAGTTCTGAGATGGGAGATATCATAGAGAAATCGTAGAACTGACTGAAATTTTGTTATCTTTTTTTGTATTCTGCACAAAGATATGGGTGCAAAAAAATATGGGAAAGTATGGGAAGAGTATCCTTTGATGTACTTCTGTTGGCTGTTATGTAGCAAAATAATACAGTTGCATGTTGCATAATAAAACAGTTGTAAAGTAAGAGTCCGTTGTCCTTGCTGTTGTTCAATCATCAGTTTCCTTTGCACGTCTACAATTACATTCAAATTCCATCAGTCACCGTGTCCTGTTGTACTGCCAATTCACCTTTCCTTCCTCTGTGCAAAAATAAGACATGTAAGCCAACCTCTACTCTTTTGCGGCCTCGCCATAGTTCCTACTGACCGCTCGCAGGTTGGGGAGGTTAAAGTCCTCGCACCATTCTCCATCAGTGACATCTCCATTTGCATCTTCTTGGTCCACAGTTCCCAGTCTAAGATAATTCTTACCACACTCTTGGCTCTAGTTTACTGAATGGTTTCATTAGTCAGGTACTCGCGTTTCCCATTCAGCACAGAACTGGGCAGGAGTAGATTGTCATTCTCCAGAATCGTATTAAAAAGATCACAGTTCCACCAAAGCCCACCATCGGACAACCTTCCTTCAGAGCCAACGTTAATATATAGTATTTCATAATTACCTTATGCCACCACCATCATGACCATGCTGTGGAAGTCCTTGTAATTAAAATATAGTGAACCAGCATTTGGGGGCTTCGCAATCCTCACATGTTTACCGTCAATGGCACCAAAAATAAATAGAATAAGCACATTTAGAACCCTTACCGATATAGGTAAGCCCCTTCCCCCCCATAGCATAGGTTGCAAACTAGACAATGCCATATCGGCTGAGTGAGGTTGATCAATTTAGCATTGACTGCATTTTTTTTATATGATCTACACCTACAGTATAATTAAACCAGTATGAAAATATTACCCATTTCCTCTGCATTTACATTCTGGTTACTTAATTATTCGTTTACCCACCTTCAGGTAGTCCTGCTTGAACACCTTGTATATGGCTCTGGTCGTTTCACGTATGATGCTTTGCACCGATGTGAGGCCAACAAGGAAGGCATATTGGAGTGTTCGGATTTTAGCACCTGCAATACTAAAGCTATTTAAGACAAAGTGCATGTTTTTTAAAAATAAATATATTGCATGTTTTTATCTTCTTGCTTTGCATTCACATGTGGTAATTTGAATGATCAGGAAACTCTGGCGTGTTTCCATTGATTTTATCTATCATAATTGTGTAGTACTTTACCTGTACCACTAAGTTATTAATATTACAGCTACGAAACTTATATAGATATATTTTGCCATTAGGGCTTATACCATTCATATACATTTAGTGGAGAAGAGTGATAGAACAAGCCTACTTCTGTCTTTTTTTTAAGCTAGACAATAATATAGTTGCTTATGGGTTCCATTTAAAAAAAAAGAATGAAACATTTCAAAGATTAATATGTACCAGATGCTAAGAAGAAGAGTGTAAGTGTGACTGTTTCCTCTACTGTGATGGCCTTGCGGTAATTAGTGTCACGTTTCTTCTTCTCTATGAACGGCCGCAGACCCTCAACAATTTTAGCGAAAACCTTGGGAGACATCTGCAGCATCATTCTGAATTCATTAGGATCGAGCTGACAGAAAGTACATTATAAAAGACAATTTGATTTATATACCATGTGATTATTAAAGAGTTCTGCTATGGAAACAATATTGTCTTTATCTCAATTTCACCTTCTGTGACAGTGATATCTTTATTGGTATATATATATATATATTTTTTTTTTATTTACATGTATGAACTTATTGGCTTTCTATATTCATTTTGCTTTTATTTCCTTAACTCAACTATTTGTTAAATCTTTATAAGTTTTTTTCCTAACCAACTTCACCTTCAGCAATGTCCTACTGATTTCCATAGGAGGGGGGGGTTCCTATTTGCCATAGTCTTTGGCATATATATCTTTTATATATTATTAATAGTATATTTTTATTTATTTCCTAGTATTAATTATGATAAAATATCTTTGAAGAAAAGTTTATTCATACTTACAGATCTGATTCGTTTCTGAAGTTTAAAGAAAGTGCTCTGTTGTCCATGATCTGATCGACCTTTTCTCCATTCTTTTACCCAGCAACTGTGGCGTCTTTGCACAGTTTTCTGCTTTCTCTTTTTATTTTACACCTCTTCTAACTTGTACACATACGTAGCAACCCCTAACAATGCTAAAACAATTGAAAGAGCCTCTACATCCATGTTTTTTTTAAAGTTTTTTTTTTTATTCAGGTATAAGGACATACAGATTCACCCTGAGTTGGGCGTTCTTCCATCGTAGTCATAACAAGACAAACAACTATAGACAAGACACACAGGACAACACACTTTGCAGTTTGGCTAGGTCAGTGTTAGGCAGCAATCAATCAACGGGTTAATATTTCTGGTATTTCAAAAAGTTGGTGTTTTAGTTGTACCTTATAGTAAGATGAGTCAGTTATTCGTTGAACATGTCCCATATTGGGATTCCCAGATACAGGGGAGATTTCCTATACTTTTCAGTTCGCGGAGCATCTACCTTTAATAACAGTTTTTCCTGTCTTCTGGTTGGTATTTCGTTCACTTCTAGGTGTGTGGGGTCATTTGACCACCACCACAACATCATTAACAAGTGGAGGAATCTTCTGTACCGTAAGGGTCTTATTTGACACTGTTGATAAAGCTCAGTTATATGAAGTTCCCTTACATGTGCTGTCCCAATAGATGCCCTCATGCAGTGATGAAATGACACATCCAAGCGGTGGTCATCTACGTATGCACAACTCAGATAAACAAAGTCCACATAGTCGTAGATTGGCAAAATACATTGTTTTAGGATTTGTATTTGTATCCCCTTTGGAAGTATGTATTTTAAGAGGCGTAGCTTTGGGTCTTTAAGTGTGCTTTGGCGATGATTTTATTTACCTGGTTCTTAAATGTTAGATTGCTGTCCAGTGTAATACCTAAATAGCTAAATTGGTGGACTCTTTGTAATGCTGTGTTTTCAATATGATTTGTCTTCATAAATTGGTTTGTTAATTTATTTCCCACCCACATTTGAACAGTTTTTTTTGTATTTATCAGTAATTTGTTTATTTGCATCCATTTTTGAATGTTATCCAAATCTATTTGCATTTTCAAGATGGCCTCTACTTTGTCCTTACTTTTCGATACAATTACTAAATCGTCCGCGTACATTAGCGCGGTGCCGTGTTCTATTACCTGAAAAATGTCATTTACGAACATGATAAATAGGGTCGGTCCTAAGACCGAACCTTGCGGTACTCCACAAGTTACTAACTCCTTTTCAGACTTGGTATCTCCTAGTTTAATCGTTAGTGAGCGGTGGTCTAAATAGGATTTGATAAGTGTTATGAAATTTGTCGTCAGGCCATATGAAGATAGTTTCTTATATAATAGCAAGTGACACACGCTGTCAAAGGCCTTTCGGAGATCGACAAATGTACATAAACTTGCGACCTTCACATTCATTGCACTATTTAGGACTGTTAATAGTTTGAAAATTGCTTGATTCGTAGAGGGCCCAGGCATGAAACCAAATTGGTTTTGGTGTATCATCTCATTGTATACTAAGTGATCCATCACTTTTTTCTGAATAGCCTTCTCTATAATCTTAGACATGGTTGGTATGACTGTTATGGGACGCCAGTTTGAAAATTCTGCTAAGTCTCCAGTTTTCGGTAGTGGGGTTATGGTTCCATGAAGTAGTGAGATTGGAAACCTGCATGTGCGCATGATGACATTTATTACTTTCATGATAATTTCTGGTTTACTCATGAGTATTCTCTTTAGCTGTCCTGAGTTTAAGCTGGTTAAACCGGTTGCTTTGTTAGGTTCAATGCCCTTGAGTATTTGTATTACCTCGGCTAATGTCACCTCATTGGGAGCTAAGACTTCGGGAGTAGTTTCATGAGTTGTAGTGCAGGCTGTGTCTTCTACTCTACCAAGTAAGGTGAGAATGTTTGGGCCAATGTTAGCAAAGTATGCGTTCATACGGTCCGCAGTATGATTGATACTCGAATTATTTGCAGTAGCGCATTGCTTATACAGACCTCTATTAGATGATGACGGGTCCCATATTTCGTTTAAGACTCTCCATGGTCGCTTCGGGTTTTTCTTATTTGCGTCTATTTTCTGAGCTACTATGGACGCCCTTAAGGACCTAATTTCCCTGTTTATTTGTTTCCTCAGTCTCCTAATTTCCATCAAGATGTCCCTATCTACAACAAACGTTTTTGACAACTCTTTCAATAGATGTGCTCTGTGTTTTATCAAGTCCTTTATTGCTTTGGGCAGCTCTAGTCCTCCTTTACTTGTTATTTTAATTTCTCGTACAGGGCATTTAGTGTCCAACAAGGCATGAATATGCTGCTCTAGATGTTCATTTAAATCCTTATTTTCATTTGGCATATTATATGCCTGCATATGCTCCGTTATTTCTTTATCGCTTAGCTTGTTGAAGTTTCTACCGGTTATCTGTTTTCTCTCTAATTTGTTCCTAGTATGTTTACGCTGTGCAAAAATGGCTACATGATCTGAGATGTATAGATAAAAGGTTTCCTGATTTCATTACTTGTTTACTATTAGTATAAAAATGGTCTATCTTGCTTTTTCCAGTTTTGAATATGAAAGTATCTAATGTTTCTAGTTGTACGAGGTTGTTTTTAATTAGAAATGCCTTTAAAATACGATATTTAGGGCTCATTCGGGTATTAGTATTAATGTTTAGGTCCCCTTGTATCCATACTTCAAAATTATTAAACTGCTCATCGGCAACTATGTTGCTCAGGAAATCATCACATGCCTTGACATTCTTATTAGGAGGACGGTAAACTGAAATTATTAGAAACTTCTTTTTAAGCGGTTCTATTACTGTACAGGTGAGTATTTCGTATTTTGGTGTTGATGCACAGTATTTAGTTATTTTAGTGAAATATGGTAGGACACTGTTTCTTGCGTATAGGGCTACTCCCCCTCCCGTCTTTTCATCTTCATAATGTCTGTCCAATCTAGTTAAGAACAAATTTTCTATGTTAAGTAGGTTTATTGCATGATGCTCTTTAAGCCATGTCTCCGTGATAGTTATATATGTACAACTTTGAAAGATTTCATATAACTGGTCTAATTTAGCATATAAACTGTGTATATTTACATTTAGGAAAATATCCCCTTTCAGGTTTTTTAACTCAGTTGGTGATATATAAGCCATGATAAGTTGTCAAAGAAAGATAATTTATTTCGTATACCAGAGTAACTCTTGAGTGCTACATGCCAAACTGACCTGCCAAACATACAAAGAAAAATATACAAAACATTTAGTGCATTAACAACGTCAGTTCTTTTTTCATAGAGCTGGCGTAGCTCCATTGGTCCAAGGACCAGGAACATGGTTACAAGTGCTGAAACATAATATATTATTGTACAAATAGTTTTCCGTCGTTGTAAAGGGTATAGGTTTAGGACATTAATATTGTACATTATTGTGTATTGGTAAATGTAACGGGTAGCAGCATAGTACTGATATTTCATTAAAATATTGTTCAGAAACCATTCTATATATTGTAATCGTTCATTAGTTATATTCTGTGTTATTAACAAGTGAAGGTATCAAGAGATAAATATAGTTCATGAGCATGGTAGTCATTAGGTGTATTGATCAGATGATAGGTCATCAGGATACATTAAAAATGAGTAGTAAATTGTGTTTTATGTATAGTATCTGAGTCAGTGAGTCTGAGGGTCATTTGACCTCTATATACATCCGCGATCTTTTTACCTGGGGATACTGGTGTTTTACCTCTGCATAGTTGGTCATTTGACCTAGGTGGTTCGAATAATTTTGTCGTGTATTTGGTCATTTGACCGTCATGTGATTATAGTTGTTCAAGAATATTGGTCATTTGACCTACTAGTCACTCATGACTCGAGCATATTTGTGATTGGAGATCACGTAGGACATGGTCATCTGACCTATGAGTATTTATGACAGGGTATTACAGGTTAAGTGTAGTGCAAACGAACAGTGCGTGTTGAGTGGGAAGACATTTGAACTGAACATGGTCATCTGACCTAGGTGCAATGTGCCGGGTAATTCTGTCACAATGTTTTTTTCCCCTTTGTTCGTTGGAGGTCATTTCCTGCGAACATTTCTACAGGCAATGTGGTCATTTGACCGATGTGCTCTCATGCGTGATATCCATGTGGTCATTTGACCGATGTGCTCTCATGCGTGATATCCATGGTAATTGTTCTTATCGATACAGAATGATATCAGGTGGGCCATTCTCTCTTGTGCTTCATTATTTGTATGCACTCCGTCATAGAGATCGTAATATCGATGCACTGTCAGGCGATTTGGGCGATTTCGATGGATATCGCGGGCAATGTAAGGAGTATGTACTCCTTCCTCATCGTTTAGTTCTCCAATACCCTCGTTCAATATGCGTATCCTTTCATTTAGGTTGCGTTGCTCGGCGACGATTCTGTTCGTACGGTTTGCCCGGTTAAGTGACAGTCCATATACCGTGCCGAATATCACTGGGGTACCTGGTGCTATGGTGTGTATCGCCAGCTGCGCATCATATAGAAGTTCCAGGACTTCTTTAACTGCTATTCTGTCATCTTGTGGTTCCCTTAGTATGATATCCCTTGTACTGGTGCACTTCTCAGCCATGTTATTTATTCCCCCGAAAAAGTAGACGGCATCGAATCGATCTCAGGCCTCACGTTTAGATCGCATAGCTTCGACAGTGTGGCACGTCAGTCTCTGAATAGTTGCCCCAGGGAAGTATGAAACAACATAATCAATATTACGCCAGTAGCTCAGCTGGGACCCCATGTGCCTCAGACGTGAATCTCCTATTAATAAGTAGTGTGCGTTTGCCATTGTGTCCAAAGTCAGAGTGACCAGTATTCGGTCATAAGGTTGAGGTTGCGCGCGATTAGTCTCATTTGCACCTCATTAGGTGACTTGTTTGTTTGTCGCGGCTGGTGCCTGTTCGCGCAGAAGCTCGCGCCTAAGTTCCATGAGGAGTTTGCCCACGGCGTTCTGTCCATAATATTTCCCCAGGTTGTATATTTCGTCTTCGATTTCTGCACCTCCTCCCCAAAAGTTGTCACGCGTTCCTTCAATGAGTTGTGCGGGATGTGTGGCCATTAGGGACTCTTTTAGCTCCTTGTTTTGTCTGAATTTAAGATTTATGATTGATTTCATTACATCTTCTTTCTTGTCTAGCCAGACAGAGGTAAGTTTACATTGGTCCCCAGTTTTCTTTGCCGTATACGCTGATTTGGTTTGTACGTGTGAACACCGTAAAAAGCAACCGGATATGGTAAATTAAGCGACCCACTCCGACGCAAACCGACGCGCTACGATATGCCTTCCGACGCGCTACAATATGGTAATTTTGTATCGGCTCGGCTCACGTCGGCGTTGGTGGGTGCCCGGTCTCTAACAATAGAGAATATGAATGACCTCTATTACCATCTCGTGATAGATAATGTAAATCACATCCGTTACTGTCTAACAATAGAGAATATAAAGTGCTGGGTCCACCAACATACCAAATATAGCAAGATTAGTCACAATTTGGTTCTCTTGGTAAATCTTCATTCTTCACCTACTCCTTTATGTTGAGCCCCTGGAGTGTCACACTGTCAAGTTAGAGTAGCTAGAGCCTTCATAAAACGATGAATAAAAAAGGGGGTGTTCCACCAGGAACTAGGCCGATCTAAGGAGAAAGTGTGCTGTAAGAGAGAGGGAAAAGTGTGATGTGAGAGTGACTGAGGTTCTGTGAGGGAAAAATATGTTGTGAGAGTGACTGAGATTCCGTGAACTGAAAGTGTGCTGTGAGAGTGACAGGTATTGTGAAGAGAAAGTGTGCTGTGAGAGTGACTGAGGTTCTGTGAGGGGAAAGTGTGCTGGGAGGGTGACTTAGGCCTAAGATCTGCCAGGGGAAAGTGTGCTACGAGAGTGACAGACTGTGAGGGGAAAGTATGCTGTGAGAATAACAGAGATTCTATTAGTGGGACATGTCCTGTGAAAATGACTGTGGTTTTAGGGGGGGAGGGTGTCCTGGTTAATCAGTTGCCTATTTGAGGATTATATCCGGGAGGTTAAGGGAGGCTAAGTCTTTACCAATTAGAGCATAACTGAAACTGAGAGAGAAGAGCATAGAGCGTTATGGCATAAACCTGTAGGTCGGGGTGCTATCGACTGCAGTAGGATTGGAGTGGTCTGCGAGGGAACCCAGTGGGGTTCTGGAAACAGCCATCATGTCGCAGTACCTGTGTTACGGCGACTATATCTGCCTCTATTGTGAGGAAACCAAGGGCTACATGTACAGCGAACAGAGCAGGTCAGTGATCAGTCAGAACACCTCATGGGGGCTGTAGAGAGGGTGGCGTATTCTGCGTTATCATCTACCTAAAGTGGGATTAACACGGTGGGATTCACGAACCTCACAGGCCGTTTGTCTGAGACAAATCCTGTTGAGATATGGTACTGGAACACAATCTCCTCGTGTGAATGACAGGGTTTCATTTTGCTGAGACAACTTTTTTCCCCCTGCAAATGCTGGCGACAATCACCCCTAATAAGGAGCAGAATTTCATGAGATTTTGATTTTAAACAGGTTTAAAATTTAGAGGGGCATTTTGGTGAGACAAATGTATTTCACACGTCCCCCCCCCCCCCAATTTGTGAGTCTCAGTGGCCCCAAAAATCACCTATTCACACAGGGAAGTACCCTGAGTCGGCGACTGTGTACCCTGTGTACCCTTTGTAACCTGTGTAGGGGTTTAAGGGTGAGACTCTGTACCTGTTAAGTCTTCCCATGTGAATTGAATCCGCCATGTTACCCTAAGACTGTCCAATCGTGTGAATCCCACTTCATACAAAGTGTACATAGAAAGCACATAGGGTGTGTGTATGGACGCATACAGATATATTGCATGCTCCGGATGGCACATACAGAAAAATAGTGCATTGGCCAGAAAAAGTGGATGATAAATGCAATGATAAGAAAGAAATTGATGAGTGTTTGGTCTGTGTCCTCGTTCTCCAGTGCGCAGTAATATGAACGAGGTGATATCCGAGTGAATATTCTGAAGCACTCCAAACGAGATGGCGAATGGGGACTCAAACCAAGCGCGAAAATGTTTCTCATATTATCTTAGCCTGGAAATATTTATCTGTTAATCACCCGTTGAGCATGAGTTACCGTACCGTACCGTACGAATTCCTGATGTTAGCCTATATGGACCTTTTTTCCGAGGCTGAGATAATGACTGCTTTCAGATGAAAGCGGTTGCATGATCCTCAGAGCTCACTCTGCGCAATATCCTCTCATGCACTCGGATATTACTAGGCGCCAACTCCTCGAAGCATGCAGCCGCTTGTATCTGAAATCAGTCAATACTGTACCAGGAAGGCAATAGGAAGCAACCCTATTCCCCGATACACTACCGTCAGTTATGTATAAGTAGTGTTGTCTGTCGTGTCTTAAAGGCATATCCTACAATTCACAGTGGGCCACCTGGTGATTTTCAAATATTCCCATTCATCCATTGAAATTTGTAATTTGTGGCATATCCCAAACTCAAAAGAGCAAAATTTTAGTTTGACCTAATCCAATGGGTAAAATAAGCTATTTTTCATTGGTTTAATCTATATAGAAAATGTACTGAAAAATATGGTTTTCTTCAATTCATCCAAAAACATTTTAACCCTTAATAGGTAGTATCTTCCATGTACTCTATTCTGTGAAAGTTTGAGGAAAATGACATGGGTTTTACTATGTGAAAAACAACTTTTTAGGATTTCTATATAATCTAATATAAAATGATCATAATATTGATCTCTAAATCAAAATCTAGCACGGTGACCCTCAATTTTTAAATCAGATATGTGCTCTACAATATTTAAAGACCATTGTATTAAATTTTCAGAAATCTGACATGGGTCTTAATTTTCACGCCAAATTGTCCGATATGCCTTTAAACATATAATTCATGTCTAAAGAAGAAACCTATAAAAGTTTAAGGTCAGAGCTCATACCCCATCTAGTTCGAATATTGCGTAGTAATTCACAAGGCAAAGCCACGTGAATTACTTTTCAGATTCAGTCAAGATGGGATCTAGCTCTGACCCTAAACTTGAATAAGTTTCTGAATTTATGTGACCAATCACATTGACTAATGGGCTAAACTTTGTGACATAATCCCCCATTGAGCATTTTTTCTGAATACTCAACGGGCATTGGATACAAGTTCTCGATGTTAAGTCTATGGGGGAAAGATGCCTGGGGTGAGATCATCATCCATAATTCATGTCTCATTTATAACTCATTCTTTGTATAATATCTCATGTCTTATTCAACTCATGAAACCCCAGAAAGCATCAGTTTGAAACCCATTCAAAGCGGCAGGCGGTTCGTTTACGCCTTCAAAGTGTGATGGTGTAAACAACCGCCTCCCGCTCTCCCACTCTCCCTATATTGTCTGTCTTGTATTATATATGATCGCACGTTATTTTCATTTCCATTCGAAGTTTTTCATAGGATAAAGGTGAGAGAATATCATAAGAAATTAGTGACCAGTTGTATTGGACCTTATAGGATTTCAATAAACCTCGAGAATGGATTTAATAGTTTTCCCCAAATGTCATCAACAGGTATATTAAATTTACCTGTGTGGACAGATGGAAACTGATTACATATTGAAACTCATTTCTGGTATTAAATCAATGTATCCCGATGCATTTAAATGTCTCTTAAGCTAGAGCCGACCAATGGCAATGTGGTCAACATGTGGTAGTCGGCGACAATTGCCGTCCTAAAATGCCTGTCGTCTGGAATTATCTCCTTGGTGGATCAGCAAATAAAACAGCCATGAGGGGCTTTGATGGATCAGCTAGGACTTTCTGCTGAATTCGGGCCTTCCAGACATCGGCGAGGATCGTCGGCTGAATGTTAAAATCATGTCTGCCAAGCGTCTGTTGGGGCAGTTTTGGTGGATTAGCCACTTTAATCAAGTCCTATATGGGTCTGAGTGTGATAGATTCAATAATCTCTTCAGTGGATGAAGGTATGAAGTATGTGTGTGTGTATGTGGGGAGGGGGGGGGGTCTAATATGGAGTGACTTTGTTGAGGTAGACTGGAGCCATATGTCTACCCTTCTTCATACTTCCACACATCACAGTCTGTTTGTCTCTGTCTTTCTATCCAAATTCTGGGTCTGTCATTCCTTGTCTATGTATTTGTCTGTATGTATGCCAAACACAATTTGAAGAAGCTAATTATGTATGGGTATCTTTCTCTGTCTCTGGAATAGGTATGGTTTGAATGCTATATAGGCAGATATGTCACATCAGGTGTAACAATTTGAATACTATATAGGATGGTTTATCCCATAAGATATGGAAAGTCTAGGGCTATAATAGAGTATATAGACTTTCAGCATGCTGTAAAACCTCCCCACCATCTACATGCTAACCACTGAGACGTTGGAAACGGAACAACGGGCCAGTATCTCTGTGTCATAGAGGCATGCCCAAAATTTCAGAAATCCTGCGTACGGATTTATGGATGGCCGCTTATACAAACACCTGCCCTCCCGCCCTCTCTCTATATGGCGCTTCAAGCAGAGTCCTCACCCCTCATCCCTACACTCTTCAGCCGAGTCCATGTTCTACGTCCCACCGTCCACTCCCCTTCAAGAGTTCTCAGGAAAACATCTCTGCAGGCTTTGTATGCACCACAAATGACGTTTTAGGCATTAGATAACAACATACAAATATTCTGCGCAATTACTTGTATTATTAATCATAGTTAAGTTGTTAACCCCGGGCGGACGACATAATTCGTCTATTAATGAGCGTTGTTTAATTAGAGGCAGTTAAGGAGTATCTATAAGGTCATTAAACTGTTAACGTCGTGTCTGGTGAATGGGGCAGGTTGGATCTTCCTTCCTTCACACACCTTCCCTCTGAATGCTGGGACCTGGTTCAATTTTTTTAATTTTTTTTAAAGAATTATAGAGAACGTCCTGGCCATGCTGTACATGCTACAAAACGAGATGAACATTCACGGGGAATACGGAACGAGGCGTAAAAAATGCAATACAACTGGTCACTGTCTGTCTATTTGATGTACGTGTTGTTGCATTTGTAAGGAAGAACGCCAATAGGCGATTACATTTGTCTTTATGTTTATTGAATAACAAAAAAAGAGTAATAGTAGTGGTTATTTCACAGCTCCAGCAATGCCAAGGGACCTCCAATCACATCCTCGTATATACAATATCAGCTTGTAGATATAGGTACAATATAAATTTAGGGATTACAGGAATATGACGGTTCCTCGATTCATGACTACCATACCAAAAGACATCAAGTAGTGTGTCAGTTATTTAATGACATGGACAATTTGAGGAAGGAAAAAGAAAAAGAAAAAAACCCAACCCAAATATGTGTTTTAACGGTTAAGATTGGGGTTACCCGGTATAGATTCTTTCAGGCAGTGTTTTGAGATTCATTTGAATACGTCATAACTCTCAATGTTCCTAGACGGCGGAGCTAGACTGTTCTATACACTAGCACCAGCATACAGACATGATTTAGTGAATACATCACAATGGGTCACAGTGCACCAGGATCAATATTAATGCTAATAAAAGCGAGAGGAAGGCCTCAACAGTGGCAGCAATAGTGGGACTGTATAATCTGCCATTATTTCTGTTATATTTTGAGATAAACGGTATGGCGCCATTTCTAGCTACAGCAAAATCAGCATACCTATGTGACAGTTTATTCTTATTCATAACTTTTATATTTCACATAGTAACTTATGATCAGGTATTATGAAAATAGGTATAACATTAACAACATTTACATACAGTTATTTATGAAGTACAGACTCAAATACTTCAGAAACTTAAGATACCAAATTTAATAGGAAACACTAGTCACATACTCGGACATTCCAAGATGGCCGATATGTCGGAAAGTTCGCCTGTTTACATGAGTCAAAAGGCACCAACAGCGGAGATCAGGAAGTCGCGTTTCAAAAGTGGTCTCGCTGTTGAGATCCCAGTGCCGTTTGCTATGCCAGCATAATGAATGAGATATTTAATAGATATATATGTAATGAATAATTCAATAATTCCAAATTATTCCTCATGTTTTCCCCAAATTTCAGTTTTTTTAATTTCTTCTGAATGCATTTGGCTTGAATATCAAAACCCAAGTCAATTTTCCTGAAAATGTAATATGATGATCTCCAAGTGTTGTGGAACATATATCTAACTTACAAATCGTGGGTCACCGTGCTTGTTATTGATTTAGAGATCAATATTATGAATATAGAATATATAGAAATTATAAAAAGTTGATATTCAGATAGTAAAACCCGTGTCATTTTCCCCATACTTTCACAGAATATAGTAGATGCATAGTGTTTACACATATAGATATTAAGATACATATGTCACTGTCCTTAATTTTGAAAGAATTGAAGAAAACCATATTTTCAGTTCATTCCCAATGTGAATTAAGCATGTGTGAATTGCACTATTTTACCTATTAAGATTGGATAAAATAGACAAAAGGTTAGATATACACATTTGGCATTAGAATGAAACACAAGGAATCAGGGCCCTGTTTTTTAGTCACGACATCCTATATGGAAGACATCCTACAGCTGTCAGTGTACTAACGATAAGACATCTTTGGGGATCGGCCAACGATTGTCCCTCAAGGGCACTTAGGCTGCAGCCAGGTGTACTATAGACAAGACATCCTTAGGGTCACGTGGTTCAAAATGTCTTCCAAACTGTCTTAGACCTAAGACATTTATGGACATGTTGTACTGAATGAGCAACTTCACTTCCCGTAGGAATTAAGCAATGAAATTTTGACACAAGTAAAAGATACATATAAAATATATAATCGTAACAAATATGAAGGAGACCGGCCCCGCCGTTCCGCCGTTATTTGCGTTTGAGTTTCGTCATAGCAATCGTCTGCTCTGGTGGCCAGTGTCTATCAGAGACCATCAGAGCACACCTCCGCTAATTCATTCAGTGACCTTGCCCACCGACCGCCGCCAGCCGCATTTGTACAGGTTGACTCAGCGGGAAACATAATGCAAGGTTTACTGTGTGTAATTAATCAATTTATACTTAATTAGGTTTTTATAAAATAAATTGGTAATATAAGATTGCAATTTTCATATAATACAGACTTGGTTGGTTAATGGCAAGTGAAATATGCTACCAGTAGTGTCCCCAAGTGGCAGAGAATGGAACCTTTTGAGATTGGTGTATATACAACGGAATCAGGCGTATATATGACGTATATAAGATGGCACCATGGACACGTATATGTATGGAAATAACACCTGTTATTTAGGTATTAATTGTAGAGGGCATTGTAGCTCCTCAGTACCTCGCGTTTACACCAGGGGGTGCTACTGTCACGGGCAAAGCCGGCTACCAGTGCTCTACTGGGCAGTCACACCTCAGCCACAGCACGGGTAACATGTTAAGCACTACATTCCACTGGAGAGTGCCGTTTGGTTTTATTTTTTTTATTTTCACGGTTGGGCCAATAGCAAGATTCGCTATGGCGACAGGAGGCCTTACCGCTGAATTTGCTGAGGAAGAAGGATGGAAGAACTGTAAAGCATGCAATAACCGCCACGCTCCACCCTTCGGGAAGTATTGCAAAAGCTCTACTGCGCAATACTCCGGTGACTCAGAGGGGGACTCAGAGGCGACCGACTCCAAGCCAACTGAAACCCCAAGAGATGGAAAATCGACTTCTAACAGAAAGGCCTTACTACTTCAAAAGATCGCTGCAGCAAAACAACTTAAGCAAGACCTAGAAGAAGAGGAGTCGATTACCCTATTAGAGAGGGAGCTAGAAGAGCTACAGCTAACAAATACGCAGCTACAACAGAGGGCCGCCATGAAGGCCGCCGAGGGCCGACGGCACGCGCAACATGCAAGCCAGCCGACCCACCCACCCGTGACGACAGGAGCACTGGAACGCGACCTACTGCACGCGGGACTACAGGCATCGGGCCTACCCACCTCCTCGTTAGGAGCAGGAGCAGACGCACTAGAGGGCATCGTACTTCAGGGCATCCCACCCCAAGGTATACACAGAGACCAAGACTGGTTATCTAACCTTCACCTTCTTTCAGAGACCTCTAAACGGAAAAGATCTAGGCACTGGCTTAGACCCGATTTCCACCTATTGTCTGATAAGAAATACGAGGATATGTCATTCCGAGAATTGTTGTATGGAATGCATTGTGTATTAGAGTGCCTATATAGGGCAAACCTCCCAACTGTAACACCTGAGAGTTACCTGAGACACCTGAAATTCATTTCCATAAAAGGTCTAGGAAACGTATTCACGAGTGAAGGACTATGCCGGTATGAACACTCAGTAACGGGAATGATACTCAATGGCCGACTTCAAGAATACGTAGCCGCTGAACACGAGTCCATGTATACATTTCTTACGGTGGAAAACACTGTTAGCGCAAAAGGACTGAACCGAAAACAAGGAGGAAAACCCCGCAATTTTCAGAACAAATGCCCCAATGATATTTGTTCAAAATACAACTACAGTTTCTGCGACTTTGTATCCTGCAATCGCCAGCATATTTGTGCCTCATGCCGAGGATCTCATAAGGCCAAAACTTGCAGAACAGAGAGATCAAAAGGAGAGAAATCAGAAGCCGATCACTGTACAGGCTCGAATTGATGGTGGCGGGAAGAACCAGCAAACAACAGGCCGCTGGTTCGACTAGACATTCCTATGGACTCAGCTATACCAGCTTCAGAGACTCAGACCGAAAGTGATCCGCTGGTCATAGAGTCACCTTACGCAGCAAACAACCAGCAACCAGTGACAGATCCACAGCTGGTTCCTGAACAGTACATGTTTGTTGATATGCCAAAAAGCGATTTGTTTACAACCAGCGGAAATGTCACGGACTCAGACTCAAAGAAACTGAACCTCTTGTATTTCTCTGATAAATTGTGCGCCTCTACTGACATCTATGAAATTTATAACAAGTTTGACAATTATGTACCATTGTTTGATGCAAATGTTCCACATTTTGTAGCAGGTATTCGCTCTCAAATGAACCTTTATGGTTGGGCGAACATGCTACAAGGTGGCACAGAGGCGGTATTCAGCACGAACGTGGACCCAGACACACACTTTATTTTGGATGGGATCATGTTAGGGTTTAAAATTGTAGATCCCCATGTTCTAGTACCAGATTATTTTTGTGAAAATTATCATTTCGCTTCAAAAGAAGCTCTTGTATTTATTGATGAGATTATTTGTAATGAACTTGATAGTGGGAAACTGTCCAGAGTTGACAGAAAACCACATTGTGTACACGCCTTAGGGGTAATACCTAAGGCTGAAGGTGGGTACAGACCCATCACTGACGCAAGCAGGCCCAAGGGCACATCCATAAATCAGTTTATGGAAATCACCTTCAACCACTTTAAGTTTACCCATTTGGATAAAGTGGTGGAAGAGTTGAAGTGTGGCTCATACATGGCGATCACCGATTTAACAGCAGCCTATCGCTCCATCGCCATTAGACCAACTGATAGAAAGTATCAGGGACTCAGCTGGGAAGATAAAGAGGGCAAGTTTTTTGTACAGGACAATTTTCTTTCCTTCGGCACCAGATCAGCCCCATTTATTTTCAATCGTATCACTGACGCAGTCACCAGGTTTATGAGGGCCTCAGGTTTTACATACTTCAATTACTTAGACGACTTTTTGGTTCTGGGTGATAACTTTAATAGTTGTAAAGAGGCCCAACTATTCCTTCACAAGACTCTGAGGAGTCTCGGTTTCTTTCTAGCATACAAGAAAGTGAGATCCCCATCTCAGATACAACGATACTTAGGTATCGAAATTAACTCTGTAGAAATGTCCCTCAGACTTCCTGACGGAAAAATTGATAAGTTGAAGAGGGAACGCAGTCACCAGGTTTATGAGGGCCTCAGGTTTTACATACTTCAATTACTTAGACGACTTTTTGGTTCTGGGTGATAACTTTAATAGTTGTAAAGAGGCCCAACTATTCCTTCACAAGACTCTGAGGAGTCTAGGTTTCTTTCTAGCATACAAGAAAGTGAGATCCCCATCTCAGATACAACGATACTTAGGTATCGAAATTAACTCTGTAGAAATGTCCCTCAGACTTCCTGACGGAAAAATTGATAAGTTGAAGAGGGAACTGGCGTTTTTTTCCGGTCGCTCCAGGGCGACACGTCACCAACTCCAACGATTATGCAGCATTTTGTCGCACTGCGCGACAATAATCAGAGGAGGCAGAACCTTTTCATGCAGGGTAATAAATCTACTCACAAATTTCCCTACCAAAAAGCGTTACGTGAAATTGTCAAAAGGTTTCAGAGACGATCTATCATGGTGGACCCGCTTTTCAGAATGGTTCAACGGCAAAGCCTGCACCATTCAGGGGTTCCCCAGTTCAAACATTGTTCACACAGACGCATCAAGTTATGGTTATGGCTGTCATCATGGCAATGACGGGTTAGCAGGAGCCTGGAGTACACACGAGGCTAACAATGACCCCCACAATCACTGGATAACCGAGACTTTAATGGATGTATCAGACAACATTAATGTTCAGGAACTATATCCGGTAGTAGAAGCTTTCATACGCTGGGGCGATAGATGGAGAAATCAAAAAGTTCTCTTCATATCAGACAATACACAAGTAGTGAGTGCTCTCAATACAGGTAAAAGTCAAAATGACAATTCCATGGCCATACTACGTTTGATTTTTTGGCTCTCTGTCCTACATAATTGTGAAATATCATGTTCTCATTTACCAGGAGTTTGCAATACATTTGCCGACGCCTTATCTCGCATTTTAGGTGACTTTCCAATCCCTGTTCATTTCTGTTGCAGAGATATTGCAATTACGGGAAACACTAGACCGGAAAGCCACAGAGGTACGTGCACACGTATGGGCAAAAAATATGTGGAGAGCCTGTGCATCGCAATGGAAGAGATTTTTAACCTTCTGCAGAGAGATAATGGTTAATCCTATACCCACTTCGGGTTTGATTCTCTGCAGATATGTCATTCACTTATCTTCATCGGTATCATACAGAACCATTGACAATTATGTAAGCGCAGTCATTGCCCTTAACAAGGTTTATGGTCATGACATATCACACTTAAGGTCGGAGTTTACTTTTAGATCCACCATATTAGGTCTAAAAAGACTCCTAGGGGACCCAACACCCCTGAGACCAACACTTGATGTATCTGAAATCATGGAAATGTTCTCATTTATCAACATCAATGATCCCAACCATCGCTGTAGATGGGCATGTATTATATTTAGCTTTCGCTCCTTATTAAGGAAAAGTAACTTGGTAGTAGACAATGATGGTGATTTTTCTCATGTGATCTTGAGAAGAGATGTGCAGTTTTACCCATGGGGTGTCATGGTCATGGTTCGTAGCTCAAAGACTATACAATTTCAAAATAGAACGCATGACATCCCCATAGCCTATTAAAAAAACCAACCGCTATGTGCAGCAACTTGGTTAAGAAACCACATCCAAGAAACCATAGGTACTAAAGATTCCCCACTCTTTCTGTGGAAGGAAGACTCTTCGTATACACCATTGAACTATCGCAAATTATTATCATTTTTGAAACACTTGACATCTTGTATAGGAATAAGTACAGAGAGACTAGGGGTTCACTCTTTGAGGAGGGCAGGCGCTGCATTTATGCACCAATGTGGCGTTCCCCTAGAAGACATCCGCCAGACAGGGGATTGGAGAAGTATGGCAGCCTTGATATACTTAGCAAAACCCTTATCAATCCGTATTAGCACAGAATTATTAATTTCTGATAGGCTATTTTCTTCTATATATTAAATTAATGGGTCTTGGGTGAATAAATACTGTCACTCAACTCCCATTCAGGTGTTCGTGTCATTTATATATATGTATAATTCCAAATGTATTTGTTGGTATCCCTCAGCTAGATTAATGTATGGAAATAACACCTGTTATTTAGGTATTAATTGTAGAGGGCATTGTAGCTCCTCAGTACCTCGCGTTTACACCAGGGGTTGCTACTGTCACGGGCAAAGCCGGCTACCAGTGCTCTACTGGGCAGTCACACCTCAGCCACAGCACGGGTAACATGTTAAGCACTACATTCCACTGGAGAGTGCCGTTTGGTTTTCTTTTTTTTCTTTTATATTTATTTTCATTATTTACTTTATTTAATTAGGGGTGAATAAATACTGTCACTCAACTCCCATTCAGGTGTTCGTGTCATTGATATATATGTATAATTCCAAATGTATTCGTTGGTATCCCTCAGCTAGATTAATACGCCACTAGATAAGGCGTCTACAAGACGTCTAATAGGTCGAACTTCTAGACGCAAAATCCTACTGTTAGACGCGTTTCGGATACATATGTAAAGCAGTAAGTTTCGTGCAGTGCTCTTGTATGACTACCCGACGTGGGCATCGCCGCACCACGGCTCCCTACTCGCTTCAGCTACATGCTTCAGCCACATGCTTCAGCTGCTTCCTAGTATTTCTACTCGCCTCCCGACTCACCTCGTCGGTCTTCATCATCACCCATTATCAAGCCTCCCCCTCACGTCCCGGCCTATGGTTTCTAGCTATAGGCTCGGCCCCTCGCCTCTCATCTTCATAGGCCGGGGCGATGCACTGGCATCGGACGGGGTGCGGTGCATCATGCATCGCATTGGGGACCCCTCGGGGGAGGCTCACCTCTACAACCTCACGGCATGATTCCGTGTCTCCCCACCGGGCGGGACGTCGCTCCCCTCCCGGATCAACACGTTTGGCATTTGTTTTAATCATGCCTTTATGCCCTCGGCATTATCCCACTCAGACTGTACGTCATTAAAATTTTTCTCTGAATAAATTTTAATAATGCCAGTCCGGACTTAAGTTATCATTGTGGAGAATTGTAATTTTAGACAGGATGTACTTGGGGAGAGAGCCAGAGAGGGAGGGGGAGAAGGATAGGGAGTTGGACTCTTCTAAATACTTTATATAGGTGAGATATAATTGGTCCATTACGTATGATACGCATGGCATATGACCAGGACAATTAATACTCATTATCCTGAGGCAGATTTAACAAGTTAACATTCTATCAACAGTGTCGGCAGTTCACTGAAGTTTCATGTGTCACGGGTCCCCTAGGGCCTGTTTACAAATCTATAAATAGACAATAGGCGATGGTGGACAGGAGGCCGTAAACCACGTGAGGTAGATGCTTGGTAATACACAAACATTAGCAAATATGTAACGTGAAGTTTAGGTTATAAGGAAATGTATACTATAGCCACCTATACAGATGACCATAGATTCTTGTGTCAAGTATCCATCTTCCCGAATGAATTCCACCCAGAATCGCAATATCATTCATGATTTTGGTTTCTATCACAAAGGGGCTATTTGCCTATATCACCCCAGGAATGATATAGGCAAATATAGGCTGTGGTAGTTTTCCTGGCCTAAAGTTATCAGATTGAGGTAAATTTGTGCTATTGATAAGTATAGATTTAAAGAATCACTTTTTCTTCATTCAATATCTCCATGAGATTGAGTGGCAAATGACGGCAGTTGAGATCAACTAGCAGGAATAATAATGTGGATGTTTTAACATTAATAATAGATTAATTGAGGGGTGGGATAAGGCGTGCCTATTGTGCCATTTACTTGATTGCCATGAAATTATACGAGACAAGGTCTAACCATCCCCATGGCTTATGGTATGTATCTCATGTGTCAGGTAAAAGTGTGGTGTGCTTTTTTAGGCTTTAGGTAGAGGTAACTAGGTATTTTAGGCTTGAGGTTCAATTGTGGCACATACCGTACGCTTTAGGAAGAAGTGTAGTAGTCTTTTAGGCTTTAGGTAGAAGTGTACTGTGCATTATTAGTCTAAGTGGGAACCTTAAACATGTGAAGAAAAACACCAACGCCCGTTTATATAAATTAGCTAAGCTCAACGTGATGAAATAAGAGATTTATCAAAACCAGTTATTTAAAGATATATATTTAGATGATGACTGGCCGCATTATTAACAAACACCGTGAAATATTGTTTTAAAAAAAGGAACTATAAGAGGTCGTGCGACCAACTTAAGATATGACTACATGCTATAAAATTGATAAACTCGAATAATAAATGTTAGATCGTGCCAAATATACGATATTACCCTGTAAGTAAGTGATCTTGACTACAAGTTACTTGCTGTTTGTAATAGATTTGGAAAAACGCTCGTACGACTATCACTTTGTAAAACACCTGTTAAAGGTGAAAGAGATTGTCGATAATAATTTTACTAAAAAAAAGAAGAAAAAAAACGTGGCTCAGCTGGTCTACCGGGCCACTATTCGGCCACTAATGGAGTATGCATGCTTTTTACATGATGTGGCATGCCAGGTTGATATGGTGAAACTACAGCGGCTTCAGAACCGTGGCTTGAGGTTCATAGCCACGGTCAGTGTTGCTGATATGGGGGTGGACCAGTTGCATGATGTATGTACAATTGAGAAACTGTATATAAGGAGACAGAGACAATTGATAAGCATCTTTTACAAGTTGTCTAAGTTACCGACATGTATTGCAAGTGATACCAAACTGCGCAAATTTATTGAGCGCAAATTCAAAGCAAATGGCTATAAGCGCAGTCCTGCTTACCGCGGTCTGCAAACTTGGAACAAGCTAACTGTGGAAACCCAGAAAGGCACCGACCAAGGGGACCTTTAAATACATGGTCCGCCGCAAACTGAACTTGAACAGAATATAGTATTCCATTTCATGTAAATGGTAGGTTATTTTATGTATTTTAAAAACGGAAATTTACTTAATATATGTATATGGTAGCTTTACCTACATAGGGAGACAATTATTATTTTGGGATTTCTCTATGAAGGAGAGAAGTGAATATGATTAGGCTGAAGGTATAACCATGGATTATACTCAGCTATACTCGGGTATAGATAAATATAATTTTTTTTGTAACAGGTCCCAACTCTTGCCTATTACTTTTTCTCAGGTGAGAAAAAACTAGACTTATATTAATATCAACACCACACACCTGCAGAAAGGTGTGGTCCTACCCAACTGCCAAAATTACCAAAAGTAGGATAACTGCACTGACAAAAAGATCAGCGAACCATATCATATAGATTAATGATAATTGAAAGAGCTGGTATGGTAAATTTGGTAAATAAACCAATTTAACAGGCCATACCCTCCCCAAGAAGTACAAAACAATTGATACACATTCTACAGACGTAAGTAAACCTTAACATTTGTATTTTTTAAACGTTGGGAATCTACCTGTGAGCGACGTAGATTTACGTCTTGTGTTTACTGGGATCAGATTATTGATCTACATTTACCGCTTAGACTAAAACTGTGACTGTATATTTATCAAATTATCATCTTCATCAAATTTACTACCTATGTTGTAACTGACAAACTCAATGTACTTATTTACGGAAGACCTGTCACTAGACAGATTGAATAAACGTTTTAAAAAAGAAGAAGAAAAAAAGGAGCTTTTCAGAGAAATGTTGTGCATACTACAGGCTTTAGGGAGAAATGCGGTTCGAAATCCAGGCTATGTGGAAGGTTAACGCGTATTTTAGGTTTAGGGAGAAGTATCTTGTTATTTTAGGCTTTAGGAAGAAGTGTGGTGCACACTACGGCTTCAGGGAGTAGTGTGGTGTATATCTAAGGCCTCAGGAAGAAGTGGGGTACTCACTACAGGCTTTAGGGAGTAGTGTGGTGTGTTATTTTTGGCTTAAGGATAAATGTGATGCATACTACAGGCTTCAGGAAGAAATGTGGTGTGTATTCTAGACTTCGAAGAAGTTCGGTGTGTATTCTAAGCTTTAGTGAGATATGTGGTGTGTATTCTAGGCTTTGGAGAAGTTTAGTGTGTACTTTAGGCTTTAGGGAGAGGTGTGGTATGTATTTCAAGCATCAGTTAGAACAATGGTGTGTATTTGACTCTAGAATGAAGTGTTGTGTGTGATCAAGAGTCAAATATCTGGCAAATCCCTTTTTTGTCTTATCATGGAGACGTGGGCCATGCTCTACATATCTGAGCCTGTGGTAATTGGCGTAGGTGCATGTCATGGCACTTGTTTTACTTTTTGTACTATGAGAAAACGTGGTTACTGAGCCCGTACGGATGGCCGTTCGAGGTCATTTGATGATAAAAATACGGCCCGACACCGCGAGTGAGAGGGCCGTATTTTTTCATCAAATGACCGAGAACGGCCACCGTACAGGCTCAGTAACTACGTTTTTTTATTACTATACACCTCCCAATCATTTCAAACGGCTTTTTATTAACTTTACAAAGAGCATAGAGACTACTGCAATTCACTACGGCCCGTTGTCACAGCGGGCGCGAACATTATTTATACTACACCCCTATAGTAGCGGGCAGTATTTCATACATGTTCGGCCATAGGTGTATAGTAATGTTATTCAATTCTTTCAGAAGTGGTGTATATATCCACATGGTTGCGTAGATAATAAGATTGAGAGTAGACAACCTTACTGTTGGTGAAACAATCTCAGTTTGAGGTCACCGGGAACGTCATCTGGAATTTAAGCCCTGGCTCGACTGGTGCGATGCGCATATAATCTATGGGAATATAATTAACCCGTCAACCTTTTTTTTATTACCACACCTATGAAAGATCCAGGGGACGGGGTCAGTGTCTTCGCTCTCCGCTAGAGGATGTGGAGAGCCTGTCCCTGCTGTGTGTGATTCTGGTAAGCCCGTCCATGCAAGTGCTGCGGGTCTGCCCGGATTACATAACTCAGCTTGTATACAAGACCGAGTTTGCAGCACATCAGGTCTTCTCTATGCGTTCCCTCTGCAGGGAGTGAATCCATTTTTATCCTACCCCTAATATAAAATGCCATAGGCTTAACATTAAGTTTCCGTATGCCATGCTGACAGGCATACAGAGTTTTATATGCCACCAGTGGCATTCAGATTTGTCATCACGTAATATTCAAAAATCGAGGAAACAGGCTAGGATAAAATCAATGTATAAAGACGAGGCGTATCGATTGAGAGATGTGGCGTCCACCGCATTACTTGGTGGATTAAATCACAACCTGATTTATTTTAATCACGGCCACCGCATTCCATTCCTGAAGTTTTGGCTCCAGACTTCACTTGGCTTTGCCTCATGAAGTCACTATGCCAAACTCCAGTTGTGGCATGCAGTGACAAAGATCAAAACTCATCCAGTTTTACGATAATACCTCATAATGGTAGTAGGTTTTTTCAAACCCTCTCGGTGGTTGAACGAGTCTTTGTGCTTCAGCATATGGATAAGTTCCCTCGGCTTTACTTGGCACTCTGGTGTCAAGGCACGGTGAGTGACGCTGATCTGTCTGCATCACTACGAATTGAAAGTAATAAACATCCTTTTTTATTCAAGTTGGAATGTCTGATTCTGTAAGATAAGGCCATATAGTCATCTCTATAACGAAAACATTCTGAGCCAACCTTTGTAGTTCTCATAGGGTGGCGTTACACATCACCAGAATAAATATGATCTTTCTGAAGCTGGGTAAACTTTAGGAGGCCAGATCCGGCAACCGCTACACAGATAATCGCAGCAAAATTCAGGGGTATGCCACACTAATACAATAGAATCATTGCAATGCTATCAGTGCTGATATATATACGTGCATAGATATACATATACGCGGGATAACTTCCCAGTCAATACAACAGGGAGTATATCAACCTGTACCTGTGCGACGGATTCAACGTATATCATGACCGTTATCTCCTAGTAGCTAACAATGTAATATCCTCGCTAATCGCTCGGATATTACAACGAGTCAACTACTCAGAGATTATGGCCACTTTTACTCAAAACCAGTCATTATTGTGTTTATATTTTACACAGTGCGAGAGGGTTGTATTTGACTGGGATTCACACAGGTGCATAATAATGTGTTTTTATGATGCTTGAATTAGAGTTGTCTCGATGTTTTTAGACATACTGAATGTGAAGAACTATATACCAAGAACGCCATTTAATTACTTAATCTTTACTTACTCTTTTGAAAAACAGCAGGTCACGAGGTACGGAGGGACAAATTGTTTTCATTCGTCATTAAGTAACAAATGACACAATATAAAGATCAGATTGATAGATTTGCTTTTTACTTTGACAGTGCCACAATGGACGGTCTGTTTGTGTATGCTGATCAAGACAGGAATCAACCATCCGGCATCCCAAATGTGCACGGTAAGCTAGCTATCATACCAGATCTATACTCAATGTGCATTGTGAGGTGCCTATCATACCAGTTTTATACCCAATGTGCACGGTAAGCTAGCTATCATAACAGATTTATGCCAAATGTGCACAGTAAGTTGCCTATCATACCAGATTTATACCCAATGTGCATGATAAGATGCCTATCATACCAGATTTATACCCAATGTGCATGGTAAGTTGCCTATCATACCAGATTTATACCCAATGTGCACGGTAAGATGCCTATCATACCAGTTTTATACCCAACGTTCAATAATGGTAAGCTGCCTATCATATCAGTTTTATACCACTGCGCGAAAACCACCAATTTATTCATGAATACACCATAGCGTAAGTGCATTTATCGGCTGTATATTGAAACATTTCCTCTTCTATACGTCAGCATAATGGCTGTAATTGCAGCAAAGCGTATATGAAGAGAAATATTGTGTGCCAGACATGTATACACGGGTCGTTTACATTTTGCACGTCTATAGATGAAGCGTATACACAACGGAAAATAGGACTACCTAGTATACGCAAAATCATACCTATATACGCCGGGTGTATGTGGTTTTCGCGCAGTGTACCCAATATGCACGGTAAGCTGCCTATCATACCAGATCTATACCCAATGTGTACGGCAAGCTGCCTATCATACCAGATTTATACCCGATGTCCATGGTAAGCTGTTTAGTACACCAATTTACACCAACGAGCACTGTTAGTGATTTATCATACCAAAGCAACACCCACTTTGCATGATAAGCTGGTTATTATACAATATTTATACCCGATGTGCATAGTAGGGAGGAAACCAACAAGTTTTGGTCAAAGTCATCATTCTCCAGGAGTTTGATGCGGTGTGATATGAACGAGGCAATAGCAAAGTTCATATCACTTAGCATTCAAGCAAGTAATAGAATAATGACTTTCACCAAAACGCTTTCTGCATTTATCTCACCAATGTACACACTAAAATAATGGATGATGCACAGGATAAACATGATGGAGAACAGTCTGCAATACTTGTAGGGGCATGGAGAACAAGTTCCTATTGTGAAGCCTATGGGACAAAAATACCAAGGGTGAGATAAAAAGCTGTTGATCACACCCCATTTATACCCAACGTGCGTGGTAAGCGTTTATTACACCATATTTACACCAAATGTGCATGGTTAGCTGTTTCTTATACATATTTTCGTCAAACTTGGAAGCTATACTGTTTATTGTATTATATTTGCACCAACATGCATGGCTATAGGTCCATGGTTAAGCCCAGCGTCCACCTACTACGATACGGCTCCGATATGTTCACGATGCATCTCCCGATAAACAATCAAAATCGCGTTAGAAGGTCACCTAATATTGGGTCAGGTGACCACGTTTCTGCGATTAGGCACCGAAAAAACCCTTATGATGCGTGGTGGATTGGCATTGACATATGTCTACGATTTTGCATCTTCCGGATATGTTTCCGGTATTTGCTTTTTGTATCGATGCCATATCGGGAGGTCTAAAATTCTATTGTGGTAGGTGGACGCCAGGCCTAAGCTAATCTTTATACCATATTTACACTTTACATGCGCGGTTGGCTACCTATTAAACCATATTCACACCAATACAAATAGTTTGGTTTCGATTGGTTTACCTTTCTTACCACAAATCTACCAGTAAATGATCATACTAACGAATAGTGAAGAACATTCAACAAAATGTTGTTGAATGGAAACCATGAAAACTAAGAAGTTCTACAGAATAGCATAGATAAATGTATAATTGGGTTCCACTTCGCTTCTCAGAAAGTTACACCAGATCGTTATAACATTGTCAGTGATTGAAAGTATGATAGTTCCCAGAATAGGTTACATTAATTAAGTCAATTAGAGTGAAGTTGGTGAGTTATAATGGCGCAAGGTGACGCTCTAAGCGAGCACGCCATCTACTGGCCCAGTTCATGACTAGTCAAATCACGTGACTAACTCAATCGTCGCCGCTCTAGAAACAATCACAGTCAGGAAAAAATTACCACCCACCCACCCTACATGAACTTATTAGACCTACAGCCTTCTGCCTGTTATGTAATTGATTAATCTTGTAATACTCCGCTTCGTATTACACAATGTTGTATTACTGCTAAACTGCAATTTGCATACTAAGATACTAGAAAAATCATCAATGTATGATAAACTTACTCTCCATTTTTACTATGAATAGCTTATGTTCAGGTTAATGACATGAGTTGAAATAGTGAGTAATTGATAAGAACGTCACCACTTAAGGAAGTCAACACAATTAAGGTCAGTCTTTTTTAAGGGCCAAGATGTTATTCGCCCGTTTATTAGAGCGTGCTCTCACATTATAAAATATTAGAGCTATTCTAGCCTTACTCTTTAGTCAGCAATCATATTTTGTTCTGTTAGGTATAGTTACTTTATGTTTCTGTATCTATACATTTAAGTGGAAACCTTGAGTGTACTCTGTGCGTTCATTCTCATAAAGTTTTTTTTTTTTTTTTTCCAAACTTTTATTCATACGGGCCAAATGCTCAGCAGTAGTAGCTGGTTTTAACGCACGACCAGACTTGTTACAGGTAATTCCTTTCTTTGAGTATCACAGTTTGATGAAATTATGCATTTTTCAATAACAAATGTACAATCAACAGAGCTCCATTGTTCATTAGACACTATATATGGTTAAACAGAATGTCTCTTGATTTCATTACATAGTAATAGTAGAATGGTAAGATTGTCCATCACAGTAAATGGGAGTAGATGATCCACTAGCCTGCTCAGGTTAAGTGCAAGTGCAGTGTAATTTAACTGTAGTTGGTGAAAGGGGGTTGCTCTCACCAGGCCATAAAAGGCCATCACCTCTGATGTCTGAGTGGGTGTGTGTGGGAGGACCCTGTGGGCAGTGACCGTGACCACCTGCCCTATTCCGGATCTAAATGGGGATAGGTTTGGATGGTGTGAGAGGCAGATAGGCATGGAAGCACCCCTCTTTCGGCAGAGGCATGTGGCAACCGGCCTGACACCCCACCTGGTGGACACCATAAGAACTGAGGTTTATAGGATTCAGGGAAAGATGATGGGAAGGGTTTGACCTCTGAGTTCAATCCAAACTTGAAATCACTGTGTTGGAAGCTGTGGTGGCTAATTAATTGTAAGGTACATTAAAGTAGAATATATTTCATTGAATACTATGTAATGATTTAGATGATTATGCCTATTTATGCTGTATGATGGAAAATTTAGTGTCTGTACAAATTTCAGCCTAGCTACAGAGTGTTTCCATGGCAGCATGAGCTGTCTACTGGAAGGACAGATCAGTTTATGTGCTTGGGGGACTTTTTCATATATTTTTCAACTAAAATAATTGATTAATATATTTGATTATAATGTGAGGAGATGCGTTTAGGTTAATATTGAATGAAGACTATCAAAATTATTTCATAGACCTGTTTGCTTTGGTTTAAATATAGATTTTCTGTATATATATATATATATATATATATATATATATATATATATATATATATATATATGTAAAATGTCAAGTCCTGCTTTTGAAGTGAAGGTGGGTGCAAACGGACGTCACAGCCACATCCCATCTGTTTGGGCTGACGCCATGTATCACGACACAGAGTGAGGGGGCTTCCCCTCTTTGGTTGATATTTGAGTAAAAATAAAGTTGGAGACGAGATGAAAAACAGTCACTCCACTTATTGCACAATAGTATGCATCAAGGGAACTGCTGGAGAGATCGGCTACATGAAAGACAATAATGTCTTGTAGTTTGTTTATTTTTATGGCTTGGCTATGAGGGGGAACTTATAGATGTCCTTATAAGTGAACCTAAGGGCTGGCTGATGAAGTCAACATCTTGAATTGGCGACTGATGGATTTGATCAATATTCTTTAAAACATGCTATATACATCGCCTACAGGTTAGAGTGCTCAAATACAGACTTCCATCGTTCTGCAAAATAATTTCCCTTCACTATCCGCGTGCTATTCACTGCGATATTGGGGAAGGAGCAGGGTGCCAGTGTCTCAGGCACCCCCTGGTACCAAATACGTTTTGATCCTAGAGTCAGGCAGTTGCAGAAATGGCAAGTTGACTGGGTGCAAGTAGGTTAGAGAAAACTATCCGCAGACTTAATTTTACCCAAACCTTTTAATTGTTATTCATTTATAATTGCACACTCATTCATCATCGATGAACAAACCTTTTGCTCCTAGTTCTTTTTTATCAAGACGTGTTTATTCCAAACAGGATGAAAGGGGTAATTTTTGTTCGTCTAACTTAACAGACGATCTTCCACACTAATACCAGTCGGACAATACATTGGACAATACATTAGAAGTCACAATACATATATCATTGTTTCTACCATCATTGTTATTTACTAGAGTTCAATTATTAAATATTCTCGAACAATTCTTTATTACATGCATTTTGACATCATCCCCTGCTTTCCTTAGTTGAAGTTATTTAGTCTTATGCCCTGAAAAAGCGCAGATATTTTTGTACTTTTCAGTATTCGTTTTAGTTTTTGTTTTTGGCAGATTGTTTTTAGTTCTACGGTTTCACTTACAGGATTTAACTCACAATGTTCAGGATTCGTACAGAGAAATGTTCAATGTGCACACAAAGGAAAGTAGGTCCGAAGCATAACCAGACGACGGATAATCAAACCCAAACCCTCTTATGAGGATGGTACATTCGACGAGAGCTCATCAATCTCGTTTGATTACGGAGAGAAATCTTCGTTCATAGTCTCATTTGAGAGAACCCAAGGACAAAATCGGTCTGAAAGACACTTTGTAGGAAACTTGAACGAGGGATTTTTATGGTTGAAAATGGTGCCACAAAGTAGAATTTCTGGGAATTAATTTCATCATATATGAATATATGTGAATCTACCTAAATAGTACAATAAATTTAGTTTGTACTAGTTTGATTTCTGTGTTTATTTGTAGCAGGGACTACAAGATGACTATAAAACAGGCCCCTTATTTTTTTATTTTATATATTTATTTTAATCTCTCTAGTTATTCTGTAAGGGCTTTCAGCCACAAGGCCGGTGTGAGTTTCCCTCACCGTTATATCCGGGTACTCATCTTTTACAAGCAAAATACATTTCGTCAATAGCAAGCTATTGAGCTAAAACAATTTACATGGTTATTTCCAAAAAATGAAGATTTCTCTATAGTGAACACACCTGGTACTTATGTCAGTTTGTAAAGTTCTGGTCTATACATCCCTATCATGGCCAAGTAATATTGGTTTCTATGAGAAAAAAGTAATTAGCCCTAATTATTGAGGAACAAATTGACTGAATTGGACCAGTCATCATTTTAGTTAGTGACCTCTGATGTTTGCAGTACGACTGCCATACTTTGAATAGCCTATAATACCTCTATTATCGCTCAGCTCTAGTTCCCAGTATGCCCACATGAGGGCAGGTTGCTCTACCAATGACTCCTGAGTTGTTCAGTGCCATGAGTGGCCTCCTGACATGTGTGACAGACTGGAACGGGCGCTCAACTGGAACAGATTTGGTCTCCCCCTATTGGCTGTTGGTACAACAGCCAATGAGAGCGCAGAGCTCACAGATGCCAAGCCTGTGATATCAACCCCCTGCTATAAGGGTATAAAACAAGGAACCTTTCTTGTCAATAAACAGTTAATTTCTTGACTCATTGTAGTACATAGTACCTCTGTGTTTGAGTTCTTCTCCCTCTTCTTAAGGTCTACTCCTTACACAAGTACTATAAACCTTCGGGTATATATCAAACAAGATTCACAAGGTTGATCTGATTCAAATCACATGTCAAATTACAAATAATGTCTTTCTGACTTATACCCAGTTATCATCAATAATCAGTCTCCAAAGTGAATAGGCATCATACAAAATTAATAGGCCGCAGTCATTAGCTTTATCTATTTTTCCCTGTATTTCTTTTTAGCGGTGACGTTCCAGGTGTACACGATGCTGCGTTACAAACAGACGAAGAAGTACCGCGAGCTGGTGAAGAAGTACGGACTGAACCCGTCAGATGAGCAGCTCAACAAACAGGTCCAGGACGCCAAGGTAGCAATAGTGTTTTCAGCAAGAAATGGCTTATAATGCATGTATAATCTATATATACTACACAAATAATGACCTTTAATGAACATATATCTGTATAGATTACGCAACAAATGGCTTTTAATGCATTTATATCTGTATATATTTCATAAGTAACAGCTTTTAACCCTTTAAGGACGTGGCAGAGCTAGGATGGGTGCTAGCACTTGATAGTGTATTTATCCTACCCCTAATAAAAAACCGCCATAGACTTAACATAGGGAAAATTTATGTGGCAGGCCGTGACATAATTTTTTTTTTTATGCCACTAGAGTAATAACAATATTGACCAATCAGAGAGCAGGATGTCAGCTACTATGAAAAAAAGTTCTGTTGGTCAATGATTCAATATTTATCTTTTAGTAATACAAAAGCATAGAAATGGTTTTTACTGCATTTATATCGGTATAGATTTCAAAAGTAACAGCTTTTACCCCTTTCAGGACGTGGCAGAGCTGGGATGGGTGCTAGTGATAGTGTCTATCTCTAGAGGACAAACACATTTTTGATAAAGTCATAATTTGATTTCTATTCTGTGATATTTTTGGTAATTGGTAACATTTCACTTATTTTAGCTTACTGATATTGATTTTGATGTTAAAGCTATATTTCCTAAAGATTTCATGTATATTGATAAATTATTTCCTTGTCAAAATTGATTTTATTGATTTAAGATAAATGATGCCTTGAGGTATCATTTGGCCTGGGCCGGTTGATGCCATAAGGCATCATTTGGCCTGGGCCGGTTGATGCCATAAGGCATCATTCATTCCTAAAGGGTTAATGCATGTTTATCTGTATAGAGTACACAAGTATCAGCTTTTAATGAATTTATATCTGTAAAGATTACAAAAGTAACAACCTTTGATGCATGTATATCTGTATTGAATACAAAAGTTACAACATTACCGGCCTTTTAATGCATATATATCTGTATTAATGACACTGGTAACATCTTTCAATGCATGATCTGTATAGATTACACTGTTCAGGGATTTCCCATGCATGGATATCTACATCTTACAAGACAAATCGTGACAAATCGCAGGCCACTGCGGTATGTTATGTTGATGCCAGGAAAGCGTTTGACACAGTCCCGCACTGCTTGTTACTTGCTAAACAGGGGTCAGACCTAGGACCGCTATTATTTAACGTATTTGTTAATGATATGTGTGACAACATCAACGGAGTGTGGCATACAATAATGTGGACGACCTCGTCTTGTATGTAAATCATATTAACCCTCACGTTGCGAGGGCAAGACTGGAATATGCTATTGGTCACATCTGTAACTGGTGTGATGGTAACGGTCTGCGATTGAATACAGACAAGACCTGTACATGTTGATATGCTGCCAGCTCCAAAGCTAAATACCTACCACCTCTCGATATCATGTGCGGTCCGACCAAACTGACCATGTGAAGTTCGTATAAGTATCTAGGCATCCAAAATGGCAGAAACCTGGACTGTGCCCAGCAAATTAGACAAATACAGAAGTCTGCCATAATAAAATCTTCAGGTTGAAAAAGATCAGGAAGTTAATAACCAAATCAGTTGCTCTGCTGATATACTGTACTACCATAAGGCCGATCATTGAATATGGAAGTTTTGTTTTGGGGGGTGCTAGACTAGAAGATCTAAACTCATTACAGCGAGTTCAAAAGAGGGCCTTACGGGTGGCCCAGGGCTTCTATAAAAAAAGACAGATTATCGTAAATCTACATCAAAGCACCGGAGTAGAATTACTTGAAACCCGAAGGTATATACAACTTGCAAAACTAATGTTTAAGCATTCACGCAAGCATGACAAAATAGAACCAACACGTAGAGAAACCAGGAGTACCCAAAAGTTGAAATTTCGGATAATTCGACATAAAACCTCACGCTTTACTAAATCACCCATATATTTACTGTATTCTCAATCGCATTCACTTTCATTCTCTAGCAAGATAAGATATAGGAAAACGCTTGTTACTTTTAGCCTAAATCTCCTTTGCAACCTTTCAGAAAATGGCAGTTGTGGAAATGGCGGACAATATGGCTGAGCAGGCTCGTCTCTTGGGCAAGCCTTTCTATTATGGACAGGTCATACAGGTCAGTATTACTACTATATTATCCACCTAATACAAAGTATCCATAAAAAACACATGTATAGAGAGTGTGTATGGAAATACCCGGCGCATACGGATATGTAGACTTGCTCAAGTCTTTGATTATGAACATTCATTAACTGATTAAAGAAAATCGGAATACAATTCATTATAGCATGTGTCCTTCTCTGACTGGCCCATGAATCAAAGACTTGTCCACTCTGACCAGAATCTCCTGTTTATGACCCCAAGCCACTCCCTGTAACCCTATACCTCCCTCTACCCCTCCCCCCTCACCTCCTCCAGTTCCCTGCCTGCCTGTGTTTTCATAGCAATATATTTCGCCTACTCCTGACTATGTCTCGATTGAGATCAAAGTGAGAGGGTATCAATCTCCAAGCAGGTATCCTGACCAGTAGCAGACCTGCTTGGGGAGTGTGGCGCTACATCGCGCCAGTCTACACGGGCGTTTACGGATGAGACCAGTCACTGTGTCACTCAGAAGGGGTGGAGGGGTAGGATACAGGGACTGAGGCCAGTCTAACGGATATGTTGTATGCTCCTGGTGGCGCATACGGAAAAATAGTGTGTATAGGAAAATGGTAGCCTGTGTTGTAGCCCTTGTCTGCCCTTTTTTTCCGCCAAAAACTGTTAAGAGACATTACGACATGCTACGACACACTCTGACAACAGTGCTGCGATTGCACTACGACAGAGTAATTCTGTGTTGGAGCGTGTTGTTACGTTTTCCGAGCATGTTGTAACTAGTGGGTGCGCGGCCTTGCTATATGATTACTATTTCTATTGAGACAAAGAGCAGAATTACCAATGTCATACCTGCGTAAGAAGGCCCTTATTAAGGGAATTTTAGTCCTGGAAAATACTCCGGACATGATGAAGGGTACCGCTTGTGCGGGGTGTTCGCTCAGCTGGGTTTTCAAGTTTCCTGGAGTCCGACGTACAAGTATTAACACTGCACGAAACTTACCACTTTACATATGTATTCGAAACGCGTCTAACAGTAGGATTTTGGGTCTAGAAGTTAGACCTATTAGACATCTCGTAGATGCCTTATCTAGTGGCGTATATACATGTCCATGGTGCGGTCTTATAAACGTCATATATACACCTGATTCTATTTATTTACGCCACTATCCAATAATTCCGACCTCTGCCACTTGGGGACATCAGTGGTAGCATTTTCCATTTGACATTAACCATCCAAGTCTGTATTATATGAAAATTGCAATCTTATATTACCAATTTATTTTATAAAACCTTTATAAAACTTGATTGAGTATAAATTGATTAATTACACATAATAAACCATACATTAAGTTGTTTTTTACCGTTTTTCTGATTTTAAAAAAACTTTAAAACACCATTTCAATGTGTGAACAGTCAGGCTCACTATATAATCGCCTCCCCCGAGTGTCTCTGTGCGCCTGAAGTCCTCCTCCCGACTCCGACTCCGACTCCGCCCCCCCTTGTTAGAAGTAGTGTGAATGCGGCCGCCACCCTCACAGCCATCCGCTCAGCCGCCCGCTCTCAGGACTGAAATCATCTTTCACACCCCGAGCGGCCGCTAATCAGTCTGCAGGGAGGCGGGGGGCGTGTACCAGGACTTCGCTGTGGGTAGAGTGAGTGTAGGGTGGTGGGGTGGTGGGGTGTCGGGGGGGCAGTGGGGGGTGGTGTTGGGAGGTCGCGGATGGCGGGTCAGTGTTGGTGCATCCTCTACCAACACCCACAGGACGGGGTGGGCCGCGGGTCGCAATTTTCCTTTTTTTTGGTATCATGTATACGCCTGGGGTATATATATTGTGCAGGGTATGTTTTATCTTAAATACGCCAGGCGTGAAAGTCAGCCAAGTCACGCACGTCTACAAATGGAAACTGTCTCGTAGACGCCCGAAACGCAGACGCGTATAAGAGGTGTATACAAGTATAAACAGGCCACGATACAGCCGATACGTGCGTTATCGCTATGGCGTATATATATGTAAAATGGTGGTTTTCGTGCAGTGTAAATATCGATGTATAGGGGAGGCAGGGGCGATGGTGAATCCGGAAACCGTTGTCTGGCATTCTATTTGGATCTGAAATTATTAGACTATGAATCATTTTCTATGAATATAAACCAATATGATTTATCTATTTTATTTTTATCTTTTATTCATTTTTTAATCAATTTTCCATGTATTTGCATAGAATTGGTTATTTGATCAACTTTTCAGCTAATAGCCGGCGTTTCGTGCGTTTAAATAGGTATACCTTTCGATATAACCATCGACAGTCCCCGCTTAAGGGGTCACTTGGCCCGGAACGGAGGGTGCCCCTTTAAGCGCGGTTCTACTGTACATGTATTTAATCTCAGCTCTAGTCAATGCGATGATATTACGATTTTCTACCTCACCGACTGTATTGTGATTCTAGTGTTTCTCCTCTGTGATTTTATTATACTTTTACAGTATAATATAGTATAACGAAGAAGTGCGTATTGCATACACTCACCTTATGTACTGACTGTATTCTAAAATCCTATCATTTCGTTCTTCAAACTAGTTAACATTAAACATGAACATCTCTTATACCTGTCTTTACTTATACCATGTGATCGAATAACTTTTTTTTTCAAATATCACCTATTCATCATCATTATTATTGGTGTACCATAAAAAATACTGCATTATGTTTATTCAAGTATTTGTCAATAAGGATCAATCTCCATAGTCGCTGTCAACAGATAGGAGCATTTTTTATCGTGGTTGATATCAGAACATCTGAACATCAGCAACAAAGGTACATCTTCATGGGGGGGGGGGGACATTTTCTACGGCTGTTCCTTTATCGCTGAGAAAGGAAAATTCATGTCCCAAAATCGCACAGTGTGTAATGGCCTCTAAGTACTAAGATCTAGTCAATGAGAGATATATTTATGAACAGATATTTTGGTTAAAACGCTGCACTGGTTTTGGTTTTCAGCTTCTTCATGTGTTCACCAACAAGTTCATGCACATGAGCAGCGACGACACGAGTGTCATTGACAAGAGCAAGATGATGGTATGTTTCTCACACTCTCCGTATGACACCAGGGAACTGTTTTTTAAATTAAGAACGGTATTTGCTGAACGATTACGATTGGGACCATCCTCAGGCGACAGTGACCACGATCGGAGTGTCAGTCCCTTTTTAAATGTGGTCTGCATAATTCCAGGATAACTTTTGCAATTTTTATTGTGTACTTTTTTTCCTTTCTAAGTGGAAGATGTTTTGTTATAAAGGATCGAACTCCCCTAGCATCGGACCTAAAAACAGTAAAAGTTGTGACCTTTAAAAAAAAAAAAAAAAAATTTTCACTGATCTACATGAAAGATTGTCCCATATAACGACGGATCACTTTAGGTAACGAGAATGCAACAAAGACCATAATAAGATCAATTCGTTTATCGTTCTTAATTTTTAAAAACACCTCCCAGGGACCTGTTTTTAAAACTAAGAACGACAAAAGAATCGATCCTATCGTGGTCCTTGATGCATTCTCATTACCGAAAGTGATCCGTTTTTATGGAGGACATTCCTACATAACGATCAGGAAAATATCTTTATTTTGAGTGATTTAAAAAATCTTAATCATGATCCACATCATCCATAGGTTTGCCCTACCTCCATTATCGGTCTTATTGGAAGACAACCCCAAGGGGTGTCGCACCAGTACTTGGCTATTCCCAGCTCAAAATGGCCGCTTAAAGTGTAGTTTGATTACATTATTATATTTCGCTATGCATAAATCTATTGTACAGGCACAAAGAATGCTTATTTGCAAACGGGGACTCAGAACAAACACGAATATGTTTCTGATTTTATCTTAGCCTGGAAATATTTATCTGTTTATCACCCATTGAGTATGAGTTACTATACTCGCAAGCCTGTTGAGTGTAGTTCCTAGTGTTAAGACGTTTATAAGAGGCTAAGATAATTTACCTAACTATACCTCTGAGTGTAGTATTTTACCCCCATAAACATAATATGTACTTGCCTTACTTACACTAGGTGCATTATTGGATTGTATAAAAAAGTGCAGTACCTTATTTCACTTGTATTCACAACAGGTGTCGCTGAAGTCGTTTAGTTCTAAGAGTGCCCAGTTCAAGATTCAGCCCCGCTACAAGATCAAAGTCGAAGGAGAATATGTAAGTACTTTAACAGCCACTTGACAAGACCCAAGGTCAAAGGAGAATATGTAAATGATTTATCAGCCACTCAACAAAATCCAAGGTCAAAGCGGAATATATACAGTTTGATAGCCATACTACAAGATCTAAGGTCAAAGGAGAACATATATTTAGTTTAACAGCCACTCGTCAGCTTCCAAGGTCAAAACGGAATATATAAACAGTTTAATAGCCATACAACTAGAACCAAAGGTCAAAATGGAATATTTAGGAGTTAAACAACCACACTACAAAATCCAATGTCAAAGGCCCAGTTCTGCGATATTTATCATATAAACTCATCATTTCTGTTGAATCCTTCATTCTCAATGCTGGGCAATGGAATATTGATGTTTTTCTTTGATTAAGGAAATAGTTGGATATGATTTCATGAAGGGAGTCTCTAGATCTGTAAACATGAACTATTCAATGCCACCTTGAATGTCAGACTTGATTGGACATGGTTCCTCCTTTCAGATCGAGGTGCACGACCAGATAGTTTTGGAGAATGTGAAATCTCAAGATAACTTCCTGCACGCCAGCGACCCCTACCAGCTGGACTCCTTCACCCGCGGGTATGTATACAGCTACATGACCAGCAATCACCAGGGCCCCGTTGCTCCTGTTTTTGTGGTATCACTAGCTATAATCGGATTGCAATTTTATTTTTACGATTACTTTAACGGTCTGACTAAAAAAGCGTTGCTCCAGTAATAATGGATTGTATCGCTATATTTCCACGGTATCGCTAATTTTTACGATGCGATTAAGATACCACAATTCAGGTGCACATATTGAGTGAGACAGGGGAAGATTAATTAGTTATTTGATTAAATACAGATGGCACCATAGTTAAGACTGATCTGACACCTGGTGGTTTGGATTGCTATTTCCTATAGGTAAAAGAACAAGGGGCAGGGGTTGGTGGTGCCACCATGGATTGTTATTTGAAATATCAGACAAGGCTGGTTTTAACCTACAGCGATATGATCCGCAGTGCTGCGTAAAAATTATCACTAAATGCCATATTTTACACGGTGATGCGCCTATGCGATTGCGACACGATCCGGAAAATTTCAGGAGCAACGTTTTGGGCCTCGGATTGCTATTCTACGATCTGCAGCTCTGTCATAATCCTAGAGCAATGGGGCCCAGGGGGGCCTGAAGACCTGTCCAGCATGCAATGCTGCCGCTTCTTGGTCACTCTAGTGCATTCAGCGCTGAATTAGGTCAAAATTTGAGATATTCGATGAAGGGAATAACAGGTTAATGTTAGAATATAAGTCATAATAAATATCAGAATCATGTTTTCAACTACGAAATTATTCTAGCCAGATACATTAATCCTTTGATTTATGGAATTTTATGTTCCTAGTGGAGGGTCAAACTTGACATGTCAAAACATCAACAAAGCACATTGGCCAATGGTTACATGATGGAAATGCTAATAGAGGGAGAAGGATCCATCCCATAATGCAACTGACTATCCCAGATTGAAAATCAGACAATTTTGAGTTGAAAAATTTAGAGGCACCACCGACAGACTTCCTGGGTAACTCAAGGAATCTCCGCTGTTTTTGTCGCCCAATGGAAACGGGCCCATAGGCTGATGCTGTTCCTCTATATCAAAGAACCAGAACCCCTAGAAAGCCCACTCACGGCCGTTCAACGTTGTGCCTAGGAGACAAACTTGTTTTCAGGATAAAGGGGAGATGGACATCCGGTTACCGATTCGACACATATAAATTTTGGCCGCTAGGACAAATACCCCGGGTACCAGGGTACATTATTAACAGATCTAGTCTGACATGTTAGAAGCGTGAACCGGATGTTTTGCTCCACTCTAGGAACCGGTACATGCGTGCCACCAGTTCACAGCTCTGCATGGCGAGTGGGCCTTCCAGGGATTCTAGTTCTCTGTCTATATAGAATACCTGTGCCAGTTACAGGCTGATACGATATAGATTACCTGTGTTAGGTATAGGCTGATGCCATGACTAGATTACCTATGTCAGGTATAGGCTGATGCCGTATATAGATTATCTGTGTCAGGTATAGGCCGATGCCGTATATATATTACCTGTGTCAAGTATATGCTAATGCCATATATAGATTATCTGTGTCAGGTATATGCTGATACTGTTCCCTTATTATCCATCGTATACAAAGCGCCCATTGACAATGTATGGGGACTCAGTACACCTAGACCCATTGTAAAAAAAACCATAGCTGTGGTATACAGATTCAAACCTGTGGTATACGGCCTCAAAACCATGGTATACGGGAAGAATAGTCCCTTTTTGCTATTGTTATACCCTTTAATGGCAATTACTGCAGCAATTAATACAGCAAAATCATTTGCTGAGATGGATAATGAATACAACAAACGATGATTTTGTGGACAGGCGGCTCTGTAAACCACTCGAGGTTGATGTCATAATACACTCGCTAACGCTCGTGTATTACAGCGCGTGAACCCTCTCGTGGTTTACGGCCGCTTGTCCACAAAACCATCGATTATTGTCTGTGTATATAGATTCAGCTAAAGGATGATGCCGTTCCTGTAGAGAGTTTACCTGTGTCAGCTATAGGCTGATGCTGGGAATATGGTGTTATCATGTACACCACCTTTAACATAGGTGGATGTTATTGATTTAGATAAACCAATATTAACCCTTTCACTGCGACATGATGCCTCCGGGCATTCCCGGGTGAACCGCCGCATGATGCCTGGAGGCATTCCCATGGCTACCGCCGCATGATGCCTCCAGGCATTCCCGTGTGAACCGCCGCATGATGCCTTGAGGCATCATAAACTCAGATTTTTTTCCAATTCACTTTTTCAGTCGATTTAAGCACAAAAGGGTCAGAAATTTTCCATATTAAATAAAACAGTTTTAAAACAACGTATCTAGTCTAAAAAATTCACAGATTGAGTCAGGCCTATGGACAAGTTGGGCCGGTGTTTCAGGGGTGCATCTGGTAGAAGCCTGCAGTGTTAGTATATAGGAAAGGCGTAGGGGGCGCAGCGGTACAATTCCCACTTCATTTTGGAGTGCGGCAGTTAAAGGGTTAATAAGCAATATGAGTACATTAATCTTCTAGGTCATTTCTAACCTATCATACACCATATTTATAGGTCAGAGCTGAATGCTGGAGTTGAAATGGCGAGTCTGACACTGCTCATTCATTACCGCCACGAGAAACAGAACCAGTGTTACCTGAAGGTAGGTGCAATCTTTGTACTTCACCAGGCAGGCATTTACATCATCTTGCTTCATATGACTGATATGAAGTCTCATTTTAACCTGATTGTTAAAAAAAATCTTATCGAACCACTTGATGTAAGAGATCACAGGGTAATGGATTTGCCTCAATGATAATGACCTCAGGGTAACAGGTTTGCTTTTATGATAAACTTGTCGTAACAGATTTGCCTCAATAATAAACTTGTTAAGACCTCATGGTAACAGATTTGCCTCTATGATAGCCTTACCATAACCTCAGTGTAAAAGATTTGCGTCAATGATAACCTTGCAACAGGCTCGCATCTCTATGAAAACCTCATGTTAACTGGTTGCCCCTCTATGAAAAGACTTTGCCATGACCTCATGGTAACAGATTTGTCTCCCTATAATAACCTCGCCATGACCCCATGGTAACAGATTTGTCTCCCTATAATAACCTCGCCATGACCTCATGGTAACAGATTTGTCTATCTATAATAACCTCGCCATGACCTCATGGTAACAGATTTGTCTCCCTATAATAACCTCGCCATGACCTCATGGTAACAGATTTGTTTCCCTATGATAAGCTTGTTAAGACCACATGGTAACAAATTTGCCTCTGTGATAACCTTACCATAAAACCAATATAAGAGATTTGAGTCGATGATAACCTTGTAACAGGTTTCTCTCCTCTATAAAAACCTTATCATGACCTCATGGTAACTGGCTTGCCTCTCTATAACAAATTTGTCATGACATCAGGGTAAGAAATTTTCCTCTTTATGAAAACCTTGCCATAACCTCATGGTAACAGATTGGTCTGTCTATGATAACCTTGCCATGACCTCATGGTAACAGATTTGTATCTCTATGAAAACCTTGTCATAACCTCATGGTAACAAATTTGTCTCTCTATACTAACCTTGCCATGACCTCAGGGTAACAGGCTTGTCTCTATAATAATAACCTTGTCATTACCTTAGGGCGGTGACGTCATCAGGATGTTTCACAAGGACCTCCAGGCCTATCTTGTCGCAGAAGGTGGATTCCGTGTACCACCAGAGGAAGGAGGTTGGTGACACAATGAAATTATATTTTTGCAGAATTGCCTCACTCAAAACTTCTATATTCAACAAAAAGACTACTATGGAAAGTGGTGTAAGGTCCATTTCATGCTGAACAGATGTCAATGATACATCTGAGTAGATGGTTTCTTGATTTGGCCAGAGAAAATATTGGCACAGGATTCAGACCAATCGTTGGATAATCAGTATCAATATATGACCACAGATACAACTGTGCTTTATCTACAATCACATTGCTGTTTTGTGCACTCTTCAGTTCATTTACGGATACGATTGGAAGATCCAAACGACCCACGCACACTGCAGCGACCCAAGTCAGGCATCACATACTGGCAGTTGGAGCTTGCCTCCAGCATCCTGAAAGGTGATGTTATTCGCTGGGAGACGTCAGTTCGGTTTCGCCACATGACAACAAGGCGCTACCTTGCCTTTTCTGAAACCTCTGAGATCTACCTGACAGACGATGGACTGGATGCCAAGACGGTCTTCAAAATGTACTCCATGTCCCAGGTAGAGAATCGCAGCTGTGAATGGAATTGAAAAATGTTGTTGTAGGGCCCATGAAGCAATCAATTTAAGTAATTTGGTACTATCTATTCGTAATAACATGTCTCACTCACTTTTATGTTGGCTTACATAGATGTTGCCATGAAACATATATATTGAAACCTATTTCTAATTGAGGGGTTTGTTTCAAATGTAGTATTTGTCAACAAATGGCTTCCCTAATGTTCTAAAACATTTTAGCCTCGTCCCCGCTTATATATATTGAAACCTGTTGTGTTTCCTCCTGGTGCAGGTTCTGGATGGAGACATGATCACCATTGACAGCAATGTGAGGATCCAGCATGTCGTCACCAACTGCTGGCTGCACGCCTCCATAGGTAAGGTCAATTATAGGCCTGGCAACCATATTGGGAGCTGAAAACTATATGTTGGAACTCTCCTGGAGAAAATCGGCACCCCGATTATCGTAAATGGGGCCCCGATTTTGGAGAATTTCCACACATATCTCTGAGCCTGTGACATATCACAGTCCGTAATCTTCTCTTGTATAGTAACTAAGGTAAGAGTATGAAAACATGATTGTATGCTGTAAAATTGGTGAAAGATGGTTAAATAGTAGTAATGATATTATGTCTGTGTTCCTTACCTTAGAATTGTTAATCATAATATGCCATATCTATATTAAATAAATTGTTTATGCTATGCAATGCAGACCCGTTTGAGAATATGCTAAAGTGTGATTAGTAAATAATATGGTAATATTAAAAATCTGAAAACAAGAAATTTCTAGGAAATAAGTAAATTTCGAACCATGCTCTTGCTTGTCATCGATTGCATTACATTTCTTGTTCGGAGGAACAGATCATGTATCTGATTACAAGAAATAAAAACTATATAAAAAAAAGAATTATAAAAAAAATAACCCTGAAAACTAGTTATTTTTGAATTGCTATACAAAAGTTTTCATAACTTTAGAAAAAATATTTATTCACAAAGGGTACTATAGTAAACCAGAGGTTATAGGCTTTATTGTTATATATATTTCGGATTTATTGATTTCAATAGTAGTCTTTATTTATCCTCAGACTCCTGAGGATTTATTCATCTGTTTTTATTTTTGACAGATTTTTTCTAAAATCATGCTAAAAGTAAGGCAAAATTGTTTGACTTGTAGAATATGAGTGAAGGCTCCATAGAATTCCATATGGAAGCAAAATCAATGCCCTGTTAAATCAAGTAGGGATTTCTTTGAGTATCATTGTGATACTTTAACTTTTATTGTACTCATAGTAGAAGTCAAAATGGACTGTTTTGTTATCAAGATAGAAGAGTAGCAAAAGGCCCCTTTTTGTGATATCTGCAATATGTTAAAGCATTATTGTGGTAGGCAATAAAATGGAGAAGTAAGGCTTTGTTGGAAATGATGCAATATTCTTACATTATGATTTCAGACAATGTTTTTCCTTAGGTTATTAATTACAAACAAATGTAATTAAACATATTCGATAGCCAGCACAGGTCAATATATAAATATTTTTAGGGAAACACTATTTGAAACTGGATCACACCTTAGTCCCTGATATGCCTTCCTGACTTCTATAGGCCAAACAATTTCGTTTTTCGATAAACTTGATGAAAATCTGTTTCAAACGCCATGTTAGTCCAAAAAACCAAAGGGCATTACTAGGATACTTTGGACTGGAGCAAGCTCAGGATAGGCATTGCATTGCCAAGCTGTTTTACTCCAGTATAAAGAAAAACCTTAAAAGAAAAATCAGGGTACCCAATCCCATGGTCAATCGGGGTACACACTTTTATGGGTAAAGTCAATCATTTCTCTACATTCAATTTGATATTTTTCTCCCCGTGTGTGGTTCGATCAGGTCACTGATCTAGTCACTTTCGGGATTATTTTTCGGTAGGAAAAGAATGTGCGTTGGCCGCCACGTCGAGCTACCATTTCTGTAGATTCATTTATTTTATAATTTTCTTCATGAATATGTATGTTTTCAGGGGTTCCATACAAGAAGCATGCCAGCGGAGGGGACCGAATGTGGGACGATGCAGAACTGCTGCAGGTAACTCTGATTTGAGGTGGAGCTAGCAGCTTTTATATAGAGACAGAGTTAGTGTGACTGAATGGAATCTGTTCAGAGATATTTTGATCAGAAATACTCAGCGAGTTCGAAGAACGAGGTGAGTATTTCTGACCAAAATTTCAAGGAACAGATGGAATTTAGTCACACTCACTGTGTCTATTTATCATTATATACCTAGAAATTATTAAAAATGCCATTCTACAACTCACTAAATAGTAGAATGAGTGGTCACATGGTACAGAGGGACGTATGGATATTCTTTAGTCACTCAGTGACGAACGGAATTTGTACTACTATTTAGTAAAAGTAAGACATTCGCCCATAGGTTTATAGTAATATATCTGAGGAGCCGAGTGACTGTGATGTTTCTAGATAGTTACCTGGTGCTGCTGCTATCCTCTTTTGTATTGCAAATAATCTGTTAATGCAAAATATATGCCTACATTTCTGTCCATACTGATAATATACATTATTTATTTCTGACCATATAGTAATGAGACTCGCTTGTATATTTTTATCAATAGATTACATTCATTATTTCTCACTTATTCATTTCTGTCCGTCCAGTAATGCTGAAGATGACTCACTCGTTTATTTCTATCATACACTACTTTATCAATGAGTGTATTTCTCACTTATCCATTTCTGTCCATCTAGTAATGCTGGGAATGACTTCCTTGTTTATATCATACACTACATTATTAATGAGTAAATTCTTCGCTAATTTGAGAACTGTTCACATGGCAATGACTACTCAGAGTCAAGATTGGAGTATATTGTATTTATTATCACTGCACGAAAACCACCGTTTTATTCATATATACGCCATCACGGAAGTGCATGTATTGGCTGAATATTGACTTGTTTTCATTTATATACGCCCAGGCCTTATATACGACAGACACGTCTTGGCTGTATTTCACACCCGGCGTATATGAGAGAAAATACCCTCTGCCCCCGCCCCCTCCTGCCCCTTTGTGTTGGTAGAAGTACAGGTGTCCTCAATAGGAAGTCCTCCCCCTGAACCCCCCCCCCCCCCCCCACCTCCCCCGCCCGCTCTCAGTGAAGCCCTGTTTACTGGACGCTTATATATACGCCCACAGATGAGGTGTATACACACGGGGATTACGACAACCTTGTAGACGCAAAATACCTACTTATATACGCCGGGCGCATTCATATGTAAAATGATGGTTTTCGTGCAATGTATACATTGGTAAATTTTATATGTAGTATAACAATTGACATGGGGTTATACCAGTGAGTAATCCGAAGGGACTACGAGCAATTGAATTGTAATATGAACAATAACGAATACATGGTATTGAAGATACATGTTAATTATACATGGAGTATTAAATATGAATGAGATATCAGATAATGGAATTACGATATCTGTAGAGTTTATCAAATATAAGCACCCGGAAAGAACAAGAAGTGTAGGGTGGGTGGGTGGAAAATTTATACGTGTTAACAGTTTGAGTTGTGAGCGAGGACTGCATGTCACGTGACCAAATGTGCTCTCAGGAATGTCCGATAGAGGGGGTGAGTGTCCATGTAAGCGCCCTCTGGAGTCATTACTTCTCACCAAGTTCGCTCCAATGCTGAGAATGACTCGCTTGTTTGTTTCTATCGGAAACTACATTATTCATGTCTTTATTTCTCACTTTTATCATTCAAATTCTAACCATACAGTAATGCTGAGAATGCTTGTTTATTCGTATTACTGTTCTACATTATCAATGAGTATATGTCTCACTCATTCAGTCCTGCCCATACAGTAATGCTGAGAACGATGCACTTGTTCATTAGTATCCATATATAAATGATGCATGCTGCGGTAGTTCGTGATAGCATCAGAGCTGTAGCTGTAGTGTTCTGTGTTTGGCAGGTGGCAGCACACAATTCAAGACAGTACCAGGACGCCTTCACCCTGCAGAAGGTGCCCGAGAAAGAGTGGCGCAACTTTAACTACATCGCCGGCATCCTGCCCTTCATCGAGGACCTCATCGTCAAGGTGATTATCAAACGACGTGTAAAGTCTAGGGACCTAAGTTTACCAAGTTTGAACCTTAACCCTTTAAGGACAGCCAGAGCTGTCACCATAAGGATGGGTGCTAGTGATGGTGTATATCTCTAGAGGACGACCACATTTTTGATAAAGTCATAATTTGATGTTCCATCCTTTGGCATTATTGGTAATCAATAATATTTCACTTATTTTAGCTTACTGATATTGATTTTGATGTTATAGCTACATTTCCTGTAGATTTCATTGATATTGATGAATTATTTCCTTGTCAAAAACAATTTTATTGATTTAAGAGAAATGATGCCTTGAGGCATCATTTGGCCTGGGTCAGTTGATGCCTCAAGGCATCATTCATCCTTAAAGGGTTAAGGGTAAGGTGCAGTCAAAACTCAGACACAGTATTACAGGGTACAACGGTTAGACAAAAGTGGAGGGCTTATATAGACCCTCCAGAGGTTACTAAACTTCCTAATATCGCCCTGGGTAAGTACAGGATCTACTCCTGACTGGCTGGCTGCACCTTGACTCCCTGTCTTCCATTTTCTGATTTATAACTGGAGAAACCGAATATAATTTTAAATGTATATGTAGCAATAACTGAAATTTCCATTTCTGGCATCAGATTTCCAATTTGAAGATTTATAAAAACCGTTAAACTGCAATAATAGCGGGTTATGGGTCAAGGGTCTATCACCATACAATGATGGCAACCAGCGAACATCGGATCCTGTAAACAGACTGAATTATGGGATACCGCAATAGGCTCTATACAACATGAAGGGGCAGTCACTGCAGGTTTGGGCTTTGATTGGCTGCTTAACCAACAACCAATAGGAGATGACCAATCTCATTCTGGTCTGCCGTACATGCGCACGAGGGCGCTTGGGACACTTTCTGTGTCATTGTTAGTTTGCCTTCCACCATGTGAGCAGGTTAGGAATTAGAGCAAGCGATAATGGGAGGGTCCATTGAAAGTATAGCAATTGTATCATAAATATCATAGTCCAGGAGATGGGAGGTGATTTTTTCGTGAATGAGTATGAAAGGTCTAATAGTAGTTTCTAAAGTAAAAACATAATACTGATTTCAAAAACTGAATTCTTACTCGCCACACGTTGATCCCAAAACTTGGCATTAGTTTTGAAAATTTCTATCTTTTATACGCCATTTATAATAACTATTGCAGTGATTTTCCCATGAAAATTAAAAAGTTTCGTATAGTATTTAGAGTGTGACATTGTATTTGACCATGACCGATATTTTAGAAGGCAAATAAGAAAGTGACTTTACTTGTCACAATATAGACAGTAGGTTATCAAATGGACATCTGCAGTAGACAAGAACCTTTCACATGAACGACATAGCCTTTTTTATAATCCAAGATGGCTTCCTTATGACCTTCAGATGTGAGCATCCGTCTCTTTATTCCACATCATATAACTATGGATTATTATATAATACTAAATTGGGATCATATACCTATTTGTTGTGCTATCGTTTCTGTTATTCCAAGGGGGACCAGGTGGCAGAACGGTCTGAACAAAACCCGGAGACTTCTACTGGTCAATACCATAAATAATAGACTTTAAAAAATATGAAATATAAATATATATATAATATATATATCTTGCACTACTTGATATTTAGGATAGAATGTGGATTAGAAATACTCAGAATATGTTTCCAAGGATGAGGATCTTTCCCCCACAATACTATCAAATACAACATTTCTTTCCTGCACTACAGTCACTCTAAATGAAAATGTAAACATATAGATGAAAATGTATAAAAAACGAAAGAAATTCTTTAGAAACCTGTGTTCTTTCTTCTCAATGTGCATATTGTATAGTAGGCTCCTCAGATATATGATCAGATCATATCGATATGATATAGCTTGTATTATTGAGACTGACAGACGAAATATCATTTCCAATATTATATTATTATTGTTAAGCTCTACACCTTTGACTTCAGCGGAGAAAACCTGGGAACTTGCTGACGGCCATGAGAAGTGTTTCCATTCAAAAGGTCAGTTTACTCTCTGATAATCTGAATGAAGACAATTCTTGTCTTAAGCATTTGGCAGTAAAATCTTTACTCTCGGGTGCGTTGCGCGATCTGGTGGAATCTGTTAACTCGTTCGAACAGAAAAAATTCTATAAAAGCTGTTCGCCACGTTCCACAACAATTTTTGTCTTAAGCCCAATGCCCATCTACCAATTTCGGAACATTCATGTACCTTTGTCGGCAACAAACGGACAGTAATTTGTCTCAGCCAAGGCATCCTAACGGATCCTAGTCGGTAGATGTAGGACAGCTAGGCAAGGGTGAGCCACCGATTAGTAGACAGATTTGCTTAGGACTAATATCCACCACCCCATCTCCTCAATGTCCGCAGATCGAGCAAAAAGTTACGTAATTTGCCTGCGAAATTCACCGACTCCTATACGATTTGCAAGCTAATCGCTCAACCCTGAATCGGTAGATGGGCATCAGGCTTTACACCAATGACAGTCTCTGATTCAGTCACACTAACGACAAACGTCTGTGGTTTATACCATGAACTGTCTTTCATTCAGTTACAATAACGACTAACGTCTGTGTCTTATAGTGATAAAGCCCAATACACATCTACCAATTCAGGGTTGAACGATTAGTTCCCAAATTGTATAGGAGTTAGTGGACTTGTTGCGGGCAAATTATGTAACCCCTCGGCCTGTGTCGGCCACCCAATCAAAAGCCATTTACCAACGTTCCATTGTCAGCAACTGGATTTATCAACATGTTGATAAACTTTTGGCGACCGATTTAGGAATGTTGTACAACAACTTGTGACAAAACAACATCTCACGGGAGTGGTTTCACTAATGATTGGCTGACGCTTGCCTAGCTGTCCTACATCTACCGACTAGGGCTGACTCCGCTAGGATGGCTCACCTGAGACAAATTACCATACCTTTGTCTGCGACAAAGGTACATCAATGTTCCGAAATCGGTAGATGTGTATTTGGCTTAACTGTCTATCATTAAGTCACACTAACGACTAACATCTTTGTCTTATACTGCTAAGTGTCTATCATTCAGTCACACTAACGATTAGCATCTCTGTCTTATAACAATCTAGCCTGTATTGTCAACATCACTATGGTTTGATATCATTATATACCATAATTCATTCTTAAATCATCAAGAATTACCATAATTTGATGCCAAAGTGACTTGACAAGCCATTGAAAGATGACACATACTGGGTTAGATGTGTCGGAAGTTCACAAGAATGTAATTGCCAACTGTGCAAGTCATTCACTCTCCAAATACATAGTTCCTTTTCTCAATGGTTCATAACAAACCTCTACTCTACGCACTCGCTGAAGCTGAGGTTAGGTTTGCACAAGGTTACTGAAACTCACAGAGACTACGATTAGGAGAGTGAAGGTCATTAACATATTTTCGCACATGCACATCGGGCACATCCTGCACGTTGGACCAAGGTTAGGAGTGTCTCACTACACAAGTTCCGAGGCATTTGACAAACGCCCTGGAATGAGTTAACATGTGTATTTACCAAATATTGCGGTATACAACTTGGCGAATACAGCTGATAAAGTTTAAATAGCTCAAAAATGCCAAAACACTTGATAATAACAAGTTCACACGAGTTCCGGGTTGGACGATGCTCAGACAGACTTTCAGTCAGTGTAATGCTAGCTTCGAAGTTGTGGTTCACAGTGTCAACATATAGTTATGGGGAGTGACTTTACAATATTGTTATTGATCGATTTCGCATTCATCTAAACCGTATCACGTGAATATTCCACATTAGATTCCTCGATACTTGGTAAATACACACGATAACTCAGTCTGGGCGGTTAAAAAATAACGTCTTTGAAATTGTGATTCGAGGGCATTCACCATTTTTAGATTTTCTGCCCAGATGAGTGCCTCGACCTCTCAGCCAATCAGATTGCGCTATTTTTTCAAAGTGTGCAGTCTGTCGCTCAAAGCATGCAGTCTGTTGATATCCAAAGGCACCAGAACAAAGTTACACAGTGTACAGTACAATCTGTGTACAATAACTGTACCCCTATGTGTAGTATTGAATCTGTGCATAGGTATATAATAATATACCGATAATACTGCATCATCATCAATCTATCATCAAGTCACACTTTTGACTAACCTGTGTGTCTTATACCGATAACAATCTATGATTCATTCAGATTAATGTCTTCCATTTGCGGCTTATAATGATGTCAGCGATACCAAATACTAACGTCTTCGATGCTAATGAAAAACTTGAGTGTTATTTTGTACGAAATAAGTTCTGGACTAAAATGATAAAAGTATTGAACTGATAACGACTGTTTATAATTAATCCTTCAGACTCTGACGGACCTCAGCATCTTCTTGGAAGATGAAGCGGGAAAGGATGAAGCCCGACAGAAGCTGTTGCGCCATCTGGGGGTAAATAAACACACCATGCACATACTCATAGTAGGGGGTCATTTCATCAGCCCCATAAATATTTTGGGCCTACCGATTTTTGAGAATTGTTTCTATGTCAATATTGATTCTGTATGAAATTTATTAGGATCCATTAGGATCCATTGGTTGCCATGGCAACGGAATTGATCAAAGCTGTATGGAAATCATTAGTTTCCTTAGAGACGGTCATTTTAAGGTGTCACATGTCTATATTTGTAGGAAAGAACTAATTTATGTGTTTTTGTTCTATTTTTGGCGGCCATTTTGGATTTTGGCTTGTAATTCGAAATTCCTACATTTCCCAGAGGTTGGACCCAAATAGAATGAAAGAGCAGAAAAAACTCTCCTAGAAACAACTCTCAAAGATCAGTAGGCTGATGAAATGACCCCCTACTATCATACACAAAGGCCTTCATCAGGCCCTCTCGACCTTGAGTCTATAATATTTTTGTTGTTCGATTTGGTTGGATTGGTTTGACAGCAAGTTAACCATTACAGGTTCTTACCAGACCTGCTCAAGGTTCTTTTAACACCACAGGGGTGGTGATCAAATTTATGTAATGAATTCAGGTAGAAATCTCAGCCCTAAATATTTACCGAGGTGAGAGTGCTTTTTCTTCCCACATCACATAGACATCTTATGAGAAGGATTGGCCTTTGATATAGCATTATAACTCCTCTCCATACAGCAGGCCCTCCTTACCTTGACTCTATGACAGTCCAACTGTAACTCCAACTATCATTACCAAACCTTCAACTCAACTCCAAATCCTATCGTCCAAAACTCTAAAATAAGAAGTTCATGTTCACTGAGAGGACATGGATCCTGACAAATCTATAGCTAAGTCATCATTTTACCAATGTACATGATGGCGGAAATTTGAGTCAGCAGGGCTGCAGAAGTGACCAGACCCTTGTACACCTGAAACATTAGACAACCTGCTGTGATAGTCACTAGACCCTTGTACAGCTCCATCTTTAGACAACCTCCTGTAGTATTGGCTAGACCATCGTCCACCTCCACCTTTAGACAGCCAATGGTAGTAGTTACTAGACTCTCGCACACCTCAAACTTTAGACAACTTGCTGTAGTAATCACTAGTCCCTTGTATACTTTGAACTATAGACAATTTGCTGTAGTAATCACTAGTCCTTTGTATACTTTGAACTATAGACAACTTGCTGTAGTAATCACTAGTCCCTTGTATATTTTGAACTATAGACAACTTGCTGTAGTAATCACTAGACCCTTGTATACTTTAGACTATAGACAACTTGCTGTAATAATCACTAGACCCTTGTATACTTTGAACTATAGACAACTTACTGTAGTTATCACTAGACCCTTGTACACCTTGAACAATAGACAACTTGCTGTAGTAATTACTAGTCCCTTGTACACCTTGAACAATAGACAACTTGCTGTAGTAATTACTAGTCCCTTGTACACCTTAAACTTTAGACAACCTGTTGTAGTAATCACTATGCCTTCATACACTTCCACCTTTAGACAGCCTGCTGTAGTAGCAACTAGACCCTCGTATATCTCGATTTTTAGATAATTACATGTAGTTATTTTTTCTCAGATGATTGACACGATCGTTCGCCTGCTGAAGGTGCCTGTCGATGCTGACAGTAAAGATATTGTTCACCTTCATGAGGTAAGACACGGTAGTAGCCACAAAGATGTACTGTAAGGCCCGGCGTCCACCTACTATGATAGGGCTCCGACATGGTCCAAGATGCACCTCCCGAAAAAAATCAAAATCGCGTCGGAAGGTCCCCTAATATCGGAGCAATTGACCACGTTTCTGCAATTAGACACTGATAAAAAAACCAAACAATGCGTGACGGGATGGTATGTCTAGACATATGTCTACGATTTTGCACCTTCCCTATATGTCTCCGATATTTGCTTTCTGTATCGGTGTCATATCGGTAGGTCTAAATTTCTATTGCAGTAGGTGGACGCCAGGCCTAAGACACACACATCTCAGTTATTTCTCACGGTCTCTCTGAATAAATATTCATTCAATGGTTTCAATCAGTTTTCTTTTTATCATTTCATTTGGGTGAAATATGATCTCTCTGATAAGCGACTACTACAAACCCTCCTATACTACTCATAGTTCAAGGTTCTTGGGCTTCGAGTTGTATTATTAGGAAACGTCCTTACTGTGGACGAAACGATTCCTGTTCGAGGTCAGACTTTGATTTCATGCTGCCTGACTCCATAGGCGGAAGGCAGTATGAAATCGACGACTGACCAGGAAAAGGAACCCTTTCGTCCACAGTAAGGAAGTTTGCCTATTATTATATACCTTAGATCGAAAAAAACCCACAAAAATTTAATGACTCATTAAGTCAAACTCACAGCGGGCACAAACATTACTATTATTATATATACCTATGCACAAACTCATTACGAATACAGACTGCTGCTACAGGTGTAATATATTTATCATATGGGCGAGGTACTCCATAATTTCTTGTACGGCTCGCCTTTGGAGAGGCCATACAGAGTGATTGGATGAGAGTTTGACAGAAAAGGTGTTAATTAAAAAATTGCGGACGGATGACATCGCTTTGATTACGGGTATATTTAGTGGCCAGTTATCGTGAACAACGGCATGTAGGACATTGAAATACAGAATCCAAACATGAATTGTGGAATTACTCCAAAATACAAAAGGTATCATCATAAAAAAACATTATAACTGATCTTAGAGACACTAAGAGTCAGTGCCTTAAGTATAAATATGTAAGTCGCTATATAGATACTTTTATTTGTTTGCTTTGTTAGTATGGGTAGCTTAACGTCAAACATGTTCTATTGGACCTACTTTGGTACCGTCTTCTGATACCAAATATACGGTATGAAACTGCAGATAGGATTACGGTAATATACCGTCTATGAGTCCAGTGCTCTTTACCATTCCCCACCACTCCTGCATGCAAGCATATCCGGTCTATATAGATACATGACTCAACAGTTATTCCTTAATTGACCTGTTCAGTTTTTTTGTATGCCCTCACATAGTAATATATGTCTGAGACCTTAACCCCTTGGGCAACAACAACTGAATTAAAGGGTACAGGACAGATTGATATGCTGTAGGTGCACCCCTCTCAGAGGATCTCACACTCTCTAAGTCGTAATCTGTACAAAGTTCCCACTGTGCTCTATGTGAGGAGGCTTAGAGCCTTGAGAATCCATTGGCACACAGTATTCCCGCTAGGTGGCATCATTCTTAGGAGAGGGGTGGTACCAAAGAAGTCATGTTGTAATGTAATTAGGCAGACCTACTCCAAGGAACACTGTGACTAATGATACTTCTCTTCCCCAGGTCTTCTGTCACTTCTACAAGGTCCTTCTCACTTATGCACGAGCAAGGAATGAGAAAAATGCCCTCTACGCCGCTAGATACCTGAGCTTCTTCATCAAGCAACTCCCCGTCCCGGTACCTGAACTTATCTATCTCTACCTCCGTTTTTATTTTACTCCTAGACTATCATTTGAGTGGCATACTATCGTAAAACTGGATGAGGTTTAATCTTGGCCACCGTATTCCACGACTGGAGTTTGGCAAAGTGACTTCATGAGGCGAAGCCGAGTGAAGTCCGGAGCCAAAACTTTAGGAGTGGAATGCGGTGGCCAAGATTAAAACGAATCAGGTTTTGATTTTATCCTACCCTATCTCCTCGATCTCGGAATATTACGTGATAACAATGCTGTATGCCACTAGTGGCATATAAAACTCCGTATGCCAGTCAGCGTGGCATACAGAAACCCAATGTTAAGCCTATGGGATTTTATATTAGGGGTAGGATAAACGGTACGGTGCCACTGAGGTGTTGTAAAATGGTCATAACTTATTCTATATATGAATAGTGTATTTTTTTTCATTCAGCAAGCTCTTTCTATATTTCATTTAAAATCTCATCTTAAAACATCGAATCTTTCATGTGTGTACCTGTGTATTTTTCGATCTTGAAAAATATATTCAATTCACATGATAGATCAATTCTTCAGCACCATCTATAAAGTGTGATCCTAGCACCTCTCCTAATATCGTTTAGTGACACGACAGTATGACAAAACCTATTTCCCTTTTGTGGGAAACCTCAAAAGGTAAGAGGAACCGCTTCAGATACACAGTTCAAATTCGTCACACCAGCTTACCCTTTTTTTCTTTTTGTATTATAGTTTTATATTCTATTGCCGATAATCATCAGATAACAAACAAACATAAGACTATCTATATAAGCATCCGAACCTTGAAAACAGACAAATTTTGAAATGTGTAGACTAATTGACCAAAAAATCTTGTGATATCAGGACATAATGGCGCAGGCCACTCTGATATCTATACTGCAGCGCTTAGTAATCTGATAAATCAATATAACTATACGGCATATAGCCTATGATTTATGGGCGCCGCCATGACGCCCCCCCCCCCCCCCCCCCGAGTAGGTGTTCTTCACTATTGGAGGTGAAAAAGTAGGTGTTCTTCACTAAAGGAGGTGGAAAAGAATTGAGTGATAATTGGGAAATGTCACAACTTTAGCCTTGCTCACATATTTATATAAAGTGTTCCATATGGAAAATATCATGTCTTGGGTTTAATCATCATGTCATCCTGCTTTGGGATGGGTGTAGAAAATCAAGGGAACCATAGTAAAATATTGAAAGGCAGTTTAATTTTTGTAAGAACAAAGAGCCAGAATACAGGTTTGTCCCCTGAGCACCTGGTGACTGCTTCGTGAACCAACAACGGCTCTGTCCCCTATACATCCAGTACCAATTCATCTCTTCAGACTGGGTACGAGTCTCAACCATAGAATAGTCCCTATTGATATACCCTTTGATATGGCAATTACTGTGGTTGATTTCTTGGAGGCGATGGATAATAAATACAACAAACGATAGCTTTTTGGAGAGGCAGCTTGGGCAACCACTCGAGGTGCACCCTTCTCATAAGAGTTCACACTCTAATTCGTATGCTGTACAAGGGTCTCACTACGCTATATAGGAGAATAATTCTTAATTAACTAGGCTTAGAGCCTAGAGAATCCAGTATTTCCGCGAGGTGGCATCAAGGCTCTAAGCCTAGTTCGTTAATAATTCTTCTCCTATAGAGTGTAGTGAAAGTACAGAATATCACTTAGAGAGTGTGAGATCTTATGAGAGGGGTGCGAGGTTGACGTTGTAATATACTTGCTGACGCTCTTGTATTACTATGCATTAACCTTTCGTGGTTTACGGACGCCTGTCTACAAAACCATCGATTTTTGTCTCTCTATATAAATAATGCATCAATGATATGAGACATGACATAAATTGTGAGGTATGATAAGAGTGTTATAAAATGGTGATAACCTATTGTATATATATATATTTATTTTTGTGTGTGTGTGTAAAGTTCCTTTTATTGCTCAAGTATTTTTACAGTTACATTCCAGCATTTCTCTCAATCAAACTATTCAAATTTGTAATAACACTGTAAGTAATATTTCAAAAGAGCAATAAAATGGCATTTTGGCTTCAATCCAGTTGGATTGGTTTTATAGCCATTGCCTGTTGGGGTATGTTTGTTACACACTCTACATATCTTTTAGCTGACCTTATTTTGTAACACAGGGTACTGATCAACATCTATCCATCTAGGCTAACATCAACCAATGGCTGTCCTTCTTGTTATTTAATATAATAATATACAGGATATATCATGAAGTGTATCAAGAATATTTGAATATTATTTGACTGGCATACAGGGTGAGGTGGGACTGGAGTGTTGTAAAATGGTGATCGCGTTGATCCGTGACCATCGGCGTATCGTGGACCGTATCTCTCCAGACACCATCAAGTTCATCATCAAAATCCTGCTAACACGCCAGGCAAGTCTCTGTTATCTGAATTTTTGTTGTTGTTTATTTCAAATCCAAATTCTGTGGCACAGATCTTCCATTTGGAGTGTGCGGCCGTAAACAGAAGCATTACTAGGAGCCTATGTACAATATAAGTGTTCATCTAGTGCGAGAGAGAAGGGTAGCAAATGAATTTTGAAGAATGGGGAACGGGGAGGGAGGAAGGTAGGGGAGGAGAGAATAGTGGTGTCTTTAATAATCAATCAAGAAGCTGTTGAGGTTTGTTATTTTAGGATACTAGAGAAAATACTCTGTTTCAAAATATGATTAGGACAACATAAGATCTCAGTTCTCAATCTGTTCAGCACCCAAAAGGCGCTTAAAAACGGCACCATTTTCAGCTAGCTGAGTATCAACTAGTTAATTGGTGACTCATGACTTTGGTCAGGGGTAGTCATTGCCCCCCCTGGTGACACACTCCACCACCAGCGCACTCCTCGCGCCCCCTGTCGCTATCACCACGCACCGCGAACCGACCTGCGTGAGCGGGGCACTCACCTCAGCCTCACAATTCGCTCTGCTGCCCTACCGTACTGACGTACATTTTTCTACTCTCCAGTTTCTTGGCTTTTCCCTCCACGTACCTCCGGTCTCCGTATTCCCCGAATACTGCTGACCGTGTACTCGGGAATTCCATAATTCTGGTCCTCTGTAGGATTGTATTCTACAAGTATGAGTGGGCCTGTTACGCGAAGTGCAGCCGCCTCGCGCCCGGAGGCAGCGTCTTCACGGGCCGAGGACTCTACGGATTCGGAGGTGACCGTGCGCCAGCAGGAGCAGCCCGATGACCACGTGGATTCCGTATCCCAGCAAGCGACCAGCGTGCGGTCATCGAGGATTACGGCTCTCGAATCGAACTACACCAAGATGTCGGAGAAGATGGACGGGATGTTAGATGCGATAATGCAGATATCTCGCCCCGGATCGAAGGCCACCGGCTCACGGTCGTCAGCAGCGTCTCGCACGAGGGACTGGGCCCGAGACCAGGCCGAACGGGCGCTACCTTCCCTGCGTCAACTACGGGACACCTACGCCCCTGAGGACCATCTCCAACGGGAATTTGAAAGGGAAACCATGAGGCACGACCGTACCGCCGGTAAGCATTCATTGATCGCTGACTTCAGCACCCGTAGATTAACGGCTAAACCGTATATGTACATTGAACGTGATGGGATCTATACGCTCCACCAGAAGCTCGAGCTACGGTCAGCACTCGAACCCCTGGAGTATATTAGTTGTTTTTTGTCACTGCTGGGAGATGAACGTGCCTTCCGGCCCGAGGACCGCGAGCACATGTTTCGCCACTTACAGCAGGTCTCCGTGGACGCCCAGACACGGCCGTGGGCCGCAGTCCAACGGTGGTCAAATTTCGTGTTTGACCATATTGAATCTGGCTGTCTCTACTGGGCGGACTACGGGCGTATCCAGGAGGAACGGGTACGGCTCGCCATGACGGCGGCAGCCCCCTTACATCAAAGGAACGAGACCGGACGCACCAAGGGGCGGGAGGCCCCCTGCAGGGATTATAACACCGAGAGGGGGTGCCGCCACCGTAACGGACACGAGGAGGGGGGCATCCGGTGGCTGCACGTGTGCAGCTTCTGCGACTCGGTCGGCAGGCAGTGTGGTCACTCCGTACACGCCTGCAACAGGAAACTCACGTACGGACACGGCTATGACCACACAGCGCCGGCTCCTGTACCAACACCACGCCGGATGCCCCAGGCCGGATACCCCCTTCAAAGCGGTGCTCGGCCGACACCGCATCAGGGCGGATACCCTCAGACAACGCCGAGTTCAAAAAACGGCCAGGACGCGCCCCGCGACTGAGCGAGGCGCGAAACAGCAACCCCCCGGCTCCCGGCGGCTCGGGCTTTGATGTGCCCGAGCCGGCCGCGGCACGTGACGTCATGGGTCACGTGGCCGGCCCAACACGTGGACGGGGAGACGTAAACATCAACAAACGTGCCACGCCCCCTGTCATACCGGGCGCTCCCATAGGCAATAGCGTGGACACTACGAGGATGGATATACCCGGCGTGGAGAGTGTTAGTGTTACCGCGCCAGCGGAGGCACATATCCACGCCGGATTAAACACTCCGGATTTCGACGCCATCAGACGCATGTGCGAAACCGGAAAAGTGCACCCCGGGCTCCGGACCGACCCGGCGGCCTTCGCCGACCACCGGAGGAGCGAGTTGCCGGACTTCACAGCCGTGGGGCCCGACAAGCATCGGGAGATATACCGGGCCGTGAGGGACACGGGCCTGCCCAACGCCCTAGGGGCCCGGATAGTGCTCCCGTCGGACCTGTGACTCGACGCGTGGGAACGGTATCTCGCGAGGATGGATGGGAAGGACGAACTGTTGGGGTTTATTCGCTACGGGTTCCCCCTCGGCTACCTCGGGCCGGCCAGTGATACCCGAGGCATTCCGAATCACCCCAGCGCCGACACCTACCCCGATCAGGTCCAACGATTCATTGACAAAGAAAAGGCGTTCTCGAACATGCTGGGACCGTTCGAGGACCCTCCCTTCGCGCCGTGGTCCCACGTGTCCCCGCTCATGACCCGGGAGAAGCGGGGCACCGATGCCCGCCGGGTAATCACGGACATGACATTTCCGAGGGAGCGGAGTGTCAACTCGTACGTGATCAAAAACTCGGTCTACGGGCTCGAGCGCGAACACGGGCTCCCTACGGTCGACGGGTTCGTCAGAAAGCTCGTGGCCGCGGGCACTACATCTTTTATGTCCTCGATCGACGTGTCACGCGCATACAAGAACTTTCGCTGTGATCCGCTGGATTGGCCTCTGTTATGCTTCATGTGGGGGGGCGGGCACTACTGTGATACGGCCATGCCGTTTGGTGCCCGCGCCTCGTCGTACCATATGCAGTGCGTGGCGGACACGATCGTGAACATCCTCGAGGACAAAGGCATTACCGCCGAGATGTACCTGGACGACCTCGTCATTCTCTCGGCGGACGCGGCCACGGCCCAACGTGACTTCTCGACAGCCCGCGCCCTCTTCGCGGAACTAGGCCTCCCCGAGGCCCGGGATAAGGCGCAGGCACCCAGTCAGACGGTCACGTGGCTGGGCATTCAGATCGACGCCCGCACGATGACGCTGTCGATACCCGAGGAAAAGCTCCTCGACGTCCGGGCACACGTGGCGGCCGTAGCTACAAAGAGATCGCTCACCAAGAGACAACTGCAGTCGGTCCTCGGGAAGGTTCTGCACGTGGCTAAGTGTATCCGCCCGGCCCGGGCATTTGTGAGCAAGCTTCTCAAGGCGCTGCGAGGCATGCGGGGGTATTATCTTAATATCAACGCCGACATGCGACAGGACCTGGATTGGTTCCTCCGCTTCGCTGAGGGCTGGAACGGACACTCCCTCATACCTCGAGGCCCCCCTACGAGGTGCGTCACCGTTGACGCGTGCCTGTCGGGAGTGGGCGGGACCGACGGCCAATACTACTACTCCGGTCAGGTGTGCCCTGTTACTGACCCGGTGGAATGTATCTCCGAACTCGAGGCCGTAAATACAATCTACGCACTCAACACCTTCGTGACGGAGCGAGACAGGGGCACGAGGATCGAGGTCTACTGCGATAACCTGGGAACGGTACAGGCCTTGACCTCGGGACGTGCCCGGAACCGAGTACTCGCGGAGTGTGCCCGGCAGGCCTGGATGATACAGGCACGGATGGAGGTGGACCTCGTGTACACTCACGTGCCCGGGGTCCAGAATACGGTCGCCGACGCTCTCAGCAGGGCACACCTCACTTATTCTGATTATCATAAAGCTGCTTCGTTTGTGTCTATGCATCGCCTGTATCCCGTGATACCATGTTCGCATGCATCTTATGTCCCCATCCTCCGCTTGTTCTGCAGATCCGGCGCTGCTCTCACTCCAAGCGAGGGCATCTGTCCGCCAATCCGAGGCTCGTGCCCCCGGCACGGTCGCCAACCAGCGGTCAGCCGTCGGCACCTACATCGCCTTCTGCAGGAGGATGGGGGCCGACCCCCAGGCACCGACCGTGTCTTTCGTGACGGCCTACCTCGAGTACGTCGCGGAGCACGCACCCTCGCCGGCGACCGTGGCCAACCACCTGTCACATATACGGTCACATCTACGGCTGACAGGTGGGGACGTCGCCCCGACGGAGCATCACAGGGTGAAACGGGCCCTCGAGGCCATGAAGAGAAACAAGCAGTACGTCCCCAACGTGAAGCCCCCCGTGCCGATGGGGGTATTCCAACGGATCCTGTCAGGCCTCGGGGACACGCCCCTCCAAATCACCATACGGGCTGCACTGCTGATTCTTTACTACGCGGCGCTCAGACAGAGCGAGGTCGCCCCGCCCTCGTCACGTGCCTACAACCCTGACCGGCACCTCTCACGTGGGGACGTGACCGTGTCGGCCAACCACGTGACAGTCGTCATAAAAGCGGGCAAGAACCTTCAGCGGATCGGGGAACAAAAAGTGATGCGCCTCCAGCCGGCAGCGGACTCGAGGTACTGCCCTGTTCACGCTGTGCGCCAGATGCTACGGGCGATCCCTACGGGCACACTGCGAGATCCCTTCCTAATGTTACCAGACGGATCCACACTGACCTCACGCGCACTCGCAAAGGAATGGGAGACGTTGCTCGAGGCTGCGGGCCAGCCCCCGAGGTCATTCACCCTCCACAGCCTCCGTAAGGCTGCCGCCACACAGGCATACCAAGCGGGTATGCCAGAACTAGACATTCAGCGTTATGGCAGGTGGAGATCAGACTCTCACAGACTGTATATCAAGGACTCAACATCTGTTAATGTCAACCAGTCTCTGATTCAGTCTCTATCTAAGAACTAGTCTCTCTTTTTCCCTTCTTCCCTCCCACCTCTCCCCCTTTTTCTAATGGCTCCTTGGCTATATATCTTTATTATTATCTTATTACTCTTATGTAATAATACATAATAACTATACTTCATATGTTATTATCATTATAATTGACATACAATGTATTCTTGTCAATTATCAAACTTCAATATTATTATTAATATTCATACGTACATTGTAGTACGCTTATTCATTTTAATAAGCCTTCATAAAATTAATAAAATTTTATTTAGCCCACTACGGCCTCCATCTTTGTTCATCAGGGATAGGGGTAATGGGTGACTCATGACTTTGGTCAGGGGTAGTCATTGCCCCCCCTGGTGACACACTCCACCACCAGCGCACTCCTCGCGCCCCCTGTCGCTATCACCACGCACCGCGAACCGACCTGCGTGAGCGGGGCACTCACCTCAGCCTCACAATTCGCTCTGCTGCCCTACCGTACTGACGTACATTTTTCTACCCACCCACCCTCACCTTTTTCTCTCCTACTCACTTCACTCGTAGGGCTATATATCTTTATTATTATCTTATTACTCTTATGTAATAATACATAATAACTATACTTCATATGTTATTATCATTATAATTGACATACAATGTATTCTTGTCAATTATCAAACTTCAATATTATTATTAATATTCATACGTACATTGTAGTACGCTTATTCATTTTAATAAGCCTTCATAAAATTAATAAAATTTTATTTAGCCCACTACGGCCTCCATCTTTGTTCATCAGGGATAGGGGTAATGGTCCCACTTGGCTTCGCCTCATGAAGTCAGTATGCCAAACTCCAGTCGTGGTATACGGTGGCCAAGATTAAAACTCATCCAGTTTTACGATAGTATTAATTTCGTGTTTGATCTCATGATTCAGTATGATTATGATTCAGGTCTTGTGTATAACTAGTTAAGTTGTGTTTGCAGCATCACCTGTATCTTGACCTACTCGGGGTACTCAGTGTATGCGACAACATCGGGATGACTGAGAACCAGACACTCATCGCTGAGCACCTACTGGTAAAGCAGAAAGTAAGTCTCATGTTTATATCCTACCCCTAATATAAAACGTCATAGACTTAACATGGGATTTGTTTATGTCACAGGTGTGACATAAAGTGTTGTTTATGCAACTACTTTCTGATACTGAAAAAATACTTCGACTCGTGAAATTATGGAGCCAACAAAATGCGTGGCATAAATACACTCAGACTCAAACTCGTGACGTCTCTTCATAATATCAGTTCAATTTACAGTCTCCTTTCATATCATTAACACTTCAATGTACATTCTCCTAGCATGCTATAGGCAATCTTTACACTCTCCTATCATGTTATTACACTTCAATCTACTCTCTCACATCATGTTATTTGAAGATCAATCGACACTCTCCTATCAACATTTTAACACTCCAATCTACATTCTCCAATCATGATATTAACACTTCAATCTACACTCTACGATCATGTTATTAACACTTCAATTTACACTCTCCTATCATGTTATTACACTTCAATCTACTCTCTCACATCATGTTATTTGAAGATCAATCGACACTCTCCTATAAACTTTTCAACACTCCAATCTACACTCTCCAATCATGTTATTAGCACTTCAATCTACAATCTCCGATCATGTTATTAACACTTCAATTTACACTCTCCTATCATGTTATTACACTTCAATCTACTCTCTCACATCATGTTATTTGAAGATCAATCGACACTCTCCTATCAACATTTTAACACTCCAATCTACACTCTCCTATCAACATTTTAACACTCAAATCTACACTCATAGTTCCATCGCCACTTTCCTGTCATATCATTAACACTTCATTCTACACTCTCCTATACTTTTATTGGAGTTCAATCTGCACTCTTCTACACTCGTCTACAATGTACAGTTCTTCACACTATCCTACAATGTAAATTTATGCTATCCTATAATGTACATTTTTGTACATTTTACACTATCCTATAACATATATTTTACACTATCCTATGATATATATCTTTCACTCTCTATTTGATGTCCCTCTTATAGTCTTCTATAATGTATATTCTGCATTCTCATATGTACATTTTACACTTTCCTACAATATAAATTTTTCAGTCTCATACAGTTTACATTTTCTTTTAATGCCAATTCATCATTTTCTAATACTGTACATTTTAAAGCATCCTTTAAGGTAAAATGTACGTTTTAAATAAAGCTTTATAATGTACTTCGATGTTCATTCTTTATTTTAATGGCACATCTCTCGATGATCTGTTTCAGGAGACCCTGTTCCACATCCAGTTGGGTCAGGACATTGGTCATACGGTAGACACAATGTATGTCTCAACAGACAAGAGGAAAACGTGGACCACACTGCACACCATGCCCTACGTAAGTCACCGCAAATACCACTGCTACACCACAACCGTCACATACACTGTACACCGTATGCATGTATATCTGTATTTATCTCACCCCAGATATTTTTTCTCCATAGACTTAACATTGGGAACTCATATCTAATGCCTATTAGATATTTATGAAAAATATCCAATGGGGGATAATGTCACAAATGTTAGCTCATTAGTCAATATTAAGGGTGAGATAAATTCAGAAACCCATTCAAGTTTAGGGTCAGAGCTCAATCCCATCTCATTACCCCTACCCTGGATAAAAGGAGAGAAGCAGGGGCTTGGGAACATAAAATTTTATTGAATTTTATATGGTAGTATATGGTAAAATTTTATGCCGACCTTATTGGACGACATATGAATATGATATTAATATGAGTAATAAGGTAAAGGTAATTGACAAATAGAGTAGCGGTCAATTATGATAAGAAAATATGATATACAATATAAATATTAATTGTACGTGATACAATACATGGTAAATTGTATATGGTAAATAAAAATGGCCTACGTGAGTAGAAAAAAGGATAAAAAAGGGGCCTACGTGAGTAGGAAAAAGGAGTGAGGTTGAGGGTGGGTGGGACGAGAAAGACTGGAGTAGGTGTGTACTGCAGTACAGCTGGAGAAGAAGTGAGACCGGGACCGATGGCGTGGCCGCGCTCGTGACTGCGCAGTACGTCTGAAAGCCGCTAGGGGGCAGGAGGGGCGCTCGTGTCGCGCGAGAGGGGGGAACACCAGGGGGAGCAATGACCACCCCTGACCAACGGCCATGGGTAACCCATTACCCCTACCCTGGATAAAAGGAGAGAAGCAGGGGCTTGGGAACATAAAATTTTATTGAATTTTATATGGTAGTATATGGTAAAATTTTATGCCGACCTTATTGGACGACATATGATATTAATATGAGTAATAAGGTAAAGGTAATTGACAAATAGAGTAGCGGTCAATTATGATAAGAAAATATGATATACAATATAAATGTTGATTGTACGTGATACAATACATGGTAAATTGTATATGGTAAATAAAAATGCCAAAGAGCCATTAAAAGGAGAGGGTGGGAGGGAGTAATTAAGAGTTTTTGTTGAGTAGGGACTGTACCAATGCACGGTTGACTGAGTCGGCGTCATTGTTCGTTATGTAAGTCCTATGGGCGTTAGACCTCCAGCCGCCATACCTTCGGATGGAGAGTTCTGGCATACCGGCCTGGTATGCCTGGGTAGCTGCGGCCTTTCGAAGGCCATGCAGCGTAAAGGTAGGCGGCTGGTGTGCAACTTGCAGAATGCCTTTCCACTCATTAGTGAGGATCCTGGTCGTAACGGTCGCTCCGTGTACGTGCTGGAGGAACGGGTCCTCGGGGCTGGCCGTAGGGGACGCCACCAGCATCTGACGTATAGCACGTACCGGGCAGAACCGCGGATCGGGTGACTCCTGCAGCGTGACCGTTTTCTCCTCCCCCACGTGCTGCATGTTTTTGGCGGCTTTCACCCGGACGGTCACGTGTCGACGGCCGACCACCACATCCCGGCGTGATAGGTGTCGCGCCGCGTCGTACCCCGAGGCCGTCGGGGGCGCCACTTCGCTCTGCCTGAGAGCCGCGTAATAAATGATCAGGATAGCGGCCTGTAGAGCGAGGTGAATTGGAGAGTCCGTAAGGGCCGCGAGGACGGCCCGGATCACGGCCAACGGCACTGGTGGTTTCACGTTGGGCTGATAGGTCTTGTTTCGCCGCATCGCCTCGAGGGCCCGCCTGATCCGGAAGTCCTCCGTGGGTGCGACATCCCCTCCCGTCAGTCGCAGGTGCGACCGCACGTGTGAGAGGTGATTCGCGACCGTGGCCGGCGAGGGGGCGTGGTCCGCGACGTATTCGAGGTACGCCGTGGTAAAGCTCACCGTGGGCCTCTGCGGGTCGGCCCCCATCCGCCGGCAGAACGCGAGGTAGGTCGCGACGGCGCTCCGCTGGTTCGCGACCGTTCCGGGGGCACGTGCCTCTGATTGTCGAGCAGATGCCCTCGTCTGGAGACAGCGTAGCGCCGGATCTGCATGTGAGACGTAGAACAGGAATAAATGCCGCGTGGGTACATGGCATAATTTCAGTGAGGGAATGGAATTTGGTGAACGTGGCCGCTTTGTCAAATTCCCTCGAGGTCAGGTGAGCATGGCTGAGGGCATCCGCCACGGTGTTGAGTGCCCCCGGAACGTGCGTGTAGATGAAGTCGATCTGTAATTTTGCCTGGACCATCCAGGCTTGGCGGGCACACTCCGCAAGGACTGAGTTCCTGGCCCGTCCGGATGTGAGTGCCTGGACGGTGCCCAGGTTATCACAGAAGACTTCTACCCGCGTGCCTCGATCCCGGTCGGTGAGGAACGTATTCATCGCGAATATGGTGTTAAGTGCCTCGAGCTCGGCGATACAGTCGACGGGGTCGCTGACAGGGCACACCTGCCCGGAGTATGAGTACTTCCCGTCTGTACCTCCGATGCCCGAGAGGCACGCATCGACGATGATACACTTGGTAGGCGGGCCACGAGGAATGAGGGCGTGGCCGTTCCAGCCCTCAGCGAAGCGGAGGAACCATTGCAAGTCTTGCCGCATCTCGGCGTTGATATTCACGTAGAAGCCGGACATCCTCCGTAGGGCCTCGAGCAATTTACTCACGAACGGCCGGGCCGGCCATATGCACTTCGACACGTGAAGTATTTTGCCGAGGACCGATTGGAGTTGGCATTTCGTCAGTGATCGTTTAGCTGAAACCGCCCTCACATGCGCCCGTACGTCCAGCAGCTTGTCCTCGGGGATGGTGAGGGACATCCCCGGGGCATTGATGACAATGCCCAGCCACGTAACGACCGGCGCCGGGGTCTGTGCCTTCTCTCGTGCTTCCGGGAGCCCGAGTTCGTTGAAAAGCTCACGGGCGATGTTAAAGTCGGCGGTCGCCTTGGCCCGGCTCGGGGACAGGATGATCAGGTCGTCCAGGTACATACATGCCTCGACCCCCTTCTGGCCGAGGATACCCACGATGCAGTCTGCCACGCACTGCATGTGGTACGACGAGGCCCGGGCACCGAACGGCATGGCCGTATCACAGAAGTACCCGTCCTCCCATGCAAAGCATAACAACGGCCAGTCGAGGGGGTCGCACCTGAAGTTCTTATAGGCTCTGGCGATGTCGATGGTGGACATATAGCTACCGGGCCCGGAGGCCACCAGGCGGCCGACGAAGCTGTCGACGGTCGGGAGGCAGTGGTCGCGCTCCTGCCCGTAGACTGAGTTTTTGATGATATACCCATTTACACTTTGCTCCTTTGGGTACGTCATATCCGTAATGACACGCCGGTCGTTGGAGGCTCGTTTTTCGCGTGTCATTAATGGGGACACGTGGCACCAGGGTGAGAACGGGGGTTCCTGGAATGGTCCCAGTAGGTTACTGTGCCCGCGTTCCTTCTTAATGAACTCTCTGATGTGCTCTGGGTACCCCGTGGCGCTGGGATGATTGGGTACCCCTCGGGTGTCGCTGGTCGGCCCGATGTACCCCAGAGGGAACCCGTAGCGCACGAAGTCCAGTAGCTCCCTCCTCTCCGGTGCCTCCCTGAGGTAATGTACCCAGGCCGGTACGTTGAGGTCGGATGGGAGCTCGATCCCTGCCCCCAGTGCGTTGGGCAGCCCGGTTTGCCGCACCTCCGAGTAGATGTATGCGTGTCCCGGCGGCCCGGGCCCGGCGAAGTCTGGCCAGTGGGCCCGCCTGTGGTCTGCGAACGCCCCGGGGTCCGTCCGGATGCCGGGGGAGGGGACACCGGTCTCACAGACCTCCCTTATGGCCGAGAAGTCTGGCGGAGCGGCTGTGTCCATTTCTCCCCGGGGCAATTGCCGAGGCATTTGCTCGCTGTGCACGCTGTCACTGATAATACTGGGAGTGGATTCAGTGGGCGTGTCGTAAGCGTCCTTTGTGTTCGCCACGTGTCCGGCGGGAGGTGTTGTTGACACGTGGGGTGTTGCGTAACCCCTGATGCACCCTTTGATCGTTGAGCCCCCCTTCCGCTGTGGTGCGGACGTACTGGGCGGGGGGGGGGGGCAAGCGACGCGCCTCGCTCACTCGCGGGGCGCGTCCGGTCCGTTTTTTGAACTTTGTTGTGGGAGCGCTTTGGTGTCGGCGGCGCGAACCGAGTGTCCGGCTTGGTGTGTCCGGTGTGGTGCGGGTGTCGGTGTGGGCAGAGTACTGTCGTACCCCACGCCGTACGATAGCTTGCGGTTACAGGCGTGGATGGAGTGTGTGCACATCCTGCCGACCGAGTCGCAGAAGGAGCACACATGTAACCACTTAACTCCCCGCTCCTGGTGGCCGTTGCGTTGGCGACACCCCCTCTCCGAGTTGTAGGCCCGGCATGGCAGCTCGTGCCCTCCGGCCTTATCTCCTCCTTGACCTGAACCGTTCCCACCCGTAGGGGTCATAGCCAGACGAACCCGTTCATCCTGGATTCGTACATGATCCGACCAATAAATACGTCCTGCCTCCACCTGGTCAAAAATGAAGTTAGACCAACGGCGTACGCCGGCCCACGGCCGTGCCTGCGCGTCCACGGAGACCTGATGGAGGTGGCGATACATATCCTTACGGTCGCACTCCTGGGTAGCACGGTCGTCCTCCATGAGGGCCAGGAAAGCACTGATGTACTCGAGGGGGCCCAGCGTACCCCTGACCTCGAGTTTCTGACTGAGGGTATATATCCCCTCACGGTCCACAAACATGAACGGCTTGGAAATTAAACGAGAGGTGGTCAAATCTGAGGCCAACTTACCAGCCGTTTTGTCATGTCGTAGGGCCTCACGGTCGAGCTCCCTTTGTAGAAAATCCTCTGGCAGGAACCGCTCCCGCAGCTGCCTCGGTGGTGGTAGCCGTGCGGTCTGCTCGTTCGCCCATTCCCTGGTCCGGGCCTCCACGGCTGTCGGTTCCGTCGGCGGCCTCGACCTCGAAGCCCGGGACGAGGATCGTTGGCGAGACATTCTGTTGATGGCCTCCATCATGGTATCCATCTTGTTCTCCAGGGCGGTCATCCTCGAGGACTTAACGGTCGAGCCGTTGTCGGAGACCGACGCCACATGCTCCGTACCCGTTTGCCTCGAGTCCGTGACCGTACCTTCTGTGTCCGGTCCTTGGGATGGTCCAGCGACGGGGTTGCTGCGGGTATTCGGTGGACCCATGTTGTCCTCGACTTCTCACTCGTGATGCCTGTTCCTCGTGGTAGAATGGACGTGCCGGCCTATACTCGTGGAGTGAAGGCAGCGAGCACGTGGCCAAAAAGACGAGAAAAACTGGAGTAGGTGTGTACTGCAGTACAGCTGGAGAAGAAGTGAGACCGGGACCGATGGCGTGGCCGCGCTCGTGACTGCGCAGTACGTGTGAAAGCCGCTAGGGGGCAGGAGGGGCGCTCGTGTCGCGCGAGAGGGGGGAACACCAGGGGGAGCAATGACCACCCCTGACCAACGGCCATGGGTAACCCATTTGAATCACATAGTAATTCACTCGGCTTCGCCTTGTGAATTACTACGTGATTCAATCTCGATGGGATACGGGCTCAGACCCTAAACTTTCATGGGTTTCCTCTATAGTACTACACAAGTAATGACCTTTAATGACCATATATCTGTATAGACGACACAACTAATGGCTTTTAATGAATTTATATCTGTATAGATTACAAAGGTAACGACCTTCAATACATGTATATCTGTATGTACTACACAAGTAATGACCTTTAATGACCATATATCTGTATAGACTACACAGCTAATGGCTTTTAATGAATTTATATCTGTATAGATTTCACAAGTAACAGCTTTTAACCCCTTAAAGACGGCCACCTGTGTCAGAACTGTCACCATAAGAACGGGTGCTAGTGATAGTGTGTATCTCTAGAGAAAAAACACATTTTGGATAGAGTCATAATTTGATGTTCCATCATGTGATATTATTGGTGATTAATAATATTTTACTTATTTTTGCTTATCAATTTTGATTTTGATGTTATAATTACATCTCCTGAAGATTTCATGTAGATCGATAAATCATTTCCTTGTCATAAACAATTTTATTGATTTAAGACAGACTTGAGGCATCATTCTGCCTGGGCCGGTTAATGCCTCAAGGCATCATTCGGCCCGGGCTGGTTGATGCCCCAAGGCATCATTCGTCCTAAAAGGGTTAAGTCACCATCCCCAATACAATACCATCATCACCACAATCATGACCAAGAATCATACCACCATAGTCTTACCACCATTCTCACCACGTGCACACAATCAACACCATCACCAACCCAATCTACAGTCTCCAACGGACTGTTGGACGTTAAAGACTGAAGATTATCTATTTATATCTGAACCCCAAAGCGTCAATAAATAAACTTAAAAAAAAAAAGTAAAAGAAATCATACCATCACAATCATACCACCATAATCATACCACCATTGTCACCAGTAAATAAATGTGGAGGATTTGCTGATACACAAACAATTTTCTACATTTTTGATCTGCAGATCGGCAACATCGACTATGATGAGAGGAAGTATCTTTTCTTTACCCATCAGCTGGACCTCTTCAAGCTCCTTTGTTACGTAAGTACCACCTCAAGGTAGTCAATGTGTTTCCACCTGAAAACACAGCTTATTTTCCTTACTTCGAAGTTAGAAATTCAAAAATAGATGTTGTATAGATAATTAATTTGGTATACAGTACAACCAAGAGGCAGTCGTTGATTTTATGGCATTTTATTGATGAACCAACGTTTCGATTTTAACATAGTATAGTTATTATCCTACCCCTAATATAAAAATGCCATAGGTTTAACATACACAAATTTTATGAGGCACGCCATGACCTAAAGCGATTTTTAGAAAAAAAACCCACTTCCGAACCGGGATAACCCCCAAACCGCCACCAGGGACCGGGAGAACCGTCCACAGCCGCGAAATAATTGATTTTTTTTCATAAAGTGATTTTTGTGTACCTAGAGAAACTAGGAGCAAAGAGTATCTTCATCATACATGAATGAGCGTGCAATTATATATGAATAACAACAAACAGGTTTGAGTTAAACTAAGCCTATGGATAGTTTTCTGTAACCCACTTGCACCCAGTCCATTTCTGCAACTGCCTATCTAGGATCCAGTGGGTGCTTGATGTATTTTGGTCTTGAGTGATTGGTCATGGTCAGCTGGGCACGCCTCTAAGACTGGCTCCCTGCTCTGTTCTCAATATCACAGTGAATAGCATGCAGATAGAGAAGGAATAGTTTTATGCAGTACCCTGAAAGTCTATATGGACCCATTTAACCTCTGGATGATGTATTTAGCGCGTGCAAGCCAAACTGGTCTGCACAATAACGTTTGTAAAGGAAGTGTGATGAAATAAAAATCAGTTGAATTCAACAACTGACATCACAATCTTCAGTCTCACATCATATGAGCATCAGATGTTATCTTTTTTCTTTATCAAATCATCCTTTAAATTCTTGAATCGGGTCCCCTCAATCAACCATCCACCATTTTTAATCCTTGGATTTTGAATTGAGCTGTTTACCAACGATAATGTCAGCCTCAATGTTTGCCCATGACAGCAAGTCTGACTCTAGGGAGGAACGAACAGAGTCGCACTACGTCTGACTAGTAATTGGGTGCTTTTGTCTTGCTTTTGTCGACTGTTGTACCACAGGTCACTAGTGCCAGTGAATACCGCTTGAGGCTGGGTATAGAGGCCTATCGTTGCATCACGTAACAAGGCACATGGTCCTTAATACTATTTCTTATTTTACCTATACATATTAAATATGTTGTTATGCCTACATTCTGTCAGAGATTCATGTTCATTGATCCAATATTTCTAATCTTATGTTTTTGTCGATCCCTATGATTAACAGGGCAACAACGATCATGTAACTAGTGGTTTTTTTCTACCTCCATAACTAACAGGGCAACAACGAGCGTGCGGTGAACATCATCACTCGTAACCGGGAGTATGTGCCCTGGGAAGTCGCCTACCTGGGTCTAGTGTCTGAGGTACTTCCTTACTCCATGAGGTGTAAGTTCTGCGATCTGCTCGTTGGTGAGTCTTCAGCTTTTGACCTTCATTTGACCTCTATTTTGTTATAAGAATGAAACCCACAAGATGAAAATAGCTTGGGCCGTACTGCAGTGAGTTTGACTGCAGAGTAATTCACAAAGCGAAGCTGAATGAATAACTCTGCGGTCAAACGAGGTGCAGTGCGGACCAAGTTATTTTCATAGATTGGGTTTCTGACTTTATCTCACCCCGTATAACATTAATTATTGATAAAATGAATTACCTAATTAGCAATTGAGTATTGGGTACACAAAATTCACGGCGTGTAGTAAAAGTTCCTAATGTTAAGCCTAAGGAGAAGAATACCGGGTTGAGATAATTACAATATGTCTTGTGTATTTGCATCATGTTCTCTCTCTGTATAAAAAATAAGAGTGAAAGAAACCAGCCTTGAATTTACCTCCTGCTGAAGTATCATGTGTAGTTCTGAGTAGATATACATTAAATATTAAACTGATTGACTTATCTTTTGCAGGCCTCTTCATTGAGGTCACTGACAACACAGCAATAGTGTCCGCCATGTCCAACAACTTTGTCTACGATGAGATCGACGTCGGTAGCTATGGGCAGTCTGCGGCCGACACGGTACGAGATAACTATAGGTGGTCAACAGGAACCTAATTCACTAGTTTCGTGACATGTCTGTGAAACCATACAGACATTGGGGTAGTCTAGTTTCGTGACAACACAAGTAACTGCCCTTAGGTAAAGACAGACCCCATACATAAGAATTAGACAAATCTACACATCATGGACCTGGGACCTGTTTCACTAGTTTCGTGACATGTCTTGATCGTCTAGATGGTATGTCCGGTTTCATAAAAACTAGACATAAGATCTCGTTTTGTCCCTTCTTGCTTGCACTGTTGGTGCGGCTTTTGATATCTGTCTAACATTTTTGTCACGAAACAGGTGAAACAGGTCCCATGATGTGTAGATTTGTCTAATTCTTATGTTTGGGGTCTGTCTTTTCGAAAGGGTAGCTACTTGTGTTGTCACGAAACTAGACAACCCCAATGTATGTATAGTGTCACAGACATGTCACGAAACTAGTGAAACAGATCCCTGTTTCACTAGTTTTGTGACAAGAGTGTTAGACAGACATGAAAAGCGGCACCAATAGTGCAAGCAAGAACGGACAAAACAAGGTCTAATGGGTAGTTCTTATGAAACTGGACACACCATCTAGACACCATCTAGACATGTCACGAAACTAGTGAAACAGGTCCCTGGTGTGTCTAAACAATGAGACAACTCTCTGCATTCAGCAGCTGACAGAGCATGTCTAAATACACAATATTACCATGATATCGATCTGAGTGGCCATATTCTCCGCGAAGTTGACACGAAGAAAAATTATGTATTGCATAGCGTCAACTACAAGGAGAATATGGCTACACAGATCGAAATCATGGTAATGTTGTATTTATTACTTACCTTTCGACTAATTATTAGGGAAAAAAATCATGTTAACATTTAAAAATTTGACGCAAGCGCCGTACATTATTTACATAAGTAGTTTGTAACACCTGTCAGGTGGCCGAAAAAGCCGTATTCTCCTAGGATAATATGGCTTTCCGTATTTTACTCAGTAACAATCTAGAGGCTCCAAGGGCTTAGTATGGAGACTCTGTATTTGGTGGGTTATAAATAATGAGATATCCATAGGCAGGCAGCAGCTGAGTACCTCTAAACAATGATAACTATAGCAAGCTAAGGCAGCGACTGGCACACAAAGCCTAAACAAGGAGATAATAATTGGCAGTTAACGGCTGGCATGGTAAAGCGCTGATTCCTCCGAGCAACCGAAACTTGCCGAAATGGAAATAGGGGAATATCGTATAAGCATAGCTGGCGATGGAAGCGCAGATTTTCTGCTGGTAATTTCGGACGTTTATACGATTTGTGGTGCGAGAAAATTCACCATTCCAAGACATTACCCCTATCCCTGATGAACAAAGATGGAGGCCGTAGTGGGCTAAATAAAATTTTATTAATTTTATGAAGGCTTATTAAAATGAATAAGCGTACTACAATGTACGTATGAATATTAATAATAATATTGAAGTTTGATAATTGACAAGAATACATTGTATGTCAATTATAATGATAATAACATATGAAGTATAGTTATTATGTATTATTACATAAGAGTAATAAGATAATAATAAAGATATATAGCCCTACGAGTGAAGTGAGTAGGAGAGAAAAAGGTGAGGGTGGGTGGGTAGAAAAATGTACGTCAGTACGGTAGGGCAGCAGAGCGAATTGTGAGGCTGAGGTGAGTGCCCCGCTCACGCAGGTCGGTTCGCGGTGCGTGGTGATAGCGACAGGGGGCGCGAGGAGTGCGCTGGTGGTGGAGTGTGTCACCAGGGGGGGCAATGACTACCCCTGACCAAAGGCCATGAGTCACCCACTTCAGACACTTTCCGATAAAGTCACTGGTGTGGTAGAAACAGCACTTAAACTTAAATAATGAGATAAGTATAGGTAGTCGGCAGCCGATACGGATTGTCTAAACAATGACACAACTCTAGGCAGTCAGCAGCTGACATGGTAAGTCTAAATGATGAGACAGCTATGGGCAGTCATTGCCTGATACAGAACATCTAAACAATGAGGTAATTATAGGCAGTTAAGGACACATGATGCCTGGAGGCATCACCACACTAAAGACGCATGATGCCTGGAGGTATCACCGCACTAAAGACGCATGATGCCTTGAGGCATCATTGTTCCAATATGAACAAAAATGTTTTTACAAAGAAATAATCAAGCAATATTCATGAAATCTTCAGAAAATGTAACTATAACATCATATTTAGTGTTTCTATTCAAAAGAAATAAGATATTCATGATTAAGTACCATATTGCCTGATTACAAACTTGAATTATCAGTTTTAACCACCATGTGCCCGTCCTCTAGCCAGACCAACTGCCACTAGCACCCGTCCTTATGAGAATAAGGCCCCAGGCAGCCGTCCTTAAAGGGTTAACGGCTGATACGGTAGAAATAAACAATGGCTGATGCGGTAGCACTAAACAACTTTAGGCAGTTAGGGATATGGCACTTTAACATCAACGACAATTATAAATCCAACATACTACGGGGTGCCTAATTATGAGCTCATGAAAACCTTTGCACATCAGGAATTAACTAGCTGAGATGATTACTGTCCATAAGGAATATCATTATTTGTTTAGATTCTTTGTATTGTCATAGGCAATAAAACACTGCATTGTTGAAGGTAAATTCACATCACCAGGAACTAATATCTGCAGCATCCCACTGCAAAATGTTATCTTACTTGTAACGAGCAGGATATATAACCGAGAAAGAACCCATTGACAAAAACGAAGGGTCAGAACAAGAGAAATGTGAAACTAAAACGACCGAAAACTAGTTTCTTTAGAAGAAATCCTTTATACAACGGAATGTTACTGTGGAATGGCCTACCAATGGCTATACAGGACTGTTCTTCGATGTATGTTTTCAAACACCATGTAAAAGCAAAAAGTAGGCTGATTATGTCAGGGCAAGATCCCTAGTTGGCTATTTATATGGACTGTAACTCATCACATCACATTAGCCCATACCAATATCAATATGTACATATTCACATTTTCTTTTTGAGGTCAAAGTTGTTATCGTTAATAATGTGATAAACCTGGTCATAGACAGGTAAACAAAACCTGCTGACTGAAGAATGCCTGTAATTAAAGTATTTTTGCAAATAAAAAAAACAAAAAAACATTGAATTGAAAAATTAATTCTAGCTAAATTGATTAATTTTGTAACAACACCTGTGCCTCCTACTATGGAAAATCCTCCTCAGAGGGAAATGAACTAAACCTAATTTCTTCTGTAGGTACCTCATGATATGGAGGCTAACTTCCCGCCCTTAAGAGTCTGGCTCCGGCAGTTCCTCTCAGGTACCAATACCCTGGTGTCAGCGGAGGCAGGAAAAAACATCCTCATTAAGGAGGTGAGTGCATCGTCATCTTTAGCTTGGTTTAATTCAAAGGCCTGTCCCCACTGTGCGATTCTAGGTACATAGGTACGTTCAGTCACCGGCGTTCAGGCAATTTGACGGTAGGTCTCTTTAACAGCTGTCGTCATGATAATCTGACCACTAGCCAGAGCGACAACAAGTGGAAATGTTAGCTAGAAGGATGGATCTACAAGATAAAACAATAAAGCAAATGTTTCCGGGGAGGGGGGGGGGGAGGGGGCGGGCTGCCAACTCCTTAAATAAGCCCCTTTAACAGATTGCCCCAGGGACTAAAAGTGTTGCATAACATCTGTGTGATTTCTGCGGATGTTTCATTATTTCTGTGTTTTCTATGGAAAAGTGTTGCATCACATCTGTGTGATGTCTGGTGATATTTCATCATTTCTGTATTTTCTATGGGAAAGTGTTGCATCACATCTGTGTGATGCCTGGTGATATTTCATCATTTCTTTGTTTTCTATGGGAAAGTGTTGCATCACATCTGTGTGATGCCTGGTGATATTTCATCATTTCTTTGTTTTCTATGGGAAAGTGTTGCATCACATTTGTGTGATTTCTGGTGATGTTTCATAATTTCTGTATTTTCTATGGGAAAGTGTTGCATCACATCTGTGTGATGTCTGGTGAAGTTTCATCACTTTTGTTTTTTTCAATTGGCAGGTGCTGAGACTGATCACGGCTCTGATCAGGTACGGCTTCATGGGGTCAAGGTCCGAGTGTGAGGAGATCATGAAGATCGTTCACGAGTTACTCGACTCCAGCACCGACATTCCCTTCCTTCTCGGCAAAAACAGAAGTCAGTTACATTCACATCACCATCTCTGTGTATTAACTGGCCCTGGAGCCTACTGAAAACAGGATATTATTTCCCTACGTAGTATATTCATGAAGGACCATCAAATAAAATAAAAGAAAAATTAAAAAAAAAGAGAAACCCAAAAAGAGAAAGCTTTTGTCACAATGTCTACCTTAAAGCATTTAAGTCTATAAAGCAGTATTTAGACCTGAATAAAAATGGAAGAATATTTAATTGAATTTGGATCATTCCAAGTTATTTTTGCTCAGACAGACAATTTTAACAGTTCATTACATTTTCAGTTCCCAACAAATGGGAACTTCAGATGATAGAGGAATGGAAAGGAACAAACCGTTACGAGAAAAGCCAGGAAACTGACGCAATCATCGAAATCAAAATACAGTGAGTGAAAAACGAATATCAAGCGATTGATTTAAAGATTTTGAAAGTTTCTTATACTTATCCATTAAGTTGTCATTAGTCATACTCCCTATGAGTAAAGATGATGGTCATTGGAAGAGGTGGTTATTGGGAAAAGTCATTGAGGTGTAATGGTCATTTTTTGTATATATTTGAACTTAGCCCTCTTTATTTTTAGTATTTTCCTGAAGATTCTATTATACATGTGACCCTTGTAATTTACGTGTGACTATCCCTTGTACTTTACATATCCCAATCCCACATAGTTAAAATATGAGATCATCCAGTTTTCTATATTTCTTAGTATTTCAGTTCAAATAGAAAGTCTAGCTGAGTTTTCAATATTATGATTACCTAAGATTGTATATTATAATGGTATTGGTTATTAATACATTGACTGGTATTTAATATAGATTATGTGATTACCTTGCTCTCATTGTATGAGCTTGCTCTATTTTTGTATTTTGAGGTTTTGATAACAACACCACAATAACACATACATAACATGATGATTGATAGGACAGGGTACATAAGTACAATACAGAGTACATATTACATACATTGCAGGGGGCTGGAGATCATCGAGATTCTGCTGATGAAGGAGTTCAACAGACGGGTCAGGGTAGGTAGAACATTTTATCCTACCCCTCATATAAATCTCCATAGACTTAACATGGTGTGACCGTATGCCACGGTTGTGGCATAAAATATTTATATACCACTGGTGACATATGGAGTAAAAAACATGTAACAGGGTAGGATAAAATCTAAACATCACTCAATTTCATATAATTGTTTAAATGCCATTCATTGTCTTCCTCTACAGATATCACTCAGCTCCGCTTCGTGATATCATGCCGCGATGACAACTCATGCCATATAAACAATCATATGAAATTTTATGATGTTTCATGATAATCCCTGTTGACTAGTATTCCATACCTGATCAACATGAATCAGTTCCTCTCATGGAAAAAGAACATAGTCAATGAAAAGAAATTGATCATTTGTGACCTGGACCTATACTTGGAGAGTAAGAAATATCTCAATCTTTAAACTATTTTTACTTATCCTTCTTTCCTTATGTGTGTATTTTGAACAAAATAACCATGAAGCTAGAAATAAAGGTAGCACTGCGCGAAAACCACCAGTTTATTCATCTATGCGCCATCACTTAAGTGCATATTTCGGCTGCATATTGACACATTTCCTCTTCTATACATCAGTGTAATTTGCCGCAAAGCGTATATGAAGAGAAATATCATGTGCGGGACATGTATATGCGGGTCGTATAATTTTACATGTCTATAGATGAGGTGTATACACAACGATAAAATAGGCCTATCTTGTATACGCAAAATCATACCTATATATACGCAGGGTGTATACATATCGAAACTGGTAGTTTTCACGCATGAAAACTTTCACTGAGAACGTTCCCCTCCTCTCACTGAGAACTTCCCACTCCTTTCATTGAAAACCTTCCTCACCTTTCACTGAGTAAAGTTCCCGCATCTCACTAAAATCTTTCCCCACCTTTCACTGAGAACCTTCCCCGCCTTTCACTGAAAGCCTTCCGTGCCTCTCATTCTTCCGCTTCTATATTCCAGTATTTTGTGGCAGTCTTTAAGAAGATTCACTTGACTGAGGACCTTGCCAGGGCGAAGCGGAAACTTCTCGTCAAGCTGTTGCCTGATGACTTTGACATGAAGAACCTCTGGTAGGTTTTACATTTTGTCATGAAAAACCACTGTTATGTTTTATAATGTGACTTTATGACCCTCTAGTAGCTTTTATAAATATTGTGACTTGAAGACCCTTTGATAGGTTTTATACTATGACATGAAAAAACATCAGTAGTCTTTACTTGATATGAAGAACCCCAACCTTTAGAAATAAGACTCAACAATGAAATTAACCTTGGTTGGAATTTTCGAAGGCGTATTTTGTCAGTTGGGCGTGCTAAATTGGTCTAGTATGTCTTGTCCCATCGACTGAAATTTTGTAAAGATTGTCGGCGCTTTCAGTTCATCAAGACAATATTTCATCAACATTGATGTCTTTCCGTCATGGCATATAAAGTTCTGTCCCAGTCATTACATAATCATCATAACTTCTGTTCTCACGTTGTAGACTATATATCCAAGGGAAAAAATGTTTCTTTGGTATAAAGTAAGATTTATTTTGTCTTTGTTCAATATCATTATGGAATGTAGTGTCTGGTTCATTTGAGCCTAGTGTCTCAGAGACTTTCATCATCTACTGAAAACAACCTAGTTTTGGTAACTGTGATTTCAATATTAAGCTTGCATTTTATAAGCAACACTTTCTATGGGAGATATCATCAATTGAATGATTAAAAGAAAGCACATTGTATTAATCATTCCAATAATCAACTTAGACCAATAAACTAAAGATCTCTGCCCCAAAAAAGAACGAATAATTCATACATTGTACATTATGTGAAATTATCTCTATAAAAAGAATATCTATGAGTTTTATAGAGATCAATGAATAAATTGATTTTCATATATTACCTAGTAATGCATAGTCTTTGCGTTGATTTCTAGGAGGAGCAAGAAGATCAGGAAGAAGATTGACAAGTTTCTGGAGAAAATGTATAAAGAGACAGAGATCGTCGACCCAACGTTACCCACAATGCTCTTCGTGAGTAGATTTACCCATAATGCTCTTCATGGGTAGGTTTACTCACAATATACTTCATGAGTAGATTTACCAACAATGCTCTTCATGAGATTTACCCACAATGCTCTTCGTCATTAGATTTACCCACAATGCTCTTCATGAGTAGATTTACCCACAATCCTCTTTGTGAGTAGATTTACCCACAATGCTCTTGTGAGTAGATTTACCCACAATGCTCCTTGTGAGTAGATTTACCCACAATGCTCTTCATGAGTAGATTTACCCACAATGCTCTTTGTGAGTAGATTTACCCACAATCCTCTTTGTGAGTAGATTTACTTACAATCCTCTTCGTGAGTAGATTTATCCACAATGCTTTTCACGAATAGATTTGCCTACAATGCTCTTTGTGAGTAGATTTACCCGCAATGCTCTTTGTGAATAGATTTACCCACAATAATTTTCATAAAGGTTGTTGTTTAATTAGAAATCATATTTAGAAAATAACATAAAAAAGCATGCATAGACTAATGTGTTAAGATTGCTTGTCATAGCATTATCTACTTTACTTTTAGCCATTTTTAAAATCATCCCTTTTGAAATGGTTTGTCCTGACCATACATTGTGGCCAGCTGCACTCTGACCGTCTACATTGGTATCGAGTGGTTTGATATACAATTTTCCATATGTTTTGTACTATTTCAGGAGCTGACCAAGTACCCGTCGGATATACTGAACACCAAAGTGCTCTCCATCCTCAACCAGTTCTACGCGTCCAAGCTGAAGCTCTTCCACGCCACGCAACGAACTCATGTCAGTCATCTCCTCATATTGCTTCACATCCTTTATTATCCATGGTATACAAAAACCCCATTAAAAATGTATGGGGACTCAGTAAACCATGACCCATTATATAAATCCTGTCAGGTACCATAACTGTGGTATACGGTGTCAAATCTGTGGTATACCACCTGAAAGCCATGGTATACAGGAAAATAGTCCCTTAGTCCTATAGAGCAAAGAAATGGTCCCTATTGTTATATCACTTAATATGGCAATTCTTGGGTTTAATTCATTCAACAAGATGGATAATAAATACAACAAATACTGTTATTTTATGGACGGGCGGCTCTGTAAACCACTCGAGGTTGACTTCGTAATTCACGAGAGCTAACGAGTGTATTACGACGTCATCCTCGAGTAATTTACGGCTGCCCATCCACAGAATCATCGCTTATTGTCTATGTATGTACACCTGTCACCTATTCATCATAAATACACATATTATGGGTTTTTTTTCTAAAGTCGGGGACACACCAAGCGAGTGAAGGAATCAACATCCGGAATCGCGATATGGCGTGTATGTGAGATATATCTTCCACCGATAATTTAATATCTCAGAAGCAATAAATCAGGTGAAATATGAAACAAAAGCTCACATACAAGCCATTTTGTGTTGGCGATTCTGGATACTCAGTAAGTGATCTGTGCCGGTGTTAAGCTAGGTTTCATCTTCAATTGGGGATGCTATGAATACTTCTTATCGGTTATTTCTGCTCTTAGAGCACACCACAGATGCACACCACAGATGCCGGGTGAGATTTAACCTGGCAGCTTGCTTATATGATAAGAGCTTCACCTTAAGAGGCCTATTCCATCAAAGCATCGCAGGGCCCGGCCGGGCGCCTTGTGGTCGCCTATTGGTGTTCGGCGGCAATAGCCGACCCAAAGCTCCCACCGGCGGCAATAATCTGCTTGGTGGAAAAGCTCATGACAGCTCTAGGCCCCTCGCGGCCGGCCCCTGCCGGCCGCCGGCCTCTCCCCGTGCCTCCAAAACCCCGACGCCGGACAGTATCGGCTGACCTGTTGGTCATCGCCAGCCACCGGCCAGGGCCATAGCCCATTTTGGATGTGTTCCACCAAAATATAGTGATAACGACAGAGGAGGCCGGCCAGGTGGCCGGGCTTTATGAGCACAACCTCCCCCGCAAAGCCCTGGCAGGGGAAAACTGATTCATTTGATTTTAAGCCCCCGGCAGGCCGGCCGGCGTGTCAAAAGCTACACCAAGAGTGACGCCGAAAGCACGCCCGCGGGCTCTGCCAGGACCCGCGGCGAGGGAAAGCCGCGGCCGACACCGGCGATACCTGAAGCCGCGAACGGACATCGAAAATTCCGACACTTTTGGCAGAATTCTAGCACCATAGCGTGCCATACACGTTCATAACATCAATCCTTATCTTTATTTACCTTCATTGTTTGATTTAACGTCAAATTCTGCGGTTATTTGTCTTTTTCTGACCGTTCCCGTACAAATCCCGACATGCGGACACACTGCTGTGCTCGCTACGCGACTTTCGCAGGTTCAGAGTGTCGTAGTGTATCGGCGCACGCCGCGCCGCCTATCGGATCAATAGAGAACCGCAGGATTGCGCGTTAGTGCCGCCAACGTCCACCAGACGGCAATAGCAAACCCACTGCGGGTGTAACGCAGCGCCGGGTTCGGCCGGCTCTATGGGCGCTCGCCGGGCGCCTTGTGTACGCCTGTTGGTCGCCTTGTGGGGCTTTGGTGGAACAGCTCCTAGAATTTAGGGGTTTAGGGGCGGCCGGGCGGCCGGCCCCGCTGGCAATTGCCTGCTGGAAGGCAAAAACCCGCCTGCTGAGGTCCTTTTTGGTGGAATAGGCCTATAAAGCTGTTGGTGTCTTTGTACACCGCTCATTTGACACTGTGTCATAGAGTGTCCTTTCATACCATTTTAACTCTAATCTGTTCCTTATTTGTCAAGTCATTTACTGTTGTTTTTTTCGGTTAGTTACCGGCCATTGCTATACCTCACTTATAATACACATTTATTACCCAACCAATACAGAGTCTCCATACTAAGCTTATGGAGACTCCAGATCGCTACTGAGTAGAATATAGACATCCGGAATCTCCGAGGAGAATACAGCTTTTTGGGCATTATGGGAACTCATTTAGATAAACAATGCACGGCGCTTGGGCCGAATTTCTAATTATTCACAAGATTTTTTTCCTAATAATTACTCGAAAGGTAAGTAATAATTACAACATTACCATGATTTTGATCTGTGTGGCCGTATTCTCCGCGTAGTTGACACTACGTATTACTCCTCGCTATCGCTCAGAGTTTTACTACGCGTCAACTTCGCGGAGAATACGGCCACTCAGATTGAAATCATGGTAATATTGTGTATTTATCACACCCTGATATTTTCGATCTGTGTGGCCGTATTCTCCTTGTAGTTGACGCTACCACAGTACTCGTCAACTACGCGGAGAATACGGCCATTCAGATCGAAATCATGGTAATATTGCGTATGTGTATCCGTCATATGGTTCGGTTGCTTGCCGCTGCAGGCACTGGTGACGACTGAAGCTGTGCGCGTTCACAGAGAAGCCTTACATGGGATGGTGATCTTGAATCGTCTGACGCAAAGCAAAATCAACGAGCGCATCGGCAAAGAGGTGTGCCGCATCCTCGACACCTTCGCCAAGTAAGTGTACACAGTATAACATCTCAAGGCAGTTTGTAGTCAAGTAAACAGAGTATAAAAACCCACCTATAGTATGTAGACAAGCAGGCCTACCCCCGGTATAAAACCTCCAGTTAGTATGGAGACAAGTACGCAGAGTATAAAACCTTCAAGTAGTATGTAGACATGTAAATACACCCAGTATAACATCTTCAGGTCCTATGTAGACAGGTACAGAGAGTATTAAACCTTCAGGCACTTTGTAGAGAGGTACACCAAGTATAACACCCCAAGGTAGTATGTGCACAAGTACAAAGAGAATAAAATTACCAGGTCTATAGCATTTATTTAGGGTTGAGAGTCATTATCGTACCCCTGATAAAAAACAACAGAGGCTTAACATTAGCGGATGGTATTTGGTCTATGGTGCAGGAAAATGAAATTTATAGCTCTAGTGGGATGCAGTTGGCAAATGACGTCATTCGAAAAACCACCAATGATTATCACTGATTATCGGTGAGTTTTATGTTATTTCTTGATTTGCTGAAGTAATTTAGACGGGGTAGGATAAATTCTAAACCAAACTTCAGTCTGTTGTTTATCGCACTTTGGCCGCATATCACTGAACTCGGCTTCGCCTCGAGCAGCAATACACGACATTGCCGTCGTGCGATAAACAACAACACGACTAACTCTCGTTTGGTTTCTCCTAATAATATCCAGCCTACAGTTAGTCTTACTCTGTGAGAATATACCCAGAGGGGTGGAGTCAGTATCCAGCCTTAATTTAGTCTTACTCTGTGATAATACACCCAGAGGGGTGGAGTCAGTATCCAACCTATAGTTAGTCTTACTCTGTGAGAATACAGCCAGAGGGTTGGTAGTCACTATCCAGCATACAGTTAGTCTAAAGGGCTGGTTCCACCAACACGATGGGTTTGCCGTGATATATCTTGATACATCTTACAGCGTTGTGATATGTCATACCTCCGTTGTCAGGAAACATAGCGTGCGATGTCATGTGTCTATTTTGCTGCTCCACCACCGCAAGACATATCGCGACAAATAGGCACACGATTATTCAAACCTAGCCCGATTTAGCAAGACAACCAAATCGGGACTAATCTTGCGTGTTGCTGGAATCACCACTTTACTCTAAGACTAAAACAAACAAATTTATAATAAATTAGGTAAGACTGATTGTACAATGGATACATTTTGCATATGGAAATATATGTAAGATGAAAAAATTAAATTGTAAATCAAATCGCTAGATTGTAATGTTAGTATGACTTATTGTCCTACCTACGTTAAATATTTATAATTAGTCTACCTGTATTTATAATTTATTTCTCTATATGTAAAATTGTGTATTAGACTAGACCATACCTACATTGTATACGGTCCGGACTGACCATGCTGTAATGGAAGACCGCCACATGTGAGGCGAATTACTTGCAATAAATAAAAATAAATAAATGAAAAAAAGACATGTGTATAGGACGTACTATGGAATACTGTATTTTAAGGTACATAAGTTTGTTGTTGACCTGTAACTCAAGTACTTGCTTTAAACACTGATCAACTGTCTGTAAGTCTATGGTTTGGACATTATGATGGAATATGAAGGAAAAGAGCTGGAGCCTGCGGAAGAAAGGACATTCATGACTTAGCAGGGCCCTCTAGGATAATAAAAAAAATTTTTTTAAAGTTTTGATCTGTTTTCAGACTGTGCTATGTCCAGCACGGAGAGAATCCGCCGCATCGCATCGGTCAGAACATCCTTGTCAATAACGGTAGGCGGTCCAATCAGGATACGTTTAAAATGGTTATGAAAGAACATATTATCAAGGGGCAGGAGTAGTATTATAATGAAAAATATCGCTCTAGTGGGATGCACTTGACAAATGACATCATTTGTTAATGTAGAAGTAATTTAGACAGGCGGGGTAGGATAAATTCTAAACCACACTCGAGTTAGTCGTGTTATTGTTCATCGCACTCCGGCAAGATCGCGTATTACTGCTCTCGGCTTTGCCTCGTGCAGTGATACGCGATCTTGCCATTGTGCGATAAACAACAACATGACAAACTCCTGTTTGGTTTTTCCATAGTCCTTCTAGGATGCTTAGGGGCTTGTGTTGTGTACTTTGTCTTGTATCGGTTATAATGTATCATCTTTGTATGCTTAGAGCTGTTTGTCTAAGCGGAAACTGTCTTGTTTGGTATTGAAACTTTTAGGCCTTGAGCCAATCACTCAGGTAACACTTGAACAATGATTTAAAGTATTATACAATAGAAAATACCCGAAAATAACAAGTAAAGAAGGTCGAGAATAAACCGAAAAATTCCGAGAGAAATTATATGATATAAGACTGAACAGAAGAAGGTCGTGCGACCCAGTAACTCTGTAATGCTATCGTGCGATGTAAAAATGTTTACTGGCTATGAAAAGTATTAATACTATATGCACATAAGAATATGATAGCTGATAGCATATTTGCCAACGTATGATCCAAGGAAAGATATAAGTGTAGAAATAGTAGATAAAATTGATTTTCTGATATATTATAAGACCAGATTTTGACTGAATCTGAAAAACATCGCGTGCGCGATGACGCAACATGTCAATAAAAAAAAATCAGCTCTTTTATCTTAGCCTGGTATAAAAGTTCCATAGGCTTAACGTTAGGAACTCGTTCTCAACAGGCATACGAGTACGGTAACTCATATTCAATGGGTGATGAACAGATACAGACTTCAAGGCTAAGTTCATTGTTGTATACCTAGACTATTTATGATGAGACGACTAAAAATGTGATATGATTTAACCCAGACATCTTTACTGTAAGGGTGAATCATACCAGCCTAATGGCTGACCACTTTTACAGTCTAAATAGAGTATATATATATATATATATATATATATATATATATATATATATATATATATATATATATATATATATATATATATATATATATATATACATATATATATATAAAATCTTAAACATATTCGTGCTTGGTCTGACTCCCCATTCGCCATCTCTGAGTGCTTCAGAATATCGCCATCTCGTTTGGAGCGCTTCAGAATATTTACTCGGCTATCGTCTTGTTCATATTACTGAGCATTCCAAACTCGATGGCGCACTGGGATACAGACAAAACTCTGTTCATTATTTGGATATATTTCAAGGAAAATCGGTGAAATCGGCGACCCGATTTTTTGGATGGGAAATGTTTTTCTCACATTATTTGGATATTTGCAGGAATTCTCCAGCTTCTCATTCCGCTGGTGACACAGGACGTGGACAAGAACTCGCGGGTAAAGTTGGTGAAACATTCTCAACTTATTGTTTATATTGTAAAGCTAGATATCACACAAGTCCTTTTCCACTTGCCGACCAAATCCGACTATTTGGAACCACTCGCGTAACGGCGATAGTTGTGCGGCCACTAATACACACAAGGCAGCTTTTAGCGAAAACTGAAGCTGTCACCAAATTCATAAATGACGAAATCATGTTAAATTTGTTGTTGACGAATTTCCCGTTGAACCCTAATTTTCACGTGTGGATATAAAAAATTATCTTTTCACTCCCCAGCTGTGAATGAGTAGTGTTTAAGGCATATATCGGCGACTTGTTGTTCAGTAACATGTTGTGTGATGTTCTTCTCAGGAGAGCCTCGCCATCTCAAACAAAGTGATCGGGTCCGGGCTCGAGGTGCTGCGCTACTTGGCCAAGAAGAACCAGTACGTGCAGAGCTACTTGATGGACCGCCTGGAGGCCCTGCTGTCTGTACAGTGCTGCGGGGAACACCAGGCATTGGCTCTAATTGAGGTAATTTACATATGCCGAGCAGGTGCTGGTTTTAATTGAGACAAAGGGGCTGTTCCATATAGCCGAATTCTCAGCCTAAGTATGATTTTGACAGTGTCTGATTTGCAATTCGGGTACCATCGCTGTAATGGAATACCAAAATGGGGTGTTATCAGTGCAGTCGGCCACCTTCGGCTGCCATTGGCCCCTGTGGTTTGCCTTGTATCATATGTCCAATGCATGCCGATACTAGTTACCTACTATATCTAAAACGGTAGAATTTCGTCGAATCCGCTTGAAGTTGCTCCCGCACATAGAGACATAGTTAAGCAGACCTAGGGCTGGAGATTGAAGACCCACGGGAGTGAGATTCTCGTGTAGTGAAAAACTCGAATCTGTTCTTATTTTTTGTAGGACTATACTCTGACAAACTTCTTCTCTTATGATTCATTAAGAGCCATGCTGAAATCAATGTTTAATATTGTAGTTTTCTAATATACCTCTCTCGTGAGAAACCAATGAGATCTCAACTTTCGCTGGTAGCCCTTTCGAAACTCCGCTGATTCCCCCCCACCCACCAAGAGCCTAAGTATTTGGCCCATTTAGAGCAACTGTCTTTGTGGAGCAGTCAGCAGCGCCTCCGGCTGGGGATGCGTTGGTCCGAATAGTCGGGTGTTCAAACCCCGCTATAGGCAGTCTGCATTTTCACTTTTCTATATTTTTCGGACTCGGACTCGGACTCGACGAAGTCGCTAGTACACCTGTGTTACACTTGGATTTTTTTACTGGTGGTGTCTTCTGGTATCTGAAGTAGGAACTAAGAGCTGCAACCTTGACCCTTGGCATGTTTACTGAGAGTGTCCGTTTGAAGGTAGGGGGTGTTTTGGAGATGAATAAAAGTTGTGTATAGTGATTATCTTTAAAAAGAATAGGATTCTAACTATAATCAAGTTAAATTTCAGTCTACAGGACCAGCACTGTGAAACTCGTCTGGACATGCGATTGGGTGAAGTCAGAGAACTCTACCATTTTCGGGTACCATCGGCAGGGTGTCAGCATCGGAACAGATGGTACCAGATACCGCCAGGCTGACGTTTTTGAGCCTTTTTTCATCAATAATCAGCAAAAGATTTTTGCCGATTCTGCCAGACCCAGGCCAACGATTACGAAAGTGCTGTCAGCTAGATGGTACAGGCCCTTAATGTATGTCAAGCAGGTCCGGGCCCTAATGGAGAATATTTACATATATATGCCAAGCATATGCCAAGTAATAATTATCCATATGCGGAAAAGCAGGCATTGGTTACAATAGAGGTAATTTACATATGCTGAACAAGTGTTGCTTTTAATTGAGGTAATGTCCATATGCCAAGCAGGTGCAGGCCCTAATGGAGGATATTTACATATATATGCCAAGCTTGTAAAAGTAGCGACTATCCATACAGTGCTGCAGGGAACAGCAGGTATTGGCTCTAATAGAGGTAATTCAAATATGCAGGCTTTGGTTTTATCACAGACCTATATCTACCAAGTCTGTGATTTCATTGAGATAATATACATATGCCAAGCAGGCGCGTGCCCTAATAGGGGATATTTACTTGTATATGCTAAGCATGTAAAAGTAACGGCTGTCCATATGCGGAACATTGCCTCTTATAGAGGTAATTTAAATATAGCAAGTGGGCATCAGCTCTACTTAAGATAACTTACATATGCTGATCAAATAAAGGTAAAAACTGTCAGTACAGTGCAGTGGGGAACAGCAGTCATTGGGTCTAACAGAGGTTATTTAAAGATGCTGAGCATGTAAAAGTAACGACTCTCCAAACAGCGCTGTGGAGAGGACCTGGTATAGCTTTAGTAGAAGCGATTTACATATGCCAAGCATGTGTGGTGGTCGCCGCCTGTCTAGCGGGTTAGATGACCCCAATCCGGAACGCTAGTTCCAGGCAGGATTCCACCCTACGCGCTCTACGTAGGTTGGTTCAGTTTTCAGTGAGTTTACACGGACCTAGTCAAACATAACACAACACACGTCTCTTAATAAACAGGAATGTTTATTAACAACTACTTCCCGGAAAGATCTAGAAGATCTTTCCCACAAGTACAGTACCCCAGCACAATGTGCCAGGTAACGCTGGAGAGGCTAATCTAAAAGACTCGCCTAACCACCAGGAAGGTTCCGAGAACCCGCCTGCAAAGTGAGGGCCCAAGGGTCTGTTCCGTAGAAGAGACGCGTGAGGACAGCCTGTCAACCTACTGTGAACGCTGAATATATATACTATAAGGATCGGCATGTCGCACCACCTTCCGTAGAACATACGAACACTGCTGGATTCCCGCCCCACTACATTACCCCTCCCAGTTTTTACTAAGGAGGAACCAAGGCAGCCATTTTGCTGCTGAGGGGAAACCTGTCTAAAAATTACAACATAATATCCAGCAGTTCTTGGTCTACTCTCTAACTTCCTGGTGTTCACAAGAATGCACTGATACCTTTGGATAAGTGAAAGGTAGAATTGTAAAATGGAGAATAAAAAGATGGAAGATAAGACATTTAGGAAAGAAGTGACGACAATTTGAAGAAGACGGGAAAGGACTAGCCTCGCCAGCACCTTTCGATTGTATAAAATTGTGATATTCACCCATCTTGTGCCGGGGAGCAAGTTCTTGAGGGTTGGGCAGGGAAGACTCGACAGTCGCGGACCTACAGGTGGTCAGCCCGGCCTGTCGAGCACCCCCCCCTCCAGCTGTTCCGGATCTTCTTGAAGTCTTGGAGGGCTCCCGGCGGGTGATGCATTGTTCTTTCCTTTATTTTCGTCTTGTAGTATCGAGCCCAGCGGGCCCACCGGCGTTGCAGACCTACTACATTCAGCCCGATTCCGGCGGGTGCTGGGCTTCCCACTGTTTCCAGCTGGAAGACGTCCAGATGTTGGAGAAGGGCCAGCCTCGCTTGGCACCTTCCAGGTGTGTGGTTTTCCGAAAACGGAAGTAACGGCCAAAAAGGCAAAACATTTCTCCATCCACCTCGTAAAAGTGTGTGGTATCAGTGTTCTTATTTTTCGGCTCCAGCTATACTGGCCTATGCTGAAAAGTGAGAACCAATGAAGGCCCCACCTCTCAGCCATATTCAGAACTTACGATCACCGACCCAAGGTAGGGACAGAAGACGTCATCCATCGAAAACGGGGGTGATGTCTACTATCTCATTATCGAGTCGCCGAACTTGGTTCCGACATATACCTAGTAAGTCAGATCTATACCTGGGAGGTATAACCTTCCTTACCCGGTGTCTCATAAAGGTAGGGACAAAAGTTCATACCACAGGCCGGAGGTTTTCGTGATGGGAGCCTATTACGGGCTTTACTACCGGAAGAACCTTCAGCCGCCTGAAACCAGGGTTGTGCCTCTGGAAAGTCGTTGCAGACTTTCTTCAGCCCCAACCCGGGATCGCTTATCATTAGGTGACCTTCTGGCTTTCCCTCTACCCCTCCCAGCGATCCTCGAGGTAGCTGAGAAGGAGGCAGGTTTCGAGCCAAAAGGACCCTATACACCCTCTCCTCTGGAAAAATTAAATTTTCCGGAGTGGGTGTTCCTCATATAAGAACTGGTAAAAGTTAATACATGAGGAGCAAGGTGACAATCCTCCGGAATCAAGTTATTGCCTCCGGAAGATCATCATGGAAGTCACTAGGTAGGGAAAAACAATTTTTCCCCCACCCGGGTCCTTCCCATATCCATCTGATTTCGGTCCCGAGAGAGTGGTTAACTCTTCTGGTTCCGACTTCAGATGGCGTACCCTCCCCGGCCTACCATGCGCCAGATCAGACGTCCGTCGTCGTCCCTAAATGTCCTCGTCAGAGGACAATTTAAGGTCGAGAACATCCGACTGACTGGGTGCAACAGTAGTTGCCGAGGTCGACCGTTCTGGTCGCAGTGGACTCAGCACCGCCGTAGGCTGAAGCTGAGACACCAACTGCTGGAGAGCGGTCGGTCCGGTATCCAAGTCAATCCCGGACTCCAGAGGGATGATGCTGCCCATCATCCCCATAGCCCCGTCTGGTTCCTCAGACCGATCCATCGGGTTTCCCTGGGATGGTCCCGCCGATGTCTCTGTCCGCATTACAGGAGGAGGCGATCTCGGCTTCCCAGGTTCAGCCTGATCCGTAAGGACCTGGTTTTACCCAGAGAGCGGAGCATCCGCACTCACATCCATGGGCTGAGCCTCTGTGGATGTAGTGCCACTTAGGGAGATATCCTCTACATATGACCACCCCAACATGTCGGCGAGCTGCCGGCGTGTCGGGTCTGGTCCTTCCGCGGTGAACTGGAGGAACCTTCCACGGCTACGTTGTCGGGACAACCACGCTTCCTCTGAAGAGGAATTTTCCAACATAGAGACCCATAGAGCATGTTGTTCAACACCCGGACTTTCAGTGGACAATACTAATGAAATATATTGAGAGAAATTAATTTTCCTTTATTGTACAATGCTGACAAGAATCCTGGCTGTGATACCTAAAAGTTTCAACACAATTGGATTATCCATTCTGATATCAGAACATTATGATTCCATGATGATGTTTTTCCAACAAATGGTGTGTTGGACCACACATCTCTAAAGGATGTATAAAAGAAACAATAATCATAATGGAATAACAAATATCCCTTTTTATATTAAGTACCCCTACCACTCATGAATACCAAGGTTGAATTTTTTCTAATTAAAAAAATATACTTTTTATGGTTCAAAAACCGGAAACGTGTTGTCCGACACCCCAGGATGTCGGACAACATGCTGTATTATAAGTAATGATTATGGGGTTGTTTTTTATCAGTAATTGAGTGGTTTGCTTTGTTAAATATAGCTTATTATCACTTCGTTAAAAATATAAATGATTATAGCCTCAAATATTATTTTTCTCATTGTTTTGAGCAATTCTATTAACGTGTTGTCCGACACCCCTGGTGTTGTCCGACATCCCTGTGTTGCCCAACACCCCTAATATGGTTCAGAGCTTTTCTTTTAAATGTAATATATGATAAAGGTATTCTGGGTAAAATATAATGTGTGTCACCATATAACATTAGTCTTTCTTAAGTTATAAGCATTTATAACATTTCTTGAAATTTCAAATATTTAGGGGGCTGGACAAACTGCAGTATTATACACAACTTCAAAAGTCTCTCAAATCTAAACCATTCATCTGATTTTGTTGGAATAATATTTTTCTGGAAGGTACTTAGTAGGTAGCTAACATAAAATATAAAAGGAAGTATTATTTAAAAAAGAATTTGCATGTTTTATCCCAGGACCAAAGAGGAACTTAGCAGGTTTCAAAAATCCGACCCAACTGTCTGTGCAGTGCTGCGGAGAGCAGCAATCATTGGCTTTGCTTTAGGTCACGACAAACAAAAAATGTTGTTAAGGTAGAGGCAGTTCACTACAACCATTGTATATCACCAACCCACAGTTATAAGACCTCCACATCTGCAAAACAACTGATGAAGAAGGCTTGCACCATCAGTTACTCACATATATTAAAAAACCAGGAAATACTATGTTACAAAGAAAGCTCCTACATTGTCTTTGGTAGATATTCCATGACCACACGGTTCACTGCCTACGTCTCCAGGGACACCAAGTACAGAAGATGGTCAAACTTGCCGGTCGCTACCGCCAGAAGGCTCCATCCTTCCTGACTGTGAGTTGTCACCTCTCTCACTCTGTACCACACTACACAGCAATCAGTCAATACTCACGTAGCTCTGAGGTTCATGTTATGTAATGTCTAAAATACCTCACTGTTCTACTGTAGCAGTAATTGAATGTTATGTGATGTCTAAATTCCTTGCTGTCCTACAGTAGCTGCTAAGGTCCATGTTAGGTGATGTTTCACTGTCATAATGTATGTAGCTGCTAAGTTTCATGTTATATGATGTTTCGCAATCCTAAAGTATGTAGCTACTTAGACTTGCTGAAGTCTTTGATTATGTGCATTCATTAAATGATTAAACACAATAAGAATAAAGTTCATTAAAGTATGTATCCTTCCCTGACTGGGCCATGAATCAAGGACTTGTCCACTATAAACCAAATCTCCTGTTTATGGCCCCGAACCACTCTCTGTAACCCTATACTTCCTCCTTTCTCTCCCCCTCCCCTCCTCCAGTTCCCTGGCTGCCTGGGTGTTGTCATAGCAATAGATATCGCCTACTCCTCACTGTGACTCGATTGAGATCAAAGTGAGAGCACTGACCAGTAGCCAGGATATTTGCATGGAGAGTGTTGGGAATGCTTGAGCTAAACAGCGCCAAAAATCCAACAGTATTACTGATTCTACCAGTTCCTGTATCCCAACAAGGAGGGTAGCCATAGGATGCAGGGACTGGAGCCAGTCTAGTAGCTCCTATGTTACATGTTAGGTGATGTCTCGCTGTCCTAAAGTATGTAGCTATTAAGTTTCATGTGAAGTGAAGATTTGCTGTCCTAAAGTATGTAGCTGCTAAGTTCCATGTTAGGTGATGTTTCACTATCCTACTCTACATAGCTGCTAAGGTTAATGTTATGTGATGTTTCGCTGTCCTAAAGTACGTAGCTACTAAGTTTTATGTCACATGATGTTGGACTGTCCTATTGTAGTTTTATGTTATGTGATGTTTCGCTGTCCTACTCTTGCTGCTAAGTTTCATGTTACGTGATGTTTCGCTGTCCTAAAGTATGTAGCTGCTAAGTTTCTTGTGAAGTGATGTTTTACTGTCCTACTTTACATAGCCACTAAGTTTCATGCGAAGTGATGTTTCGCTGTCCTAAAGTATGCAGCTACTAAGTTTTATGTTGCATGATGTTGCACTGTCCTATTGTAGTTTTATGTTATGTGATGTTTCGCTGTCCTACTCTTGCTGCTAAGTTTCATGTTACGTGATGTTTCGCTGTCCTAAAGTATGTAGCTGCTAAGTTTCATGTGAAGTGATGTTTTACTGTCCTACTTTACCTAGCTGGTAAGTTTCATGTTGTGTGATACCTAAATGTCTCACTCTCATACTGTAGCTACTCAGGGCCATCATCAAGATAGAGAGGTCAGATACCTTGCTCAAGAGGAACCAGCACCTCGTCACAAAGTATGTGATGGAGAGTTACAAGACAGCTGCCTACCCAATGAGGCTTTCTGTATCGAAAAGGTATTTAACACAATATCATTACTACTTTTTACAAATATTTATCATGCATAAATATTTCATTTTATTAATCTTCCTGATGCAATGAAACTATAGTTTAGGCTTTGTAAGCAAGGATAGACTGAACCACAAAGAACAATGTTGATTTATGTGTGTTTTTCTTTGTTATTAAAGGTAAATTTTCTTTAAGCAATATCCAGTCATATATGGATCTAAGTATCCCATTCAACTCATCACCCTGACTCGTCACATTTGAAGCATAAACAGGTTATGATGCCATGCTAATAGTGTCATGGTAAATAATGTTTTAAAATGTGTTTTATTTATTACATGTTTCAAACAATATCCAATCGCGTGTTAAACATTGGTGATGCAAGTTCAGATTTTCCATATAACATGCACTTGGGTCATTAATGGCATATGAAATAAAAACAACAGTGGTATCCCCTCGGTGTAGAGATCGGAACATCTGGATGTTGGCATAAATTTGCGTATATATTTCATCACTCCAACTGACCTAGCGTGAGGTTTACATCAATGCGTACAGAAACAGGCGAAAATATGACACTAAATCTGACAACCATATATAATTACGGCAAAGGATATATATGTAAGCGGAAATTAAACGTACCTAACTGACATTTTTCTGCTGTGTTCGATGTGAAAGGAAGCTACATATTTCATGATCAGAGTCAGTGTTTGGTAGCATAATCTCTTAAAGACATATCTGCAATTCACAGTGGCGCCACCTAAAGATTTTCAAATACAGACAATTTTCAGTCAAAACTGGTTTCTTAGGATTCCTTTTAATTCTAAATAAGTAAATTTAACATTATGTAAGACGTTCGATCGGCTTAGCGACTGCTGAAAAAATTGTTTTTTTCCTGTTTGGAACCGAGAAGCACACCCCCAGCGGAACGCACCTCACACCATGAGGAACAAATTTTATAAAACAAAATTTAACATTATGTCCAGTTTATTAAATTTTAATAGGTAAAATAAGCAAATTTACATTTGCTTGAATTACATACGAAATGTACTGAAAAATATGGTTGTCTTCAATTCGTTCAAAAACAAAGACGGTGAACTGTGATCATTAAAACCTAACTAAGTAGTACTGTATATATATTCTTTATTATGTGAAAGTTTGAGGAAAAGTGACATAGGTTTTACAATGCGAAAATCAACTTTCTATATATTCTATTGTAATATAATCATAATATTGATCTCCAAATAAAAAAACAAGCACGGTGATCCCCAATTTTTAACTTCCAGTTCATCCTATTAAAATTTCAGGAAATTGAAATTGGTTTTAATTTTCAAGCCAGATTGTCTGATATGTCTTTAAAGTCTTAAGACACCACACAGGTGAAGGTCATTAGTAACACCGAATTTAAAAAAAACAAAGGTGAAGGTCTTTATAGACACAATGCTCTAGGTCATGAGTCATGAGATAATGGTTTTATTCTGTACTTTCCTCAGGCTGCGTATCCTGATTGGGAAGGATGGTGAAGCACACCAGACATACCTGATTTTCCTGCTGGACCTTCTCGCCACCTGCGCTGAGGTAGGTGTTGTATGCCCCAGTCACGCTGGTGTTAAATACAGCGTTTTTCCATGTACGCACATATACTTATATAGAACGTCCTGATCATGCTGTACAAGTCACAGAACGAGATGCTAGTTTATCGTAAAACTGGATGAGTTTTAATCTGGGCCACCGTATGCCACGACTGGAGTTTGGCATAGTGATTTCACGAGGCAGAGCCGAATGAAGTCCGGAGACAAAACTCCAAGAGTGGAATGCGGTGGCCACGATTAAAACGAATCAGGTTTTGATTTTATCCTACCTTGTCTCCTCAATTTGGAATATTACGTGATAAAAATTCTGTAAGCCACTAGTGGCATATAAAACTCCATATGCCAGTCAGCGTGGCATACGGAAACTCAATGTTAAGCCTATGGTTTTTTTTATTAGGGGTAGGATAATACCGTTTATATGGACCGAGGCATTTATGCCGAGTTCCGTACAAACGGTAAATTAGCATTGAGTTCTGTGACTTGTACAAGCATGGTTGGACGTTATATATTTACTATATACCCGAAATTCAAAAAAAAATCAATTTCATTTTTCTTAACAACCAAAATTTCAATAAATGTGTATGGCTAGGTGGTCCGTATTTTAGTGTACGGACCAGTGGTCCGTACAGTATTTTTTACGTCATATGCCATAACGGTGCGTATTTACAGTATACGGCATGGGTATATAGTAAATTTCTTTATGTTTTATGAAATCTACAAATACAACTTACACTTATACATAAAAGAAAGTTGGAATGAGAAGAACGTGAACAGTATATGGGAAATACACAGTGCCTTTTTTTCTTTTATCATTTTAAACTTTTCTCTATGCATTTTGAATTGAAGTAAATCGGAATGTGAAGAGAAACGTTAAAAGACATCAACAAACAATGAGAAGCGTAAAACGTAAATGCTAAGTAAATAGAAGCTGTCATGTGGTGTTCACATTCCTCATATACATAGCAAATACGCGTAATTTAAGTCCAATCTGATTTGATGGTGAAAAGTAATATCAATTTGCGTACTAGATATGTAAAAATGGATCACCTGATTCTCCAGTTGGACCTTCCCACACCCTGCACTGAGCTACGTTTCATACCTTATTTTCCTGCTCGACCTCTTCGCCATCTGTGCACACATCCACAGAGAATGGTCTGTTTCACATGAAGTTGGCCATTTTCGTCAGGAAACAGATTTTATCACCTGAATTTTTAATGGGGACATAATCCTCCATATGCTCCTGTGTCAGCGTCATTTAAGAAAGTATAGTGGTTTAGATGGGGCTGTTTACCTCACGTAACGCTACCACCATGAAATCGAGTTTGAAATATCTCACCCAGGTCCGCGTCCTGGTCCCCTCTTTTCCATTGGTCGAGATGTCTTAGTCTAGACATCTTCCCATTGGTTGCTAATGACGCACTTCTCTAGTCAGCCCTCGCGACCCGACTGCGGTGCGTGGTGAGTGCGGGAACCGGCGAAGCTGGCGCGTCAGAGCGGTCATTATGGCTTTAGTGGCCTGGTCATTAGGGGAGGGCGGTGGGCCCGAAAATATCATTTTCGATATAGTTTCGGCGTATTCGTGGGTAACGTTACGTATCCCAAGTTCACCACAAGGGGTTATGAGGCTTGTGGTTTCGAATCTATACTGAATTCTCGTCAGGCGTCGTGAGATCCCGTGTTTTAGGGGCGGAATATATTTAATAAAAATATATTTTTTGTCTGGGGTGCTCTATTTGCACAGAGCAGAGTTTTATTTCGAGACTCGGTTTATTTGGTAGTGGTAAGTGTATCCGTGTGAGCAATTTTTATTTGAAAAAAATATTTACTCCACTTTTGAGTGAGGTTAAACAATTTTTCGACGTGGCTTTGTTGATACACTTATCCATACCGGTTGTCCATGGTATTCAACCCCCATGGTGATTGGCTTTTCAGCCGATGAATCCAATTGAATTCGATCTTGTTCCTGAGGGAACCAGCTCTTTTGGGTCGGGGTGGCAGAAGATGAAGTCCAGAATATGGACCTGTACATCTCGTGTCCCATTGTGTCCACATCCATTGTAGTGGATGGGAACATCGTTTTGGTTTTTGCCTTTCTCGATGTTTCTGAGGTGTTCGTATAGCCGTTCCTTAATTTTTCTCTTGGTCTGGCCTACATATTGTTTGTTGCATTTTTTGCATTCCAAGCAATATATGACATTCGAGCTATTGCATGTCACATTCTACTTGGTTTTGTGGGTTCTCCCGGAGATGATGTTACCACTGCGTCTGATCATGTTGCAATATTTGCAATCTCTTTTCTTGCACTCATTCTTAGAGGAGCCTCCCTTTGGTGGGTCTTTGTCGCCTGGTCGGGTGGTTAGTTTCGCCTTAACTAGATGGTCTTTCAGATTTTTGGGTCTTCGGTATCCCTTCACCAGTTCCTTACGGTGTAAGGATTTCGTTGTGATGGATCGGCCCAGTATGTCCCAGTTTTTGCTTACTATGTCTCCTACCTTGTTCCCCTCGGGGCGGTAGGTAGTTATGAGAAAGGCTTTGTTGTGCTCTTTTTCATTTGTCTTTTTTGATTTCATACGGTTTCTAAGGTCTTCTTTTGATTGCTCATCGACCTTTTGTTTGCACTCTGCTAGGATTTTCATCGGGTAATCTTTCTCCTGGAATTCGTCTAGTTTTTTCTTTGCGTGTTTTTCATAGTCTGAATTTTTGCTGCAGATTCGCTTGATGCGCAGCAATTGTGAGTAGGGTAGGCTTCTCTTGGTTGCTGGTGGGTGCGAGGAGTCATACCTTAGGTACGTGTTCCTGTCCGTTGGTTTGGTGTATAGGTCTGTGTACACCTCCCCATTTTCCACCTTCACCCTTGTGTCCAGGAAGGAAATTTCCTTCTCTGAACAGTCCATTGTGAACTTTATGGTTGGGTGGTTTGAATTAAGATAATCCAACCATCCTGTCAATGCTCGTGTGCCATGCTCCCAGATGAAGAAAATATCATCGATATATCTCCACCACACCGTTAGTTTTAGGTCGTACCCGTCGAGAAGATTTTCCTCTATGGCCTCCATAAAGAGGTTGGCATATGAGGGGGCCAGTTTGGTTCCCATTGCCGTACCTCTTTTTTGTATATAGTGTTGACCTCTAAACACTATGTTGTTGTTTTCCAACACTAGTCTCAATAAGTCTTCCAGAGTCTCGTTGGAGGGCTTATTGTTGTTTCTTCTCACTTTGTCTAGTTTGGTTTTGATGATTCTTATACCTTCGTCATTTGGTATGTTCGTATATAGCGAGCTGACATCTAGTGTGCCCACTATCGAACCCTTGGGGAGTTTCCCCAATGTGCTGATGCGGTTGACAAAATCATTGGTGTCTTTGATGTATGATTTTACATCTGGTACCAAAGGTTTGAGAAAATTGTTGACGAAAGCCGATATTTTCTCAGTGGCGCAGTTGTTCACCGATACCACCGATACCACCGTCTCCCAGGTGGCGGACTTTCTTCCTTGTGAATTTTAGGCAAAAAGTATATGCTAGGAGCCCTTGGTTTTTTTGTTTTAAGGGTTCCTGTCATCTTTTGGGTGATTTCCCCGTTCTCTAGCATATTGTTGATTTTATCTTCGACTATACCGTGTAAATCTGCAGTTGGATCGGTATCTACCGGTCGGTATGTTGCAGTGTCACCCAGTTGGCGAGTCGCCTCTGCAATGTAATCTACAGTGTCTTGGATTACTATTGCGCCCCCCTTGTCCGCAGGTTTGATGGCTATACTGTCATCCTTTGTATACTGTCATTTAAGAAAGTACCCACTTTCCGATGAAATATAAAAGTGAAGCATTTCCAGGGGCTTCACTATTGGACCCCCAGCAGGAGCTTTGTCCTATACCCAACCAGGGGCCCTTCACAGCCCCTTAGACCCCTCGAGATTTTCCCTTGTAGAACAAGCTGTATCCTCCCCGAACAAAATTATGGGTCCCATTCTCTATACGAAACCAAGCAAATCGGGATTCCTCCCTTGTGATCTTGGGTAAAAGGTGAGGTCTCTCACTTTGTCTTCGGTAAGAGTGTATTGTAGGGCCCACTGACACCACTAAATGTTGATAGCCCACATGTTTGACTAATTTTGTTTTAATTTGTTCCGTTCTGCTGGAGTGTTTTGTATCCGTGGTTGGGAAAAAATGACGTGGTCGCAAGTGGTAGGAAAGGACTGTGTATTTTTGATACGCCTCGTAAATACACCACATGTTTGACTAAACCTAAATACTATCATCGAGATTACATATTAGCCTCATGCGGAAATACCAGTTCTGTTTCTCTTTTTTTTAAATTTTTATTTTTTTAGAATTTTTACTGGAGTTATCTACTAAGCTTTGTAGCAATCCTGTTTTCGGTAGGCTCCAGGGCCAGGTGTAATAAATTTGGTGCTTTCATATTAAAACATGTTAAGACAATGGTACAGGTAAGTAAGCAGTAAGTATGTTCATTATATCTATGTTCGGTATTATATTATAATGCAAACCAGGGGGAGAACCGGTACATCGAGTCACTCTGTCAGACGCTGCTGACAGTGCCAGAGCTGATCAACATCCTCAACAACCGTCATGTCCTCATGGAGAAGAAGATCGGATTTGCACGCTACTTGGTCTGGGCTTACATGAAGACGGCACGTAATGTCATTGAAAGTGGAGTCGAGGAGCTTCATCATAATCCGTAAGTCATCTATGCGAAACTGTGTTCCCAATATATCTGTCCTTCATATCATATTTTGTTGAAAATACAGAAAAAATATAGAAAGAATTAGGATTTGAAAAACATAGATGCATAATATCAAGGTTTATTCTTCTGTCAGGAACTGGCAGGGAGGTTTTATACTGTCAACAGTATACAAAACATGTTTGAAATTAAGCCTGAGTGTACGGGGGGGGGGGGGTGCAATTTATACACTGCATGAAAACCACCATTTTACATATGAATGCGCCCGCTGTATATAAGTATGACTTTTGCGCATATAAGGTTGTCCTATTCCCTGTGTATATCCGCCTCATCTGTAGGCGGATATAACCGTCCAGTGAAGAGGGCTTCACTGAAAGCGGGCGGGAGGTGGCGGGGGTGTTGGGGGGGGGGGGGGGGAGGGCTTCCTACTGAGGACACCTTTACTTCTACCAGCACAAAGAGGTGGGAGGCAGCTGTGGGAGAGGATATTTCCTCTCATATACGCCGGGTGTGAAATACAGCCAAGACGCATCCGTATATAAACCCTGGGCGTATATATATGAAAACAAGTCACTAATCAGCCAGTACATGTACTTCCGCGATGACGTATGTATGAATAAAATGGTGGTTTTTGTGCTGTGATATCATTAAATACCTATAGCCGACACACATTGTAATCATCACTTCTCTCCTCTGAATATAAATGGTAATCATGCTCCTAGAGGTATTTAGTTAATACAGCATTTCAGGTTAAAATGTTAGCAGCATCTTAAAACTATAGAAACCTGGGCATCAACTCACTCAGTCTCTACATAGTAACTTGTAGTTCTTGCAACCACTCTTCAAGCATTGGCACGTGCCCCGTACATATATAATCTAATAGGGAGCCAAAGTGAACCCGCTGAAACCACAGATACCCATTTACGAAACACCATTTCCAGATATAGGCACTCATTACTTTGACTATATAGGTTCGAGATTATATCTTTTAGAATCTTTTAGATCCACATTCTTGATAAACTTAACAACTGTCATCATAGCTTCAAGACAGAGTTATTCAGAGACGATAGTAGTAAACTAATCTTCAAAAGTAACAAATGAGACCAAAAACAAAATTCTAGCCTCAAACCCCCATAGGTTTAGCACTGAGCCTCATTTTTACTGGCCACCGGAAATGGTGTTTTGAACTAGGGTATCTGCCGTTTTAGCGGGTTCACTTTGGCTCCCTATTACAACACTAAGAATTGGGTTGAGTAGCTTCACGCGACAGCCTTACTTTGAACGTGAAGCCGGGGAATTCAAACTAACAGCAGGGACCTGTTTCACTAGTTTCATGACAAAAGTTTAGATAGACATGAAAAGCAGCACCAACAGTGTAAGCAAGAACGGATAAAACAAAGTCTAATGTCTAATTCTTATTAAACCAGACACACCGTGTTTGGGGTCTGTCTTATCCTAAGGGCAGCTACTTGCGTTTTCATGAGGTTTATAGTAATGATAATAAAACCGTATTCCCGAAGTGAGAATGTTCTGTTACTTCACTCAAGTCAAGACTGCAGTGTCAACCCTCTGTAGCTACTAAGAGAAAACCCATCTTGTCAATAAATCTGTCTCCTCTTGATTCGTAGTAGTATTACATACTCTTGTGTCTGAGTGTTGACTCCCTTCATCTAATGCCCCAGTCACACTGGCGTAAATTTTGGCGTTTCTTCTACGTATTTGAATTGGTGGGGACTACGCATTAGCTACAGATTTGGAACGTATCTGTTTGATTTTCTTTAACGTTTTAGTACGCTTCTCAACGTTCATCAACGCTTCTTTACGCTTTTGTATGTATTCTGGTGTTTTTCGGCGCATTCCTACTTTCATTTAAGCATCTCCGTGTAGAATTTCGTCGAATCCGCTTGAAGTTGCTCCCGTACATAGAGACATAGTGAACCCGACCTCAGCCTGGAGATTGAAGGGCCACGAGAGTGAGATTCTCGTGTAGTTTTAAACTTTATCCTACCCCTAATATAAAATCCCATAGGTTTAACATTAGGTTTCCGTATGCCACGTTGACTGGCATACAGAATTTTATATGCCACTAGTGGCATACAGCATTGTTATCAAGTAATATTCCAAAATCGAGGAGATAGAGTAGGATAAAATCAAAACCTGATTCGTTTTAATCTTGGTCACCGCATTCCACTCCTGAAGTTTTGGCTCCGGACTTCACTCGGCTTCGCCTCATGAAGTCACTTTGCCAAACTCCAGTCGTGGAATACGGTGGCCAAGATTAAACCTCATCCAGTTTTATGATAGTAAGCAGCTACTCTTTTTTGTATTTCTAAATGCAGACATGCGTTTTCTCTTATGATTCATTTTGAACCATGCTGAAATCAAAGTTTAGTACTGTAGTTTTCTGATCTACTTTTCTCGTGACAACCCAATGAGATCGCAAGATTTCACTGGTACCCCTTTCGAGACTCCGCTGATTCCCCCCCCCCCAGCAACAGCCTAAGTATTTGACCCCTGTATAGCACCTAACTTTGTGGAGCAGTCAGTAGAGTCTTCGGCTCCGAATGTGAACGTCGGGTGTTCAAACCCTGCTATCGGCAGTCTGTTATTTCATTTTAGCCCTTTCAAAACTACGCTGATACCCCACCCACCACCATTTCAGCTAAGTATTTGAGCCACAACAAACATCTGGCTCTGTGGAGCAGTCAGCAGAGTCTTCGGCTAGGGATGCGGGTGTAGGGGGTTCGATTCCTGCATTGACTGTTCAACTTTTCGTTTTTCTATATTTTTCCCCCTTACTCGGACTCGACGAAGTCGCTAGTATATTTCAAAATGCGTAAAACAACATAGACGTGCGTACACGAAAAAAACGCCAATTTTTATGCCAGTGTGACTGGGGCATTAGATTCTACCCTTGTGTTAGCCGGCTTTACAACAGTATTGGTAATGGAACTTTCCCACCACAGGAATACGGCTTTACATAATTTGGACCACAACTTTAACAAAGAGTGGGGCCACTCAGACCTACACTCGATATTGGTTTACATTGTTTAGAAACTTATGACAAAATAAGTCATTTGTGAATTGTGATTCGACCACCGCTTTATGTTGGCTTTGACTGTCAGGGACATTTGGAAGCACTTCAAGATTCTGCTGACTTTGATGAACTCTGAGAATGCAAAACCACCCAACCCAATGCCACAAACCAGCGAGCTCACCCACCAGTAAGTATAAACCTATGACTAACCCACTGCTGCATACAACCAACATTACAGGGCCCTGTTTTTCAGTCACGACAATCTTTCATAACGACATGTTTTAGCTGTCAGCGTCCTATAGACGTGATATCTTAGAAGGACGGCCAAAATCATTGCTCAACGACACGTAAGGCACTTCTAGGTGTGCTATAGTCACGACAATCTTGGGAATAAAAGTTGAAAATGTCGTCCAACGTGTTGGGAACAATGCCACCTGTGGACATATCACACAGGTATAATGGGCAGTTGTAATTTTTTTCAGATGCTAAAATTTATTCAAATTAAAAAATATTTGTCTATACATTTTGTGTATCGATATTCGAAATTTAATAATTATCCTTTTTGTATTTCGATCGTGAGACATATTTTTCTAAACCACCATGTTTTACTTGACACTGCACAACTCAGCTCCTTTTGCAAAACCCACTGCTGCGTATTCCCCAATCTGTAAGTATCGCTTATAACGAGTGTCATGACTGAAAAACACCATGCATACTTTTATGGCTTTTCTAAGACAAGCGTTCTGAACGACAATTTTGCGCCGATACCTCATGGCATGCTAAGACACTGTCTATAGGACACCGGTCATTTTTTGACATCCAAAATGTCTTGCATTCACTGGACTATCTAAAGGTAATGTTGGGCGATCTTGTCATGACTGCAAAACAGGGCCCAGTTCAGTAAGTTCTAGGAGCAAATGGTATGTTCATCATTGATGAATGAGCGTTCAGTTATAAATAAATAGAAATAAATGGTTTGGGTTAGATTCAGTCTATGGATGATGTTCTGTAACCCACTTCCGCCTGAGTCTAGGATCTTTGTTGGGATAGTTTAATTTGTTCAATTTGTTCGATTAGACTTACTTTGGGTTTGACTGAATCTATGAGATGAATGTAGGCAGAAATCCCACCCCTACAAATTTACCGAGGTGAGAGTTCTTTTACTTCCCACACCACATATACATGGTATGAGACAGATTGGCCTTTGATATAGCAGTAAATCTACAACAGCTGGGGGTGAAGGAGAAAAGTGGCTGCAGTGGGACTCGAATTAACAAAGTCCAACAACCTTGGGATAACAAATCTAGTGCTCTTTACCACTGAGCTAATTCCCCACCCTGGTCTTTTTTGTTATGCTTGTGTGCAAGCATATCCGATCTGCACCATGAGGAGGCGAGGCGACCAGAGGAGGTGTTAAGTGCAGCGCCCCCTATTGCGACCCGATTCATCTATGCAATCGCGGCAGGGTTCAAGGCGCCACTTTCAAACCTGCCAGCATTTGGGAAGGAGCACTTGACAATGGACTGTGTGTTGCTAGTAAGCCCTAGCCTATGAGAAATAAGGCTGTATTCCACAACACCAAACAGCCATAAAACGTGGAGCTCTATTGAGCTCTATTGTGGTTTGGAGTACATTAGATGTCACCCTATCAATATCTGAAAAGATTTTTGATAGAGCTCTAACAGTTTGTATGTAGTAGCTGTTACTAGTTAGCCTATTTTTGTATAGGAATCTGCATCAGCTGCAATTTGAGTACATGCCAAAACGATAGGGGGCGCTGCGCTTCACACCTCCTCTGGAGGCGACCAAGAGGGTGAACAGATTGGTAATTGCTGTCCACCAAAACATATCGATCACCAGAAGGTCAGAGGTATTTCGGTCTCTAGTGATTGGTCATGGTCAGCTGGGCATGCCTCTGGGACCCTGATGCACTGGCAACCTGCTCGTTTCCCGATATCACAGTGGTTAGCATGGGGATAGTGAACGGATAGTTTTCTGGAAGCCACTGGAAGTGTAGTCTTTATGTGACCACTCTAACCTTTAGGCAATGTGTTTAGCGCGTACAAGCACGCCCTGATAAATCTACAACCAGTTATTGCATACCTCCAAGCTCGCAGACCAGTGTGTATAAACCTATGAATGACCCACCATGAGATACCAGCTTATAGCGCAGTAAGCACAAAAATACCACCGGACCTAATGCCAGTATGTGATATAAGCCTGGAATAAATTACATAGGCTTAACGTTAGGAGCTCGTTCTCAACAGGCTCGTGAGGAGGGTAACTCATTCTCAATGGGTGATAATCAGATAGATATTTCCAGGCTTAGATAAAATCAGAAACATATTTGTGCTTGGTATGACTCCCCATTCTCCATCTCGTTTGGAGCTCTTCAGAATATTCACTCGGCTATCACCTCGTTAATATTACTGAGCACTCCAAACTCGATGGCGAATGGGGACACAGACCAAGCACTCTTCTATTTCTTTCTTAGGGCTGATGGTCCAGAGATAGTAAAACTACCACCTACCCCACTGTCAGCACGTAGAACTTTTCGATGAAACTACAGTAGTAAGTTCTGTAATTGAGGATTAATTAAAATTAAGGACTTGTTGAAATTCTACAGTTTGACTGGTTAAAATATGTGGCATTAAAGTACTCTAATTCTGTAAGTAGGTCAACATCAGGGTTTTAAAGCAGTAGCCATTGATACGACGCTTGTGAAAGGTGAAAAGTAACATGTTTATCTTGGTTTCAGGAAACTTGAGCGCGAAGGCTCTAGGATTACTGGACTCTTCACTGCTGGGAACAGCATAGCTACGGCTCCTTTGCTGGCAGTAGAGCCCGATGGCCCTGACTCTCACAGCTTCAAGATCTACATGATCCATGCTGGGTTCGCACTGCTTCAGGTAGGAATAACTCCCACTTATGACAGTCAATTACTATCGTAAAACTGGATGAGTTTCAATCTTGGTTACCATATGCCATGACTGGAGTTTGACATAGTGACTTCATGAGGCAAAGCCAAGTGTAGTCCGGAGCCAAAACTCCAGGAGTGGAATGCAGTGGCCAAGATAAAAACGAATCAGGTTTTTATTTTATCCTACCCCATCTCCTCGATTTTGGAATATTATGTGATAATAATTCTGTATGCCACTAGTGGCATATAAAACTCTGTATGCCAGTCAGCGTGGCATACAGAAACTCAATGTTAAGCCTATGGGATTTTATATTAGGGGTAGGATAAAGCCTGATATCTATCTTAGCCTGAAAAAAAAAACGTCCATAGGCTTAACATTTGGAACTCGTTCTCAACAGGCTTGCGAGTACGGTTACTCATTCTCAATGGGTGATATTTCCAGGCTAAGATGAAATCAGAAACATTTTTGTGTTTGGTCTGAGTCCCCATTCGCCACCTCGTTTGGAGTGCTTCAGAATATTCACTCGGCTATCGCCTCCTTCATATTACTGCGCACTCCAAACTCGATGGCGAACGAGGACACAGACCAAACACTCATCTTTCTTAGTCCCAGCAAAAACAACTAATCACTGCCTGGTGTGTCCCAGTTATAAATCCAAGTGATAGCAGCCAATCACAACCTGATATGTCCCAATAAGAACAATCAATCACAGCGTGATATATCCCAGTTATAAGAGTCAAGCACAGCATGATATGTCCACATGATAGCAGTCAATCACAGCCTGCTATGTCCCAATAAGAACAACCAATGATAGCCTGATATGTCACAGTAATTACAGCCAATCACAGCCTGATATGTCCCTGTAACAAAAGCCAATCACAGCCTGATATGTCCACATGATAACAGCCAATCACAGCCTGCTATGGCCCGCTAAGAACAACCAATTACACCTTTATATGTCCCAGTAATTACAGCCAATCACAGCCTGATATGTCCCTGCAATAACAACCAATCACAACCTGATGTCTCAATAAGAACAACCAATCACAGCCTGATATGCCTCAGCATACAATCTGTCTTCAAAAGGGATGTAGCACAAAGGGAAGTAGCCCCTGCTTACTCAAACATTGCTTTGATACCTACCATTGCATTACAATGGGCAATTATTTCTTTTGTATTGCCTTAGAATTAAGATCACTATACTATACAGGTATACTATACAGGTACAACCTGAAATAGCCTAGCCCACTCTGTTTATTTATCCATGCAGTGTGAAAATTACTCTGGTTGAGGGATTGCTATATCGACTAATAATTATGAAAAATGAGAGAGAGCAAGCTGGAACACTTCTGGGACCTGTTTCACTAGTTTCGTGATGTGTCTGTGAAACCATACAGACAGATTGGGGTTATCTAGCTTTGTGACAACACAAGTAGCTGCCCTAGGGCAAAGACAGACCCCAAACACGGTGTGTCTGGTTTCAAAAGAATTAGACAAATCTACACATCACAGGATTCATACATCATTTCGGGTTTATGATATTGTCACAATACTCTGCGTTATGAAACGTACCTTCGCTTTATTTGTTCTTGCACTGTTGCTGTCCCTTTTCATGTCTGACATAACACTTTTGTCACGAAACTAGTAAAACAGGTCCCTGGTGCTTTTATTATAATGGGAAGCTACTTTTTATTGCTTCATGACAATAGGAAACTCTTGTCGTTTTTCAATGTTACATTACAAGGGGGAATTGCTGTTTCTTGACAGACATTCTTCAGCCGTTTCTTCAAAATGGATCCAGACAAATATCCAGAAGAAATCGACGTTCTAAAGAAACTGGCAGTTTCCTTGGTGGTAAGAAAACTTTGATATAATTACATTATTTGGGACTTAGTATAAAAGATGTAATAACTATATAAATGGAATTATATAGTGTGGCCCTACTTTATCTAACCATCCAAACATCATCATCTTCATTATTGGACTCCTGCACTGTTACTACTGTACTTGGAGTATTCATTTAGCTAAAGGAATTGTTCAATACAGGGAGCTGTTTCAAAAGTCGGTAGGGTGCTAAACGAGAGTACTTACCGTCAAAGCGAGAGCTAACAATAGCAGTTGAAGTGTCGCTGTTGAGGTGGAGGTGCCGCTCGCTATTGGGTATTGGTAGCGGTTTTCCTGCCGCTTTGATTCAAAGTGCGGCTCGCTGTTGCGGCCTCTCGCTTTGAAATGCGATGTGCCGCTGGCGAGACTTCACTCGACTTTTGAAACAGCTCCCAGGTGTTGCCGTTCAGCGCCGCCTAACGGCCCACATTCTAGTTTAGCAGCCGCTCGGAGTCCGCCACATGCACATTGAGATACACAGCATTCATAGCTAGAGTGTGAACTATTGGTGTGATTGCAGGAGTGTTGTTTCTTGACAGATTAGTCTGCTGTAACAATCACAAGCATTGTATCAACGTGTCTGGACTATCTAAACTTTATAGTTGATAATTGTTTTGGCTTTAACTTGGAGAAAGATAAGCATATGATAGCTAGGCCTACCAATGTATTATTGTGTATCTAATTTCGGTTATCCTATGTTATCTATGCTATATCTAATGTGATATTGAGGCAATATGCATGTATGACATACCAGGTTTGAGCTGGAATACCATAGAATACGATGCAATCGCTATTATTTCTCTGGGAATAATGTACAAGGGTATTATAATTTGTTTTGCTACGCTATCTGTCCCCCACACCCCACCGGGAACGCGGAGACGGCCTAACCCACGCAAAATCATTTTTACCGTATTATAAATATATTACGCTTATACAGTCAGTGATCCAATGCTAAGAAATATGTTGCCAGGTGAATATTTGTCTTCAGCCGTGGCGTAACTAAGCAGATAACATGGCTGAATGATGCATTGAGGCATCAACCGACCCAGGCCGAATGATTCCTCAAGGCATCATTTCTCTAAAACCTATAAAGTTATTTTTGATAAGGAAATAATTTTACAATATACATGAAATCTTTAGAAAATGTAGGTATGATATAAGAATTGATATTAGTAAGCTAAAATAAATTATCCTTGATTACCAATAATATCATATGATGGAACATCAAATCAGGACTAAAATTTGTTTGTCCTTTAGAGATATACACTATCACTAGCACCTGTCCTTATGGTGACAGCTCTGCCACAGGTGGCCGTCCTTAACCCTTGACCAGCAGGATGATGCCTCCAGGCATTTCCTTGGCAATGGCAGGAAGATTTCCCTGGCTACGGCAGGAACATGCCTCCAGGCATCTTAGAGGCATAATTGACACTTATAAATATACATAATTCAATAGATAAAAAGATAATTTTGACAATGTATAAGAGCCATATTGACCTTTGGTTTGGTATAATAAAATATGATCAGGCACCAAGCTAAATTACTTAAATCACATGACACATCACATGTCATTGCAATTTCCCCAAAAAGGTGCCTGCCGTAGCAGAGTCGTTTGGGCAGGCAATGCCTGCCGTGCAATGCTGAGCAGGGGAATTGGGTGCTGCAGGGAAAGGGTTAAGGGTTAGCGGCACGCTCTGACCCATATCGCTGATGACTGGTTAATTAATGCCACACACTTTCAGAAATTCACCTACTGCTGCAGCATGGACATCAACCTGAGCTCAAATCTTGGTATCATGGTGGAGTGTGTCGAGACCTTGGGCCAAACCATGAAACTATCAAAAACGGTCAGTTTTTATTAGTCTGAAAGACTTCCTATAGATACTCAATAATTCTCTTTTGAGTGAATTTTACAATTGACTTTTATAATGTGTAAAAGGATGTGCATATATCACTAAATCATGCTGATTTATCCACTTTTGGCATCATAGATGATTAAAGAGGGCATGCTCAAATGTTTCTATTTCATTTGCCTCACAGGGACTGGAGAAGATGTGCCGTGAAGCAAATCTGAAGTTAACTGTGGCAGCCATCAAGTCGCGAATAGAAGTGGTAAGACATTTGTCTCATTTATTCTCCTACACCGTATGTTATTTCAAAGACAAAAAAATAAAAGTCAATGGATAAAGTATATCTAAGATGATAGTGGTAAATTGAAAGAGGGGCCAGAAATTCATTTCTAGATGTGGAAATATCCAAAGGATGCAGCTTCTATGATTCCTATATATAAATCGTCTGTTTTTTCAGAATGTGTACTGTACATTTCCTTTAATAGTGGTATACGGTAATTCCAAGCTGAATAGTTAGTCAGGCGATCGATGGACAAGTGTACAAATTCTTCAAAGTTTGTCATAACAAGAGGGAAAATGAGACACTATATTAATAAAAGCACGCACTGTTAACATGTCATATGCAAAGTTGTACTTCGTAAAAAAAATATGTATTATCCACTCCGTGAAATGAAATTTGAATCATGTACTGAGAGGAATAAAAATCTTTAAAAGAAACCAACAAAATCATTTTCTTCACACGAGAATCCCACTCTTGCGGCACTTCACTCTCCATGCATATGCATAGGTCTGGCTCTATGTGGGGCTGAAGCTCCAAGCAGATCCGATAAAATTCTACCATTTCATACATGATAGGTAGATGACAAGATTTATACATAAAACGGCCTGCTGGGACAGACTAAAAAATAACAAAAATTAACATAAAAAGCAAACAAGCAGATACTTGTTGGCCATTATTGCATATTGTCTTTAAAAGTCAAAAGACAGTCCAGAGCTAAAGAGTTGAGTGATGCTCGTCGGTTTTGTTCCCCATACGGCGGCTCCAACTCATATGTGGTGAGATCTCATAGACGTTTAGTAGAAACCAAACGAGAGTTAGCCTTGTCAATGTTTATGCCACGATGGGCAGGTTGTGTATTACTACACGAGGCGTTTAGTTTAGTGAGTAGCAGACCTGACCAGAGTGGTATGAACATTGACAAGGCTAACTCGAGTTCGGTTTAGTATTTATCCTACCCCATCTCATCGATATACAGAGAAAATTTTGTAATTATCTATGTTAGTAGCGTGTTGACACTCATCGGAGGATGACCGCGTTTATCAATGCTGCCGGATCTATTTTTGTTATCTCATCACTGATTGGTCCGTTTTTTTATTCACCTCGGTGCATAGATAACACTTTATTCACCGCTCCATCAAATATATTGAGTCGATGTTAAACCTATGGCATTTTTTATTAGGGGCAGGATAAACATATATTCAACACTATGTATTAGTTTGGCAACCAACCCCTTCTACGATATAGGGGTTAATCGGGTTAAATCATACACGGAATCCCTCTGTGTTCGCCTCAAAACAAGTCGTTTTGTTCTATACATGTTCTCAAAGCAGAATTACTTAACAGGTAGAATTCATAGCTTAACAAATTGATAATGAAATCTAGCTTATCGTGGTTCTATTCTAGAATTACACACAAAAGGAAATAACAAAATGGTAAATTGGCTTCGAGGTTATAACTTTCTCCTAGCAGTATGAAAAATCTGAGGGGAGAGTAACAAACAGGTACCGCTACTGGGTCAAGGCGGTCGCTTGTTTAGCCAGACCAGAGCTAACTTTGTGTAGCTCTGGTTGCCAGTGTACACTATGCATGTGAATGTAAAGGTACGGAGGTGCCACCCGACGGTCTCATTACCAGTTAACACCATAGCAGTAGCTAGACTCTATTACAGTCTGTTGTCGCCATGGCCAGGTCACACTGGCTCAAACTGAGACTGTTAGCGGATTCCATTTTGAGACAGGGATTCCTGCCTCCACTGGTACTTAGCTGCCCCGATTGATTTCCCAGTAACAAGTGGCTTGAGTTGGCCTTAAAATTAGAACAGCCAATCACAAATTTCCTTTCTCCCATCAGGCACAGGGAACAGGCATATATGGTAGCCTTGCTCTGTTAGACCCTTAAGCCGTGCCCCCACCTACCACGATTATGGTCCCAATAGGCCTTACGACGGCCTTCCCGACACCATTCCATTTCATTTTTAAAATATTCGTTTTGTGAATAAAATTGGAAATACTTGCTCAATAATCATGAAATTTTCACAGCATGTTGACCTGTATGATACATTTAATATTTCTATGCAAGATAAAGAATAATATTAAGGATCATATGTCATTTCACATGATGCAAAGATAAAATTATCTCAGTTAGGTTTCTATACCCGGCCTCTAGTGGTATTCACTGGCAATAGTACCCGGCTCCATGCCTGTGCTATTGCCGTGGGCACCTGGCGCGATAGGATTAATGTGTCCATTTTGAGTAAAATGGTCTATCTCACCCCCAGTATTTTTGTCCAATAGGCTTAACATTTGGAACTCGTTCTCCATACACCTATGAGTGGCTCAGTCCCTTCTCAATTGTCTATATCCTGTGTGACGTCCATTCTTTTAGTGTCTGTCTACAGGTCATTTGGTCAAAGAAGTTGTTCTCCAACTTATCTGAATGCTTTGTGATATTCATTCGGCTGTCGCCTTGTTCATATAATTCCGCATCAAACTCGTAGAGAAAAACAACTTTAACCAACACATTTTGGCTTCTTCTGTAATATGCACCAATTTGTATCGATATCTATCAAATGTAGCAATACATAATGATACATTCTTAACAGTTTCATACTCCTGCTGGCCTTGTGGAGAAATGTGCAATAATTTCCCCATGGGAATTCCCTGTGAATATTTCCTTCAGAGTTATCGGGAGACCAGTAACAAAGAGATGGAGATGAACACAAAGATGCATAACTTTGCCAAAGCACTTGCCACGTACCTGGAGAATCAGAATACACTGAGTGCTCAACTGTTAATTCGGGGAAGACGAGCCAACGAACGTAAGTATTGAGGACTTCATGTATGATTAGCATACCTCTGTATGAAGGTATTTACAGTGTAAGTGAATGCATCTGTTGAGAAGTATTAACAAAGTAAATAGTATACACATTTAGTGAGGTATTTAATATGTACAGCCTGCTGGAGTGGACAGCAATGATCAATCTGTTCACGGTCATCTTGCCTCTGCATGATGCAGGCCGGATATGCTTGCATGCAAGTACAACTAAAGCCACCACGGTGGGCAGTTAGCTCAATGGTAAAGAGCACTTGACAGATACTCCCAAGGTTATTGGACTTTGTGGGCTCAAGTCTCACTGCAGCCACTTCTCTCCTTCACCCCTATAGCAGTGGTAGATTTAACACTTTAAGGACGGGTGCCTGTGGCCGAGCTACCCCCTTTAGGATAGGTCATATATTCGTCGTAACCTATAGTCTGAGTGTTTAATCATGTGATACAAAACATAAAACTAAATATAACATTTTTCTGTGAATAGAAATACTAATTCTGGTGTTAGACCTACATTCTGTGAATATTTGATAAATATTGCCCCATAATTTCCTTGCTAAAAACGAATGTGTATATGTTTAAGAAATGATGCCTCAAGGCATCATTCGCCCTGGGCTGGTTGATGCCTCAAGGCATCATTCACCCTGAAAGGGCTAATGCCATATCCGTGTCTATGTGATGTGGGAAGTAAAAGAACTCTCACTTCGATAGTGTGTAGGGACGAGATTCAGTCAAACCCAAGGTAACTCTAATAGAACATATTGGATATTAAAGTCCTAAACAAACAAAACAAACAAATAAAGATGTACAAAGTACGCATATATACTTTTGCCTTTTTAAAGTATTTTCTAATATATTTCAGTCAATTCTTTTCAATGTTTTCAAATGTATTACATACAATCAAAGAGATTTGTCTCTTTCAAAAACATGTTGATATTCTTCTTTGAAATGCATCAAATTACATTTTCATATTGCCTTTTTTAAGGAGCCACTCTTCTACTAATATCATCATTCACTCACTGGTTTCTGTATGTACTACAATGTAACTATGAGGATACCTGGTAGAGTGTGACTCATATTGATGTTGGTATACAGAGTATGTGCCTGACGAGCTGGAGGTGAAGATACCTCTGGGACGGGAGTTCCAGGTTCATGTGCGCAGCTTCAACCTGGCGGGAGACAACTACAGGATCCACAGCATCATCAACCATCTGGAGTAGGTTCACATCATTCACTCTGTCACTGTCAGTTGTCTAAATCTGTCTCATCCACAGCATCATCAACCATCTGGAGTAGGTTCACATCATTCACTCTGTCACTGTCAGTTATCTAAATCTGCCTCATCCACAGCATCATCAACCATCTGGAGTAGGTTCACTTCATGTGCTCGGTTACCCTCAGTTATCAAAGCCTACTTCACCACAACATCATCAACTACTCTGATTAAATTTAATTCATTCACTCTGTCACAACATCATCAACCATTCATTCCCTCTGTCATTCTCAGTAATTTGAAACTCCTCATTCATAGCATCATCAATCGCCTTAAGTAGGTTCACTTTATTCCCTCCGCCACTCTTTTTTATTTAAGTCTGCCTCATCCACAGGATTATCAACCATCTTGAGTATGTTTACGTCGTTCCCTCTGTCATCCTCAGTTATTTGAACCTCCTATGGTCACTGCATCATCAATTGCCTCGAGTAGGTTCACTTTATTCCCTCTGTCACTCTTTTTTATTTAAATCTGCTTCATCCACAGCATTATCAATCACCTTGAGAAGGTTCACCTCATTCAGTCTGTCACTCTCATTTAATTAAATCTGCCTCATCTACAGCATTATCAATCACCACAAGTAGTTTCACTTCATCCACTCTCAGTTCTTTAAAAATGCTTCATCAACTGCACAATCAATCGCCTTGAGTAGGTTCACTTCCATCAGTCCATCACTCTGGTTATTCAAACCTGCCTCATTCACAGCGTTATCAACCATCTTCAGTGGGTTGACTTCATTCCCTCTGTCATTCTCAGTTCTTTTAACCTCCTCTGTTCAGAGCATCATCAATTGCCTTGAGTAGGTTCACTTTATTCCCTCCATCACTCTTTTTTTATCTAAATCTGCATCATCCACTTCTTTGATTAATTTCAATTCAGTCACTCTTTCACTGTCAGTTATTCAACCCTGCTTTATCTTCAGCATCATCAACCATCTCAAGTAGGTTCACTTCATTCACTGTCATTTCTTTAAAAATGCCTCATCAACTGGACCATCGACCACCTTGAGTAGGTTCACTTCGTTTAGTCCGTCACTCTCAGTTATTTAAACCTGCCTCATCCACAGCATTATCAATCGCCTTGAGTAGATTCAATTCATTCACTACGTCACTCTCATTTTTAAACCCTGCCTCATCCACAGCATTATCAACCATCTTGAGTATGTTCACTTTGTTCCCTCTGTCATCCTCAGTTATTTGAACCTCCTATGGTCACAGCATCATCAATCGCTTAAAGTAGGTTCACTTTATTCCCTCTGTCACTCTTTTTTTATTTAAATCTGCCTCATCCACAGCATTATCAATCACCTCAGGAAGGTGCACTTCATCCACTGTCATTTAAAAAAAATGCTTTATCAACTGCATCATCAACCACCTCGAGTAGGTTCACTTCATTCATTCAGACAGTCTCAATTATTTCCCTTTTTTCCTCTCATAGGGAGTTAATTTTGTCTCTTGATTTTGAATTCCTTGTTTACATCGAAAAACTCCTCTATTTTGTTAAAAGGGTCAATATATTTGCTTAACTCTTTCACTACACTGCATAGCATCAACTACACACCCTGAAATATGCCGCTGCAGTACCATTTTCACCCCTGTAGTATGCTGGTGCTTTTCACAATATCCACAGCGATGTCATCATATTACAACTCCATATAAATAAAAGATCATTAAGATGTTATATAATAGTAATGATATCAACTATGATATAGTTTATCACAGGTTGGAAAAATATTACTAAAGTATTCACATTATTTCATTAAAATATGGTAATTACTTGAATTTCGGAAATGATGCCTCAATCCATCATAGCGTACTACGCCCGGGAAAGCTTCCAGGCATCATAGCGTACTATGCCAGGGCATGCCTCCAGGCATCATAGCGTAGCTAAAGGGTTAATGTAATATGGCACCTGCCTCATACACAGCATTAACAACCACCGCAAATAGGTTAACTTTATTCACTGCTTTCAATCTTCGCAGTCGCTCCTAGTTATCTAAACCTATCTGTAGAACACCACAAAAAGATCTGTAAATCTAGAAAATACACCCTGGTATTAGAATGTTATGATTTCGGCTCTGCTCTGGTGATCATATTCTAATTGGGATTTCTGTAATTTTTCCCCATCTAAGAATTTCCTCATTGAACGTGAAAAATTCCAACTTCCGACCTGAAGAGGGTCTTGACATCCGATGTATTCAGATCCTGAGAACCCTAATCTACAACAAGTGCATCTGTTTGCCTGAAGACACATCTTCCAAGCTCTACAAAAGGTAAGGTGTCCATAAACCACCCCTCTCATAAGATCTTACACTCTCTAAGTGGTATTATGTAGAAAGTTCTTTCTACGCTCTATCGGAAAATTCCTAACAAACTGGGCTTAGAGCCTTGATAATCTACTGGCCTGCCTCCTGTACTAAAGACATACATCAATTCAACCCAAAAACTCCTATAATCTCAATGATGCCACCTATCGGGAATACTGCGTACTTGGTGCACTGGTGGCCTAATTTGGACTGGAATATAGAATATCACTTCGAGAGTGTGAGATCTTATGAGAGGGGTGACAAAACTGGATAAATATACACATAATCATTACACATGTTTTTCATTAATTTCGTGAACGCCGTAACAATATGAGGATCATTTTTCAGGTTTCCACAAGTGTTCCTAACTGTATAACTATACGAGAATCATACATATGTTTTCTACCAGTTCCATGAACTGTGTTACTTTGAGGATCAATAAACAGGTTTTCACTAATTTCGCTGCCTTTGACCTCAAAAAGAATAGTCATGCTTAAAGGTATGCAAGGCAAGAGCACCAACACTGAAGGATAGAGAGTCACTAGAATCAGAATCAACTCTAATAACTATTGTGGTAAGCAGGCAAGACAAATCCTAAATTTCGAGATCTGTTCCTCTGCCAGTAAAACTAATAAATGAGGATATTATCAGTTTCACTGATTGTCTAAAGTGGGAAACACACCGTATGATTTCGTACCCACCGATGAACTCCGTTGATCCTAAGCTAGTCTTAACTTGTCTCAGGCGAATTTGCGCAGGGTGTTGAACATCACAGCAGGATTTATGGATGGGGGTGGTGGTCATTAGTGGGAAATAAGCCTAAGTAAATTCTGTCCACAATGGATGACTGACTTACAACTTTCTTAGAGATTTGAGGCAACCGGTAAACTAAATCTTAGTATATTGGGACCAAATCGGTGAGTGGGTCTCGGTCTTTGTGTGGCAGGACCATTTCTTCACACCCAGTGACTAATTTTGGGCGCAAATCAGTAGGCACCACGGGGGTATTTCTTAAACTCTATTGTCACCAACAACGGGAAGGGACAGGTTCCTTAATTTATCGGCCCCTATTACGGAACATTAGACTGCAATTTATTGGCATCAAAGGTACATTTCCAGGGGACATTATGAAATCTTAGGTAAAGATCTGGAGGAGGGTGCCACACTGACCCACTCAACTCTAGGCCTTGCCTGAGCTTATGATTGTTCTTTCATCACCGAGAAAGGAACATTCATGTTCCGAAATCTTAAAGTGTGTTATGGCCTTAATGGGTGATTAAGAGGGAGCCTCCTAGTATTTATTATCCACCTAATACAAAGTGTCCGTAGAAAACACATTGGAGTTTGTATGGACATACCTGGAGCATACGGATATGTTGTATGCTAAGGGTCGCGCATACGGAAAAATAGTGCGTATATGGAAAAATAGTGCACAACTAAAACAACTAATATCGACATGGCACTTGTCCAGAAAAGGTGGATAATAAATACAATATAGAATTTTTTGTGCATACGGTCAGATATTACTGCTCGTCAGCTCATCGGAGCATACGGCCACTTCTATCTGAAACCAGGCAATAAATACACAATATTACCATGATTTGGATCTGAGTGGCCGTATTCTCCGCGTAGTTGACGCATAGTAAAACTCTGAGCGATAGCGAAGAGTATTACGTAGTGTCAGCTACAAGGAGAATACGGCCACACAGATCGTATAATCATGGTAATTTTGTATTTATTATTCGCCTTTCGCGGTATTATTTGGAAAAAAAATCTTGTATGTAATTAGAAATAAGACCCTGGCGCCGTACTTTGTTTGAGTGAATTAGTTCCTATAATGCCCGTCAGGTGAAAAAGCCGTATTCTCCTAGGAGATTCTGGAGGTCCGTATTCTACTCAGTAGAGATCTGTAGGCTTCATAGGCTTAGTATGGAGACTCCATATTCGGTGGGTAATAATGTGTATGTAGTCACTAAACTCATTGCGTCATCTACCTGTGGTGTAACATTGTGGTGCATCACAGACCATCAATGGGTCGTTGAGGTAATATCAATAATTTCACATAGAATTAATTTATCCCTAGGAAGTGGACATCATTTAACCAACAGCTCCTAATGTACTCTTGTCTGCACAGGATTTTGGGCGAAATAAAAGACATGCAGAAGAAATTGCTGGACTACAACATCGTGAGCAAAGTGCTGCCATTGCTGAACCGCAGTGTGCCCGTGGCCATGGAGGTGCTGAGTCTCGTCGACCTCATGCTGTGCCACTGCAACAGAGACATGCAGGTGTGTCAGACCCACACATAATACTTTTCAAATTGTCACTAAATTGTCGATCATGGGGAACTTTATCCTACCCCTGTTAAAAAAAAAGCCATAGGCTTAACATGGGGTTTGTTTATGTCACAGGTGTAACATGTTTATTTCAACCCTGTGTAAGCGGTCACCCCGCATAAGCGGTCACTTTTGCCCAGACCGGAGGGTGACCGCTTATGCGGGGTTCTACTGTACTTCATTAGACTGTTCACCATATGGTACTTTCTTTTTAACTTCCAGAAAACACTCATAAAGTACTTCACCACAGCTGCGGACAATATATTTTTCCTCTTCATGAAGGACCGCATCCACGTAGCCCGGCTGGCTCTAAAGGAGAGGTAACACAAAATCTTTAGATATGTGTAGAAAATTCGTTCCTCATGGAGTGGTCAGGGTAGGGGCATCTCCAGGAAGGTTATTCTGTGGACAAGTTTTCCTATGGTTTTTCTTAGTCTGGTTTTTGCACCAATGAAAAGGCAGGGATCTGATCATGTGACCATATTAACCAACCACAGTCGAGTTCTGTAGGAGAAATCAACATAGTCATGCTTTGCGAGATACAGTCCACCGGATTCAGTCACTTGCTAGATATAGTCGTGTTGGCCGCCACTTCCACAAGCCCCAAAATCTTTAGATACCCTGGAATCTGAGTTTAATTGATGCTAGATCAGTACCCAACAAATGTAGAAATAATAGATTATCAGATTTAACCCCAAGTAGATTATATGACTCCAAAGTTTTTATTGTGTTTTCGAAACAAAGGACCCATCTTTCAGTCATCATTCCACACATACCTTTCTGAACAATTCTGATGATCTTTTGTTGCAGACGTTCTATGAAATCGCAGTCCGAGGCAAAGAAATTAGACATCGCCAGGAAGAAGAAGGAGAAATCAGAAGAGGAGAATATCAAAGCACAGGTAGAGTTACAGAAACAGTATTTGTTGATATACCTACAGACTAGCCTTTCCTTCTGATATACCTACAGACTTGATTCCATTGTTGACGCACTTACAGACCAGGGCCCTGTTTTTCAGTAACGACATCGTCGGGCATCGATACCCTACGATCGTCCAGCGATTCCACAACATTCTGGAAGACACAAAATGGCCGCTGTTCTATAGACACGATCGTAGTGTGCCACTCACGATCGCCTCGAAAAATGTCGGCCGCTACGACAAATATAGAACTGTCTTAGGTTCTATAACACATCACTGTGCGTATATTGAGGATTTCTCCACTTCCTGACGGAATTAAGCGATGAAATTTTAACACCTCCCGTACGCAGTCAATACTGCATAAATTAGCGGAGGCGTCAGGAAAATACACTGGCCACCAGAGCAGACGATTGCTATTACGAAATTAAAACGTCGATATCTTCCGAACGCTCTGATCGATTTTCTTCATATTTCGTACGATTATTTGTCATATGTATACCTTACTCGTGTTAAAATTTCATTGCTTAATTCGTACGGGAAGTGAAGTAGCGCATTCGGTACGACATGTCCATAGGTGTCATGAACGGACGACACTTTGGGCGACATTTTCAATCACGTGACCCCACGATTGTCGTGACCGAAAAACACGTCTGGACGCCCTGTGAGTCTTACAGTCACGACATGTCGCCTATTCACTATAGTGTCGTGTCTATCGAACACTGACGGCAAAAACACGTCGCCCATAACGATTGTCGTGACTGAAAAACAGGGCCCTGGGATCTCATTGTTACCTACTATATATAAAAAACTATGATTCTGGTAGTATCCGTTTGGAGTTGCTCCCGCACATAGGGACAAAGTGAACCAGACTTAGGCTTGGAGATTGAAGACTCACGAGAGTGAGAATCTCGTGAAGTGACAATCTTGAACCTGTAGATCGATACACAGACATACTTTTTCTCTCCTGTTTTATTTCGAGCCATGCTAAAATCAAAGTTTATTACTGTAGTTTTCTAATCTACTTTTCTCGTGAGAAACAAATGAGATCCCAACTTTCGCTGGTAGCCCTGTCAAAACTCCGCTGATTCCCTTCCCCCTACCCACCGACTTCTACACCAAGCTAAGTATTTAGCACTGCCCAAGCATCTGGCCATGTGGAGCAGTCAGCAAAGCGTTTGGCTGGGAGTGCGAGTGTCTGGCGTTCGAATCCCGCTACAGGAGGTCTAACTTTTCATTTTTCTATATTTCCCCCCTAACTCGGACTGGACGAAGTCGCTAGTTGACATACTAATATACTAGTTAGCTTCACCTGTTGACATACAGGGACCTGTTTTTCAGTTATGATATCATAGGTCTACTATACCCTAAGATTGTCCAGCGAATCTACAAAATTTTTTGATGACAAAAGATGGCCCATGTGATATAGACAGTGTCGTAGCACGCCATAGGCAATCGACGGGAAAAAAAGTTGGCTGTTACGACAAGTAAAGAATTGTCTTAGGTTCTATCAAAGAACCAGAGAGCTGTTTTGGTTATATTGGCAGATTTGAGCGGTCAATCTTCTCCATATTTGGAACACTTATATGTCGTATGTGTCTCTAACTGTGTTAAAGTTTCATTGCTTAATGCATACAGGAAGTTTCATTCCACGTTCCATTCCTACACAGACTATAACTTGCCGACAGTCAATACACTGCACTTCTCGGGTTCCATATTGCTTGAGCACTGCAGTGTGACAGGGCTCTCCTCCCAGATCTTTTGTGGTGCTAGCACTTAGGATTTCTGCTGAGATTGATAAGCCCGATGTTTCATATACAAACACAAATATCGGCGGCATGAAGCGGCCGATCTAGGAATATAGGGTACATGTATCCCGTACATGTATTTAAGTTTCATAGCTTAATTCCTACAGTGCTTGAAATGCCATGTTTGGTATGGCCTATCGACCTATTTGACTCAGATCCGCGGACCAGTGAAAACCATAAGAAATGCAGTCAATGTCAAGGTCACTGCATGAATTAGGGACCGCTTGAGTAGGCCTACACTGGCCACTAGAGCAACATTTGCTATGATGAAATTCAAACGCAAATATGAACGAGTCTGAGCAGCCGATCTTCATATTTTAGGTGATTATAAGTTATATGTATCCTTAACTGGTAATGGAGTTTCATAGCTTTATTCCTACGTGAAGTGAAGTTGCGCATTTGGTGTGACATGTCCATAGTTTTCTTACAGATATGACACATTTGGCGACATTTACCGCTTCATTAGCCACTGACTGTCTTGACTATAACACACCTTTCAGGTCCCTAGGTGTTGTAGCCCCACAACATTTATTAGATCTTCTAGGATCTTAGGTCTATAGGACACTGACAGCTGAAACATGTCGCCCATAACGATTGTCATGACTAAAACACAGGGCCCAGACTAGCATCCCCTGTTGACATATCTAGTCTAGCTTCCCCTTTTGACATACCTATAGACTATTTTCCCCTGTAAACATACCTACAGACTACCTCCCCTGTTGGCACCTATACAGACTACCTCACCTGTTGGTATATCTACAGACTAGCTTCCTTAAGCCTGGCCTGGCCTGGCTTGGGAATCGATTGGTAACCTTATTAGGTGGAGGTAGTTTAAAAACACAAGGAGCATATTTTCCGCCATAGACAAACAAGCCTAGCTAATAGTTACATTGCGACGAGTATTTTGAGGAGTATACTTTACTGTTTTCAGAATATTTATATTAAAGAAAAGATAGTAAAATGAGTTTTGTGAACGGGTATATATATATATTTAATGAGGATTTATCAGGTTCACTTTGTCTCCCTATAGCCCATAGAATAACAAGAATAGAGTAAGCATCGTTTTGTTGTTCTTATCACAGGAACGAGAGAAGATCAAGTACGACAAGAAGGCTTTGCGGAGGAAAGGTCTGCGCCCCTTCTTCGACAAGCTGCGAGCCAACCGTCTTCTGCTCATCGAAGACTGGAGGGAGAAGAAGAAGGACATTGAGGTCAGACCTCAAGCTTTTCACCTTCCTTTTATAACAAGTATCGTTCTGACGCTCTCACAATGCGTTGGTTTGGCTTGTTTGCTACCTTCCTATAGCCGATAATTTCCATGAGTGTATTTTTTTCTGAATTTTTTTCCAAATTTCAGGTCTCCAGATATAGTTTAATACACTTATCATTTGTATCAATCTCATCAATCGCACATAGTTCTATAAGAAGTCACCATCATATCGCGGAAAGCAACTTTGGTACATTCAATGTGAAGAACTGACATAAAAACAATCAAAGATCTTGTTCAAACATAGTGTTAAAGAAATGATAATTACTCCTTAATTATATAACACTGAACAAAACTATTAATTCCAGATTGTAGCTCTTATGGAACTCAGTAAACCCATCTTCTTACATCCCATCCCATTTCATACCAAAGTGTCCATTTTTATACCATTTTGTTTCTATATTGTTATATATACATCATCATACCAGACCTGCAAGGCCGTTGTTTATGAACTTGGTGTAAACTGTCAACTGCAAAGTTTGTATGGCATACTTGGAGCGGTGTTTGCTTCCCAACTTGAAGTTTGATCAATAAATAAAAAAAATATTCACTGGAGAGACTGACCCGGGTAGACTATCCCGATTTTCTGCTAGCATGATTATTGACTACTTATGACTTCCCAATCTTTGGTTTGATATGGTTCAATAGTAGAAAACAATGTTTGCCATCATTAGGAGCCTGAGCCTGGGCTGAGACAGTTCCATCAAACAAAGCATGGACTAAAAATTCTCAAGGTCTCAGAGGTAATTTTGAGCTGAAATTACCTCTGATACTCACAACCACGACGGCCACCTATGAATACCGCTGATATCTGACTGATTTGCAGCTGACTTACTGACCCCCAAAAAAACATATCAAACATGTTCACAATTTGCAGCTCAATCTGGGACTGCTGGACGAGTATGACAATAATGATGAGGAAGATGAATCGGAGCAGCAGATTTCTGTCGGCACCTACCAGGATGGGTCGGATGTGGTGCTCATATTCCGTACGATGGGGCGACTGTGTGATGGGCAGTACCAACCCCTCCAGGTATGCACTACATGCTTGTACATACTACAAAACTCGATGGGAATTGATGTTATTTACAGAACTTGGCCTAGGGCCTCGTTCCGTATATAACACAATTCCCCATCTCGTTTTTTTAGTATGTACAGCATGGTCAGGTCGTTCTATATAAATACCATGATTTTGATCTGAGTGGCCGTATTCTCCGTGTAGTTGAGGCGTGTTAAAACTCCGAGCGATAGCGAGCAGTATTACGTAGTGTCAACTACAATGAGAATTTGCCCATTCAGATCGAACTCATGGTAATGTTGTATTTATTACTCAGTCGGCCAGCATATCATACAGAATCTGAAAGTTGGGGTAGAATACACCACAGACTACTATACCATTCACAACACAATATACACCACAAATTATTATACCGTACTAGTACGCTACACATTACTGTACCACTCAACAATACAATAATGCATCATGAATCACCATACTACTCTGCAAAACAATGATACAGCAAAGTGCTGTACCACACTACCATAGTAATACATCACAGCTTACTATACCATACTTTAACATTAATACACCACAGATTACTGTACCACTCTACAACACAGTGATACGCTATACCCTATTGTACTGATGATATATCCCACTAAATCAGTATAAAGCCTACACTATACTGGTTCGTTTTCAGGACTACCTGCGGCACCAGGATAGCTTGCAGAGTGTGAATCTGGTGGCCGAGATGACCAGCTTCTTCGGAGGGATGTACACACACATCAACTCGGAGACCATCGACCTGGCCAGCCAGGTCATCAACGCCATCATGGAGATGTGCATGGTATGGCTGCTAACTTTGTCTCAGGGTTCGGTGCACCCCTCTCATAAGATCTCACACCCTCTAAGTGGTATTCTGTTTTCCAGTCCTAATAAAGCCACTAGGGCGCCAAGTACACAGTATTCCCACTAGGTAGCATCATTATAGGAATCTGATGTACATGTTTAGCACAGGAGGCAGGCCAGTGGATTCTCAGGGCTCAGCCTAGTTTTTTAAAAATTCTTCTCCCATAGAGCATAGTGAGACCTTGTAGAGAATACAACTTAGAGAGTGTGAGATCTATGAAAGGGGTGCTCACAATGCTATCGCATACATTACTATATACTCGTGTTGTAAATCCTGTAAATGCGCAGTTTCAACATGTAACGATAAATTACCATACGGAACAGGGTTCCGTACAGCAAAATACAGGACACTGATCTGTATGTGTCGAAAAGAAAATTAGTCATTACGCCAATTTAAGTTAATCATTTTGAATAATTTTGTATATATAGAGTAAATATCTAACGACCTACCAATCTTGTGCAAACTACAAAACTTGATAATTTATGGTTTGTCGGGACACGGCATAAATGCCTCGTTCCGTACAAACTGTAAATTTCAAACTCGTTTTGTAGCTTGTACAGTATTGTCAGGTCATTTTATATAATCACAACTTACAACAAAGTGACATCTTATTGTGACTGAAGTTTGTTATAACCGAGTTTTACATTGACAGCATTAAAACACTCTGGAAAAACCTTTTCCAATTTCTCTTTCTTGAATAATGCTATATGAGATGACAAAGAACATATTTTTGAAAAGATGAAATCAAACATGTCAAAACATGTCTGAACTGTGTCTGATGTATCTTCTCCAGTACTTGTCATAACCTATCGCATGTATAATTCCCTTAAGATGAAATCAGATTTGTCAAGACCTGTCTAATCTGTCTCATGTATAATTCCCTTAATGTGAGATCTGACTCATGAAAACCTGTCTGACATATTTCATGTATAATTCAGGCCTCCTAGTACCCCACTTCCTCATTAAAGGTTTTCTTGATAGGTTTTGAAAATCAAAATATAGGTTTTGACAGGTTTTACAAGGCCAATAAGCTATTATGGGGTTTTAGGGTCAACATATTCAACTTGATGGAGTCAAAATATAGTGAATCACTAATTTTCAGTTCTTGATTTCTAAGAAATGTACATATTATTATATACCTGTGGCTGTATGAATTATATATACTACCCGCTCCTACCCATGGCGTCACAGTGTGACGTACGGGGTATGTGATCACGTGACTAGATAAAATATCGCCATTTTTAGGTGTATAATAATACGAAAACAGGCTGACTGTCTTCGTATGTCAAAATACTTGGTAAAATTAGTGATCCCATACATCCCTCTGCCTACGGCATCGGGATGTATGGTATCACTAATTTCACCGCGTATTTTTGACGTACGAAGACAGTAAGCCAGTTTCCGTATAGTACTAGTTTTCAGATCATCAAGATGTCACTCATCAGGTTATACTCAGCATGATTCTTTACGTCCTGAGTTTCCAAAAGGCAATCCAGACTGGCAAGAAATCCTACAAGCTGTTGATTCTTAAACACTTTAAAGGTCTCTTATATACATTGATAATGCAGATTTCTCGTCATTTGACAATCTGACTTTGTGTCAAGTTAACTTCTAAAATTTCCTGTACACATCAATCTCCATGGCAGTGAAAAAACATAGGTTTTCATAGGTTATATAGGTTACTTTAAAAAAAAAAGGCTCAAGAATTGATATATAGGTTTTTATAGGTTTTATAGGTTTTAAAGGTTGCACTAGGAGGCCTGATAATTCCCAAGACATTTTCAAACTCGTCAAAACCTGTTTGATCTTTGTCTCGTGTATCATTTCCCTTAAGATGGGACAATAATCGTCAAGACCTGTCTGATCTATTTCATGTATAATTCCCCTTAAGATGAAATCAGATTTGTCAAAACCTGTATGATCTCATGGATCCTTTACCTCAAGATGGGACTCGTCAGAATCTGTCAGATCTGACTTATTTATTGCTGATGATAAATTTTTTGTGTACAACTCTGTGTTCAGGGAAATCAGGAGAACCGGGCCGTTGTCCTCAACAATAAAATCATTGACTACGCCAATTTCATTCTCCGCCTCCCTTCGTTTGAAGGATGTGAAATTGAACAGGTACGTAGTGACAAACGTTTTTAACTCTATATTTCTCCTTTAATTGCTCCGTCTCATCATTCAATGGTTCACGCACGTGAAAAAATACAATATTATCAAGAGATGTCACAAGTTTAAGTCTGAGTTTATTTATGCCACGCATTTGTTGGCTTCATAATTTCACGAGTTGAAGACGAGAGACATTACGGAGCCAACAAAATGAGTGGCATTAATAAGCTCAAACTAAAACGAGTGGCGTCTAGATTTTATCCAACCCTATTTCCATATTTTTTCAGAATTAGAAAGTAGTGGCATAAACAGCACTTTATGTCACACCCGTGACATAAACAAACTCCATGTTAAGCCTACGGCGTTCTTTATTAGGGGTAGGATAAAGTTACAAAATACAGCTATCCACTGACTGACTATATATGACAAAATACAGCATAGTGACCAACTGACTATATGTACATGCCAAAATACATCTCGTTTGATGGAAATGATACATGCCTAGAGGCGCCAGTATCTTTCATATAGGCAAAATCTTACATATCTAACGGATTTCTGCTCTGACCAATGATTTGAAAATCTCAGTGATCCTCAGGGTTACAGCAGGGGCAGTAAGGTCCAAATACCCTAGGCTACTCATTTGATAGAATAATTCAATCAAATGATGTCAGAGTTCAGGGAAATCCCTGAAATCAGGGTTTTTATAAAACACAGAAACATTGTCCTCTGTATTTAAACCACATTTTGTCTCAGGAACCCTATGTGCCTGATTTCCCTATAAATGTGTGAATTTTACATTCATTATTTTCAGGGTTTTCCCTGACAAGCTCCCAATAGATAATGCATAGATGAAAATCCCTAAAATCCTCGTACTGTTACCATGCAAACCATTTTGCATGCATAGCTAACACCAGGAACCAGCTTCATACTACAATCTCCCATGCACATATTTGGTTTAACATCAATAAGACATGCAAGGTAGGGCTCTGGTTGGACCTGTGACACCATACTGACAGATTGGGGTTGTCTAGTTTTGTACCTGCCCTTAAGAAAAGGCAGGCCTCAAACATAAGAACTAGACAAATCTACACACCATAAGAATTAGACAAATCTACACATCACAGTATTCACACATCATTTTGGGTTTATGATATTGTCCCATTATGTCTACAGTTCTTTTAAGGAATTGAGATTAACTTTTACTTACCGTTTACGTGGATCGACCAATATTCTTTGTTATGAAACATGACTTTGCATCGTCCATTCTTGCTTGCACTGTTGCTACCGCTTTTCATGTCTGACTTAACACTTTTGTCATGAAACTAGTGAAACAGGTCCCTGATGAGCTTGATTTCATTGCAGGTGGTTGAACTGAAGATGGAGCTGGTTGGTCTCATCATCGCTCTCATAGAAGAGAACGGACCGGGTGCAGCTCTCATAGCCAGGGTAAGCTAATGAAATTCCTGTTTACTACCATTCAGTGCACTAAAACTAGGTTAGAACAAATAAGCACCAGCTAGTACACTGAAACCAAGTCAGAACAACTTAGCCTCAGCACACCAAAACCAAGTAAGAACAATTTAGCACCAGCTGGTGCACCAAAACCAAGTCAGAACAATTTAGCACCAGCTGGTGCACCAAAACCAAGTCAGAACAGTTTACTATGCACCTATGGCCGAACATGTATGAAATACTCCCCGCTGCTAGGGGTGTAGTATAAATAATTTTTGTACCTGCTGTGACAGTGGGCGGTAGTGAACGGCAGTGGTTTTCGCGGAGCAAATAAAACAGCATTTTAAATGATTAGCAAGTATAGAGTAGTAAGAAAACGTAGTAACTGAGCCCGTACAGGTGGCCATTCTCGATCATTTGACTGAAAAATATGTCACTCTGCCAATGGCGTCGGGAGATTGTTTTGCGTCAAATGACCGTAAACAGCCAGCTGAACAGGCTCAGCAACCATGTTTCCTCTTAGCACCAGCACACCGGAATTAAGAACAACGTAGCACTAGTAGGTACACCAAAACTAATTTAGAACAACTTGGCACCAGCTAGTGCTCCAAAACCAAGTCAAAACAACTTAGCACCAGTACATCAAAATTAGTGAACAACTTAGAAATTGCACAAAAGTAATTCAGTTAGCAAGATTTTATACAGTCTTAGAACCAGTAGTATGGGAACAGGTTTCCATCCACTGTTACCAGTGCACTCTGGTCATAGCAGGGAGCTGCTACTTTGATCTTCAAAGGAAATTTGGTCTGGCGGCGAGAGGGTATACGTTGCTTTAGCATCCAGACAATGTTCTCTTTATGATTATTTATCTCCCGAATCTTCTGATTTTTAAATCTGCCGGGTGCGACTGTGAATTATTTTGGCAACTCAATTCATGATCGTTTAAAGAAAAAAAGTTTAAAAAATTAACTTTTTAATCCATAAATAAATATGGTTAGAATTGTATTGTTTTCATTGCTTAAGAAACCTTTTAATTTTGAGCCCAATCATACATTTGATGAAGTTGATATTTGTTTGATTCTTAATTTAGTATTTTCTCCAGGAATTTGACTGTTTTCAAAAAGATTTCAATGTAAGTAGTGAGGATCTTTCTTTTGTGCATCCTTTCCCTTTTATATCAGACACTTTCCACAAGGTAGTAGAGTCAACCCTTTCAGGCATTCCCAAGTATAGACCGGATAATGCATTGGAGCATAGACTTTATAATGCCTTGAGGCATTATTTATCAAAGTTAGTAATATTTATGATTTCATTTTTAATAGAAATAATCTTTTAATGATTATGAAACTTTCAGAGAAAACACATGTATTCCACACTATTTTGTAAAACAAATAATAAAAGAAATTTGGATAACAGGTTTTATCACATGATCAAACAATCGAGTATCAGTTGGACGAAAATTGACCTGTCCCCTGGCATCATGCCAGTCCCAAGTACCGCCCTGACCAACAGGACTCAGTCTTAATCTATAAAGGGTAAAGAACATTCATGGGAGTAGTTTTGGTCTTTTTTTTGGTCGGTTTAATTTAATGTCCAGTCAACTATTATAGGTCCTTACCAGACTTTCTCAAGGTTCATTTACACCACAAGGGTGGTGATCAAATCTATGTGATGAATTCAGGTAGAAATCTCACCCATACACATTTACTGCGGTGAGAGTTCTTTTACTTCCCACACCACAGAGACATGGTATCAGAACGATTGACCTTTGATATAACAGAAAATCTAACACTGCTGGGATGAAGGAGAAAATTGGCCACAGTGGAACTCTAATCAACAAAGTCAAATGACTTTGGGATTACAAGTCCAGTGCTCTTTACCACTGAGCTAACTCCCAGACCCTGGTCGCTTTAGTTATACTTGCATGCCAGCATATATCTAGTCTGCACCACAAGGAGGTGAGGTGACCAAGAGAGTGAACAGATTGGTAATTGCTGTCAACCCCAGCAGACCCACCCATAAGAGACTTACATAGCAGATGTAAGATGAACCTATTATCTGACATATGTGAGGCTCATCTGATAAACATTGCATTCATCAGACTGCAAAATGATAAAAACATAGTTGAGCCTGGAATAAACCCAAGGTTGTTTGGGGGATCAGTACTACAATTGAAAAAAAGTGACATCAAATCGATACAAGTCGTCAGTCAAGTACAAATCTGGAATGTTTTGGAATGCACAACCTGAGATTAGAAATGAACAGGAACATATCAAACGTTATACCAAGCGTCAATTAGTGAATAAACTTGTGAACAATTAGAGAGGAAGCATTCCACTGAAGTTAATTCAAACAGAGTGTGTGTCACTACTATTATCTTAATATTTCATATCTAATAAGTAATTTCAAGTTGATCTGATCAGGGCTTATCACTAGCGCTATGATGATATGATGTAATAGTTAGTTTAGAAATGAGTCAGAAGGATATTCATGGGATGAAAATAACATGGTCTGTACTCCATCGAATTTGACTACGGCTTAATTCACGAATCAAAGCTGAATGAATTACGTTGCAGTAGAGTATGGAACAAGATATTTTCATTGAGTGGGTTTCTAATTTTATCTCACTTGTATAACATTATTAGTTAATAAGATAAATCACCCAATTACCCATTCAGTATACTTTTACAGCCATGGAGTTTGAGTTCCTAACGTTAAGTGTATGGAGAAAAATCTAGGGATGAGATAATCATATAGAACTGCATAGAGAATTGTATAGATACACAATAAGGCACGAGTTTGGATGGGTCCCAATTATCATCGAGGCGAAGCCAGGTGACGATTATGGCACATCCAAATGAGTGGAATTTTGTGTATTTTACAATTTGAGTGTTTTTTAGGATTTATCTGACCCCTTTCTATGACATTAAATAGCATCAAAATATCAGAATAATTAGAATATACTTAGCAAATCCATATGACGTCATCTTACATTCCCTATGCCATGGCCAGAGCGTAGTATTGTCCCTTTACAGGTTTGATCGATGAGTATTTTTTCCTGTTATTTCTATGGCTAAACTTTAACCAGGAGTGAGATGATAATCTGAACAGGTCGTGTTACTAGCATTATGTTCTGATCTCCACAGGAGGTGGGAGTGACACTCGACCAGGCTGTCATCAGGGAGCACCTTTATGTTGCATATAAAGTTGCTCACGTAAGTAAAGATTACAATACTTATTCTAATCCAGTGGGGATATCAACCTGATATTCATATTTATCAAAGTAATATATTATATACCAATTACTATATACTCATGCAGTATACTTGCACTGCACGAAAATCACTATTTTACATATGCATAAGAAACGCGTCTAACAGTAGGATTTTGCGTCTAGAAGTTAGACCTGTTGTCCGTCTCGTAGACGCCTTATCTAGTGGCGTATATACATGTCCATGGTGCGGTCTTATATATGTCATATATACGCCTGATTCCGTTGTATATACACCAATCTCAAAAAGTTCCATTCTCTGTCACTTGGGGACACTACTGGTAGCATATTTCATTTGCCATTAACCATTGCAATCTTATATTACCAATTTATTTTATAATAACCTAATTAAGTATAAATTGATTAATTACACATAATAAACCCTGTATTTGTTGTTTTTTTACCGTTTTTCTAATAGATTTGACTTTAAAACACCATGCCTATGTGTGGTCAATCTTGGCCTAGCATATAAGCACCCTCTTCAAGGTTATAGCTAACTACTGAAATCATCTTACCCCCTGGGAATGCGACCGCACAGGTGTGAATGCACCCGCATTCACACCACATATCTACCCGGCCCCCGTCAACACCATAACACCTCGGGCAGCGGCGGGCATGGGGGGGGGGGGGTGGAGGGTGGGGGAGGGTTTCCCACTGAGTCAACCTGTACAAACGCGGCTGGCGGCGGGCGGTGGGCGGTGGGCGGTGGCCGGCGGGCAGCGGGGGGCTTCTCACTGAAGCTGGCTGGGGGTGGCGTGGGGGGGCGGTAGGGGGTGGGGTTGGGAGGTCGCGGGTGGCAGGGTCAGTGTTGATGTATCCTCTACCAACACCCACAGGCCTGGGTGGGCAGCGGGTCGCACTTTTAATTTTTTTTGGTATCATATATATGCCTGGCATATATATATGTTGTGCAGAGTATATTTTATCTTAAATACGCCAGGCGTGAAAGACAGCCAAGTTGCGCGCGTCTACATATGGAAACTGTCACGAAATGTAGACGCGCATAAGAGGTGTATACAAATATAAACAAGCAACGATACAGCCGATACGTGCGTTATCGCAATGGGGTATATATATATGTAAAATAGTGGTTTTCGTGCAGTGTTGATAACTACGTACTCTTGCTCCCTGTGCAGTATAAATTGTGTGTGAACCCTGTGCAGTATACAATTTATACTGAGCACGTTGAAACATCAGCAATGTGTGAGATTTCACGTAAACATGTCTTCTATGCCAATACATGGTAAGATTTTATTAATTTTGGGTATATAATAAATATAGAAGCACCGACCATGCTTGTACCTGCTACATGTTATTCATGGAACTCGGCCTGGGGCCTCAGGTTGTTTTATATAATTACTATAGCTAACTGGTGTAGCATTCATAATGTTGACACCCTATGGCCATTATGAATGATCGTTAGCATGTAAGCCATTAGGATGTGGTTACTTTTCGAGATTTGATGGTATATATTACTATACACCTATGGGTGAACGTCTATGGGTTACTAACCGCTGCTAGGCATATTGTATGAATAACGTTCGGGCCCGCCGTGTAGTAGGACATAGTGATTCCCATAGGCTTAAGCATGTAAACACGTACGGCCCGCTGCTACATACACTACTTTGTACTAACGTACATTAGCACGATAGCGCGAGAGCAGTGTCCATGTCAAAAACAAACACACAAAATGGCCGTTCTCTCCCATTCATAACTTCAAAGACATGCTAAGCCTTACCCGTAAGAACTGGAAGAGCGTATTGTCCAAATATCGAGGTAAATAACTTGTAGCTTTCACCTAAGACAGTTTAAAAGGCTTATATCTGCAAGATTGATCAATATAAACAAGTCTGATCGCCTCCCGTTATGCTGCTCCAAGTTGTCGACGTCATAATTACGTTGGGTATACCAGAGTTCCAGGTCGCATGTGTCATACATTTCATAGTCGGCACCACGTCGACCGTTGCCAGGTTTTCCCGCTAGCGGGCCATAGTGTATGGCAGTGGTAATATACGGGAAGAGGGGGTTGAATCACGGACCAGAAAAGTTAATAAAAGGGCAATTTAAGCGAGTTCCGCCGCTCTGTGTTTTCGACGTCATAATTACGTTGGCTACCAGAATTCCAGTGGCGCCACACATTTCATAGACCGCTCCACATCGGCAGTTGCCGGGTTTTCACCCTCCCACCTCCCGGTGTGCAGTGAATGTCGAAGTCAAGGTCGATATCTTCGAATTAATGCAGCCCATCTTCTTCATATTTGGCACGGTTATAGATTATATGTATACCATACTCTTGTTAAAATTTCATTGCTTAATTCCTACGGGAAGTGAAGTTCCAGCGTCATATGTTGTATGATCATATGATCGCACTGCTTCAATCGTTGCCGGGGCTTTCTACTCGCGGGCCGTAGTGAATGACAGTGATATTGTTCGAAAACGGGGTGTTGAATCCGGGACCAGGAAAGTTAATAAGATGGCAGTTTAAACGAGTTGAAGGTGTATAGTAATAAGAAAACGTAGTGATTGAGCCCGTATGGGTGCCGTTCTCGGTGCCGTTCTCGGTCATTTGATATATATTTTTATCAAATGACCTCGAACGGCCACCCGTACTGGCTCAGTGACCACGTTTTCTCATGATAATGAGGAAACGTTTTTACTGTGAAGTATTGATGCCGTTCTCCTTTGTCCCGGAAATACATCCTGATGCAATAGGCAGAGGGAGGTATTTCCTTGACAAAATATTACGAAGGACATCAGTTCACCCACGGTAAGTATGTTTCTTCATCATACTCAATTACAGTCAGCTGGATATGCTAGAAATTGTCTGACTCTATAGGGCACACATTGATTGCTACATCTGCCAACACCCGTCAAAAAGGAGTAATAAAGACTGTTATAATCTACATATATATATATATATATATATATAATCGTGAGATTGGGCTGAAACCCGATTGTGGAAAGCATAAATGAATAACTTTTATAAAATCCATTATTAACTGGACCCGCCACCTGGTGTTTTATTTGGCGTCGGGGGCAAGATGGCCTCCTCCATAACACAATTGCTATGTGCCCTATACCCAACCTTTCTAGAGCTGCAATGCCATCCCACCACCTTGTTAACAGAAGATGGCATCTAATCATTGACTTGTTTTTAGCTCGGGGACCATGATCTTGGGAAACTTATCCTCGGGATGCCGAACTATGTGAAGAAGAGGGTAGGTTACATTTGATGAAGTCACAACACATTCTCATTTGCATGTTGTCATGTTTGTTTGATTTGATTTAACGTCCAGCCAACCATTATAGGTCCTTACCAGACTTTCTCAAGGTTCTGTTACACTACGAGTGTGGTGATCGAATCTATGTCCTCCTGACGCGAACCGACACGCCCGATATTGCCCTCCCGATACAAAATCCATATCGTAGCAAAATCATAGAGCTTATCGGGGCAGTTGGTCTATGACAATCGATCATGTATCGATTGTCGTAGATTGTCATAGCGCGTCGGTGCACGTCGGTGTGTATAGATGACATTTTAAACGGGAAATCAAATGAACTAATCCATGGAAAATTATGAAATTTTCAGAATATCTAGGATATATAATGGTAATGGGATTCTGCAAAAATGGTGAAGTTGGATAGTGGATAAGGGTCTGAAATTAACCATTTTATACTTTAAATTGGAACTGTTTTCTTTTATTAGATATTATTATGAGATATCATATAATATCGTTTTGTATCTACAGATAGAATATCAATCATAAATATGCATTATTTCTTGAATTATAAAAGAAAATATGGTTGATTAAACTGGTTGCATCGTGAGCAATATCAGGGTGTATCGGAACCATGGCACCTTTTTCATGAATACTCCCAACACGTTACGACGCGCACCATGCGAGCCAACGGGAACCGATACGCTATGATATGCCTCCCGACGAGCTACAACATGTTTCTTTGCATTGGCTCACGTCGGCTTGTGTCTGCGTTGGTGGGTGCCCGGTCTTATAGGACACTGATACCTGGAAATGGTCATTATTAATGATTGTCATTACTGAAAAACACGCCCCTGGTCTCTACATCTCTATCATGACCAACTAGACTGGTTTCTAGATACGAAGAGATTAATCATCAAAATATTCCATATTTATTGTTATAAAAATTACTAAATCGGAACAGTCCCCATTTTCTACCAGCTCCTCCTTGTCTTGATGTTTACTGTATGGTAGCCATGTAGTGAATGGCATGTTTACCCTTAAGGGGGGCGTCCACCAACCACGACAAGGCTATGACAATGGCTTTCCGACAAGGTCCACGACAAGCCTATGATTGGAAAGCGTGTCGTAGCCTTGTCGTGATTGATGGACCCTAGTTCCCAACAAGAGTCTATGACAAGGCCACGACAGGCTGCGACTGGAAGCTTGTCGGGGGCCTGTCGGGGCCCTTCCGACAAGGCTACTACAATATCAAATATGTTCGATTTTTGCTACGACTAGACCTTTGTTGCAGAGTGTTGTGGTTTCCTCGATATCACTGTTGTAGTGTGTCAAGACCATGGACGTCTTTTTTTCGGCAACCACCGACCTCTTCAACACGCCCCAACAGCGCTGTCCCGACACTGCTCTTCTCATGACAAGGCTGCGACAAGGCGCCGATAGGAACTTTCTTGTCTGCTCTTGTCGCAGCCTTGTCATAGTTGGTGGACGCCCCCCTTTACTATTTCTTGCTACAGTTCCTGGACTATCCACATGGGGGCAGGACACCCCTCTCATAAGATCTCACACTCTCTAAGTCGTATTCAGTGCCCTCACTATGCTCTATGGAGAATAATTCTTAAAAAACTAGGCTTAGAGCCTTGAAAATCCACTGGCCTGCCTCCCGTGCTAAAGACGTACATCAATGCAACCAAAGATTCCTATAATCTCAATGATGCCACCTAGCAGAAATACTGTGTGCCAGTGGATTCTCAAGGCTCTAAGCTTAGTTTGTTAAGAATCCTTCTCCCATAGAGCGCAGTGAGAACCTTGTAGAGGATACGACTTAGAGAGTGTGAGATCTTATGTACTCCTGCTCCCTGTGCAGTATCATTATGTGATTTCATTCGAATGGTTTGTTTGGGTTTTAAACGTCCAATTTGCTCAATTAGACTTACTTTGAGTTTGACCAAATCTATGAGATTAATGTAGGTAGAGATCACACCCCTACATGTTTACACAGTTGTGAGTTCCTTTACTCCCCATACCACATGGACATGGTATGAGAAGGATTGGCCTTTTTCTCTTTTTTTTTTATAATTGCAGTGTTTATTTTCACTAGAGAAGGTATATGTACATGTTGTATCATACAATATCTTTACATGCTTCAATCTTATTACTTACATAGTAATGTCAATGAGAAGTCCCTTCGTAGAGATAGGGGGATACAATTAACTCTTTTTTGAGTTGCTGCTGGTGGTAAAAGAGAGAAATGGCTGGAAATTGATATGCGATGAAATGCATGTTATTAAGTAACCATAACCACTCTCTTTGGTTTCTTCTATAACACATGAACATTTACAAATTGTTCCTTACTTTTTCAGCCATCGAAACAGATCAAAGAATACATCAACGTCCTTGGCTTCAAGTTCTACTACATCCTGGCCAGAATCTTTGATATCAATCCCAAATTAGCAAAAGAAGGTAAATCTACTTAAATAAATTAACAAAATATCATTTTCTCGAGCATTGCTGGCATCTTACCTTTCTCTGTTGTGCTAAGAATATGATACAGGATGTCCCATTCAGGATATGGTATTCCATAGGTGAGGGTGTCCTATATAGGTCAGAGTGTCTTCTTTAGGCAAGGGTGTCCCATTTAGGTCAGGGTGTACAATACTGTAAGACATGTAGAATTAAAACTTGAGAAGTAGAAAGGGCTATAAAAGAGGTATCTTCACATCTGTCAACATAAGTTTACATGTAATGATAAACTTTTTAAGCAAGTTCAAGAAACTAATGCATAATCATTCTTTTGTCGACATATCACAAATCTCAATATCACAAATCTTATTCTTACAATCTCTCCATTTTTACACATGTGTTTGTTTGTTAGTTTGGGTAGTTTAATGTCCAATATGTTCTATTAGATATATTTTGGGTTTGACCAAATCTATGAGATGAGTTTAGGTATAAGTCCCACCCTTACACATCACTGCACGAACATCATTATTTTACATATGGATGTGCCCGGCGTATATAAGTAGGTATTTTGCGTATGCAAGGTCGTCCAATTCCCCGTGTGTATACACCTCACCTGTAGGCGTATATAAGCATCCAGTGAGGCGGGGGGAGGTGGGGGAGGGGGGCGGGGGGAGGGCTTCCTACTGAGGACACCTGTACTTCTACCAACCCAAACGGGTGGGAGGCGGTGAGGGAGAGGATATTTCCTCTCATATACGCCGGTTGTGAGATACAGCCAAGACGCGTCCATATATAAGGCCTGGGTGTATATATATATACATATATATGAAAACAAGTCACTATTCAGCCAATACATGCACTTCCACGATGGCGTATATATGAATAAAATAGTGGTTTTCGTGCAGGGCATTTAACGAGGTAAGAGTTTAATTCCCACACCACGCAGACCTGTTATGAGAGGGATTGGTCTTCGATATAGCAGTAGATCTACCATTGCTGGCCATTTACACATGCATTTTACTGATGACACATATTGAACTGGCTTCAGGCTTTGAGAACAGCCGAGAGAGGATCGCCTTCCACCACTACAAGAACCAGTGCAGGTCAGTGGAGGTCATCAAGGACGACTACCTGCAGAGGGTTCACTTCCGGGTCAAGAATCCTGTACGTATTTCTATGTTAATGACTAACACAAGCACGGGTATGGACATAAAATGAGTATGAATTGAGTACAGATAATTTGTATCAGTCCATAACAGTATATAATTTAGAATGAGGAGAGTTCACGAGGTATTTAGAAGCCCTACGAAGTAGAAGATGTTGAAGAGAGGAGAGTGAAGAGTTTTTGTAGGGTGGGTGGGTGGTCTCTTCTGCTTGGCGTCCCAGGGTTGAAGTGGACACAGGCGGGTTGGAGAGGATTGGTCACTTGACCGGGAGCACGTTACCAGAACAACGGAAGGGAGAGTCCTTGGCGACTAGGGCGAATTCTTAACGACCATGCTTCGTTTGCCTTACCGCTAACCTTTCAGTTAGCCCCAATGAGTGACACAAGTCCTCTCCCACTTGCACATTCTCCCGAGAGTTATTTATCCTACGCCAAGTAAAAAAAACACCATAGACCTAACATAGGCAAATTTTATGTGGTAGGCCACTAGGGCAATAAAAACACTTGACCAATCAGTGACCAGATCATGAGGTACTCCGAAAAATGTTCCGGTTGCACTCAAAACGCCCATTCCAATGTTTGCTAACATGATACAGAATATTACAAGTGAATAATGAAACCAGACCTATCCCAAACGCCATTATCATATTAGGAATAAGTATAATGTGGTTATCTTTATTGATCTGAAGAAGGCCTTCGACACCGTGGACCACTCCATCCTCCTCCAAAAACTCAAGGGTTATGGAATTAAAAATGAGAATTTACTACTATTTCAAAATTATTTATATAATCGAGCCCAACAAACTAAGGTTAATGGATTAGTGTCTGGTGTGGATGGAGTGGTCTGCGGTGTCCCTCAAGGGTCTTATTTAGGCCCTACTTTATTCTTGTTATTCATAAATGACCTCATATCTTTTATACCCGATATTAATATCAAATTATATGCTGATGACACTGTTATTTTTGTTGAGGGAAACTCCGCTGTTCAAATAGAAGAAACGCTGCAGTGTGCACTCGATAAATTTGATTTATGGACTGATCAGAACAAATTGACCGTTAATATCATGAAAACTAAATATATGACCTTCGGATCAGCCCATAAATGCAAACAAATCGACCATAAATCACTATTTATTAAAGGAATTAAACTGCATAATGTCAAAACTTATAAATATTTGGGTTATCTTTTAGATCAGGGACTAAATTATGAAAGCCATATTAAAGAATTACTAAAAAAGGTTGGGCATCGGATATACCAGCTTAGTAAACTGAGACCGTTCCTGGATAAAGCCACTGCCTTAAGAATTTTCAAATGCTATGTGCTCCCATACTTTGATTATGGAGACCTACTTTATTTTAATGCATCCAACTTTTGGTTGGAAAAGGTACAGAAAGCCCAAAACCAATGTTTAAGAGTTTTTTTAAAATGTGGTCATTATACTAGAATTAGGGACTTACATAAATAGGCCAATATTCCTTATCTTCTGGAAAGAAGAAAAACACACCTTAGAAATTTTATGTACTTAAGATCTCGAACCATTAGATATCAGGATACATGCATATGTAATACTAGATTGCATACTGCCCCTGTCATGAAAGTCTTACAGCCTAATAATCAAATCTACAAAAAAAGCGTGGAATATTATGGCGCTACCTTCTGGAATCTTTTACCTCCGCTGGTACGAAATACTGAAACCTATCCAGAATTCAAAAGACTATTAAAAACACTTTTACATGAATCAATACCGAAATAGTTTATTTCTATTAACCTCTTATTTATGCCTTTGAGCTGAGAATCTTTATAGGGTTGGTATAGTAACTAAACAATTTTGATGTTCTTCACTCACATGAGTTTGTTTATTGATACTACGGTGAATAGAAGATATGTTGACAAATCACACAAAGGCATTATTGTTATCGTCTAGATTGGGATACCTCCTGAAAACCAGCATAAGCCACGAGCTGCAGCTGAGTAGGTATCTTTGGTACCTCTTTTGTTGGACTGACTAATGCATAAAATGTTATGTGAAACTGTAAACATGATGATCCAATAAAAGATTTTTGAACAAACAAAAAAAAAAATAGCTGTATTTCCTATAGTATATATACTATAGGAAATACAGCTATAACCACATTATTTGCCATTTTGCCTGCTGCGGCATAAAATCTGTGGTATTGAATCTATCTCTATTGGTTATATATGAATTTACTATATACCCATGCCGTATTTACTGTAAATACATACCGTTTCGACATATAACGTAAAAATACTGTACAGACCACTGGTCCGTACACTAAAATACGGACCACCTTGCCAAACATGTTCATTAACATATCGATTGTTGAAAATTAAATTAATGATTTTTTTAATTTTTTTGGGTATATAGTAAATATATAACGTCCAACCATGCTTGTACAAGTCACAGAACTCGATGATAATTTACGGTTTGTACGGAACTCGGCATAAATGCCTCGTTCCGTACAAACCGTAAATTACCATCTCATTCTGTGACTTGTACAGCATGGTCAGGACGTTTTGTATAAGTACCGATGACATTGACTCTGTCTCTACTGGTTATATATAAATGGTTATTAAAGATATCTTGAGTTCTTAAGATAAATAAAACAACAATTGCCCCCATTGGTTCGACAGTTATCGCCAACTGTATGACAATTACAAAACATTAACTATAAACAATTATTACCCACCCAATACGGAGTCTCCATACTAAGCCTATGGAGTTTGTTTGTTTGGGTAGTTTAACATTCAATTTGTTCAATTAGACTTCTGCCTATGGAGCGTCCAGATCACTACTGAGTAGAATACAGAGACTATGGCTTTTTCGGCCACCTGACGGGCATTATAGGAACTATTCATATATACAATGCACGGCTCTTGCGTCGAATTTCTGATTATTTACAAGATCTTTTATCCGAATATTTAGTCGAAAGGTGAGTGATAAATAGAACATTACCGTGATTTTGATCTGTGTGGCCGTATTCTCCTTGTTGTTGACGCTACGCAATACTCCTCGTTAGCGCTCAGAGTTTTACTTTGCATCAACTACGCGTAGAATACGGCCACTCAGATCAAAATCATGGTAATATTGTTCATTTATCTCGTAAAAACGGGTCCCTGGTTATATATGAATGTACCTATTACTCAAAATCTATCTCTACTGGTGATATACAAATGTACCTATGACTCAAAACCTATCTCTACTGGTGATATACAAATGTATCTATGACTGAAATCTATCTCTATTGGTTATATACATATGTACCTATGACTCAAATTCTATTTCTACTCTACATATGTACCTATGACTCAAAATCTATCTCTACTGGTGATATACAAATCTACCTATGACTGAAAGAAGGCGTTCGACGCTGTCCCGCATGCGCTGTTATTAGCCAAGTTAGGTAACATGATTAAGATTCCCATGAATATCAATCAGTGGGTAAAAAACTACTTATATGGAAGGAAACCACGTGTCATGGTGAACGGGTCCATCTCATCGGAACTTGACATATCCTTCGGAGTGCCCCAGGGCTCTGTCCTGGGGCCTCTACTTTTTATCATCTTCGTCAATGATATGTGTAAGCAGGTGGTCTCCAGCAAGACTATTCAGTATGCGGATGACCTCGTAATTTACTCAAAGAATCTAAATGGCTGTATCGCTATGTCAGACACGCAACTCTCCCTTAATGTAGTTGAAAGATGGTGTAGCATAAATGGAATGACGATCAACGCCAACAAAACCAAAGCCTGTTGGTGTGCATCCCAGCGTAGTCTGCATTATCTGCCAAAACTAGAACTAGACTGTTGTGGCACCACTCTAAAGGAGCAAACTAGTTATAGATATCTGGGTGTAACAGTCGATCACGAGCTCAATTTTACTAAACATATAAATGAAACGTTAAGAAATTGCAACTCCAGAATCTTCAAATTGTCGAAGATAAGAAGTGGAGTGTCCAAAGAAGATTGCATTGCAAATCTACACTGTTGTAATACGCCCCGTTCTGGAGTACTGCAGCTTTCTGTTAGACAGCTCCAGTGCTGCGAGCATAGACAAAATCCAGAAGGTACAAAATAGGGCGCTCAAAGCAGTTTCAAGATCCTTTAATCAAAGACACCCGATTGCAGCCTTACACAACGAGCTAGGTGTTGACTACCTAATCACACGTAGGGACATGCAATTATTGAGTCAAATGTACAAGCTATGGAAAGTAGACGAAATCTTAGAACCGAATGTATGACTAACTCGCAGTTCTAACAAAATCAAATTTAAAAAGCAGCCGATCCGTACTCAACTGACCTACAAATCGCCGATGAACAGGGGTATGCGTCTTTGGGATAAGTTGCCGGTGGCTGTACAAAGAGCAGATAGCCTAAAACATTTTAAAATATTGATCAAACAGACCATGTCAGTTCATGACTGGAAGCCGGTATTGAGTGTTGCCTAGACGAGTATGCTTGCTATTGAGGATTGTTGTTTCTATTCTTGCTTGTGTCAGACTCTATGCTATGATACCTGTACTAACTGTGTATACATTCATCATCCACATCTTGGATACAATCTATGTAACTTGCCTACATGTGTTCCCACGAGACAGTGGAAGATCTGCCCTGGGCAGAACTGTAATTAAAAAAAAAAATCTATCTCTACTGGTGATATACAAATGTACCTATGACTGAAATCTATCTCTACTGGTGATATACAAATTTCCCTATGACTCAAAATCTATCTCAACTAGTTATATACAAATGTACCTGTGACATTGTCTCTATCTCCAGGGACTCCTTCGAGAAGAGGTCATTGAGGAGGTCAAGTGGAACGTCGACCGGACCTCGTCGTCCAACAAGCTGCGAGATCTTCTCCTGTGGGGGAAAGACATTCTCAAGGACGTGAAATACCAGAAGAAGATCCTCAGTAACCCGATTCTCAAACAAATGGCAAAGCATTGGTAATTAGAACACCCATATACTTGAGTCTGGGTGAACCTCATTTCACAAGATATATATCCTACAATTCACAGTGGCGCCACCTGGTGATTTTTAAATAATGTCAATCATTAGTCAAAACTGGTTTCTTGGGATTCATTCTAACTCTATATGAGTAAATTTAAAATTGTGTCTAGTTTTTCCAATCTCAATATGTAAAACAGGCCAATTTCCATTGCTTGATTTACATAGGAAATCTAGCACGGTAATCTCAGATGTTTAAATGCGATATGTGTTCCACAACACTAGGAGATCATTATATTGCATTTTCAGGAAATTGACATGGGTTTTAATTTTCAAGCCGAATTGATGATATGCCTTTAAAGGATTTTATTGACTGTAGACTGTCTGATTACATCAGATCTTGGAATTGGGTACCACCTTGCTATTTCTTGGCTGATGGCTATTTCAAGTTGACTTGAATTTACCGTTTAAACAGTTGACGATTCTGTAAAATCTCAGTTGTCGACTGCCTCTTGTTTTTGACCAAAAACGTGTGTTCTGCATCGACAACCATTACCTTGTAGTTAACCGTTCTCAACCCTTTTGTGGTCCAGTGTAGACGCTGGTTTAATTTGCATAAAGCCATTTTCCATTGGCCGATAAAACGGCATCGATTATTTGCATACTCCTAAAAGTCTGTCGGTGGCGCTATCGACTGGATATCGGTATCAAATAGTCGGTGAGGGTGTAGTGTATGCCTTGTTTTCACTGCATCTTACATGTTCATACCGACAGAATTTCCAGACTAAAATTTTGAGCCTCACCAATGTGTTTTGATTCTGTTGTCATTGATCAAGTCAGTCGGTTTTTTTTGTTTCTTTTAAAGGTTTTTATTGACAACATTTAAAGTACATCAGATCTTCCTGTTGACAATGCCGATGTTGGCAATGTCGGTTGTGGCCTTATTGTATATTCTGTGCACAATCAATGGGTGAGCATTCCAGGGAGCTGTTTCAAAAGTGTGTGTGTGTGGGGGGGGGGGGGGGAGCTAAACGAGAGTACTCACCGCCAAAGCGAGAGCTAACAATGGAACTTGAAGCGTCACTGTCGAGGTGGAGGTGCTGCTCTCTATTGGGTATTGGTACCGGTTTTGTGCTGCTCGCTATTGCGGCCTCTCGCTTTGAAATGTGACGTGCCGCTGGCGAGACTTCACTTGACTTTTGAAACAGCCCCTTGTATTTGGCTTGTTTCCTTTCGTCAATCTGGCATTGGTATACTAAAAAGATTGAATGGTGGTTCCCGACTGTAGATCAGTGCCAAACAATCAGCCAATGGAAAATGGCTTATAATCAGGAAGTAAAACTCCAAACATATTTCTTGCTTTATGTAAACCAAATATGCAGTATAATGACTATGCCTGAAGAGAGTTTAAAGCGAGCGATGTGCGCTCCAAATCGGGCAATTTGTGTTTAGAGTGGTCCATCAAGGCTGTATGTTCTTAAAGGTATATACTAACAGGGTTAGTACATAGACAGCTTAATAAAATTCCAGGCTTTTTCCAGGCTTTTCTAGGCTCTAATATTGTTTTATCCAGGCACATCTGGTCACTGTTTTTAAAACCATCTCTGATTCATCACCAAATTTAGTCTTCCTTACTACCTAGAGGTTTGGGATAGATATCTTCAAAAAAGATTTTTGCTACTTTTAAAAATGAAGACAGATAATCGAATCCATTCTATATTATTAGCAATTGCTAAAAATGATCAAAAAAAGGACTTTTGGAGTTATTTAATTCAAGTCAATAAAATTTCATTGGCAGTCAGGTAACATAGTTAAGGAAATCTAATGATGACCAGAATTTCATAGACTAAAAAAAAAGGTTTTTATGCAAAATTAAATTTTCCAGGCTCTTCCAGGTTTTTCCAGGCTTTTTGTAAGAATTCCAGGCTTTTCCAGGCCTGGAAAACCCAAAAGCATAATTTGAGGCTTTTACAGGTTTTCCAGGCTCTGTACGAACCCTGTACTAAGTGCCGTGTTCTGGTGGAATCTTGGTTTCAGGGCAATCTGGGGTTACGCCATCATCTTCCTCTCCATCGCCATCAACTTGCTGATGCTGCTCACGTGGGATGCACCTGGAGATCTCAGCGACTTCCCGGCCAACATCACTACCTTGCCCTCAGTCGTGCTCAGGTTAGTGCCACCCAGGGATAAAAAAACACTGAACTTTTTTTTTAATTGCAATACTGGGTTTAAAGTTTAGAGTGGGAATCAATGGAAAGCAAAGGTATTTACATGGGTCAGTGGGGAGGATCAGTGGGGGATCATGGCCTGTGGCTGGAGTATATATCAGTCGGTTTATTATTATTATTATACAAAGAAAAATAATTTGTTATTCAGAAAATGATAACATGAAATTCAATGAAATCATTGAAAACTTGCACTACAACCTAGATGCGAACATACAAGTCATCGACACTTAGTAGTACAGTAAAACTAGGTTACTCCCAAAGAAAGACACATAGTGGGTGGTCTAGTAAAGCTAGGTTACTCCCACCAAGAGACACACAATAGGTGTTGGGTATTCCTATACCCATTTCCGAACACTCTATACTTACATACAGCTGCTAGGGGTGTGGTAATTATGAGTTATGTAGTGAGGGTGATGTTTTTGTCCTGGGTTGATGCTTTTGTCCCAGGCTGACTATGTGATATAAAGAGTGCCGGAACGAAAACATAGCTGTTGCAGTTACTTGATGGCTATCATAGGTAAAGAAATAACCATTGTTATCAATATTTGAAGGTATATAGGAATAGGGAAAACCAAGTACCGGTAAGCTACCGGTGAGGACTGGAAAAATTACTGCCAGCGGCTGACACCTTGGGCAGTAATTGTTCCGGTCCCCACCTCGTAACTTTGAACTTTTGCTCACCAGTACATAGTTTCCCTCTAGTATCGTAAAACTAGGTTACTCCTGCCTAGAAACGTGGAGTGGGTGTTGTGCAGTAAAGTACTAGTATAACTGTGTTACTCTCACCAAGAGACACACAATGGGTGTTGTGTTGTATATTATCCTATCCCTAATAAAAAAATCTCCATAGGCTTAACATTGGATGTGTTTATGTCACGGCGGTGATGTAAAGTGCTGTTTATGTCACTACATTCTAATATTCAAAAACTCGTGGAAACGGGGTAGGAAAAAATCTAGAAACCACTTGTTTGGGTTTGAATCTATTTATGTCACTCATTGTGTAGGCTCCGTAATCTGACTCGTCTCTGACTTGTGAGATTACTGAGCCAACAAAATATGTGACATAAATAAACTCATACTCAAACTCGTGACGTCCCTTGAGAGTAAAACTAGATTGCTTCTGTCCAAAGGTACACAGTTAGATACTCATACTCTATGGCCACAAAGGTAGTGCAAGTCATACTCGATGGATATAGATTTTTTGTTTGTGTGTTTGGGTAGTTTAACGTCCAAAATGTTCTATCAGACATACTTTGGGTTTGACTAAATCTACAAGATGAATTTGGGTAGAAATCTCACCCCTACATATTTTCTGAGGTGAGAGTTCTTTTATTTCCCACACAACACAGACATGGTATGAGGATTGGCCTTTGATATAGCAGTAAATCTATCACTGCTTGGTGTGAAGGAGAAAAGTCGCTGCAGTGGCACTCGAACCCACAAAGTCTGACGACATTGGGATTACAAGTCCAATGCTCTTTACCACTGAGCTATCTCCCCACCCTGGTCACTTTCGTGATGCTTGTGTGCAAGCATATCTGGTCTGCACCATGAGGAGGCAAGGCGACCAAGAGGGTGAACAGATTGGCAATAGGCCTTTTTCCGTAGGCCTGTGTCGCATCTTATTTGCTTAGTTACGCTACGGCTAAAGCCAAACATTCAACTGGCAACGTATCCTTTACCATTGGATCATGTGTATGAACGTAATACGCTTATAATATCCATGTACATTATTTCCAGAGGAATAATAACAATTGCATCGTATTCTTTGGTATTCCATGTCATACATGAATATCGCCTCAATAATACTTTAGATATAGCATAGATAACATAGGATCACCGAAATTGAATACACATAAATACATTGGCAGGCCTAGCTATCATATGCTTATCTTTCTCCAAGTTAATACCAAAACAATTATCAACTATAAAGTTTAGATAGTCCAGGGAGCTGTTTCAAAACCATAGACTTAACCCACGTTTTGAAACAGCTCCCAGATTTGTTGATACAATGCCTTTGATTATTCTAGCAGTCCAATCTGTCCAAAACCAACACACCTGCAATCACACCCACCGTTCACACTCTAGCTGTGAATACTATATATTTCTATATGAATGTGGGCGGACTCGGCCGTGTTTGTCAGAGCGCCGGCCTAACGAAGGAACTCAAATTTAGGTGGCGTTGAACGGAAACACCTATATTGTTGTGCACTCCAGCAGACCATCCTACCTGTAATATACACTGTAAAAAAATTCAGTAAAATATACAGGATACTACCGTAAACATGGACGGTATATTACCGTAATCGTATCTACAGTTTTATACCGTATATTTGGTATCAGAAAACGGTTTTGTACAGTTTATGTATTCAGTACTGTATACCATCCAATCTACAGTCAGTCTACAGTATGAAACAGTAAATAGGGATACATTAGATCCACTTAGAATAATTCTAGCATCAGCAAAAAATCTAAGTAGTGAAGAAAATCAAGAAGTTAACTTCATGAAAATGTGTAATATATATTCATTTATCTTCTATAAAGTGTCTGCCATATAAAACATATTAGTTCTCAAGTTTAAATGACATTATTGCATTCAAAGTATTAAACACCACTTTCATGGGACATTTCTAAAATATAAGTAGAATTGACTTTTTCCTACCATATAAAATGGAACCTTGTCTAGATTCTAACCACTACTCCTATCATTTAGTCTGCACTGACAACATCAGACTTTAAAAGACTTAGGTGTTGAAATAACACTGATCAGAATGATTGCTTGCAATGATCAATGATATTGATAAGCCAATTACTACTATAATAAGATACTAGACAAATCTTACATAAAACGGTTCTAGAGACCCATGGTAAGAAGGTTTATGGAGTATGCTTATTAATGGGCCATTTGTATGATATATCTATTGTGTTTGCAATTTTACGGGTTACAACTGTAGTTAACCCTTTCGCGCCGGGCCCCCCTGGGGCGGGAAACGGCTATAAGCCGGGTAACTCGGTCAGCGATACCCCAGTGGGCCGGGTGGTGGCGCCCTGATCTGCCAGCTGAGAGCAGTCCAGTCCCGAAATCAATGAAAATAAATATGTTTCCCCCAACCAAAGCAATAAAGTGTGGTATCCCAATGACCGCTTTGTTATATAGATTAAGTGTACGAAATATGGGAGATTTCTATCAAACCAATAAAAAGATATCGCCATTTTAGTTCCTCCTTCTTCATAAGTTTAGGCGGGTGAACAGTGGCGTCCCGTTGACTGGCGGTTCTGGCCCTTCAGTCGAATTGGATATTGCAACGGGAAAATCTGCCATTATGTTATGAATCATTCAAATATCACTCTACCAGCTGAGGATGAACAAAATATAAGTATTCCCTACGTATGTGGGTGGTTATTATGAAGAAATAGTCAGCAGATCAACGTCTATGGACAGTACCAAGTTGAGACATCGATCGCAAAATAAGTGTGACAGTGGTTTATATTGACAACGCCAGCCTGCGAAGTCCCGGTTCTGCAGTGATATAACTTTGCTGCTGTCATAACCATACAAAAATGCATTGACATCTCTAATCATCACCCTGGGAATATTCCACAAGTCTTCACGATTCTGACAGTGTCTGGTTTATTCATATAGACGGCAAATAACGGGAGAAAATGGATATTTACCAAGGCGCCGAACCTAACAACATGCTACTCAGTGCAGTGTCAATGAAGCCAATACTAAGAAAGCCGAGTTGTTTAGCCATCACCTCGCCCAGGATTTGGTTGATTTACTCCTACAAGACGTTATGACATCGCTATTGGATTATACTGGAAGGAACAGAAAAGCCTGCTGATTCTGTCCCCTGTGAAATCAACATCATTATATTCTTTGCTGGATCTGTAGGAGTCAATCTCACCAAGGGGTTATATATGTGGCTTCGCCCCAGCATGGCGTGTTTGTGGTCGGCACTTTCAAATCCAGCAACTCCCTTCACCGCAGTGCAAAGACAACGTGTAGAAAATGATCTCGCACAAGGTTTAAACCTTCAGGAAATTAATGGAGACATATATACAACGAATCACCACACTCTAAGGTTTGTTCCTATATAAATTTTGTAAAATTTAGACGTTTCGATGAATAGAAAATAAATAAAACATAACCCACATCGAACTACGCATTACCCTGTATGGGTGGGGAAACACTTGGCAATGTAGGTTAGTTAGAAAATCATATCGCACAAGGGTTTAACATTAAATATATGAAAAGTGACTTATACGAGGATATTCCCCACACTCTGAGGTTGGTTCCCGTATGATATTTTACATTTTGATCGAGAATTAATTTGATTATCGAATTAAACCGTTGCGCCTTACGCGGTTCATATTTTGGCTTGCTTCAACATGGCGTCAACTGCGGAGGGGGGTTGACACGGCACGGACAGTAGAAGATGTCGATTTGAAAATTAATTCGTATGGACTTTTAACGTTAGATAATTGATCAGGGAATTATATGGGAGCAAAGCCAAGACTCCGAGGTTTATTCCAGTATATATATTGTCAGGTTTAAACGTGTGGAAGTAATAGTATATGAATTAAAGATAATGACATCGAACCGGGCTGGCGATTCAGTGGTGGGGGGAGACGCCGACTACGACAAGCAAATCCGGGCGAGTTAGGAAATCATTTCGCACAAGGATTTAACATTAAATATACGAATAATGACTTATACGAGGATATTCCCCACACTCTGAGGTTTGTTCCCGTATAATATTTAACATTTTGATCGAGAATTAACTTGATGATCGAATTAAACCGTTGCGCCTTACGCGGTTCATTTTTTGGCTTGCTTCAACATGGCGTCAACTGCGGAGGGGGGTTGACATGGGAGTGACAGCATTAGATGTCGATTTGAAAATCAATTCGTATGGACTTTTAACGTTAGATAATTGATCAGGGAATTATATGGGAGCAAAGCCAAGACTCCGAGGTTTATTCCAGTATATATATTGTCAGGTTTAAACGTGTGGAAGTAATAGTATATGAATTAAAGATAATGACATCGAACCGGGCTGGCGATTCAGTGGTGGGGGGAGACGCCGACTACGACAAGCAAATCCGGGCGAGTTAGGAAATCATTTCGCACAAGGATTTAACATTAAATATACGAATAATGACTTATACGAGGATATTCCCCACACTCTGAGGTTTGTTCCCGTATAATATTTAACATTTTGATCGAGAATTAACTTGATGATCGAATTAAACCGTTGCGCCTTACGCGGTTCATTTTTTGGCTTGCTTCAACATGGCGTCAACTGCGGAGGGGGGTTGACATGGGAGTGACAGCATTAGATGTCGATTTGAAAATCAATTCGTATGGACTTTTAACGTTATATAATCGATCAGGGAATTATATAGGAGCAAACTAGAGACTGTAAGGTTCATCTACATATATATATTTCCTGGTTTGGAGGAGTGGAGAAATTATAAAATGAATTTATGAATCTGGACATCACCCGGACTGACTTCGCCATGGCGTCTCATACCGAGGCTGGGCCAGCGCGTTGTCTGCGATCAACTGTCATCGATTTACACTGACACTAAAGACAAGACATCATATATACAGTTCAGGTAGGTTTATTGACATTTATTTATTCTTCCTCATGTTGAATGAACCCGTAATTCTCTATGGAATGATATACAGTGAAGCACTCGGGCAGACATAAATGACAATTACAAGTACTGCAGCCGAATTTGGTTTGTTTTCTTTTACTTTGAGCATTATTACTATTCTGTTTGAAGCAAACCCGGCACCAGCTTTTACGGCCGAGGTTGGCAGGTAGACAACGAGATGTTAATCGACTGGGCGATTCTAGTGTCAATGTGGATATCCTGTGGTTGCTCCTCTCCACATCGGCCATTAGTTCCGGAATTAAGCGGAGGGTGAAATGATACAAAGAAATCTTTTTGTTGGCCAGACAGAACATAACATATGCATTAACCTTCATAAGTTCAATGATATAAAAAAACATCTTCAGGGTCCACTTCTGTGACTTTCGCCCGAAATTATAATAATGAAATAGCTGGTCATACAGATCAACTCCTCCCATAAACGCTGAATAGTCCCGTATCGACTTAGGGCAGGGAATCTCTCCCTTCGCAAATTTACCAGTGTCTTTATCTTTTTGGGTTCGTAAGCAGGTGGACATATTACTTCCATGTATGGCAGATAAACAATGAATTATTTTCCGATCGCGCCAAACTGAGAGAACTAAATCTTTAGACCTGGAAATGATACAATCACCCCTTTTAACAATTTTTGGGTGTTTTTTCACCATCAATGATTTTGGTAGTCCTTTTCTGTTCAATCGTACAGTGCCACAACAAAATGTATTGAACCTGGAGGCAAGATCTGAAAACATGGCGACTGTCGTGTAGTAGTTGCCAAAGTATATATGATGTGCTCGTCCAAGAACCTTTCCCTTCTGTAGCAGTGGTCTAACGACTGAATCATAGAGGCTTGTGGTCGACCTTTTATCTTTCCTAGCGTAGTATGGGAAAGCCTGCACAACATAACCTGAAAATAAATGAATAAACAGAGTAGATCCACTGTCACAGTAAGCGTCTCTTCCCACCCCACCACTGAATCGACAGCCCGGTTCGATGTCGATATCTTTAATTCATTTATTATTACTTCCACACGTTCAAACCTGATAATATATATACTGGAATAAACCTTAAGGTCTAGGCTTTGCTCCCACCTACTTCCCTGATGGTTTATATAACGTTAAAAGTCCATACAAATTGATTTTCAAATTGACATCTTCTACTGTCCGTGCTGTGTCAACCACTCTCCACAGTAGATGCTATGTTGAAGCAAGTCAAAATATGAACCGCGTAAGGCGCAACGGTTTAATTTGACCATCAAGTTAATTCACGTTCAAAATGTAAAATATTATACGGGAACAAACCTAAGAGTGTGGGGAATATGCTCGTATAAGTCACTTTTCATATATTTAATGTTAAATCCTTGTGCGAAATGATTTGCAAACTTGCCCAGATCTGCTGTCACTTGACAAGCGTACCTACCCTACCCGCCCCACCACTGAGTCGACAGCCCGGTACGATGTCAATATCTTTAATTCATTTACTATTACTTCCACACGTTTGAACCCGACAATATATAAACTGGAATAAACCTCAGAGTCTCGGCTTTGCTCCCACCTACTTCCCTGATCGTTTATATAACGTTAAAAGTCCATACGAATTAATTTTCAAATCAACATCTGATGCTGTCACTCCCATGTCAACCCCCCTCCGCAGTTGACGCCATGTTGAAGCAAGCCAAAAAATGAACCGCGTAAGGCGCAACGGTTTAATTCGATCATCAAGTTAATTCTCGATCAAAATGTTAAATATTATACGGGAACAAACCTCAGAGTGTGGGGAATATCCTCGTATAAGTCACTTTTCATATATTTAATGTTAAATCCTTGTGCGAAATGATTTGCAAACTTGCCCAGATCTGCTGTCACTTGACAAGCGTTCCTACCCTACCCGCCCCACCACTGAGTCGACAGCCCGGTACGATGTCAATATCTTTAATTCATTTACTATTACTTCCACACGTTTGAACCCGACAATATATAAACTGGAATAAACCTCAGAGTCTCAGCTTTGCTCCCACCTACTTCCCTGATCGTTTATATAACGTTAAAAGTCCATACGAATTAATTTTCAAATCAACATCTGATGCTGTCACTCCCATGTCAACCCCCCTCCGCAGTTGACGCCATGTTGAAGCAAGCCAAAAAATGAACCGCGTAAGGCGCAACGGTTTAATTCGATCATCAAGTTAATTCTCGATCAAAATGTTAAATATTATACGGGAACAAACCTCAGAGTGTGGGGAATATCCTCGTATAAGTCATTATTCGTATATTTAATGTTAAATCCTTGTGCGACATGATTTTCTAACTCGCCCGGATTTGCTTACCTGTCAAACTCTCAGCCAGCACCCAGACCTTGACGCCCCATTTGGTCGGCTTAGTCGGCATGTACTGCTTATTCGAACATCTTCCTTTGTGTGGCACCATAGATTCATCAATGCAGAGGTTTTTTCCAGGGTTATAGTAACGTGTGGCTGCAGAATTTATTATGGAGAACAACCAGTCGACTTTTCTATTGCCCGAACGTGGCTTGTAGGAGGCGGGGTGCGGTCTGGTCGGGTCAACGTCATCATCCGCAGGGGGCCAGAAATTGATAAACCTGAAATATAATGATTTATATATCATTTCTAGCTGAATGTCAATCTACTTGTGCACAGGTTGAATAGGTTTATAATATTGACACTATAATTCATTTTACAATCAAAGCCTAGAGAGCTCTTGTTGACACTGACAGCTGTTCTGACAGCTATACTGCGTGCCTGCGTCGGGGGTTTGACTTGCGTTTGTTTACTTTTTCTATTAGGCCTGCAAAACAATAAATATTTGTTCTTACCTTAGAATATTGGCAAAACGATCCCTTGTTATGGCTCTGCTGAAGAAGGGTGTTGCTATTTCCGTTATTTTCGACCAGTACTCCTTCATGGATGGCTTTCTGATCAATCCCATGAGCATAGACAGGGCCAGGAACCGTTTGACATCGTCGAGGTTGACTTCCTTCCATGATTTCATCTTGCTTCTCTTTCCTTTAGTGTTTCTCTGATGGGCATATTCGTTCGTACATTTCACCAGGCGCTTGAGAAAAGCCAAAGTGCAGAAAAGATAAAAAAAAACAATCGGTGTCTTTGTTGAGCTAGGTACATTATCGTTGATGCCTGTTTTGGAATCGTCGAAGTCTGGGAGGGGCGGCGACTTGTTGAGGCCTTTCACCATAGGTGTCCACCTTCGTGCGATAACCGATTCTTCGCAAACCTGTTCATTTTCCGGGGTTATGTCCGTTTCAGCATCATTTTCAGCATTTCCACTAACTTTATCGTTGTTCTGGTTGAGAAGTAGTAGTGTGGATATCGGTAAATCATCCTCCCATTCCGAATCATTGCCAGACCACTTATCTGACCCATCTGAGTCCTCCATGTTGGCGGACTGGAGTGCGGCGATACTCCGATTGTCGTCTGTGTGTGCCGATTCACAGATTCATTCGATTATATGGTCACGTGATCACCTTTTCTTTTTATTATTTCGCACAAATTTATTGATTGTTAGGTATTCCCTACATTCCCTGAAAAAATCATGTTGATAGGTCCAGTATTAAGGGGAAAAAACAACGTTATAGCAAAATAGGAAAAAAAGATGCCTAAAGGCATCACTCGGCCACACACGGCGATGCCTTAAGGCATCATCCGGCTACGCGCGGCGATGCCTTAAGGCATCGGCCGGCGCGAAAGGGTTAAAATACTGTTTATTTCAGTAGGGAAATACGGTCAGAAAAATATTATGGTCACCCGTAAAATTTACGGTATTTCCCTGGCACCCCAGTTGCCTGGGAAAAAACGTAAAATTCACGGAAATTTTTTTACAGTGTATATTACAAGGACCACTTGCCATGCACTTTAGTTGTAGCTCAGCATAGAAAGGGCTGGGTGGCCTATCAAACATTACATAAGCCTGATAAGGCTCCTCAGAACCATTATGATTTAATAAGACCATGTGTAAACTCGTCATCGTCATCGTAATGTCTGTAATATGATGTGTTCGCCTTCTTCCATTCAGAGGATCGGGGTGGCAGTTTTTACTATTTACCTGTGGTAGTATATCCTACACATATATATACGGCCCGCTCCTACCCATGTCATACTTATATCCGTACGACACCTAGGTGACGTACGGGGTATGTATGTGGCGTACGGGACATGTACGGCGTCGAAATCCAAAACCTCGCCAAGAAGCAAAGTTAGAAATTGGATACTTTAAGGTATTTATATAGAACGTCCTGACCATGCTGTACAATTCACGGAACGAGATGGTAATTTACGGTTTGTATGGACCGAGGCATTTATGCCAAGTTCCGTACAAACGGTAAATTATCATCGAGTGGATGTTATATATTTACTATATATACCCCAAATTAAAAAGAAATCAATTTCATTTGGCTTAACAACCAATTTTTTAATAAACGTGTATGGCAAGGTGGTCCGTATTTTAGTGTACGAACCGGCAGTCTGTACAGTATTTTTACGTCATATGCCGAAACGGTGCATATTTACAGTATATATATGGCATGGGTATACAGTAAATAATAATACAAAAACAGGTATACTGTGTCTGTACTTGATGAATACTTAGTAAAATTGACGATAATACGGACCTCTGCCTTCGGCATCAGTTCGTTTTATCTTCAATTTTACCGCTTGCTTATCACGTACAACCACAGTACGGCTACTCAAAAAAAACAAACTTGTTTCTCATCACCGCGCACATCTGCAAAAACTATTTTAGAAGATTTTTTTTTGTTTTGTTAAAATAAGATAAACCTTGATAGAAATTATGAAAAGTATGTGTATTTAGTATTAAATTAAAGCTCCTGATGCCAGGGATGCTTTCAATGTATAAACAGTATAAATCTGAAAACCCCGCATACGCAGACACCCCGCATAAGCGGACACTTTGGTCCGGAGCGGAGGGTGACCGCTTATGCAGGGTTTTACTGTATGCCTAAAGCCCATATATTACGACACTCTTTTTAGCCATCTTTGATCCAGCAGTTTTTTTTTGAGTGGCCTAACCCTGTTTCCGTATAAACTTGAATATGGTATTCCAGATAGCGTATTGGCAAGTTCTCTTGGTGAAAAGAACTGTTCTCACCTCATGCATGTTAAACACAATTAGAATTAGATTATTAGAAACGATTTGGTACTCACAGAAATCCACATACCGTTGTCTTGTTCTCATGTGTAGACCACCCAAGCATCTAGTACTTGTCACATACATTGATACAACATGGTTCGGCTTATTTCGAGAAGCTGAAATTCAGCTTGGTTCTGTCCGGATGGCTTGAAGTTCAAATCCATTCTACATGGCAGTTAATGTCAATCCGAATAACTCACTCAGATCAGTGTATCGAGTTTGACATTGTAATCTCTAATATATGAATCCAAACGTTAAGCGTCCAAGGTCGGGGAAGCACCAATGCAGCATGCTTTATGGCTGTTCAAATCAAGTGAGTCGGATAAAATCGCGACGTTAGTAGTTGGCAAAAATGACGTGAGATTCGTGACCCACTTACGGGTATCATGGCAACATGGACGTTCGTGACGTTCGAAAACAGTTTCGACAGAGACGTTAGTGATAATTTCGTCTTTTGTACATTAGTATCAAATTGATTAACCCTTTGAGGGTGAATGATGCCCTGAGGCATCATCCAGTTCAGGGGATCATTTCTAAAAAAATATACAAATTCGTTCTTAACAAGGAAATAATGAAGCAATATTAATGAAATTTTCACAGAATGTAGGTTTAACACCAAAAATAGTATTCATATTCAGAAGAAATGAAATATTTAAGATTATGTATCGTATCACATGATAAAACACTCAAACTATGGGTTTTGATGACTAATTGCTCATCCCCTAGCGGTAAAAAGTGCCACCAGCACCCGTCCTTAAGGGGGTATCTTGGCAAGCTATAGTAGCCTGCACATCTCCAGTCACCCCTACGATTGGCGCAGGTACAGTGCTCTGTCGCACAGTAGCGGGTCATGTTGCTACCCAGTTTACTAAGCAACGTACTGACGTTCTATTTTCGCTGTGTTTCGCTTTTACCACATTACTCAATTTCATATAAACATTAATGTGAAATTCTGTAACGTTTCTTGATAATAGCTGTGTAGTGTGTTTCAATTGCAGCCATACGCCGTCCATCACCTGGGAATACTACCACATAATTATGCTGGTGTTGAACGTGTGTCACAACGTCAGCTCCCTCATGCTCCTCGCCTCCTACCTCCTACTCAAACACCCCCAACTGCCGCGACTCTCCTCCCTCAAAAACTGCTTCAAGTAAGTCATCAAATAGACTGGAACCAAAACCAGCCATATAACTTTCTAGGGGCAGTTTTGACTAAAATTTTGTGATTTACAGTTTAAGGTAATTTTTTTTTTTTTTTTTAGCTTAGCTCTCTTTATTTTCAATACCTTTTCTTCAAAATGTGGTATTTCAGGGAAACTAGTTAACCTAAGTGGGACGGCTGGTCGTACCGCGTTACTTTCGCTAAAACTACCGCATTCGCTCTACGAGCTCATGCGGTAGTTTTAGCGAAAGTAACAAGATGTAGAAGCGAAAATCAAAGTCGACTGGTAGTCCGGAAGCCCTATTCTGCTACGCACTACGCGCATGCGTGATCGACACTCTCCAACCAAATTCACTGACAGCAGCACGTAGCAGAACATCCGGGCAGAGAAAAGTATGGTGGTACGTCGCTATAACGGCACAGTATGTGGTACATCGAAACTACCACTTGCATAGCAGAGGTTGGTATTTGGAGTATTTTAAGGCACAGGTGTATAGTACACATGTGACTTTCCATCGTAGTATACATGTGAATATTCCTCATGGTTTTACATGTGTCAATCCCACATAGTTCAAAATTGAGATTATCCATTGAAACTTTCTATTTTTCTTTGAATATCAGTTAAAAAATTAAGTAGATTTTGAAAAATCATTTTACCGAGCTGAAGAATCTATTTATAGTGCTCTAATGACAAAAAAACTAAAAGGCCGCTAACATTTCTTAGAAAACTAAAGAATATTTTCTATAATCCTCATTATTTCATTTCATTCATTCAGTATCTACATTTAAAAGTCTCAATAACCTTTCACTAGTTTTGTGGTTGGCTGAGAATTAAGTTTCCATGGCAAACAAAAATAAACCAAAAGATCAACTATTTAACACATAGATTATTATCTGTCATAAAAGTTATCAGCGATACTTCCTTTTCTAAACGCATCCAGAGACAATACCCAAGGAGTTTTGCCAATCGGAGAAAGTGTCTTTGAGTCCTAGAAATCATGGGCCTTGTTTGATTTTTTTTTTTTTTAAGTTTTATTGACGTGCGGTTTCATATACATGTTCACGATTTTCACACAACATACGTCAGACAAAAGGACAATGGTGAAACATTTATGGATAACATCCACTGTTGCAACAGATGCAGGAACTTACATCTGCTTCACTAATTATGAAAAGACAGGGCTACAAAACCAATGGTTACCTAGCAAGAAGCATAGGAGGAAGGACAGGGACACTACAAGTTTAATACAAGAACACACTCAGGCCATCACTCTGGCCGTTAAACTAAATTGGGTGACAATACCGGGTCTGCAAATATTAACATTTTTCCTATTCAGGTCAATTTCATTTATATATCATCTTGTCTTTCACAATCATTTTTAACGAAGTAAATCTCCACAAAATTCATTTAGCTGTAGTTGTTTTACTTGCTTCTTAAAGCTTTCTCTACTCTCAATACATCGAGTTGCCTGATTCAATCTATTCCAGACACTTACTCCATAGTAGAGGGGTGACCTTTAAAACAGGTCTTATTTAGGTCGTTTCAGCTTAATTTGTATCTTACTTTGTATATGTGTATCCGGGCTCTTTGGTCTTTTTGTAATCAGGTTATCCGGGTTTGTGGCCCACCAGTGGATAAATGCCAGTAAATGTTTGGCTCTTTTTGCATTTAGTTTTTCTAAGTTCGCTTTATCCAGCAGGGTATCAACTTCAACTCTATCGGTTATTTTAACTTTGTAGCATACCCTCAGAGCATTATTCACTAGCGTTTGTAGACTTTTTCTTTGGCTCGCATTTAATAATACTGCCACAAAGTTGCAGTACTCTAACTGCCTCAGGAGCATGGTCTTCAGAATTGCAACCGCCGTGTTTGCATCTATACAATAGCAGAGTTTCCTCAGTTTAGACAGTTTATGTTGAAAATCTCTTTTTATCTTTTCAAAGTATTTGGTAAAACTTAGATTCCGGTCAATTGTAACTCCGAGATATTTATACCAGGCCACACTTTCCAGGTTCCTTCCCTCTACGACACACCCCCATTGATTCATGTTTATACGTATGTTTTTAGGCATACACCACATAATTTTACTCTTACTTGGGTTAAGTTTTAGATTATTTGCATGGAACCAATTTGCCAGGCGGTCAAGGTCACCTTGTAGGAGGTCCCCTGCTATTTCTGGATTGGGACAAAGGGCTACCAGGACGATGTTGTCAGCATTTAATAGATATCTGCAATTTAGGACTCTATCCAGGCACCCGTCTATGTACAGATAAACAGGACGGGGCCCAAAATGGACCCCTGTGAGACTCTTTTCTAACTGATCTAAAGTCTGAGACCCTGCTTCCAAGCCTTGTTGCTTGTTCTCGGTTGTCAAAGAAGCTCATAAAGAGCTGTACTATCTGGAGATTACCTGTATGTTTTCCAATCAGCGCTAACAGCATGTCATGGTCAACACAGTCAAAGGCTTTCTGGAGGTCCAGAAAGCAACATAGGGACACCTGTCTGTTATCTATGGCTTCAAAAGGCCATGCCAACAGCTTAAACACTGCTTGTCCCGTTGATCTTTTTGCCCGGAAGCCATATTGGCTATCAGATAGATATTTTTCTACATTCAGTTGGGGGGTCAACTGTCGGTGGATTTCTCGCTCCACAACTTTTGAGAGTAATGGGAGTCCAGAAATGGGTCTCAGGTCAGCAGGTCTATGTTGGTGGTTTTTTGGGGGGATGGGAGTAATTATTCCTCTACACCACATTTTTGGGAAGGAGCCCATAGCAATCACTTTATTTAATATCTTTTGTAGTAAATCAGGTCTAGCTGTGAAGGCCACCTTCATTATGCTGGTACTGATACTTAAGTTGCCAGAGGATCTGTTAGTTTTAATCTTTTTTACAAGGTCGCGGCATTCATCTAAGTTGATTTCCCGTAGAAAAATGGCTACCTCAGTGTTCGGCTCCAGGTACTGGTCAACTGTTTTTAAGGGTTCTGGCGGCTGAGTAATTTTACTAGCAAGGTTCCTAAAGTGTTCGTTTGATAACCTGTGGCAATTAGAGTACATGCTCCTAGGATGCCTTGTACAAAGGCTGCAGTATAATCATGATAGTTTGTAGTTACATTTCCTTTTTGATTATTTCCTTGATATATTGCCAAGTAATAAGTCAACATACAATACACAACTCAATTGTCACTCAGCCTTACCTGAACAGCTCCTTGTAAAAGATCACATTTGGTGTTTAATTAGTTCGCTGACCTAAACTAATTGGGAAAAAACCATACTCCTTGATTATCCTAACCAATATGTGCATATCCAAACTGTAGGTCGTGCAGAAAGAAGAAGGAGGAGGATACAGGGACAGAGCAAAAGGATCTTGTAGTCAAAGAAAGAAATGAACCCGCCTCACGCCTACAAGAGAGTCTACTGAGTGGCACCACAGTCTACTATATTGTATGTTTGTTTATATGCATATTCATTACCCAGCGATTACGGAGTCTACATAGGAAATGTATAGGGCACCTAGAATTAGCTACCCGGAGATTCTGGCATGTCAGAATCTCCTGCAGGAGATTCTGGAAAAATAGTCCTGTCCATAATGAAGTTGAATCATCATGTACTTTGAAATAAGTTTCTTGAATGCTAATTCAATGCTAATTACTTAGAATCAATCATGATAATATCATTTACCATCAGAAATCACTGTCATAACACAATTTGCATGCTAAAATCACAGGTTAATGGTGAACTATATTATTGGTGTAAGTCTACACCGAAGTATACTGCTACGCTTGACAGTGCTGTGGTATCTGAAACTAAATGGCCTACAGAAACTTTTTAATTGCAATAGACTTGTTATTAATCTTGTAGGTGGGTAATAAATACAATAACAACTGGTTTTGTATACGAGTGATCGTAATCTCCTCGTAGTTGATGATGTAATATCCTCGGATATTACTTCGCATCAACTACTCGGAGATTACTGCCACTCATACACAAAACCAGTCATTATTGTGTATATATCCCTGATTCCACTACTACGGGGGGGGGGGGGGGGGGGCAGCGGGGGGCAGGGTCGGCTGTGGGATCGGCGAGGAAGTTTTATCTGATGACACCTTGTCTGTACCAAAATCATAATGACAGAATAATGGTATTTTAAAGTCAAATCTATCAAAAAATGGCAAAAAAAACCAAAAGAATGCTGGGTTTGTTATTTGTATTCAATCAGTTGATACCTTATCAGGTTTTATAATGGTTTTATAAAATAAAATGGTAATGTAAGACTGGATTTTCCATATACCAAGGACTTATAAACTAATGGCAAATGAGATACTACAGTGGTGTCCCGTAGTGGTAGAGATTGGAATTATTGGATAGTGGCGTAAATACAACATGACAACAACATGGACACGGATGTATGCCAATAGATAAGGCATATGTACATGAAGGAAAAAAGGTCAACCTTGTACATGCAAAATGATACCTTTATACGCCGGGTGAATAAATATCTAAAATAATAGTTTGCATGTAGTGTATGGGCCAAAATCAGAAGGCACCATGGGGTGGAGGGGTTTGGGGGGGGGGCGGATATTTCTTGAACTCTTTTGTCGCAAACAATGCAAAGGAACAGGTTTCATGATTTATCGGCCCCCATTTCGGAACATTGGACTGCAATTTATTGACATCAAAGGTACATGTAGTCCCTGGGCCATTCGGAAAAGGGGCTTATTTAATGAGTTGGCTGCCCCCCCCCCCCCCCCCCCCCCCCCAGAAACCTTTGTTTTATTGTTTTATCTTGTAGATCCATCCTTCTAGTTAACATTTCTACTTGTTGTCACTCTGGCAAGTGGTTGGATTACCATGACAACAACTGTTGAAGAGACTGAAATTGTCACCTGTAATTTTGAGTGCTGAAATTATTACTTGGTTCTGTGTTCTTTTAAGTATTACAATGATTCATTAGATTAAACTTTGGTATTGGACTACATAATCTGGTCCTTTGTAGACTCAGTACAGCAACCACAATCAAAATATGTTATCTCAGTGGCCTATAGCAGCCATTTTCTAGTGTATACTATTAATGCCCCCTTTGCACATCTGCAACATTCGACAAATATTTTTTCTTATGGTTGTGGTTGAATGCTTTGACTGAGACCTTTACAACCTGTTTATCCTACTCCCACTCAGCACGTACTTTAAGGATGGCCCCTAACTGAGGCTTACATTTTATGCTGCAGTTACTGGCTGCGTGCTCCTTCCTGGGAACTGTCTATGAAGTCTACTTCTTCTCCTTCCACTTGGTAAACATCGTCTCCAGCAACGAGCTTCTCAAGGGCGTCATCAAAGCAGTCACTCAAAACGGTGAGACGATGACCTCTGTTTGACCCCTCGTACCACCTATATCATCATACCCCTAATATAAACTCCCATAGGCTTAATGCTGAGTTTTCGTATGTCATGCTGACTGGTTTACAGAATTTTATACACCACTAGTGGCATAAGTAATTGTTATCACGTGACAAAAGAATTGACCAATCAGCGACCAGATATGTAGCTACTATGAAAAAAGTTCCAGTTGCACTCAAAGCGCCCTTTCAAATGTTTACTAACATGATTCAGTATTTGCAATCTTCCCATGTTAATAAAACCAGTGCGAACTATATCCTCTCGTATAACAGACCAAACCACTGCTTTTCAGGTAAATAACTTAGGTGCAGGATTTTTACAGACCATGAAAAGCTATTTGCTCCCACAATAACAAGACGCAAATAGATATCCTGCACGGATTTACGGTTGGTCGTTGAGTTAGTATTCATTCTTTTATTAACCTAAAAGCCTGTGATGAGATCATAAAAATGATTTTTAAAAAATGGCTGCAATGTCACACTTCTGGCTGTTGCAGGAAAGTCGTTGCTGTGGGTCGGCATCATGGGCATTGTCATCATCTATCTGTATGCATTGGTGGCCTTTGCCTTCCTGCGTGCCAGCTATCAAGCGGATAACGAAATGTACTGTCAGACTCTGGCCCAGTGCTTTGTCACCACACTCCGCTACGGTGTCATTGGAGACATCACTGAAGTATGTTGAATAACAGTTATTCCTATATACCGCACACTCTATGCTTACACCACGTTCTCGGGGGTGGAGTAACTTATGTATACTACCCAAGGTTGCTGTATACTACGCAAGGTTGCCGTATACTACCCAAGGTTAACATTTAGACCAATCAGATTGTCTCTTACATAATTCATATGAAAATTGTAGTGGTGAGGAAACATAAAGTGTCACGTTACTTGCCAAGGTTAGATCTGGCTTTGGGGTTGATGGTGGGTGGGCAAATAGTGCTAATTATCATTATCAAACCACATTTGAAGGTATGTACAAGGTATGTATAGGAATAGGGAAACAAAGTTTCTCTTTAAATATGAAGTACAGAAATGAGTCTTGATGAGAAATTCATTACAAATAAAGACCCGCCCCTCACACAGTGAGAGTACGAGCCTATTTGTGGGTGAGCGGTCGCTACCAGTCAGGTAGGCAGCAGGGCCAGTCAGGGGGCATATAAGGCAGGTAGGAGGGGGTCCAGAGCTCATTCATATGCATGGGTCACTACAGGTAAGAGGTCGGCCATGGTGGGATACCTGTCAGAGTAACTATTTCCTTCAATATGAGGAATTGTGGAACTTATTTAGAGTGCCCAGATTAGGCAGACAGGCAATGATACAGAGATACATATACAGATATATAGATACATATTACACACAGAGTTTCATATATACTTCCCCACACACACACACTAGTACTACCTTGACCTAAGCTGTCATGCCTCAGTACACCTTTCTCTCACCTGGCCTTGTAAATTCATTAGAAAACATGCAGATACAGATACAGAGACTACAGATACAGAGACACAGATACACATATAGAAATACATAGAATTAGTTTGTATAGTGTATTAGTTACCATATTTTCTTGTTGGGGACATTGTACTGCCTATAGTGCTTGTCATGGTCGGTAATCACGGCTGTGTGTACACTGCTGAGTCTCAGATCTGACTGACTGCCCTCAGCCCTCTAGCTGTTGGTTTTATAGCCCCAGTCTTACAGTCGGCGCAGGTAGCAATGCCCTAACACTACTCCCATAATTTAGCATTGGAGCAGTGCTCCTAAAGACGACCTTTGCCTCAAAGTTGTCCAGGGTATATGTACACATGGTAGCTCCGCTCTGTGGAGGGCGGGGCTTATTTTTTTGGATTGATTAACTGAGCTTAATTGCTTTATATAAGCTTTAATATTTATATTCCCATTGTAATTACACAAATGTTAGTGGAGGGATTATTTGGAGTAACTAACTGAAATTACTATCAAAAGTCCCACAGATTGGGGTTCAATTTTATTTTATTTTTCTTATTAGCATAAGGTACCTTTCACCTGGGACCTGTTTCACTAGTTTTGTGACAAAAGTATTAATTAGACAGACATGAAAAGCGGCACCAACAGTGCAAGCAAGAACGGACAAAACAAATCATGTTTCATAACACATGTCACATCTATTTTATTTTTTTTCATAATCAATGGCTCTCAACAAAGTCGAGTTTTTCAGGCATTTCAAAATGACAGATACAATTTATCGACTGGGTAATCACATATATACAAAGGAAACATGAGCAAATGGAGTATGAAGAGAAGAAGGAATAATGCGATGTATTTATGGAGAAAAGTTCATAAATATCAGTCCATATTTGTTAGGAGTCTTTTATATGTTGCATTACAGGATTCAAGCTCCTCAATTTCGATTTCCCTTTTTGTAGCATCTTTTTAAAAGTGTCCTTGTCTCCTGCTGCATGTAGTTGTGCTTCCAGCGAATTCCAAGTTCGTGCTCCCCTCTGGTAGGGACTATTGAAAACAGTTGTTATTGTCGAATGTTGCGTCACAATGTCGGTGCTGTAACAGTGACACTACAGCGCCACTTGTGCCAGTGCTTCTTGTGTTGTTACGAAACTAGTCAACCCCAATCTGTCCGTTAGGTGTCACAGATGCCATCTAGACATGTCACGAAACTAGTGAACAGGTCCCTGGATGAGTTTTTCAGATCGTTCTGAGTACATGTGTATACAGCTTCGTATCCATAATGGAATATCCTGCCGTGTCATCACTCAAAACAACTGATCAATAATGAAAAAGGTTAAATACATACATATATACATAAGTAACACACAGGGATGAGATAGAATGTAATGAGATGAAACAGTAAACGCTTAGATAAACGAGAAGATAAGCAAATTTAGAAACTGCACTTGAAGTAAGCTTAACAAAATGAATTTAAGAAAATCACAGCAACAGATAATTGATCATGTACCCAAATAACTCCAGCTGTTTTCTGTCTGTTTCAGAATCTGCGGTTGAATGCTCTGACTGAGAACTTTAGAAACTTTGCATTCCTGACTATCTATCAACTTAGCTTCTTCATCCTCTTCACCACCATCGGCCTCAATGTCATCTTCGGTATCATCGTCGACACATTCTCCGAGCTCAGGGACCTCAAGGTATGAGACTTCTTTTATTCAGTCAAGCAGGGGGCCGTTTCACTAGGAGGGTAAGCTGCCATAGCGAGACCACAGTGATAGTTTGCGTTTCATGAGAAGGTGCAGTCAAGCATGAACGCGAGTGAGGTAAGGAGTGAGACCAACAGTGAGAGAGTGTGTTTCACTAGAAAATTACTCACTGAAAAGTCTCACTGTACCTGTCACTGTTGAGGCACTATTAGTGACAGGGTAGACCCTGTCGCTGTTGGGTTTAGAGTTTTGTTTATGTCAGAGGAGGGCAATGAAATTTTAACACAGGTAAGGTATACATATAACCTATAATCATACCAAATATGAAAAAAATCGGACACGCCGTTCCGAAGTTATCGGCGTTTGAATATTCTACTCCCTCCGTGCGTTTGCGTTGGTCGCTGTTCTTTTTCACTCCCTCCGTAGTGCGGCGGAGTTTCGGCACACTGCACCGCTAGAGCAACCTACGGAGCGATAAACCAGAGCGGCGCAGTGTGGAGTTTCGGCTGTTCTTTCTGTCTCCCCCGGAGGCCGACGGGAAGTGCTCGTATTTGCTATGACAAAATTCAACCGCCGATGACTTCGGAACGGCGTGTCCGATTTTCATCATATTTGGTACGATTATAAGGTATATATATACCTAACTGGTGATAAAGTTTCATTGCTTAATTCCCATGAGAAGGGGTGAAATTCCACGTCATCCCGGCCCTTAGGGAATAAATTCGAACATCAAACGGGTGTGCATAGCGAGACCTGTGCCAACAGTGAGAGTTGGTCTCACCTCAACAGTGAGACCACTGATGAAACGCGAATTTGGGCCTGACACTGTTGGTATCACTGTTGCTGGCACTGTTGCAGTCCTACCTCTCGCTTTAACCCCCCTACTAGTGAAACGGCCCCCTGAATACAAAATTGACTTATTACATTCGCCTTTCCATATATAACAGTCAGGAGAAAAAAGAAGAGTGAATTAAAGTTAAACGTCACCGACAATACTATACGATTACAGACAAACAGAACGCCAGATACCATGACACTTGTATACCCTCTACACACCAGTTAGTTGATCTTATGATTAATCAAATTTCAAATTGACCGTATTCTTCCAATACCTTATTTTCTGAACTTTAGGTCTATACAAATCAACTTCCCAGTGCCCGAAAGTCTTACATAATTCCAAATCATACTCAAGACTTATGATCTTAAGATATATCTTAAGATATATCCGTAGCTGGAAAAAATAAAGCAGAACACAATTATATAATTTTTGTTGTCAAGTTTAATTTTGTTGTCAAAGTAAACAATTATAACTAAATCCAGGCACTTAACATGAATTCTAAATTATCCATTTTAAAAATGTCCACCTATACCCTGGCTTTCAAGGTACTCCTTCCTTGGTAGAAATTGGGTCTCTAAAGATAATAGGTTCCATATTTTTTCACCAACAAGTAACAGGGATTTTCGTAACTTTTCACTCTGCGGGCGTCATATTTTTATTCTTCTTTTACTAGCCAGTCTGATATTACAGTGAGGATTGGCAATACGTCTGTGCATAGAGCATTCTTCCAAGATGTAGATCGAGACATCGTGGGTATAAAACTGTAAAATAATAAAATCTTGTTTTATTCACATCGAAGTGGAGCACCATGTGCCATGATAAAATTGTACAGACGTGACTTATTGCATGTCACTGAGGTTGATTAGCCTTATACAATTTTTTTTTATAAATTTAAACTTTTAACCCTTTAACCGCCGCATGATGCCTCCAGGCATTCCCCTGGCTACCGCCGCATGATGCCTGGAGGCATTCCCCTAGCTACCGCCGCATGATGCCTCCAGGCATTCCCCTGGCTACCGCCGCATGATGCCTTGAGGCATCATAAACTCGGATTTTTTATAAATTCACTTTTTCAATCGATTTAAGCACGAAAGGGTTAAGAAATCTTCCATATATTAATAAAACATTCTGAAAACAATGTATTTGGGTGTTTTTAGTCTATTTAGTTATATGGCGATCGTTATTTGCGAGTAGAAGTCGGAGGAAAATAAAACAATGCACAGATCGACTTGCGCCTATGGACGAGTGTAGCGCCTGACAGCGCATTTCCCGATATAGTGGAATGACGAACGAGTTTAAATATATCTAAAAGCTTACGATATGGCTGCCTTGCTCACACTAGTACAGAATATATATATACTATCTAATTTGCGAGTTTTTAGGCAGTCTTACCCTTTCGTTTTCACTATTTTGCGAATTCTCCGCCGATGTTTACATTTTCTTCGACAAACGCAGCAGTGGAGAGTTACACTTCCGGTCACCCTAGTTTTACGTTCCCGCCCGTACAACAACAAAGACAGCACTACGGGAAGGCACCAAAGCCCGTATAATATAGTGAAATAAACCAAAAGAATCATTGACACATAGAGAATATTAAAAGTATGAACATATATTATGAATCTGATCATTAATAAAAAACCACAACAGAGGTCTACCACGTTGCAGCAGTCGCCGACTGAGTTACATAGATGTCAATGGACAGTGTCACATTTTTTTCACTTTTTTTTTCTGAATGCTCTGAAAGCAAACACGACTATTCACAGTTATATTTTGTGAATTAATATTGATATTTAGTGGTTATATAAATTATTATATCGGAAATGCCCTAAAGCTACACCAGACGCCGAGTGGAGAAAATCACTTCTTTATTTTTATCAAATGTATGCGCTCTAGCGAATACAAAAAACATTTTCAGTCGTTGCCAGTGTACTACATTAACGCTGTCGGCGATACTTCAGAAAATGAATAGAAAATAAATAAATACGATTTTCTAAGGGTATTTCGTTACCAAGGCGATGTTGACAATCGACTATAAAAGACAGTAATTTCTTCCAAACGCCGTAGAGAGCGTTGTACCATCGTATGGTGGAGTACTCTACACAACTCGCTATGGCAGCCGCCAACATAGACGATCATGACGACCTGGATCTGGCCACACAGGCTCTACTGGATGGTTTTAACGACTTCGCGGATTTCGAGGAAAGCGAGTGGGAAGAGGCTAACGAATTCTCGGATTCCAGTTCTGATGAGGACGATGAACCGCTAACGAATTTGCAGATTCGTGAAACGAAGGAAGGAAGGAGCTGGATTGACTTCCCTGTGAACGCCAAAGACAGGGACGAGATGTACGAGTTCCAAGAAACTCCGGGCATAGGGGAAGAAGTAAAAGAAAAGAACTGCACCACCGTTCTAGATTACTTTAAGTTAATATTTACAGTCGCCTTCGTTACCGAACTCGCTGAGAAGACCAACAACTACGCTGAAAAAACGAAAAGAGGGCGGGGCACCCAGAAGAAGATGACAGCTTGGTCCCCCGTGACAGTTAACGAGTTACTGCGGTTTTTTGGATTGACATTCCTAATGGGACTTCTCAAAAAACCTGAACTAGACCACTATTGGACCACCATAGCCGAATTCGCTACCCCCGGAATACGCAGTTTGATGACCAGAGCAAGGTTCCTCTCCATACTCCGGTAAGTCATTTTAGAATTCGCTTTTGTTTATGTTATGTGTATTCGTGACAGCAGCGCCTGATCCGCAGCCAGAAGACAGGATGACCCAGTTATAAGTAGCTCATTTGCATATGTCGGAGTGTCGTAGTCGCTGTAATGTGTTTTATTCGCTCAAACCGCCAGTCTTGCTCGTTTTATTTCAGATTTGATATGTATCGTATATATCACGATTCTTAGGGGAATATTAAACTTGTTTGTTCTAGATTTCTCGATTTCTCCAACGAAACTGACGCTCCCACCACGGACAGAGACGCCGCAAACCAGCAGCAAGGGACTTCCGGCAATCGTTCCCGCCCCCATCCTGCCGCCAAACGTGATCCCCACCAACTTACAGATTTCTTTTTCAGTCATTTTAATTCTGTTATTAAATCTCTATATACCCCACGTAAGGAATTGGCGATCGATGAGACGATTGTGAAGCACAAAGGCCGTACTCGACATCGCCAGTACATGCCAAACAAACCGTGTAAATGGGGTCTAAAGTGTTGGGTGCTGGCGGAGTCGGCTACGGGCTTTGTGCTTCGCATTATCCCTTTCTACGGTCGCGATGACCGTAGGGGCGATAACACCACTGAAAATATCGTTATGAGGCTGCTGAGGGGTGCTGAACTATTAAATAAAGGTTATCACGTGTATTTTGATAATTTCTACACGGGTGTACAGCTCCTGGAAAAGCTCAACTCCCTTAGAACTTACGCTTGTGGAACTCTCCGGATGAATCGCACGGAGGTCCCCAAGAATTTCATGGCAAAAAAACATCCCCAGCTGAAAGTGAAGGGCGATTCTGTATTCGCTAAGTGTGGTAGTTTGATATTGTCGTTGTGGCTTGATCGTAAAATAATTCGTATCCTCTCCACCATTCACGGTTCGATAATGTCAACGTGCGTACGAACTGTACGGGGTACTGACGGTAAATTCGCAAAAAAAGATATCCCCTGTCCCGAATCCGTTAAATCCTACTGTCAGTACATGGGAGGGGTGGACCTTGCAGATCAAATGGCGAACTACTATTCTTTCGGAAGGAAAAGCCGTAAATGGCCCAAGAAATTGTTTTTCTTTGTAATGGAAGTGATGAAATTGAATTCGCAAATCATGTTTAACTCTGTCTCGGAGAAAAAGATTACTTTGGTCGACTTTTCTCTGTGTCTGATCCAGCAGATCGTAAAAGCGACCGACGAGACTGTTGACCGACCTATTTCTCAATCGGTCAACCGACTTAACTCTAGATGTCTTCCAGATGATTTGGAGCGAAAAAGCTTTTGCCGAGTATGTTACTATCGTAATAAGAATGGATTCGGCCCCAGAAAACAAACTCGGTATGGCTGTAAAACCTGTGGAACTCACCTTTGTTTACCTCACTGTTTTAGGATCTACCACACAAAATCTATTTTTGACAAACCATCGAGTTCCACAGAAGAGTAGTCTAAATATATGATCTGCCATCTCCCCCCCCCCCCCCCTTTTGTAGACTCAAAATTACAGTCACAACGTCAAAGCAATCTTCCCACGATATCCAAATTTATCAAATTATCGGTATATGAAACCTTGTTAACTATTAAACTGCCTGTGGCTTCTGCTACTTGTATTTCGTAATTTTCAAAAACTCTATTTCAACTGAACCTTCAGATACACTATTCTAAATTATATGTTATAACCATGAAACCTTTCGATATGATGTCTACTCGAAGACCTGTACACCTGTGTGTTTTTCAGCATTTGTCTTTTTTTTCCTTATTTTTCCAGCCTGTCGATTAATTCCTATGTAAATTTATCACGTAATATCAGTATGACACTCTATGTAACTCTTTTTTTATATCAAATCCAATGTATCACCTTGAAAGAAAGTAATGCTACCTTCCTAAATTCGTTAAAGACAAAAAAAACTCGCAAAACCCGGTAATATATATCTGATTATGTGATCTAGCACGTAATGCTATTCTATGATCCAACTGAGAAGTGTACGATAACAAACGATATTTTGGTTTTGTATCTAATCTACAATATCAATCTGAAACAAAGTAATCCTGCACGATCTATAGACTTTCACGGTTCTCTACATGTATATTTTGTGAAAATATATCTATCAGAAGTGGTTAAATTGATTATTATATCGGAGAAAAAGCCTCCAGGTCCGACCATGTCGAGTGCCAGACAGACACTGAATATATGTATACCTTGTCGACTATTTTAAAATTGATCAAATCGTATCACAATGTCAATGCAATCATATGAAAACAAAGCAAAGCGCCCCAGCAGCCTCACTCGTCTCATCGTTTGCCAGTGTCCAATTCTTTTTTCAGATCGTCTTTTAATTGCAATAGATCATTCGTACCTGTGTAGATCCATATCTAGCACGTAATGCTATTCTACGATTCAACTGAGAAGTGTACGACGATATATAATTGGTTTTTGTATCTAATCTACTGTATGAATCTGAAACAAAGACATCTTGAGCAATCTATGTATCATCAAGGTTCTCCACATGTACATTTTGTGAAAATATATCGACCAGAAGTGGTCAAATTGATTATTATATCGGCGATAAAGCCCCCAGGTCCGACCACGTCGAGTGCCAGACAGACACTGAATATATTTATATCTTGTCGACTATTTCAATCTGAAACAAAAATCATTCCTGCCTGTGTATATATATATATATATTTATAATTCTGCCGACTATTGAACCCCCAGCCTCATATGTCTCTTCTTTTCAGAAAATGAATCAATGTATATCAGCCTGCTATATTCCTGCCTATGTAATTTAGCACGTAATGCTATTCTATGATTCAACTGTTAGTGTGAATCGTTTTTTAGTCGCTAATCGATAAATTTATATCACCTTGAAACCTTCCTGCCTATGTAAACTAGCACGTAATGCTATTCTATGATTCAACTGAGAAGTGTACGACCACAAACGATATTTTGGTTTTCTATCTAATCCACGTTATCAATCTGAAACAAAGTAAACCTGAGCAATCTATGTATCATCAAGGTTCTCCACATGTACATTTTGTGAAAATATATCGACCAGAAGTGGTTAAATTGATTATTATATCGGCGATAAAGCCCCCACCTCCGACCATGTCAAGTGCCAGCTAGACACCGATAAATTTATATCACCTTGAAACCTTCCTGCCTATGTGATCTAGCACGTAATGCTATTCTACGATTCAACTGGCCACGTCGAGTGCCAGACAGACACTGAATACATTTATATCTTGTTGAATCTGAAATAAAACATGCCTATCTGTGTATAGCCAACACTAATCTATGTACATATTGTGAATACGATGACGACTGCTGCACCTGGAAATGTATGAAGCCTTGTCAACCTGTGTATATATATTGAACAATATTGTTGAATAATTGATCTGAAAAAAAATACAACACATTATTAAAATATATTTTAAATCTTACTTCACCTACCTTGTCTTCTTTTCTGCCTTCCAGAAGTATTCGTCTGTAGATATAGTCAATCATTGTCCAGCAATAGATTTAAAAGTTAACTCCTCCTGGAGATGTCAATGCTGAATAGGCACAAGTCGAATTTTCCGAATTCAATATTATATATTAGCCTGGACATTAAATATATATGTAGATCATCCTTAGAGTGTGGGAGATAACCACATATAGCCTTGTAATGATCAAACTCCATTAGAATCCTTAGGCGAGTCCATAGTATAATCAATGGCGAAATAAGCCAATATAGTCACTGCTCGAATCAAATTTTCAAAAATCAATATCTAAGTCCCAACTTCTCCACAATGGTCGAGATATATATCAAATGAAAGCTGAGAGTATCTAATTTATGAATATTGATGTCTCCAATCATATATTTCAAGTTAAATCATGAAAATAAATGATTTTCTAAATCATGTCTTGCCCAGCGCCTAACCCCCCTACCGCACCCATAGTAAAGGCTCAGCTTAGATGACCGTTTTCGTTAATTCAATTCTAAATTCTCCCGTGGTTCAAATTGAATGATATTTCATATAAACAAACCTCAGACAGTGTAGTTTACCCTAATCCAAGTCCCCATCCATAGATTCAATGTTAAAAGCCTAGAAAAATACATTTTGAAACAGCTGTCTTAGAACCTAGCTATGGCGAAATAAGCCATTTTATTCACTGGGTACTTTTAATCTTCTAAATTCGATAACTGAATCCCACTATGTCCGAATTGCACATTATATATATCAGGAGAAAGCTAAGGACCCGTAGTCTACGAATATTAATGTCTCCAGTAATAGAATTCAAGTTAAATCCTCATAATAAATGAATTTCTGAATCGTGTCTGGCCCAGCGCCTAACTCCCCTTCCGCTCCCATAGTAAAGGCTCAGCTTAGATGACCATTACTTTTAATTCAATTCTAAATCATCTGCTGGTTCAAAATGATTCATATTTCATATAAACAAACCTCAGACAGTGTAGTTTACCCTGATATAAGTCCCCGTTCATAGATTCAAGGTTAAAAGCCTCAAAGAAAACATTTTGAAAGAGATGTCTTAGAACCCAGCTATGGCGAAATAAGCCAATTTATTGACAGAGTACTTTTAATTTTCTAAATTCGATAACTAATTCCCACCTTGTCTGAAATACACAAATTATATATCCGAACAAAGCTAAGAACCCGTAGTTTATGTATATTAATGTCTCCATTGATATATTTCAAGTTAAATCCTAGTAATAAAAGATTTTCTAAACCGTATCTCGACCAGCGCATGAATCCCCTACCAATCCTATAGTAAAGCTTTTAATCTTCTAAATTCGATAACTAAATCCCACATTGTCTGAAATACACGAATTATATATCAGGAGAAAGCTGAGAATCTGTAGTTTACGAATATTAATGTCTCCAGTAATAGAATTCAAGTTAAATCCTCATAATAAATGAATTTCTGAATCGTGTCTGGCCCAGCGCCTAACTCCCCTTCCGCTCCCATAGTAAAGGCTCAGCTTAGATGACCATTACTTTTAATTCAATTCTAAATCATCCGCTGGTTCAAAATGATTCATATTTCATATAAACAAACCTCAGACAGTGTAGTTTACCCTGATATAAGTCCCCGTTCATAGATTCAAGGTTAAAAGCCTCAAAGAAAACATTTTGAAAGAGATGTCTTAGAACCCAGCTATGGCGAAATAAGCCAATTTATTGACAGAGTACTTTTAATTTTCTAAATTCGATAACTAATTCCCACCTTGTCTGAAATACACAAATTATATATCCAAACAAAGCTAAGAACCCGTAGTTTATGTATATTAATGTCTCCATTGATATATTTCAAGTTAAATCCTAGTAATAAAAGATTTTCTAAACCGTATCTCGACCAGCGCATGAATCCCCTACCAATCCTATAGTAAAGCTTTTAATCTTCTAAATTCGATAACTAAATCCCACATTGTCTGAAATACACGAATTATATATCAGGAGAAAGCTGAGAATCTGTAGTTTACGAATATTAATGTCTCCAGTAATAGAATCCAAGTTAAATCCTTATAATAAATGAATTTCTGAATCGTGTCTTTTCCAGATCCACACTCCCATACTGAACCTATAGTAAAGTATAGAGAGTGCGTATGGCGCATCTTAATACTTCGATTACTTGGTCTCGAATCGACCAAAATGGACAATATTATATCATCATGAAGCTGAGAGTGTGTAGTTCACGTTAGAATATACGAAAATTCATTTATCTAAGATTTAAACCCGAAATATATGATTTAGTTAGCCAAACCACAAAACTGCGTAATGCCGACTTTCTCTGTTTGATTATTAATTCTAACCTGGACTAATCTCGACAATATTTACATAGGATTGTAGCTTAGAGTGTGTAGATGATCAATATATAAACAGAATTACATTAATTCCAATGATAAACTCTGAGCGAGATGATTTATGATTCAATCCGTGCCCACTCGGCAGCCCCCTCCACACAGTAAGCTATGGACAGATGGTCTGATATAGTCTGCGCGTTGACCAAACAATATAATCAATTTCTAATTCGCCAGTGGCCAGATAACCAAAAAATACATACTGGAATAAACCTAGAAGTCTATAGAATGTGAAAATACACTTCCCTGTGGTTAATTCTATTGTTAAAACCCTATCTGAGCTGATTTTCTTAACCTCGTCTAAGATTCGACTGAACCAGCAAGCCGACTGCGTAATACCCAAGTTTAAATTTGAAATATTAAATCTGAACTCGTCAAAACTGGACATTATTTACATAGAAAGGTAGCTTAGAGTGTGTAGAATAACAATATACGTATGATTAATCATGAATCTAAAGTTTAAACCCGGTGCGAGCTGATTTCTAATGACAGCTCGACCACCCAGACTACACAGTATGAGCAATGGCCGATCGAGCTAGGCCAGAATTCAACGTGCGTAACTCGCATCGTAATATTTCAATATCTTGGTCTCTTCTTGTCTAAATCTGATAAAATACATACTGGAACAAACCTTGGAGTCTGTAGAATGTGAAAATACACTTCCCTGTGGTTAATTCAAATATTTAAACCCTATCTGAGCTGATTTTGTGATCATCGTATGAAATTCTACTGAACCAGCAAGCCGACTGCGTAATACCCAAGTTTAAATTTGAAATATTAAATCTGAACTCGTCAAAACTGGACATTATTTACATAGAAAGGTAGCTTAGAGTGTGTAGAATAACAATATACGTATGATTAATCATGAATCTAAAGTTTAAACCCGGTGCGAGCTGATTTCTAATGACAGCTCGACCACCCAGACTACACAGTATGAGCAATGGCCGATCGAGCTAGGCCAGAATTCAACGTGCGTAACTCGCATCTTAATATTCTAATATCTTGGTCTCTTCTCGTCTAACTATGATAAAATACATACTGGAATGAACCTAGAAGTCTATAGAATGTGAAAATACACTTCCCTGTGGTTAATTCTAATGTTTAAACCCTATCTGAGCTGATTTTCTTAACCTCGTCTAAGATTCGACTGAACCAGCAAGCCGAGTGCGTGATACCCAAGGTTAAATTTGAATTATTAAATCTGAACTCGTCAAACCTGGACATTATTTACATAGAAAGGTAGCTTAGAGTGTGTAGAATATCAATATATATATGATTTATCATGAATCTAAAGTTTAAACCCGGTGCGAGCTGATTTCGTATTATAACTTGACAACCCTACTGTTCGAGCAGTGACACGGATTCCCATAGACTCAACCTTATAATCTAGACAGGACTCTATAGAGGCTTTGCCGATATTAGTTACAAAGCGTTAGGTTAATTCAACCGTGTCAAGTCTGACACCTTCGTATAGCTGCTGATCAGATGAACATAATGCTGGTCTTAGTTTACACTGTTGACGCCATAGGATGATATAAATGGCAATTCTGTGGGTTGTCGCATCGACTTGTAGCAGACAGCTTAGCAGACATGGCGCTGTCACTGGACTTGACACCTATACTCCCAGGCTGAAAGATCCGAAGTTATCACCGTATTAACCACACTTTCGATGGTTTTTCCGCCATTATATTTATATCCTTTTGGAGGCACAAGCCTTATCTTGAACGTGCTGGGTTCTATTTGTGTTGTTAATCCGCTATTTGACGAAGGGGAATGATTTTACACAGCGTCCATTGCGTAGAGGAATCTGCTTAGCCATCCATGTTTACACTGACACTCCCGCCCCCACCAACGGTTTTGCTATGTGCGCGAGTTCAAACTTTCAATATTGCTTAGATCACCTTAGGAGTCGTTTTATTTCATAATACTTTAGAATCGTGTAGGTAGGGTTCATATTTGAATATCAATGGGGGTTTTATCGACTTTAACGATTAAATATATTGATGCGAAGAAATCTGCTACAGTAGTGTGTAAAGGCCTAAGATAGGCGGACGCCATGGATGGTTATTCTTTACATAGGCGCGTACTTTAGGCCAACTTCAGTTCGAGATTACATATATTCAACCGTTAATTTTATTAACAAAATACATATACACACCAAGATACAGGTCTCCTGTTTGCCGTAATGGTCATCTTTTATTAAAACATCATCAATTTACGGAGAAAATGGAGAAATCCTACCACTACCACCGTCAAAACAATGGCCGCTCCCCGATAACGGGAAACTGGGCCGGCGGTACGAGGGAGCATATAGTAAAAGCCTGCGGCGGTGTAGTACATAGGTTAGCGATAGGGGGTGCGGCGGTTCAACTCCCGTCCGGATTTGACGTGCGGCGGTTAAAGGGTTAAAATAAGGTGTATGACGGGGTTGGAGGGTGGGAGGGACTCATCACCGATGTGATATGTAGGCGTGCGCCTTGTGAGAAACAGTAATGAGGCCAAGTCCTCGCGCCGTCTAAATAAAGAGTAGTTGGTGGAGTGCTGGGCCCTGTTTTTCAGTCACGACATCGTTGTCCAAGGATACCCTACGATCGTCCAGCGAATCCACTACATTTTGAAAGACACAAGATGGCCGCTGTTCTATAGACATGATCGTAGTGCGCCACTGACGATCGCCGCTAAAATGTAGTCCGCTAAGATTAGTATAGAACTGTCTTAGGTTCTATAACAAACCCCTGTGTGTATATAGAGGATTCCCCGTGCTTCCCATACGAATTAAGCAATGAAATTTTAACACAAGTAAGGGACATATGACGTATAATCGTACCAAATATTAAGACAATCGGACCCACCATCCCGAAGATATCGGCGTTTGAATTTGAAACATCGGGCTATCGATCGGATATCGTACAAGCACTCTTCTAGCAGATCTTTCGCGGTAAAGAGCATGGAATCTCTGCTGGGAGAGTGAAGTAATTGCAGAGTGAGGGTAGAGGTACACTGGCCACCAGAGCAGCGTTTGCTATGACGAAATTCAAACGCCGATATCTTCATAACGGTGCGGCCGATTTTCTTAATATTTGGTACGATTATAGGTTATGTGTATACCTTACTCGTGTGGAAATTTCATTGCTTAATTCCAATGGAAAGTGAAGTTGCGCATTATGTACAACATGTCCATAGGTGTTATGAACGGACGACACTTTGGGCGACATTTTCAATCACATGACCCCACGATTGTCGTGACTATAGAACACGTCTGGCCACCCTACGCCTCTTAGACTCACAACATATCGCCTGTTCACTATAGTGTCGTGTCTATCGAACACTGACGGCAAAAATATGTCGCCAATAACGATTGTCGTGACTGAAAAATAGGGCCCTGGTTCCTGGTATGTACAGGTGTAGAAGTGCACTGCAGAGAGAATGATATATTACGAACAGGAACAGGTAAATGTGAAACAGTAATATTAAAAGAAGTAATGACAATTGGAATGTGAAATAAGAGCGGTTGACTTTAAATTATGATATGATTTACAATTATCTTTTAATGTGGTTACTGTAGAGGGAAAAAGACCCTTTGCAAAACATTTTTATTTCAAAACACCTTTAAGACCGTTGCTGATATTGTGCTTTAATGAATATATCCAGGGAGCTTACACACAAACTGTGCCCAATATAATTTTACTGACTTAAGTCTCGTTCGTTTTTCTAGTGGACAGCAGAGAAAGATATGCACGAAAGATGTTTTATTTGCAGTCGCGACAGTTACGACTTTGAAACAGAAAACGCGGTAAGTTTATATGCAAGTTTAGAAAGACATTTAACATTACACCTGTGTAACTGTACTTTGTACTCAAAGCGTTGACATCAAGTGCACATGGGCCATTGCACATAACTATTCTTTAGCTAATTCTATGTTTCAATCCTTCATTCATTTATAGTTATGCCTATGTAAGTATCAGTGGGTCTTGAGGTATTTCAGTATTGAGTGATTGGTCATGGTTAGTTTAACACACCTAAGACACTGAGACACAGGCACCCTGCTCATTTCCCAATACCACAGTAAATAGGACCTAGATAGTGAAAGGATAGCATTTTTTTGCAGTACGCTGGAAGCCTATAACCGCTCTAAGGTAATGTACTTTGTAGCGCATGCAAGCACGCTCTACAAGGTAAAGTGCATGAATTAAGTCCTTCAACTGTCTTATTATGAAACAGACTCTTGCATGTGGTTGAACACTTTCACTTCGTGAATCGCACACTTTTATCTCTTTGTATTCACTAGAATTCTAACATACATTGAATTGGAATATTATGAACTTAATTTCAATATAATTTCTTCTCAACCTCATCCCAGTGTTCAGAATCCTAGGATCCCATTATCATTCTACAGGATCAGAATATCATCTATCAGTATTCTTTTTTATGTGTTTGAAATCACTGAGATATTTGTATCTGACCTTATTATGTATATAGAATGCGGATAACGAGTTCAACGATGTAAGTAGTTGTTGTTCCATGTAGAATTTGGACTCCCAAATCTTCCCTTTACAATGCATAACTGTCTTCCCTCCCTGCGGTGAATTCTTAATCCCTCTCAAAGCTCACCGGGGTAACCTTTAGTCATGTAGTCCTTTAGTCCTGTTGATGCACTCTTTGCAATACTAATATATTTCCTCTTTGATCTTCAGTGTAACATAGTATTGCAATATTGTATTCTCAATTCTGGTCACTGTATGTGAGGTTATATTAATTGATTTCCCTGGACATTCCTTGATTTCTCGGTACTATTACCATTGATATTATTTACTCCGAAATAATTGTAGTCATAACAAAAATCATGACGCCACTCACATTTACATCATTGCAATCAGTAGTTGTCTCTTTCCCTTAATTTACACCTATATTATTGTAGTCGTAAATTATATCATTGAAGTCATCCCAAACTGTACTCCCTTTTTTCCCCTATTTTCCAATTGTTCCAATTTGACATATTTTCCCGAAAGCCAAATATTGGCTATCAGGGGTCTGTTTAGTGATGAAGCACTTCATTCCTTCATTTCTCAGTACCTTTACCATTGACACCATTCACTCCAAAAGTACTTGTAGTCATAACATATATCATTGAATTCACTCACACCTACATCATTTTACTCAGTAGTTGTCTCTTTGACATTACTTCTCATATACCTTCATCACTGAGGTTTGAACTTATATCATTGACTTTACTAACATCTTTACAACTCTTACCCTCAACCTGAACATCCCTTTTCAAACACCTTAGAATCGAAGTATTGAAATGGACCGCCAGATGTCAACATAACAAACCTGCATTCTATGTCTTAATAGATAATATCTTCAGCGAACCACTGCTTAGAGTATGGGATGCACAACTCAGAAATGTAACTCCTATATCATTACAGTGTACAGGAAGTCTAACAGGAAAGTGTAAAGGGTATTCCTCGCATTAATCAAATTTGTAATAAAATGGAATAGACTGTATACGATTTCAGACAAATGGTATGTTACATCAGGCACTACAGAAAAGTGATATGATTATTCATGACATTAGTGAATAGCGGAATGAGATATACATTATTGATTGAATTCGTCCTTTGACTTATGATATTGGGTGGACTATTGATTAAAGTTTTGATGATTTTGTTGACAGGGATTTGAGAAACACACTAAGAAGGACCACAATATGTGGTCCTATGTCTTCTACATGCTCCACTTGGTGGAGACGGAGGAGGAGGACTGCGGCTCCATCGACTTACTCGTCAAGAAAATGGTAACTCACATTTACTATGTCTGTTTTTATCAGAATGAAAATTAAATTTTTAAAAGATAAAGATGATAACAACAAAGTTTCGCATCAAGAAAATGGTAAATCTTAATTCCTTTGTCTGTTTTTAATAAAATGAAAATAAAATGTAGGGGAAAAAGACAACCACAAAAATACAAACCAATGAAGTTACGCATCAAGAAAATGGAAAGTTCCATTTCCTAACAAACCAAGTTATCCATGAAGAGAATGGTAAATTCCTTATTTCCATAAGACCAAGGTCGTTATCAAGGATATGGTAAATTCCCATTTCCCATTGAGCTATGTTACACATCAAAATATGACAAACTGCTGTTTCCCTTGAAAATTAATTACTCATCAAGAGAACAATAGATTATCTTCGACCCCGCTCCTTTTTTCCCCTTCTTTTGTCAACCCCACCCTTGTCCAATTCTGAATCGATCCCTCTAAAAACAACCGGGTCCCCACTTCGGACTTGGACCCAATACATGTCTTATTTGAACGATCCTGAACTAATATATATAATGTACTCAATATATCGACTACCTTATGGAAGAGCGTCCATACTTATCAAATCTTGAATATCGCCTGTCTTGAATAAAAGATGACCACAAGTATCAGAAGCCAGTTATTATAGTAAATATAACTCAAGGTGAAAGGTAAAATGACGACATGCTGTGCATACAACTCAAAATGAAGAGTAGAATTATGATAGGCTGTATATAACTTCAGGCGAACGGTAAAATGAATTTAACATTGTAAATGTAACTCTGGGTGAAAGGTGACATTATCACTGCACGAAAACCACCAGTTTAGTCCTATATACACCATCGCGGAGGTGTATTTATCGGCTGTAAATCAACATGTTTTCATATATATACGCCTATATTTCACGCCAGCGTACGAGGCATATACAAGACTGTTTCCTTTTGAAGACGGACGCGTCTTGGCTGTATTTCACACCTGGCGTATACAAGAGGAAATATACTCTGCGCGATATATAGACACCGGGCGTATATGTGTATCGATAGAAAACAAAAAAAGGAACCCCCTGTTCCCCCTCTCCGACAGCTGTGATCCCGACTCCGACTCTGACTCTGACCCCGACACCTCCGCCCCTCTGTGTTTGTAGTGTCTCTCCATCCACTCTCAGTGAAGCCTTGTTCCCTGTGCCGGGCCTGTGCTCTGTGTGCCTGAAGTCCGCAGCCACCCTCACAGCCACCCTCACAGCCACCCTCTCTGTGCCTTTATGTTGGTAGAAGTATCCTCGGTAAACTTCAGTGGGCGGCGGGTGGCGGGCATCTCACTGAGGCTCACAGACACAGGGGTGGAGTCGGAGTCAAAGTCAATACCTACACTCTCAGTCAAGCTTATATAATGGAATACCTAGAACCCAACAGGAGAGTGGTGCTTTCAAAGTAAAATCTATCAAAAAAACGGTAAAAAAAACAACAGAATGCAGGGTTTATTATATGTAATTAATCAATTTACACTCAATCAGGTTTTATAAAGGTTTTATGAAATGAATTGGTAAAATAAGATTGCATTTTTCATATAATACAGACATGGATGGTTAATGGCAAATTAGATATGGTACAGTGGTGTCCCCAAGTGACAGAGATCGGAATTATTGGAGAGTGGTGTAAATACAACAGAATCAGGCGTATATATGAATCAGGCGTATATATGAATCAGGCGCCTCCAGATAAGGCGTATACACACGGGGAATAGGATGACCTTGTATACGCAAAAGCATACCTATATACGCAGGGTGTATACGTATATAAAGTGGTAAGTTTAGTGCAGTGTATGTCATCCTGTAAATATAACGCTAGGCGAAGGGTAACATGACGATACACTATGTATATACAACTGAATGTAAGTTAAATTTTGGCAGCTATATACATAACTCTTGACGAATGGTTGAAGATTTACACGCTGCACTTGTGACTCTCAGTGAATAGTTGAATAATTACATGCTGTTTATCATACACATACTGTGCACACACTTCTGCGAGTTATTCACATTCTGGTGCATGCAGTATAACTTCGTAACTGTTATCAAGATTGTAGTAACCTTGCATTGCATCCAATGTCTAATGCTTAGTCCTTATACATGTGTTGCTTTTAGCATGACACACCCATTGTAAGCTGCTGCCATCTGTGAGCAACTCTAACAGCTACTCATGTATGACCTCCATAAGGCATTTCTAGGAACAATGCTGTGTGACATACTTCTTTTTGTCCATAGCCTTAATACCATGAAGACAGGGGAATAGATGCTGCCATATTAATCCACCATCACCTTGCCTTAATTCCAATATTTCACACAATCTCACATTACAAAGATGATATTCCTGAAGCCATTTTGTCATGATATGTATCTCTCGGTGATTCGACATGTTGTAAATGTAATTCTTGGTGATTGGTTAAATTCTGAGACACTGTATGTGTAACTGTCGGTGATTGGTTAAATCATGACAAACTGTACATGTAACTCTTGGTGATTGGTTAAATCATGAGACACTGCATGTGTAACTGTCGGTGATTGTTTAAATATGACATGCTGTATATGTAACTCTCGGTTTTTGGTTAAATTATGACAAACTGTATGTGTAACTCTCAATGATTGGTTAATTTATGACACCCTGTATATGTAACTCTTAGTGATTTGTTAAATTATGCCACACTGTATTAGTAACTCTATGCAAATGGTTGAATCATAACGTGCTGTATATATAACTTCAGGTACAACAGGATGTGCTGGACTTTTTCCCACTGAACCGTGCGCTGTGTCTGGCCCAGACGGAGGAGGACGCAGAGGACCAAAAGATTGATGGAGTGGTGGCAGCGCTGGGCACCATCTACAAAAGGCAGCAGCAAGAGGTATGTAGACTCCTCGTCCAACGAGTCCTGGTCCCAGGCTCAGAATTAGAATATTACATGACCCTGTTTTCTCATATTACAGGGAATTTTTAATGTAAAGTATTACATCATAGATGAATATAGATAATGGAGTATATCAAACGTCAAGTATTATATCATAGATGTATATAGATGATGGGGTATATTCAATATGAAGTATTCTTATATACCCATTATTAGTGGCGATTTGCTTCGGAAGTGTTTCAGGTAAATAATTAAGCATTTTTATCGATATTTGAAGGTATATAGGAACACCGGAACATAGTTTCCCGCTATTCCATCTAAATATGTAGCTGGTGGGGTTTATGTAACATGAAATATTACATCATGGATGTATACAAAAGATTAGGTATATTTAATGTGATGTATTACATTATGGTTGCATATGGATGTTGAGCTTTTGCAACATTAAGTATTACATCTTTGATGTATATAGATTACAGGGTATATTCAATATGAAGTATACACCTGTGCACTAACTCAGTATAGATACTTACTGTCCCTAGAGGTACAGTAATTCATGACATATTTCATGATGTACCGTGTACCTTTGTTCTGATATACATATTGCATGCTTTGACCGTCATACAGCACGCTTTAACCGTCATATAGCATGCTTAGACTGTCATATTGTGTGCTTTGCAAAATAACGCATTCTGATTGGCCTACAACACAAATCTGGGCGGAAGATTTACAAATGATGGATGCGCTCACTGCGTCTAGTCAAAGAAGTGGAGACAGACTACAATTCCTTGGTCTAGTACGAGCCACGGAACGAGTATGAGTCAGCGTAACTTGGTGGCGCATGTTGTTATTGTTCGATCTCGCATATTTAATCTATTTAAACAGTATCAGGTGAATCCAACATGCCTCAATATTTAGTAAATTTGCACATTAAATCGTTCCGTGGCCTCTGTCAGACACCTTGGAACACGCGAAGTGAAGGGGCCAATCAGAATACGAAGGAGAGTAATGACGTCATATGCAAATGAACAACACTCTCAGAATCGTAGTCTCTGTACAAAGCGTGAAGCATGAGTGAATCTAACCTCTCCTAGGGGAGTAAATCTGACTTCCGAGTAGTCTTGTAATGTACTTCCCACACTAGGTTAGACTGACGGTGCTAATGCATTCAAGTTTCGGTGAGTTTTGGTCGATCATTAACAATTTCAGGTATATACGAACAAAAACCCATGTTGATGACGCCAATACGGCGATACTTATTCTCGGAGTCGACGATAAATCGTTCTGAACTTTGTCTTCAACCTTGTTCAGAACGATTTATCGTTGACACCTCGAATAAGTATCGCTGTGTTGGCGTCATGACCATGTTTTTTTAATATTACATCATGATGTATTTAATTCATGTTTGTTGTTCTTACCAGGAGCAGACAAAACGCCGTGATATAGAACGACGCCAGCAGAGGGCATGGCAGGCCGAGTTCTGGAACACTGGTGAAACATCCCTTGAGTCGATGCACCACAGGGCCAGCATAGAGCTGGATAACATCAGTTTGACAGACTCAATCATCTGAACACAGCCACTGAATCATGGGCAGTGAGAGGTGGGGTGCTACACGGGCAGCGTAAACTTGGATAACATTAGTCTGACTTACTCCTATAACCACAAACAGCCGCTGACACACAGCAAGCAAGAGTTCGGGCACTACAGGGGCAGCATAGACCTGGATAACATCAGTCTGACCAACTCTATCATGTAAACACAGCGACTGAAACAAGGCCAGTGAGAGGTGGGGTGCTACAGGGGTAGCGTAAACTTGGATAACATTTGTCTGACTTACTCCTATAACCACAAACAGCCGCTGACACACAACAAGCAAGAGTTTGGGCACTACAGGGGCAGCGTAGACCTGGATAACATCAGTCTGACCGACTTGATCATGTAAATACAGCGACTGAAACAAGGACAGTGAGAGGTAGGGTGCTACAGGGGCAGCGTAAACTTAGATAACATTAGTCTGACTTACTCCTATAACCACAAACAGCCGCTGACACACAACAAGCAAGAGTTCGGGCACGACAGGGGCAGCGTAGACCTGGATAACATCAGTCTGACCAACTCTATCATGTAAACACAGCGACTGAAACAAGGCCAGTGAGAGGTGGGGTGCTACAGGGGCAGCGTAAACTTAGATAACATTAGTCTGTCTTACTCCTATAACCACAAACAGCTGCTGACACACAGCAAGCAAGAGTTTGGGCGCTACATGGGCAGCATAGACCTGGATAACATCAGTCTGACCGACTTGATCATGTAAACACAACGACTGAAATACGTCCAGCGAGAGGTGGAGTGCTAAAAAGGCAGCGTAGACTTGAATAACATCAGTTTGACCAACTCTATCATCTAAACACAGCCCCTGAAATATGCCACTGAGAAGTAGTTACCGCATTAATACACATTATTACCCACATAATATTGAGTCTCCATACTTATGGAGCCTACAGATCGCTACGGATTAGAATAAGGAAAGCCGTATTCTCCTTATCAGCCACCTTAGGAACATTATAGGAACTATTTCATTTAAACAATGCATGGTGTTTGAGTCAAATCTTTAATCATTTACAAGATTTTTTCTTGACAATTAGTCAAAAGGTGAGCGACAAATACAACATTACGATGATTTCGATCTGCGTGGCCGTATTCCGCTTGTTGTTGACACTACGCAATATTCCTCACTATCGCTTGGAGAATTACTACGTGTCACCCACGTTGAGAATACGACCACACAGATCTAATAAATCAGGGTAATATTGTACATCAAACCTCATAGAGAGGATTATAAAGACAATAATCGATAGAATAATCTGCCTATACAGTATGAATAAACACAACACGGCTTGCCGCGGTCCGCGGCGCTTTGAATCTAATCATATACCAGCAGTCGCTTGTGCTGATTGCACGTCCACCACAACAGTATGAATAAAGGTTTGATGAGACATGGAATGATGTCTGTACAATGTGACTGAAGGTTTGATGAGAGCTGGTATAATCTGTCTGTACAGTGGAAATGAAGGTTTCATAAATAAAATGAAAAGAATAGAAGGTGAAGCCTGTCGCAATCTAATGTAGGGGATATTTGTGCGCAGGAAATCTAAACTGGTATGATTAACTTGTTATATACATTCCTATAAAATTACTGATTGCACTGAAAGATATGAATATGTATATCTAAAGACTTATCTGGGACCTGTAAGACCGTATTTTGAATAAAATATGATATAGCAAAGATGTTCTCTAGAACCGATCTTTTTCGATTAAAATAGACAGTTTATTTCCTAAAACTTTGATTACATCGCAACTATAATTCTATCTGCAATATAAACGAAAGAAATGTTTATGCAAAAGGCTCTACATAGGAATTCAAGGCATTTGTTTATGGATATATACATATACATTTATATAATTTCGTTATATACATTGATGTACGTTGGGAGTTGTCTGTATATATAAAGAAGGAGCATACGAAAATCTGATAAAAGATTTAAATGTTTGTGTGAAAAATGTACCTAAATCTGTTCTGTCAGTTTGCTTTCAAATATGTTTGATTAAGTTTACATGTATACTTTATCATCTTCTTATAAATGCTTCATACTGAATGCCATATGGTGTGTTATAATCAAACACATGATATATCTATTTATCCTCCATGTAAAATAGGTATATGGATTAACTGCGATGACTTCAACTTCTGTGGCCGGGATATGATACCCACAGGTACTTTACAGAACCAGAATGCATTGTAATATCAGAATCTGCTAATAAAGTGAATATCAGACCAAGAAACTGCCCTAAGATATTCGTGTGTTCTGTGGGAAACTGTGAAATCTTGCAGATAAGACATTAAAAGAATTCAAAATTGTACTTTTATGGTCAATAATGCCATAAGAGTATTTGATAAGAATCTTTGCCTTTTCTTCCTTGGATATTTTAACCTGCCTGATAATGAGGCCTAAATTAACAACACCAGACCATTAACAGATACTGATCCAACACCTCATTAGAAAGACATGGTATGATTCTGGGATCTTACACTTCAGAATGATAAGAGTATTATTGATGCTTCCTGCTACATGTCATTAGCTGAGGCACCCCTCTCATAAGATCTCACAGTCTCTAAGTAGTATTCTGTACAAGGTTCTCACTGCACTCTATGGGAGAAGAATTCTTAACGAACTAGGCTTAGAGACGTGAGAATCCACTGGCAGACAGTATTCCCGCTAGGTGGCATCATTGAGATTATAGGAATCTTTGGGTTGCATTGATGTACCTGTTTAGCTCGGGAGGCAGGCCAGTTGATTCTCAAGGCTCTAAGCCTAGTTCGTTAAGAATTATTCTCCTATAGAGCGTAGTGAGAGTACAGAATACCACTTAGACAGTGTGAGATATTATGAGAGGGGTGGCTGAGGCTACAGACAAGGAGCTCGATGACACTACAGTTTCTTAGCATGCCAGCGGAGGCTGCTGTTTCTGACCCTTCAAGATTTGTCATCACAGAGAAATAGCATGTAATTATCAGAATTGGGCACCACATACTCACTTATGTATTGCAGTGTATAAATGAGAGAACAACTTGAAAGTATAATCTCTCTAAAAAGAGAGAAAATATTAGTTCTCTGAAAGATTCTTTTTAGATTCCTAGTCTATATTTTGCTGAATGTTTTGTCTTAATGTATAATCTTCGCGCAATTCTTGAAAAAAAAATCACGCAACACAAGCTCTGACGAGACCAAAAATTTATAGCTGGGGTAAGGATTTGCTAATTAAAGGGGGGTGGGGGGTTACCAGAAACCTATCTTTTTTAGCTTGCAAGGTCTCACACCAGATCCTTCCTACTGCTTGGAGAGTGTTTCTAGTCATTACCTTGAAGCCAATTTATCAATTTGTTATTTCCTTTTGTGTGTATATCTTTAAAAAGAAGACACCATTACGCTAGACTTCATTATCAATTTTTCGGCTATGAATATATCTTACTAAGTATTTCTGCATTGAGAACCTACATAGAACGGGATTGCCTGGATCGAGTCGCCCACAGCAGATAGTGTATGTGATTTAACCCGACCAACCCCTATTTCGTAGCTCAGTGTAGGCAAGGGCTGGTTGCCAAACTAAGCTATTCTGTGCTATAGTTTGGCGCCCAACCCCTTCTATGACCTATGGGTTGGTGGGGTTAAATCACATACGGTATCCCTCTGTTTTCGCCTCAAACCAAGTCGTTTTGTTCATTGTGGGCTATAAAGGCAGAAATACTCAATATATATAATTCATAGATTAGCAAACTGATGAATAAGTCTGGCTTTATGGTGATTTTATTTTGAAAATACACACCAAAGGAAATAACAATTGCCTTCAAGGTTATGACTAAACACACTCTCCAAGCACTACAATAGGTCTGGTAGATGAGTAACAAACAGGTCCCGCTACTGGGTAAAGATGGGCGCTTGTTTAACCCGAACAGAGCTAATTTTGTGTAGCTCTGGCTGCCAGTGTACTCTGTGCTACCGTTTCTCTGTATTATCGTACAGATGGCGCCTCCATAGTGAAAGGAGGGAGACTATATAGTACCAATAGATACCACAGGTGATGCCACCATATTGTAATTGTCTAGGTGGCAGCTCACTGCAAAATATAGTTGACAGCTTGCAGGATAGCTTGGAGACAATGGCGCAGCGGGTTTACCAAAATCAACTGATAGTTGACCCTACAAAGACGATGATGATTTTCGCGACTCGCCAAAAACTGAAGGGAATAAGAGACGACCAGATACAGATACGCATAAACAACACGAAACAGCAAAAATCTATCAGTATGAATATCTTGGTATCACCTTGAATCAATACCTCAGTATGAGTAACCACCATGACACTGTAATCAAACTGGCAACACATAAAGCCTACGTCCTTACCAAAATACAAAAGTATTTTGATCGGAAAACTGCAATATCAATGCGGTATAAACAAATAATCCTGTTATATTGACCAAAAAACTAAAGTATTTGGATAAGAAAACTGCAATATAAATGCAGTATGAACAAATAATCCTGCTGTAATTTGATTACGGCGACATAATTTATGACGGGTCACCTCTTCATGCCTTGAAAAAAATACAAAAAATACAAAACCGCTGTCTGAGAATTTGTATTAACTGATCTTATATTTTACCAATAAAAGTACCACACCAAAATGCAAAGGTGTTTACGTTTAAGGCAAGACGTATAACACATTTGAGAAACTACATGTACACCCAATTAAGAAATGCAAACTTAATAGCTAACAATAACGACAATATGATGCACCTGTATTTTTCGTACCAAGACTAAACAATGAGAAATATAAAAGTAACACAATGTACAGAGGTAGTGTCGAGTGCAATTCATTGCCAGCTTCTATGCAATTTGGATAATTGCAAATCGGTTATAAATGATTATAATGATTTATAAACTAGGACTGACCAGCTCGACCTTATTGTATTCAAAATACCGTCTGTATACTGCCCACGTAAGGATAACCTGTTCTCCATACTCCCTCTCAAGGGACGAATGATTCAGCTAACATGATAATAGATCTGTAAATAAATCTCAAATTGGTGAGATTACTGATATAGTATGTCATATAATAATCTAGCATGTAAATACCATAGCTACACAACTGTTAATGTATTACAAAGTCATGGAAACCGTTTTCTTATATGGCAAAATGATACATACTAGAAAAACATCTTGTATAACTGAATAACCTACTGCTTTGTAAATATACAAAATCAACCATTATAATGTTTGTACCGAGGAAGACTAAAACCAGCAGTCACAATGGCTTATTACCGAGGCTTTTCCAGAATGATTAAGATTAAAAAAGGAAAAATCAGTAGATCCGTTTACTAAATACACAATTCACAATCACAAATGAATACTTGTCCTTCTCTTAACTTTTAATGTTACCAAGTGCTGAGTAAGATTTAATTATAAGTGTTCTCCAAGTCAAGTGTATGTGAGGAGATGCCATTTAAGTGTTTGGGGCTTTAATTAAAGCCTGGTACTAACCGCCACCTAACGACCATTTACCAACAGACAGGGCCAGTACGGTGATGTACGTAAACACTGCCTTTACGTCCTAATCATAAGCCAGTGTTATCTAGCAGTCACAATTCAGAATTGAATTAAAACGGCCTTAAACTTTGCAAATAGCATTTCAAAGATAGATATACAGTAGAATAGACAAAGTTGGCTATGAATCGATATATATATATATATATATATATATATATATATATATATATATATATATATATATATATTTCAATCTCTCATAGTTATTCTGGTACTTTTAGTATTTGAAGAGAGAAAGATTTTCACACATCATGAATCTTGTTGTTTACAAATGTTGACACCAGACAGTAAACACAATTAATAATTATGTTTTCCAACGTTTTCTTACAGGTATACGCACTTGGCGTATTTGGCGTCTATACCGTATTTATAAATGTCACTTTACAGAATTTGTTTTGGCTGTAAACACTTCCAGAATCGGCCAAGGCATAATAGATCATCATTTTCTCTCTTTTCTACAGTTGATGCCAATGTAAATACACAAATTGTATATTGCTTAAATGTTTGTTTTTAGTGGTAAACAGTTGTGCACATGCATGTTTATTTGTGACTATGAAGAGTCTTACAACTAGACATACAGTTGTTTGCGTCAGAGTTTTACAGGCGTAAACAATAAGGCGCATGCAAAGGTCTATATGCGTAATCAATATTACTTAAACGCATGCTTACAGACATTTACAATATAATATATATATAAAATTATCACAATATTGATCTATAAATCAAAAACAAGCACGGTGACCCCCGATTTTTAAGTTAGATATGTGTTCCACAACACTTGGAGATCATCATATCAAATTATCAGGAAATTGACATGGGTTTTAATTTTCAAGCCAACTTGTCCGATATGCCTTTAAGGGGAACTCTAAAAATATCAGCCGATTTTGACAGACAATGGAAGTGGATATTATCACTTGTATTTATTATAACTGTAGGTGTGCCTAGATTGTTATCGAGCTACACATATCATTACTTGTATTTTTTCTAACAGTGCGCCCAGGTACTGTTCTTTCTACACATATGTTGTAACCATTTGTTTATGCTTGGTAAGGGATACCCTACCCTTTGATAGTTAATAACTAACTCGAATGCCAATTGTTAATGTCCGAAGAGAAAAAAATATATCAAGGAACCAAAGCAAAGTTAGTCAACTATCATTACTATCATAAGTCAAGCATTTCTAAACATACCCGATGGTAGAGGTTATGTTAACTATCACGGTTACCTTTAAGAAAATAATTCCTTCGAAGTGATCATCATTTTAATTTCCTCTTATTAGAAGACTAACAATTATCGTCTACATTGCAGATGAGTTTTGGCAGGGATGGACTTGGAGGGTCAGGAGAGGTTTTATTATCTTACCTGACTAATAATTAAAGAGGGCGACCTTCCCAGGAATGTGTCATATACCTGCGCAGTATCAAAACGAGGTCGTCCTCTGACCTTCAGGTTGACCTATCCTCAGAGGGCCGCGGGGACACGTGCACTTACCTCCTTCGTGCATGCTTTACAATATTCTTTATCCTACCCCTAACATAAAATCCCATAGGTTTAACATTGAGTTTCCATATGCCACACTGACTGGCATACAGACTTTAATATGCCACCAGTGGCATACAGAATTGTTACCACGTAATATTCCAAATTTGAGGAGACGGGGTAAGATAAAATCAAAACCTGATTCGTTTTAATAGTGGCCACCGCATTCCACTCCTGGAGTTTTGGCTCCGGACTTCGCCTTATAAAATCACTATGCCAAACTCCAGTCGTGGCATACGATGGCCAAGGTTAAAGGCGGGCGTCTACCAACCACGACAAGGATATACGACAATGGCTTTTCGACAAGGTCCACGACAGGTCTACGATTGGAAGGCTTATCATAGCCTTGTCATCGTTGGTTGACCCCAGTTCCCGACAAGAGTCTGCAACAATGTCATGACAGGCTGCGACTGGAAGCTTGTCAGGGGCCTGTCAGTGGCCTTCTGACAAGGTTACGACAAAATCGAACATGTTCGATTTTTGCCACGACTGGACCCTTGTTGTGGCATGTCGTGGCATGTCGGGAGGTTGTCGCAGAGGTCTACGATAGAATATTTAGGTGGAGCGTGCAACCTACGACATGCCCCGACAACGCTGTCGCAGAGCTCCCCTTCTCACGACAAGGCTGCGACAAGGCACTTTCTTGTCGGTGCTTGTCGTAGCCCTGTCGTGGTTGGCGGACGCCCGCCTTAAAACTCCTCCAGTTTTACGATATTATCTGACGGTTATCGGGATCCGCGGTGTGATGGTTAGGATGAGGCGTACTCTCCCAGCATAGCTCTCGCCCAATACATCTAATAAACAACACTTTATGTCATGCCCGTGAAATAAACAAATCCCATGTTAAGCCTATGGCGTTTTTTATTAGGGGTAGGATAATAACCAATAGCCCCCATGTATTCTTTTAAAGAACATCCAAAAAACACAATCTAGTTATCTCGCAACCAAGGACTATATATGTGGGACTGAGTATCTGGAATTCTTTGTCCAAAGAATCGCAAGACTCTAATATTGTATCCACAGAAATGTCTTTTAGGAAAGAAACTTTAGTGAAAATTCGGGAATATTCTTCATGATAATCGGTAAAACTGGTTAAGATATGGCTAATTTACCAAGCTTCTTATAAGTATGTATACGTTGACCGTGCAAAATATCTATCGCCATTATTTTAAACTTATTTTGTCAAATTCATCTGTAGTTATCGCTTAATACCTATCTTGATGTGATGAAACATGTTGTCCAACTTTGTCACGTTTGTATGGAAGAACGATTGTTAATCGAATTCAAACGACTTAATAAAAAAAAGAAGAAACAAAAAAGAAGATTCAGCTATGCCGACGGGTCCTCTAGAAAGTCCCTATACAACATGCAATCTTTAATATTGAAGTCTATGGGCGTTTGCATTTTCTACTTTATCTCCGCTATAAAACAAATGCTGGTATTTGGGTGCTTTCTAAATTCTATTGATTTTTGCAAATAATTCTGGATAATATAAGTCTCATATATCAGCAAATAGAAAATGAAAAAAAGGCATGTCACGGTGCGAACTTCTATAGGAAGGCAATCTGAAAAGGTAAGTGCTTAACTCATGGTGTCTATAGGAAACTGCAATATTTGGACTTTGTGGCTAGACAACACTAATGTTCTATTGCTATCTTTAAATAATTCTGGAATATGATAGTTTGGAACGTATACAAATGAGAAACGCCAAGGAAATATTATGTCAACGTGCTAAATTCTATGGGAAAGCCATCTGAAGAAGATAAGTGCTTAACCATTGGTGTCTATGGGAAATTGCAATATTTTCATGCACATATACATATACAGTTGAGGGCTTAAATGTAACATACATATGAGGGCTTTGTTGGTGCCCAAGGAGACACATTTCAATTGGTTCAAAACTGCGGACTATGTGGGTGAAATATATTCAAAATATATGAACGAGAATAAATTGCAAAATAGTCTTGTGGGACAAGAATTTAGGTTAATCAAGCTAGATTGTTGTAAAAGATACCATAGCACCATAAAGTTCATCTATGACTCTAGGACTTGTTGCTGGTTAAATTTTACAACATTTTAGATTAGTTGCATCTTAGGGGTATTGGGGTCTGGGACTCGTGGCTGGTTGACTTTCACACTGGTTTAAAGAAGTTTGTATCCGAGGGGTACTGCGATCCAAAACTCTTGGCTGGTTGACATTCACACCAGTTTAGACAAGTATTAATCTTAAGCCCCATGCCCATCTACCGATTTCGGAATATTCATGTACCTTTGTCGGCAACAAACGGACAGTAATTTGTCTCAGGCGAGGCATTCTGACGGAGTCGGCCGTAGTCGGTAGATATAGGACAGCTAGGCAAGGGTGAGCCATCGATTAGTAGACTAATTTGCTTAAGTGGGATTCACACGATGGGATTTATGTACCTCACAGGGTGTTTTTCTGAGACAAATCCTGCTGAGATTTTATACTCGAACACAATTTCTTCGTCTAAATTATAGGGTTTCATTTTCATGAGAGATGTTTTCCACCCTGTAATTGTAAAAGACATTTCCCCCCAAAAAGGAACAAAAGATTTTGGCCCCTATTAGGTACATGAATCCCATCGTGTGAATCCCACTTAAGGACTAATACCCACCAACCACTCTCCTCGATGTCCACCGGTCGAGCGAAAGGTTATGTAATTTGCCTGCGACAAGTTCACAGACTTCTATACGATTGGCGAGCTAATCGTTCAACCCTTAAACCCTTCTTCAACCCTTGGTTGACTCACACCGATTTAGACTGATTTGTATCTGACAGCTATCGGGGATCAGGGAGTCTAGGGCCCAGTTGAATAAAGAAGGGTCCTACATAAAGACCCTTTTTCTGTAGGCCATAGACAGCCAGGTACGATGTGGGTCAACTTTAATGAACACTTATGGACGACCTTATGGATATCATATACTGTCTTATCAAACAAACTTAAATATTATCAAACAATGACCCTTGTATAGAGGTATGGAAAAGTGTCTTTATGTAAGATCCTAGATTATTCAAATGCATATCGGACAATTCAAGCAGGTGCCACCTGGTGATTTTTAGATATTTTCAATTATCAGTCAAAATTCGTTTATTGTGATTCATTCAGATTCTAAATGAGCACATTTAATGTTTTGTCCAGTTCATCTGATCTTAAAACTCTAATTCACATTTGCTTGATTTACATAGGAAATCCACTGAGAAATATGTTTTCTTTCAATTAGTCCAAAAACAAGGATGATTACCTATGATTCGTAAAGATTGAATCTGTAGAAATATCCATCTTCTAGATTCCATGAAAGTTTGAGGAAACTGAGATGCGGTTTACATTGTAAAGAACAACTTCTTAGAATTTCTATATTCTATTCAAATTACATGGGTTTCCTTCCCATGCACTTTTATAAAAATATTGGTTGTTAAGCCAAAATAAATTGATGATTTTTTATTTTGGGTATATAGTAAATAGAACGACCTACCATGCTTGTACAAGCCACAGAACTCGATAATGATTCATGGTTTGTACGGAACTCGGCATAAACGCCTCATACCGTACGAACTGTAAATTATCATCTCGTTTTGTAGCTTGTACAGAATGGTCAGGACGTTCTATATAAGTATTTGAAGGGTATCGCAATCCAGGACTCTCCTCAGACAAAATTAATCCCATTTATATACCACTCGACCTCTGGATGTTCAATTAAGAACGGTTATTAACAGTTACCGCCACCAGTTAAAATCATAACGATTAATATAATAATAAAATCATCGCTGCTTGTCCGTCCTTAACTTGATGGTAAACCGTATCAACGTAACATGTAGTTACGTATATATCTGTAGGAAGAGATCTGCGTGTGTAGGGACATCGGTGTGAGTCGGCGCGTGCGTTGGGGGGGGGCAGCCCCCCCACCCCCCCCGGAAGCACGTCGGTGTCTCTGAGGGCGGCGTCGAGCCAGACTTGCCGCGCGCATGCGGCGATCTGGCTGTTCTTGATGAGCCCCGGGGCGAGTGGGGCGAGTACGCCCGGATGGGAGGCGTGGACCCGGATGGCGACGCCCGGGGGGGCGTGAGGAGCGAGGAGATGAAGCGCCACGACCAGGGCGTAAGCGTGGCGAGGGGCGTCGTCCGAGGGGATGTCCGCGTCGCCGGGGACCCACCCCCACCTGACGACCGACCCCTCCAGAGAAGCCGTGCCGCCTGCCGCGGAGACGTCGATGTGGAGGTCGGTAGAAGCGTCGGGCGGGCCGAAGTAGTGACGCCCGTTCGAGGACGTCGCGTAAGCGCGGAACCACGCGATGTCCGCGTGCATCTCGCGGCCGACGGTGATAACTGCGGCGCCCTGCGACGCCCGTAGGGCCGAGAAGAGGCGTGTCATGAAGCGGTGGGCGTAGCGGACGCAGTGGCCGACGTGGACGAGACGCCCCAGGAGGGACTGGAGTTGATGGCGAGATGCGTGGGATCGGCCCTGCCAGTCGCGGCACACCTCCAGTACATCCGCGAGCTTGCCGGGAGGAATGGAGACGGTGGCCGCATCGATGTCCAGCACGAAACCCAACCAGGTGAGGCGGCGGGTGGGGGGCTGGCACTTCTCCGCGGCGAGTTGGAGGCCCAGCTGGTCCGCTAACCACAGGAAGTGGCCGTACGCCTCCTGGGCGGCGCGCTTCCCTGCGGCAACGCCCGCGAAATCGTCCAGATACGCAAGGCAGTGCCGGCCGCGGGAACGCATCATATAGACAACCCCGTTCGATGTGCGCTGGCACGCGATCGAGGAGGTGCGGCAACCGAACGGGGGGCATCGCTCCACGTAGAAAGACCCCCCTACACGGAAGCACAGTAGGGGGGCATCGATGGGGTCTATCCTGAGTTGTCGATACGCCCTGGAAAGATCTGCGGACCAGACGTGGGCCGTAGGGCCGGCCGCGAGAACCTCCTCGATCAAGTCTCCCACCCTGGGGAGGGTGTAGGTGGCGGGAGACCCCAGGTAGAGACCCGGTGTGATGGCGTCGTTGACCGCCTGGCCAGGAGGGAACGACAAATCCAGTATGACTCGAACCCCCTCCCCCCCCTTCTTAGGACGAGTGAGGAGTGGTGAAACCTGTGACCACTGGCCGAACGGTAGCTGGGTGAGGGGGCCTGTCAGACCCCCGAGAAGCAATTCTTTTTCAGCGAATGCGGCAAGGGCGGCACCCTGGGTCCTCCCGGATGCGTGGTTGGTGAATGTAGAGACGGGCCAGCGTGACTGATTGAAACTAATCGGCCAGCCGTAGCGAAGAAAATCGCACAGTTCGGAGTCGTGGTAGTTGGTTAGGAGTGTGGCCCAACGGTCGACCCGTAGGCCAGACGGAACCTCGCGGCGAGCAGCTCGGTAATTGTAGTCGCCGCCGGCCCGTACCGCGTCGTAAAGCGCCGCCTCCACGGGGTAGCTTTCACGGAACTCGTCCGAGGGAGGGGGGCGCCACACTTCGGCGGCAGGAGCGTCGACATGGCATGCCGGGGGGGGGTTGTCCGCCCCACCCCCCGGAAGACGCTCCCCCTGCCGGGGCGAGTTAAGCAGAATTGTTGGCGGCGGCAGGTCGTCCTCCTGCCTGCCCGCGAAAGGGCGTACCAACAGCGTGACTGCCGCCGGTGGCCTCATGGCGGGCCCTTATCCGGCAATCAACGAAACTGTGGGCATGATGGGCTCCAAAGTTGTCAGAACAGTAGGAGCAACAGTGAACAACAGTTCCCCCACTCGTGGAATGAGGGGGTGTGACGGCACAACCTCCTTCGCTATTGTACAACTTGCAGGGGGGGTGGGATGGAGAGGAACCGGGCGCCTTGTTTTTCTTCTTTGCCGCCGGTGCCTCCACCGCGCGGCAAACACGAGAACTTTCAGAACGAGAAATCGCCGTGCGTAGGTGCTGGATTTGCTCGGAATCCTCCCATCCCCTGGCGAAACGACCTTCCGCCACTCGTATGAAGATCTCTTCGCTCCACCGGCGAACGGCTGCGAAATCGTAATCCAAACAATCCTCCACGACCTCCCGGAGGTGAGAAAGTACATGAGGTTTGACGGTAGGGGGCACCGCCGCATCGTCCACGATGCGGAGGATACCCCAAATGTGTTCCTGTAAATTTACAGTGCCCAGACTCATGTGGTCCTTACGGCTGGGGAGCAATACATAGTGGCAGGGAATAATAAATTTACCTCTGTTTGGCCGTAGTACATGAGCCGTAGACTGAAGTAATAGGCGGACCTGGTCGTCGATGGATTGATCCTGATACGAGACGCCAAGACTAGGTGCGTCCCTGGGAATCCAGGGATGCGCCAACATGGATGCCGCGAAACCATCATTAACGGCCGTTGGGGCTGTACTCGCAGTAGTATTCGGTCGATGTAAATCGAATCCCCGCATCTGAGGTCCCGTAGGCGTCGATGGAGAAACTTGTGGAACCGCCATCGCGGAATCGTTCATAGGCCTGGACGGCGAGGCTGCCGCCTGGTTCCTAGAGGCTGCCGCCTGAGTGAAAGCCATCAATGCAGATTTCATAGTCCGCATTTCGCGACTCAAATCCTCGATTTTCTTGTCCATTTTTACGTTCTTGTTCTCCCCTGCCGATGTCTTTTTAACGATTTTCTGGGTCTTGCCCGCGGGTGTTTTCTTCGGGGGCATCTTTAGGCGTCGCAGATGCGCGAAATAGCGAACTTGTCGGCGTAATAGCAGGATCAAACAAAATGTTCAAAGGCGTCTTTGATGGCGTGCGGCATGACGTCACGAAGATGATGTCACGACGGCCGCGAGCCTCTAGATGGCGCTGCATCCGGGGAGGCCGGAATGCGTCTCGTAATCGTCAGGGGGCGCCACTCCGTTCTCCTCTTGAGTCCATTAAACCTCCTCAGTCGGTCACAATGATTCATGGTTTGTACGGAACTCGGCATAAACGCCTCATACCGTACGAACTGTAAATTATCATCTCGTTTTGTAGCTTGTACAGCATGGTCAGGACGTTCTATATAAGTATTTGAAGGGTATCGCAATCCAGGACTCTCCTCAGACAAAATTAATCCCATTTATATACCACTCGACCTCTGGATGTTCAATTAAGAACGGTTATTAACAGTTACCGCCACCAGTTAAAATCATAACGATTAATATAATAATAAAATCATCGCTGCTTGTCCGTCCTTAACTTGATGGTAAACCGTATCAACGTAACATGTAGTTACGTATATATCGAGAATAATCTGTTGGTAAATCTCATCGTCAACGGACCAGTGATGGGGAATGGGGGGTTCATGGTGCAGTAAACAAAGTGTGACGTCACACTACGTCAGATGACGTCAGAGACGCTCGAGATAGTAATCCGAGGTAAGATATGTTATAGAACAAATATCTTAAATGTACTACCATTGGAGGAACTGACACATAGACCAGAAATGGCTTCTTCAATAATAAAAAAAAAAAAAAAAAATCCCTGTAATTATCATCATTTAATGTGAAGCGACTTCAACATTAAGTAATTATATAGAACGTCCTGACCATGCTGTACAAACTACAAAACGAGATGATAATTTACGGTTCGTACGGGACTCGACGTAAATTATCATCTCATTTTGTGCTTTGTACAGGGTCGTTCCTTATATATAACCGAAATTAAGAAAAAGTCATTAATTTCATTTGGCTTTACAAATATTGATAAACGTTTACGGAAGTGTTCCTGTACGAAACACTGTTCCGTACAGTTTCTTTACGTTATTTTTTTTTTTTTTTTAACTTTTCTTTATTGTTTCATTCAAGTTTCTTTTTCTTTTTTTTCCATGATGGTTACCGATACGTGGTACACTTTTGATACTCAAAGCGGGCAAATCCGTCAGCTAATCTATAGTAGCTGGTTTCAATCGGATCCCTTGGTGGAATCTGTACAATGAGTAGGTGGGCAGATACTCCTCCACCATTGGTGATAATTGGTTACTCATGGCTTTTGGTCAGGGGTAGTCATTGCCTCCCCTGGTGTCCCCCTCTACCGCGCATCACGAGCGGCCCTCCTGCCCCCTCGCGGCTTTCACACATACCACGCAGCCACGTGGTACACCACGGTCCGGACCCCGGCCTCACTTCTCCTCCAACCTCCCTGCAGTACACACATACTCCACACCTTCTTTCTCGTCCCACCAACCCTCACCCTTCTCTTCTTCCTCCTACTCACGTAGGGGCCATTTTTATTATCCTATACAATTATCATTGTATTATCTCTCATACAATAATACTTTGTATTACATTTTTATTATACATTTCATAATTGACTAATTTTCTACTGTCAATTACTTCATGTACTATTACTTACCTCATATTAATATTTCATTTTAATATGTCGTCCAGTAAGGTCGACATAAAATTTAATATGCTACTTTACTACATAAAATTCAATAAAATTTTATCTTCCCAGCTACTGCTTCTCTTCTTTCATCCAGGGGATAGGGTAATGACGTTTAGTTATTACAATGTAGATAATTCAGAGCCTCGATATGTTAAGTACATACAATTTTTCACTAGTCCAGAAGTCAAATCTCATGAAAAACAAACATAAATTTGTTGGGCATATTTTGGGTCCTAAATTTGAACAATGGTGAAACGGTGCGTATTTACAGTATGTGTACGGCATGGGTATATAATAAATACACAATATTGACTGGTTTCAGATACAAGCGGCCGTATGCTCCGAGGAGTTGACGGGTAGTAATATCCGAGCGTATGCGAGGATATTGCGCATAGTCAACTCCGAGGAGCATACAACCGGTTTTATCTGAAACCAGTCTATATTGTATTTATTATCTTCCTTTTCTGGACAATGGCATGTCGATGTCACCCGGAGCATACAACATATATCCGTATGCACCGGGTATGTCCATACACACTCCCTATGTGTTTTCTATGGACACTTTGTATTAGGTGGATAATAAATTATAAAACAATATAATGCGCCGACCTAGAAATGCACGTAAGCGTGGACCTCTAGGTGGTGATTAGAAGGTTGATCAGTGTGCAGTGCGGAGTGGTCATTAGAGATGAGTTCAGCATGTGAAGCCTGTAATCACCCTACCACGTGGTGCCTTAATCACACTGTTTGCTGTCCCGAAACAAGGATGCGCTATATTCTCAGTGATTCTGTCTCAGTGAGGCTGAGTTATATGCTGAGGCGGCTGACATTGTTGATTTAAGTTGGTTTACGTTGATTTACGACGAGAATCGGGAGCCGGCGGGGCTCGGAAATCCGTCAACATGTCGCAGTACCTGTGTTTCGGCGATTATATCTGCCTGTACTGTGAAAACACCAAGGGCTACATGTACAGCGAACAGAGCAGGTGAGTGGTCACTGTGAGAGAAGAAGGAGTGTTAATCTTCACCAGCACACGTCATTTACACTATTAACATCACAGTTTACTAACTAATCCATGTAGAACTATAGTGAAAAAAAAAAAAATTACGGTAAGAGCTCTTACCTCAACCCTGGTATTTTTGTCCCATAGGCTTAACATTCGGACCTCGTTCTCCATACCCCTATGAGTATTGCAGTCCGTTCTCCATGGTCTATATATTCTGTGTGCCATCCATTCCTTTAGTGTGTACAGGGGTGAGATAAATATAGAAAGCAACTCGTTTTGGTCAAGAAGTAGTTCTCCAACTCTTTTAAATGTTATGTGATATTTACTCGAGAAGGATGACTTTGACCAATACTTGTTGGTTTCTATCTTGATATCCCCTCGAGTTTATATATACCATGATAATTCAAACTTGAATAGGTTTGATCTCAGCCCCCTATATTGTCTAATAGGCCTTTTTCCATAGGCCGGTTTCGCACGTTATCTACGTGGTTACACAGTGCATGCAGCCAAACATACCCCTGGCAACGTATACTTCAGCATTGGATTACTGAATGTATGAAAGTAATACATTTATAATACCCATGTATATCATTCCCATAGAGATAAAAGTGATTGCACTGTATTCTATGGTATTCCAGCTCCAATTTGGTATGTCATACATGCATATCAACTCAATAATACTTTAGATATATCTTAGATAACACAGGTATATCCAAGCTGTATGCACAATAATACATTGGCAGACCTAGCTATAGTATGCTTATCTTTTTCAAAGTTAAAACCAAGATAATTATCAACTATAAAGTTTAGACAGCTTAGACTCACTGATACAATACCTTAGTTTACTCCAACAATTCAATCTGTCAAAAAACAACATACATGTACCTGTAATCACACCCACGGTTCACACTTTAGGTGTGATTAAAGTGTGGCTCTATGAGCATGTGAATGGAGTCGGCCGTGTTTGTCCGAGCACCCGCGTTACTACACAGTGGGCCGTTAGGCTAACATTTGTAACATAATCCCCCATCGAATACTTTTTGTAAATACTCCATGGGCATTGAGTAGTAGAAAAGCCTCAGTCTCATAACAAGAACCTCAATCTCCACCAGAACACGTCATTGACCCCAACAGCATCTTACCTTTCTTCAAATTCAATAAACACGATTCAACAACATAATGCAATCACCTTGCAAGGCGTTCTTCCATACAAAAGTCACAAAGAAAACAAATATTAATGGAGAAACCAACAAGTTTTGGTCAAAGTCTTTATTCTTCACGAGTTTAATGCGGTGTGATATGAACGAGGCGACAGCTGAGTGATATGTAGACAGCATGTCAACATTCAAACGAGTTGGAGAATGACTTCTTTGACCAAAACAAGTTGCTTTCTATATTTATCTCACCCCTGTACACATTAAGAAAAATGGACACTCGCAAGACATAAACCGTGGAGAACGGACCGCAATACTTGTAAGGGCATAGAGAATGAGTTCCAAATGTTTAGCATATGGACATTTATAAAACACAATACAGGACAACACGTTACACACTTTTACAACAGTCACCGTTTGTTATTGATAAAAATCATGGAAGACAGACTCAATCTCCATCACAATGCTTCACTCACACAAACATCACAGTTCAATTATCCTCTATTTGTGTAACAGCTCACCACGTGGAACGCACGATTCAATTGAGTAACAACAATACAGTTTACTTATCAGTAACTTTCTTCTTTCATTTGTGTAACAGTTTGCCACATAGAAAGCCTGATTTAATTAAGTAACAACACCACAGTTCATGTAACAGCTCACCATGTAGAATATGTGGTCCGACTAATGAACATTATCACATTCTACTAATCAATCAATCATCTCCTTTATATATGTAACAGTTCACTATGTAGAACGACCAGAGTCTCAAGATCACTTGTACCTCCTGTGTGAGGGCTGTCATTTTAAACAACCAGAATTCAACCTTGTTTTAGTTAAAATAACAAAGGATCCATTAACCTTACTTTGAGATCATCATTTGATATCGCTACACTTGGGTGGAAATAAAAAGACAGTTTGTTTCCATGGTTTGAGAGTCTCTACTCAGACCATCAAAAGGGGCGCCCACCAACCATGCCAAGGCTACGACAATGGCTTCCCGACAAGGTCCACGACAGGCCTATGATTGGAAGCCTTATCGTAGCCTTGTCGTGGTTGGTGGACCCTAGTTCCCGACAAGAGTCCAAGACAAGGCCACGACAGGCTGCGACTGGAAGCTTATCGGGGGCCTGTCAGGGGACTTCCAACAATATTATGACAAAATCGAATGTTTTTTTGCCACGACTGGACCCTTGTCGTGGAGAGTCATGGTTTCCTCGATATCACTGTCATAGTGTGGCGGTACCATGGACACCTTTTTACGGGAACCAGCAACGTCTAGGACACGCCCTGACAACGCTGTCGTAAAGTCCCCATGGGAATCTGTGCCTTGTTCGTGGTAATTGTCGCCGACAGTTTCAAGGGGAAATACTTGTCTCAGGGAAATGGAACCATACAATTCAGATGAAAAAGATCGTGTTCCAGTACAGAATCTCAACAGGATTTGTCTCAGACAAACTACCTCTGAGGTCAGCGAGGGCAGCGTAGGGACAACACTCTGGATTATCTAAATTGGTTGTCCGGTGTGTGTGTATGTGTGGGTGGGTGTGTGGCGCATGAACTGGGACCTGTTTCACTAGTTTCGTGACATGTCTAGATGGGGTCTAGATGGTGAGTCCGGTTTCATAAGAACTAGACATAAAGTGGGAATCACACGATGGGACAAATGGTCCTGAGACTGGTATACTTTACACCTTTGAACCAATCGGCTACTATTTCCAGCTGGGTACAAAGTTTCCCAGATTGGGGGGGTTCTACAGTCTCAGTGTAACATGGCGGATTTAATTCACATGGGAAGACTTAACAGGTGCATAGTCTCATCCCTACACCCCTACACAGAGTGCATAGGGTTTGTTTGTTTGTTTGGGTAGTTTAATGTCCAATTTGTTCAATTAGACTTACTTTGGATTTGACCGAATCTATGAGATGAATGTAGGAAGAAATCCCACCCCTACACATTTACCGAGGTGAGAGTTCTTTTACTTCCCACACCACATAGACATGGTGTGAGAAGAATTGGCATTTGATATAGCAGTAAATCTACCACTGCTGGGGGGTGAAGGAGAAAAGTGGCTGCAGTGGGACCCGAATAAACAAAGTCCCATCGTCTTTATCACTGAGCCGACGCCCCACCCACCCCAGTCGCTTTAGTTATACTTGCGTGCAAGCATATCCAGTCTGCACCACAAGGAGGCGAGGCGACCAAGAGGGTGAACAGATTGGTAATTTCTGTCCACCCCAGTAGACCGTGCATAGGGTACACAGGGTACACAGTCGCCGATTCAGGGTACTTTCCCATGTGAATAGGTGTTATTGGGGATCACTGAGACTCACAGATTGGGGAAGAACACATTTGTCTCACCAAAATGCCCCTCTAAATCATTAGATTCCGTTCCTTGTTAGGTGTGAGTGTAAAGTGGGATTCACACGAAGAGACTCATGTACCTGTGACTGGTGTACTTCACACCTTTTTATCTAGTCTCAGACAATTCTCGTTTGGTAAAAAGTTCTCATGGCTAAGTACTTTTATCAGTCTCAAGGAAAAATGGCGAATTTGATTCACATGGGAGGACACACCTGGTACATAATCTCAGACATAGTCACAGTGACCACTCACCTTGGGACTCAATTACCCTTGATGTGAAGGGTGTTACAAACATGTAATTATGCTTGCTGGCCCCCTATTGGCTAGGGCAGGTACATGGTTGCAGCAGGTCCATTTGTCTCACCAAAATGTCCCTATAGATTTTAAACCTGTTTAAAGTCAAAATCTCATGAAATTCTGTTCCTTGTTAGGGGTGATTGTCGCCAACAATTGCAAGGGAAAAAAGTCTCAGCAAAATGGAACCCAGTCATTCACACGAGGAGATTGTGTTCCAGTACCAAATCTCAACAGGATTTGTCCCAGACAAACACTTTGTGAGGTACATGGATCCCACTGTGTGAATCCCATTTAAGGGAAAAAAGTTGTCTCAGCAAAATGGAACCCTGTCATTCACACGAGGAGATTGGGTTCCAGTACCGCATCTCAACAGGATTTCTCTCAGACAAACAGCCTGTGAGGTATGTCAATCCCACCATGTGAATCCCACTTCATACTTCGTTTTGTCCGTTCTTGCTTGCACTGTTGGTACCGCTTTTCATGTCTGTCTAACATTTTTGTCACGAAACTAGTGCAACAGTTCCATGATGTGTAGATTTGTCTAATTCTTATATTGTCACGAAACTAGTGAAACAGGTCCCTGGTGTATACACGTAGGACCCTGTATACGCCAGGTAAGCAGCTCCTGATCATAGACTATTCTGTGTGATTATATCAGTGTCTGTGTACCACAGTACCACCTCTATACACATTGAAAACATAATCATCAATAGACAAAAACCCCTGCTTAAAAGGTACCCCCGATTAAACAGACAATTTTCTCGTAATAAAGCGACCCCATTTATTAGGTTTTAATGTATTATCGTAAAACTGGATGAGGTTTAATCTTGGCCACCGTATTCCACAACTGGAGTTTGGCAAAGTGACTTCATGAGGCAAAGCCGAGTGAAGTCCGGAGCCAAAACTTCAGGAGTGGAATGCGGTGGCCAAGATTAAAACGAATCAGGTTTCGATTTTATCCTACCCTATCTCCTCGATTTTGGAATATTACGTGATAACAATGCAGTATGCCACTAGTGGCATATAAAACTCCGTATGCCAGTCAGCATGGCATACGGAAACCCAATGTTAAGCCTATGGGATTTTATATTAGGGGTAGGATAAAGACAAATACTACATAAGTGTCAGTCTTAATTTACATATATTTATATATATTACATAGACACAAACTATAATTCTTAATTCTCACATATTTACCAATACTTCGCAAAATGTCAGTCTTAATTCGCATATGCTTACAAATATAAAACAAAGTGTCAGTATTGATTCACATATATTAAAAACAAAACAACAACACAAAGTACGTATCAATTTTAATTCACGTAAGTTTATAGGTACTACATACATTCAAAGTGTCAGTCTTAATCCACATATATTTATAAATACCATGTAGGTGCATCACCCTCCTTGTTTACTGTTTACTAATTTGTCCATAACAAAAAAATAAGGCATGAATACCACTTACAAAGACCGGTGCTTGCGTCACAACTCCACTGTCATCTGACAGCCATTACTTAGCGCGCTTAAAATAGACTGTATTTACAAAACAGGGCTCATTTAAGAATATACACAGCACACCTTCAGTAGGAGAGCATTCGTGTGGCACAAAAATTGTAGATAGACTTGTTGATATGTTGTTCTATCAAAATGGATATCGTTCCCTATACCCACAAAACAACATAAATGGGAATCAAAATGAAATTAAGGTCCACCTTCTAAACTTTAACAGCCCGAGAATACATATTACTTAAACACTATTTCTCACTCAGTCATTGTCCATCTTTCTCAAGTTCCTTGAACATTATGATCTATATAGCCAGAACTGCCTTTTATGATTTACAATTCTCTACTGTCCATTATCCTTTACAAAGCCTGTCTTTAATGACCATTATGATTTGTAAAGCCTAAAACTACTGTCAGTTTTGATTAACAAAGCATAACACCAGAGTCCTTTATGCATTACAAAGCCTACTGTCAATTATGATTTACAAAGCCTATATCTACTGTCAACTATTGTTATCATTATTTTTCATAAAGAATTGTTTATTGACATCACAAATTCACCCCAACCAGGGCAATCTTCTCCTTACAAGTTCTTAGGAATAGTACAACAAGGACACCAGCAAACAAACAAAACAAGACAGAAGACAATGGCTGGCTGTGACACTGACAGGATACAGTTGTAAATGCCAATCCACATAAGGCATATGAATACATCATATACATTTCTGAGGGGAAGATGTAGTAACTAGCTTAAAAGAAAAGTAAAAAACACAGTAATGTAAACTCACAGATGTGTACCACGCTAGAGTTTAAAATTCCATGGTTGACATTATCAACATAAATAGATGTTTCTGATGAATGCCATCATATTATGATTTACAAAGCTTAAAGGTACTGTCCATTGTGATTTACAAAGCCTATATCTAATGTCCATTATGATTGATAAAGTTTATTATCTATTTTCAATTATGATTTACAAAGCCTAACACTTGAGCCCATTATGCTTTACAAATCCTATCTCTATTGTCAATTATGATTTACAAAGGTTATATCTACTCTCCACTATTATTGTGTAGGGAAATCTCTTGCCCATAATTTAGCATCTCTCAAGCGATATTCATGTTAATTATGAAATAATAGCTCTGTTATAGGCCATCTTATGTTGGCGTCTCCTGAAATCGCTGCGTTTCTCGCATGGTGTGTCTCCGGCTTTACACTACAGTTCATCATGATTTACAAAGCTAATGCTGGAGACACACCAAGCGAGTAACGCGGCGATTTCCGAAATCGCCAACACAAAATGGCGTACATGTGAGCTATTATTTCATATTTCACCTGATTATTGCTTCAAAGATGCTAAATTATGTATGGGAGATATCACTATGAAATAATGTCGCACATACACGCAAATTCTTGTTGGAGATTCTGGAGATCACTGCCGTTACTCACTTGGTGTGTCTCCGGTTTAACAGCCACTGACTATTATGATTCATAAAGCCTAACACTATTGTCCGTTTTGATTTACAAAGCCCAACAGTACTGTCGAATACGATCTACATAAAGCCTAAAGGTATAACCCATTATGATGAACAAAGCATATCTCTACTGTCTATTATTTAATAGCCCAAGAGCCCTCCCCCTTTCCCTGCTCTTTGGCAGATACATTTCGGTAGGGAAACACCTAGAGGGACAACAGGCACCAGGAATGCCTTTTTAAAAGTAAGATCGATAAGAGAATTGATCTTATCATAACCTTTTTGCATTCTCGTTGCCTAAAATATTCCGTCCTTATGGAGGACGGTCTCATAATACGATCAAGAAAATATCTTTATCAAAAGAAAGTTACTAAGATCACACTTCATAGTTGGTGTTGAAGTATTGGTATCCTATGTGGATTGAATATCTTTCTCAAAAATGAAAACACGCATGTATACTATAGAAAGATTCTTTGTTGAAATATGAGATTCAATGTGAAATAAAGAATGAACTTTCTCAGTTTAAAAAAAGAAGAAAATCTCTTTATTTTTAGTTTTTAGAAGGCCACAAGTTCTACTTTTTCCACGTCTGTTGCATGGGGGCTAGATATTTCATGAAAAAAATGTGATTTACTAGGATAGGAAAAGGTAACAAATAAACCTCCTGGAATTATTAGGACAACATTTGAAAAACAGACTGGCAATCTGATCGTGGTCCCTGTCACCTGAAGTTAGTCCCAATCGTAATCTTATCGTTCTTAGTTTTAAAAACACCTCCCAGGACGTTGTCTGATATTTTGGGACAGTGATAAAGACAATAATAGGAGAGTTTGTGGGAGGACAATGACAAGATGACAGAGCCGTCAGATCAAATATGTGTTTTCCAAATTGTATTTTATTCTACCCCTAATATAAAATCCCATAGGCTTAACATTGGGTTTCCGTATGCCACGCTGACTGGCATACAGAGTTTTATATGCCACCAGTGGCATACAGCATTGTTATCACGTAATATTCCAAAATCGAGGAGATAGGGTAGGATAAAATCAAAGCCTGATTCGTTTTAATCTTGGCCACCGCATTCCACTCCTGAAGTTTTGGCTCCGGACTTCACTCGGCTTTGCCTCATGAAGTCACTTTGCCAAACTCCAGTCGTGGAATACGGTGGCCAAGATTAAACCTCATCCAGTTCTACGATAGTCCTAAACTCAATCTTTTAAAAGGACAGTTCATAATGCAAGCCATCCTCTGATTCATTCGTCATGTGTTCGTCCCGGGGCTGGTGGGAGTGCCAAGTTAGAATCATCGGTATAAATCAAAAGTTTCTGACGAGACCAATTATGGTGATCCTTTTCTATTTAATTCTTTTTGATTCTTATCATTTAGTGGTAAATAAATGTACTATTTACATATGATTGTTAGAAACTATGAAGAATATTATTCAAACTAGTGCATGAATGATATAGTGGTTAGTTAGGCTACCAGCATTAGAAAGGACACCTTACTGAGATGTCATTCCAAAAGGAGAGTTTTCAGGATCGAGGTCAGGACAATAACATATTTATTAAACAGCCTTGAAGGACATTCTAAGTCTCCATTCTTCTCCCTGTCCTTTGAAAAGACAGTCGATGTTTATCTAACGTAAATTAAGAGTAAACATACGCAGCATGACACACAGTCTATAACTAAACCTTGGTTGTATCCTTTTCGTTCAGTTGGGGATTTGCTTATTTCTAGTACCTGAGAAAATATTTAGTCTCTGTTTGCTCCACTATAATTAAACTTTACCACATAAAGACTGGTACTGAACAATACAGCGAAACAAATATTAGACAATCTCGTTTAATTATATATTTACATCTGCTTGATAATTAACACTATCAGCGTATAATTCAAAGGAAGGTTCTGGCAGCAGCAGTGGAGATCTAAGTAGTGAGTCTGTTAAGTTCACTTTCCCCTCCCTCAGGGAAATCATCAGTGGATGAGTCATGGAAAACACACCGTTGGGTGGTCGAGACTCAACCTCCTTTGTGAGGGTGGTTGTGGCCCATTAGATTGTAGGTCAACTCTCGACTGTAGAGCCGTCCCAAGGCGCTAGAAAATATCATGTAAGGAGGTCAGGGTCAAGATCAGGGTTTGCTGCGAATGCAGTCATTGGCTACTCAGTCTACTCTATTCCTTATATGGACTTAGTGTAATGGGACAACTCCATGCAGTTGTTGACAGTCATGAACGAATCCAACTAATGCTGCAACTTAACTTCCAATTTCCTGTGTGCTGCAATTTAGACCGATGACTATAGATACACAATATTTACTGGTTTTAGATAAAAGCGTATGCTGTGAGGAGTTGATACTTATTAGAAACTGAATGAGAGCTAGTAGTGTTAGTATTTATCACATGATAGGCAGGTCGCGAATCACTGCGCGAGGCGTTAGCTGAGCGTAGTGAGAAGCAGACCTGACCAGAGTGCAATAAACACTAACCCTTCTAACTTGAGTTCAGTTTAGTATTTATTCTACCCTGTCTCCAATAATTCATTTGTTACCCGCGTGCAATAAATAACACTTTACTGCAGGCTCGCCAGAATACAGTCGGCCAACGTTAAGCCTATGTAGCTTGTTATTAGGGGTAGGATAAATATCTGAGCGCATGCGAGGATATCGCGTAGAGTCAACTCCGAGCAGCATACGCTGCTTTTATCTTAAACCACTCTCTATTGTATCTATTATTAACCTTTGAAAAAGGTGGCATGTCAACATTTAATCAGTACACACTACTTTTCTATATACACGCTTTATCACATCACAGAGCATACAACATACCTATAATCGCCGGGTATCTAGATACACGCTCCCTATGTGTTTTCTATGGACACTTTGTATTCAATTGATAATTATAAATGTAGCACCTCTTCAATCACTTCACGATAGTTTAAAGTAACTCCTACAGCAGTGACTTGAACATCCTATTACATATCAATAAAGACATTTGCACCTTATACTTGCTGAATGAATTGCAGTTCGTCCATGGATGGCTTGTTCGTGTATGCTGGACAAGACAAGGATCGGCCGACTGGTGTGCCTAATGTGCATGGTAAGTTTACAGCGTTACACCGGGGACACACCAGGTGAGTGAAGGCAGCGATCTCCGGAATCGCCAACACAAATTGGCGTGTATGTGAGATATAATTTCATTGGAATATCTCTGAGATATTATTTCATTGGAATATGCCTATAATTTAGAATCTTGGAAGCAATAATCAGGTGAAATATCAAATAATAGCTCACATATATATAGGCCATTTTGTGTTGGCGATTACGGAACTCGCTGCGTTTCTCGCTTGGTGTGTCTCCGGGTTGAGTAATGTAATGACCGACTTTAAAGGTGTGCCCATTGTGTACAGTAAGGTCCGGCGTCCACCTACTACGATATGGCTCCGATATGGTCTACAATGCACCTCCCGATAGAAAATCAAAATCGTGTCGGAAGGTTACCTAATATCCGGGCAGTTGACCACGTTTCTGCGATCAGACACCAATAAAAAACCCATACAATGCGTGGTGGATTGGCATGTCTAGACACCTTCCCGATATGGCACCGATTTTGACATTTTGCATCGGTGCCATATCGGGAGGTCTACGATTCTATCGTAGTAGGTGGACGCTGGGTCAAAGTTTACAGCGTTAGGCCTGACGTTCACCTACCACATAGAAATTTCGACCTCCCGATATAACTCCGAGAGAAAAAGTAAAAATCGGAGACGTGTCGGAAGGAGCAGCATCGTAGAAAAATGTCTAAGCAACCCACTTTACTACGCATCGTAAGGGGTTCTCCTGTAAACAAAATAGAGCAATTTTCCCGGCAGAACACTATTAGATGCTACCGATTAGCCATTTCAGCATGTTGAAATGTTGTAAAGACCCGTCAATACGCTTTTTTTTCATCGGTACCAAATCGTAGGCCCCCATTTTTGATCGGAGTCTAATCAGTAAAGTACTGATCAACTGACTGGTGTTCCCAATGTGCATAGTGAGTTTACAGCGTTAAGTCCAATGCCCATCTACCGATTTTGGAACATTCATGTACCTTTGTTGGCGACAAACGGACGGTAATTTGTCTCACCCAAGGCATCCTAACGTAAGGGTTTTTATTTTGTGCCTAATCACAGAGACATGGTCAACCGCCCTGATATTAGGTGACCTTCCGACGCGATTGTGATTTTTTATCGGGAGGTGCCTCATAGACCATATCAGAGCCATATGTTAGTAGGAGAACGCCGGGCCTTAGGCTGCCATGCTTTGAATGGTATATTTACCAATATAATCACTCGCTCTAGTTTCCCATGGGCATGTACAGTAGACCGGACGAGACATTCTCTATTGGCAGAGCTCAGAAGCCATGCTTTAAGTGCCAACCCACTTGGCATGACATGTTTGGTATGCTCTATTTGGCATACCGTGTTGGTACCCCATGTTTAGTTGGCTGTATTTGGCAAACCATGCTGGTATGCTGTTTTTGATATGCTGTGCTTGGCATACCATGTTTGGTATTATGGGTTTGGCATACCTTATTTAGTATGCCATGGTTGGTATTCTGTGTATGATATGGCATGTTTGGATTGCTGAATTTGGCATGTCATGGTGCTTTATATGAAGCATAATGAAAATAGATAAAGTGCTAATATTGTGTGTTTGCTTTTCAGCCGTCACATTCCAGGTGTTCTCCATGAACAGATACAAGTTGTCCAAGAAATACCGGGCACTTGTCGAAAAGCATGGCGTGAACCCTGAAGATGAGGAAATAAAAAAGAAAATTCAAGCTGCGAAGGTAGTATGAAAAACATCATTAACTAATGATAATCAATCTGTGATTAGTTCTGGACATCCATAGGGTATTAAAAATTCATATGAAGTTCAAATGGATATCAGGGAGCTGTTTCAAAAGTCGAATGAGGTCTCGCCAGCGGCACGTCACATTTTGAAAGCGAGAGGCCGGCAACAGCGAGCGGCACCTCAAACCAAAAGGGCAGCAAAACTACTACCAATATCCCATAGAGAGCGGCACCTCTACCTTGACAGCGGCGCCTCAAGTTCCATTGTTGGCCTCTCGCATTGGCGATGAGTACTCTTGTTTAGCACCCTCCCAACTTTTGAAACAGCTCCCTGGTTCTCAGAATTGACTTCAATTTCCATATTTCTCACGGAAAATAGCTGACACTAAAAACTCATATGTTTGTGACAGAACACGGCCGATTTGTTCTGTGTAGACTCTAATTACTGATACGTTTGTGAGAGAAAACAGCTGATTTGCTCTTTGTAGATTCTAATAACTGATACATCGGTGCCAAAAAAAACGCTGATTTGTTTTGTGTAAATTCTATTTACTAATATATCGGTTACATAAGATGGCTGCTTTGTTCTGTGTAAATTCTAATTACTATTATATATCGGTGACAAAAAACGACTGTTTTTTTTCTGTGTAGATTCTAATTACTATTATATGTCTGTGACAAAAAGGGCTGATTTGTTGTGTGTAAACTCTAATTACTGATATGTTGGTTACAGAAAACGGCTGATGTGGAGGTGGCTGACAACACAGCAGAACAATCCCGGCTTCTGGGTAAGAGACTGTGTTATGGACAGACAGTACAGGTATGTGTCTAATTAACCTCTCTTACATACTCATTAACCTCTTGGTTTTCATGAGGAAATGAATTACTGTGGGGAATTGATGTCCGTTTGTGGACTTCTGTCCTGGAAATACATCCTGATGCCACAGGCAGAGGGATGTATATATACATACTTCTTCGACAAAAGACCAAGAACAACTTTATTGTAATCATGTACCTTGAAATGATTAAAGAGAGCCATTTTAATTACTTTGCATGTTCAAGTCCAGACAGCACTACATGCTCCTCGTCATTTGCCACAGGCACAATTCTCTTGGAAAATTAAGATTTAAGTCGATCCAATACTCTTTATCTAATATTTGATACACTTTCAGTAATAGTGTATTTAGTTTTCTTTTAAATATACAGAATATTCGCGGTATTTTGGAATTAACCTGATTCTCTATTCTATACCTACTTAGTTTTATCTTCTATGATTCTTCACTGCTGAGCTAGGGACAGAAGACGATGTTGAGGCGGCTTGGGAAATAAATCTATTATTATCAATTATGATAAATGATAATGAAATATGAATAATAAATTGAATGAATTGATGGTTGTCGAGGTTGTTGGTGGGTGGGAAATGAATACATGTGTATATGTTGAGATACGACGTAGAAGTGAGGGGTAGAGTGAGGGGTGAGAATGTATGGTGAGAGTGGAGAGTGAAAGGTGAGATTTCTGTCCACCGGACGTCAGCAGTGAGCCGCCCTGCCCAAACGGCAGGACAAGACTATTCAATGTAACTGGTGTATTTTCATGCATCATGCGTGCTTAGCATCATTGCCTTATATGACCCACTCGCCTGATGAATTTCCGGGTATCATTCTGTAGAATATCAATGAAATAATCGGTACAATTATTTGTCTTCAGTTTCTTCACTTATTCACCAATAAGTTCATCACCATCAGTACAGACAACACAAGTGTCGTGGACAAGAGCAAGATGATGGTATGTACCTCATTGTAACCAGTTCTCTAGCATTCTTTATTTTTTGCATCGTCAGTCTATGAGCGCCACTGTCAGTTGCGGCCGGTGCACCCCTCTCATAAGGTCTCACACTCTCTAAGTCGTATTCTTTATCCTACCCCTCATATAAATCTCCATAGACTTAACATGGAGTGACTGTATGCCACGGTTATGCCATGTAATATCTATATGCCATAGGTGACATATGAAGTTAAAAACATATGACAGGGTAGGATAAAATCTAAACATCACTCAATTTCATATAATTGTTTACATGGCATTCATTGTCTTCTGCTACATATATCACTCAGCTTCGCTTCGTGATATCATTCCGCAAAGACAACTCATGCCATATAAACAATCATATGAAATTTCATGATGTTTCATGATAGTACTCTCACTACGCTCTATTGAGAATAATTCTTAACAAACTAGGCTTAGAGCCTTGAGAATCCACTGGCCTGCCTCCCGTGCTAAAGACGTACATCAATGCAACCCATACATTCCTATAATCTTAATGATGTTACCTAGCGGGAACACTGTGTGCCATTGGATTCTCAAGGCTCTAAGCCTAGTTTGTTATTCTCCCATAGAGCACAGTGAGAACCTTGTACAGAATGAGACTTAGAGAGTGTGAGATCTTATGCACAGAGGCATTAGACGGTTATGATTTGCCATGTTAATAAAGACCGTTATGTTATCCTACCCCTCATATAAATCTCCATGGATTTAACATGGTGTGACTGTATGCCACGGTTATGCCGTAAAATATTGCTATGCCACTGGTGACATTTAAAGTTAAAAACATATGACAGAGTAAGATACAATTCTAAACATCAGTCCATTTGATATGATTGTTTACATGCCATTCGTTGTCTTCTGCTACAGATATCACTCATCTCCACTTCATGATTTCATTCCGTGAAGACAATTCATGCCATATAAATGAAATTTTATGATGTTTCATGATAATACGTCATGTTCATAGTAAATGTCGTGTTATATACAGTTTTAATTAGAAGATCAGTTCCTAGATACACTGTTCGACATTTGTGAATTTGTGAAGACATGCTGCCATTAACAGGTGGGTAATTCATCGCCGTCAGAACCGTCGGTGGATGAAAACAGATGGCAGGTTCAATGGATATGCTCTGACCATTTGTAAAGTTCCAGTCTATACAACCCTATCGTGACCAATTATAATGGTTTCTAGTGAAGAGAACAAGTCATCTAAATTTCCTGTATTTCTAAGTTCCAAAAAGATAGTTGCCCTTTTTTATGCAGCTCCTCCCTGTCTTGATGTCTGGCAGCCATGTAGCGAATGACATGTTTATCCTCATTACCGGTCGCCATAGGATTGGGGGTTCCAAAATTTCAGAGGTTCTGCGTACATGCTTTATGGATGGCCCCTAAAATAACATAAAACTAAAATTGGCAATCTTCGTCAGCGGGGTCAGTAAGAATTCTTAGTTAATGTGAATGTTTCAGTTTTACCTTCATCTTCTAGAAAACTGCATTTTCTGACCATGACTTAAGCCAAATATGTAGCAGGAAATGAAGGAGGGCCTCCCCCTAAATCTTTACGACAGTGGGCCACGTCTAAACTAATATTTTACGTGGCTGTTCATTCTATCTATTCGTTTCAGGTCTCATTAGTGCCATTCAGCTCCAAAAATGCGCAGTTCAAAATCCAACCGCGCTACAACATCAAAGTGGAAGGCGAATTCGTAAGTATCATTCTACATGATGATTTGCTAGATCAGCGGGTCTGGATGTCTACCAATGATCACACAACTGCATCTTTCCTCAGCCTCCAATAACTTCTGCCTGACTGTCTTCCCCATATGATGCCTTAAACAAAAGATTACACAGCTTTATCCTACCCCTAATATAAAATCCCATAGGCTTAACATTGGGTTTCCGTATGCCATGCTGACTAGCATACGGAGTTTTATATGCGACTAGTGGCATACAGCATTGTTATCACGTAATATTCCAAATTCGAGGAGATAGGGTAGGATAAAATCAAAACCTGATTCGTTTTAATCTTGGCCACCGCATTCCACTCCTGAAGTTTTGGCTCCGGACTTCACTCGGCTTCGCCTCATGAAGTCACTTTGCCAAACTCCAGTCGTGGAATACGATGGACAAGATTAAACCTCATCCAGTTTTACGATAGTACCTTCCATCAGCCTCCAACTCCACAGCAATTAACCTCTGCCCAACCGTCTTTCCCATATGGTGTCATAAACAAATAATCATACTATCTACTTCTGCCTCACCAACACCTCATGGTGTCTCAAATAAACAATCACACAACTGCACCTTTTGTCCCTCCAACACTACGACTGCTAACTTCTGCCCAACTGTCTTTCCCATATGGCATCTCAAAGAAATGCTCACACATACTGCACCTTCTGTCACCCTCAAACACCACAACAATGAATTTCTGTCTGACCATGACCTCATGGTGTCTTAAACAAACAATCACACATGCTGAACCTTTTGCAGCCTCCAAAGCAATTAACTTCTTCCGCACATGGTCTCTTGAAAATTATTACACAATTGCACGTTCTGTGAACCTCCAACACCACAACCATTAACTTCTGCCTAACTGTCTTCCCAACCTTGGTGTTATAGATAATCACATAGCTGCACCCTCTGTCACCCTCCAACTCTAGAACAATTGACTTCTGCCCAACAATCTTCCCAACATGGTGTCTTAAACAAGTTATCTTACTGCTGCACCTTCCATCACCCTAGAAAACCAGGACTGCTAACTTCTACTCGACAATCTTCCCAACATGCTGCCGTACACAAATAATTGCACAGCTGCACCTTCTGTCACCCTCCAATGCCATGACCGTTTTCTTTGGGCTGACTGTCTTCCCCGTATGGTGTCATAAATAATCATATAGCTGCACCTTCTGTCACCCTTGTACAGCATGACTGCTAACCTCTGCTAGACCATCTTCCCTATGTGGTGTTCTAAAGAAATAATGGCGCAGCTGCATCTCCAATCACCATTGAAAGACAATGACTGTTTACTTCTGTTCTACCAGCTTCCTTACGTGGTGTCCTTAATAATTACACCGCTGAGCCTTCTATCCCCCTCTAACACAATGACCGTTTTGGCTGACCATCTTCCCCATGCGGTATCTTAAATACGGTCACCCCCCAACACCATGACCCGTACCTTCCACCCTGATTGACAGACAATCCAGCTTCTAACTTATCCCTAAACATCACACCTGAGGCACCATGGAGTTGTCCCATTACCTTAATTCCATATAAGGAATACAGTAGACCGAGTAGCCAATGACTGCATTGGCAGCAAACCCCGACCTTCACCCTGACCTCCTTACATAATATTTTCTCGCGCCTTGGGACGGCTCTGCAGTCCAGAGTTGACCTCGAATCTTAGGGGCCACAACCACCCTCTGAGGAGAACTAGTATGGACGCTTAAACCAGTTCCCATCAAAATTCAAGTGTCTTTTCTCCTCAGTATCATCAACAAAATGCTCAGGTTAAAGATAATAAAATATCCCTATCATCTTTAGATTTGCTAGGAAGATAATGTAATCAATATTCCTGCTTATAGATCGAGGTACACGACCAGATTGTGCTGGAGAGTGTGAAATCTCCAGGCAACTTCCTGCACGCCAGCGACCCCTACCAGCTGGACTCCTTCACCTGGGGGTATGTACGTGGTTTTCATAAACTATAAGTAAATACCATTCACTAATAATACTCGCAGGTTCTTCATGTAAACGCATGTCATAGCCAGATAGCACACTTCTCTGATTAAGAAGTGAAAGTAAAGGTTGAAAGAGTCTGTGTTTGTTTAACATGTTCTCTGTCCTTTCTTACATTGGAGAAAAGTTGTAAGAATCTATGTCTGTTTATGTTGTTCTCTGTTGGAGAATAGTAAAGGCGACAGAGTCTGCCTTTGTTCAATAATTAATGATTTAATAATGTGTTATTTTCCTAGGTCGGGGAATAGTAAAGGCAACAGAATCTGTGTTTTAATGACATGTTCTTTGTACTTTCCTAGATTGAAGAATAGTAAATTTGAAAGAGTTAGTGTTTGTTTAACTTGTTCTGTGTCGTCTCCTAGATCAGGGAATAGTAACAATGACAAAGTCAGTGTTTGATAGCCTGCACTCTGTCCTTTCCTAGATCGGAGGAAAGTAGAAAGTGACAGAGTCAATGTTTCTTTAACATGTTCTCTATCCTTTCCTAGATACGAGAATAGTAAAGTTAAAGGAGTCAAAGTGTGTCTTTTTTTAGATCAGGGTCAAGTTAAGGTGTGAGAAAAGGTATATATATTTAACTTGTTTTCGCTCCTTTCCTAGATTGAGGAAAAGTAAAGGTGACAGAGTCTGTGTTTTAATAACATGTTCTCTGTCCTTTCCTTGATCGGGGAATAGTAAAGATAACAGAGTCGTGTTTTAATGTCATATCCTTTGTCCTTTCCTAGATCGGGGAATAGTAAGGATGTGAGAGTCACTGATTTTTTACATGTTTCTGCCCGTGTAGGTCGGAGCTGAATGCTGGCGTTGATGTTGCCAGTTTCACGGTCATTGTCCACTACAGACAAAGCCAAGACAAAATGGAATACCTCAAGGTCAGTGGCACATCAGTAAACTATCCCAAAAAATGCAATTTGCATCATAAGCAAATCGCTGCCGAGAACGAGCACTGCTGTACCGCACAGTTCACTGCAGCTACTTGAAACTCAATGTCTTCTCTGTCCTTCTCTAAACCTCACTTTTTTTCTTTTGAATACTTACATATATTTTGGCCTTACTTTTTTGAAAATGAATTTGCTGATCTAGATGTTATGGTGGACAATGCCCATTGGATGAACTCTCTTTACAGAAATGGTCAATAAATTAAATTAAATTAAAAAAAAAAAATGTCATTGATATTTATGCATAAGGAAAAGGAAGAGGAAGACCTGGATCAGAAGCAAACAGTAAAAACATATACGAACCTTCAATCATTGCCGGATTTAAACCAATGTTAAGATATACCTACGAAGATATATGCTCCTGAGAAACGTATATATAGATCTGTTCAGTGCAAGTCGCTCCGCCAGATCAAATACCTGAAACCTCAAATAAACTACACGTAATTAGTCAAGTACCATAAAATATGATGAACGTACAACCATACAACTTAAACTACGCCTATATGAATCATATGAACTTGTGATTCCAGTCATGTCTAAACCAACGACCACTTTTCTGTTTTACTAAATTGTATATAGTGTTCAAAGCACAATCAGAAAAACGACGAATGTCTCCAAAGGAATTGGGGACACACCTGTCTGGTTCAATACAACCCAATATAGATAAATAAAAGCTAAAAAGAATTAATTAGCAATGACAGTTGAATTTTAAAAATTGATAGAACTCAGTAGTATCGGATATCAAAATGCATGTATATGGACTGAAAATAATGATATAAAAAATACTCCCTCCACGTCATTGGTATTGAAATGATCACTTAGTAAGTCCCTCCAATAGACGGAGATGTGTCTTTTTAATTGTGTTTAAGTGATTTTATCATGTTCACATTAAATCAGGGCGGTGACGTAATACGACTGTTCCACAAGGACGTCCAGGCCTACCTCGTGGCAGAAGGTGGTTTCCGCCAGCCGCCAGTGGAAGATGGTGAGTGGTTATTAGTTTGACAACCAACACCTTCTACGATATAGTGATTGGTCGGGTTAGATCACACACGGTATCCCTCTGTGTTCGTCTCAAACCAAATACTTTTGTTCCAAGCATGCTCTAAAAGGAGAAGTACCTAATAGGTAAAATTCATAGTTTAACAAATTGATAATGAAATCTAGCTTTATGGTGGTTCTAATCTAAAATTACATGAGTAAACATGCCAGGGACAAAATGGTAAATTGGCTTAGAGGTTATAACTTAACACACTCTCCAAGCAGTACGAAAGATAGGAGAGTAACAAACAGGTACCGCTACTGGGTCAAGGTGGTCGCTTCTTTAACCCGATCAGAGCTGATTTTGTGTTGCTCTGGTTGCTAGTGTAAGTGGTTATTTGATGTGTCCAGCCTAAAAGGCCTGTTCAATCTTACCAACAGCACTTTTGTAATCGTTGACTTGGTCCTGTCAGAATCGGCAACAATCCTTTGCTGATTGTTGGTTAAAACAGACCTAAAAGAATTCATAATGGCAGTATAAGTTATCATCTGTTCTGATTCTGACACCCAAACGATAGTGTCCAAACATTTGAGAAATCCCTGATCACAACTCTTGCAAGTTTCACAGTTGCGGCAGTGTAGACCGTAATATGACTTAATTACAGTTAGAGTTCGGTTTATTCCTCAAAGTAATCACTATACACAACGTTTATTCACCTCAAAAACACAAACTACCTTCAACTCTGAGTAAACAAGCCAGGGTCAAGGTCACAGCTCTTAAGGTGTATGCATTGGACACCAGAGGGCACCAGCAGTAAAGGATCTAGTGAAAAACAGGTGTACTAGAAATGGCATGCTTTGGATACCCAATAAGGGAACAGTGTGGCCGATGGCGGCTAATTGCAGCAATCTCACCAGATTTTGTGTTCCATCACACCGATGGTACTCGGATAGTAAATCAGACACTGTCAGAATCAGATTTCGGATGAGAATTTGGCCTGATGGAACAGCTCTTTCAGGAGTGTGACCAATGAGACAATAGTAAGACATTATCAAGAAATCAAGGGTATATGAATTAGTACTAATGCTTCGGCAATCCCTCTGCCCAAACCATTAACTTATCAAAACTAATAGCTCTCCACGCATATAGCTGAACTGGTATGTCTTATCTTTCTCACTTTATAAGTACTGACTAAATGCGATGATGTTTGAGTGATCAAAATGTCTTCATAGTGGTTTCTGCCTTTCAGTTCACTTGCGTATCCGTGAGGCGAACCCAAAAGACCCGCGCACGCTGTACCAGCCCAAGTCAGGGATCACATACTGGCAGGTGGAGCTTGCCTCCAGCATCCTTGATGGGAACACTATTCATTGGGAAGGGTCAGTTCGCTTCAGACACATGACAACACGACGTTACCTAGCCTTCGCTGAGAACTTCTCCATCTTTCTGACGAATGATGGATTGGATGCAAAAACCGTCTTCAAGATCCACTCTCTATCACAGGTTGTAGAAAATTTACTAAGGGGATTATTGAAAATCAAGTGGTAAAGGAAATGCTTCAGTATTACGTACAAGCTGTTTCTGCTATTCCATTGCCGATATCCTTACAATGGGAATATATACAATTATCATATGGCTGACTGTAAATGTTTCAGATTTGCTGGCCAGTTGTACAGATTCACTGCGGTGTTCGTACCTCATATGATCATACTCCCATTAAATATCTTGAGTAGTAAAATGTTGTTTCAACTTATATATCCAGGTGTATGATAATAAGTGGATGAGGGAAGACAATAAAATCCGTTCCTTTTTATTGTTAGCTTCTGACAGGCAAATACACTATTTTCAGAGACCAGAGGCTGCAATGGTTAAGTTGGAAAGCAACATCAGGATCCAACATGTAGTGACAGGATGTTGGCTACACGCCCCTGTAGGTAGGAAACTATCATTATCTTAAGGTCGGGTTCCACCGGGTAATAAAATCCCGCAACCAGACGGCTAGCCGCTGTCCACTTGTGGAATGTGGTGGTGGGTCATGGTGGGGGACACAGGCGCCCGATAACTTGTTGATGGATAGGCTGTTTTCTGAGAATCGGGTGACTCCCCGACCTCGCTGCGAGGTCGGCCAGCCAGCAGAAATAGGTGGAGCACCACTCTCCAACATGGAACGTTGTCGCACCAGATGACTAGATGAAGGCTGATAGGAGACTGTTAGCACCAAGTTTGGTGGAACCAACCCTTTACTATATATCAAGCATCAGTCCCCTATACACATCAAGTACCACTCCACTATGCACACCCACCATCATCTGTGTCTGTCTAATATATGTACAAGTGTAATATGTATATGGTAATGGGTTGTGTAATATGTGAAACTATGGTTATGGTGACAATACGGGATAGATTTATGAGTTGTCTCCGATAAATGTGTTTGGAATGTGCTTCGTAACTCGCGAAGTGAAGCGGTCCGCCATTTTTCAAATCTTGCGCCTAGAATTCTGTTGTCGGCCTCTTGGCCAATCAGATTGCTTAATTTTTTCAAAGCTTGCAGTCTGTCACCCAAAGCGTGCAGTCTGTCACCCAAAGCGTGCAGTCTGTCACCCAAAGCGTGCAGTCTGTCACTATCCAAGGTAACCAGTACAAAGATTCATGGTGTACAGTGCATTCTGTGTACGATAACTGTACCCCTAGGAGCAGTACGTATTTACACTGAGTTAGTGCATAGGTATATAATAATGTGCTTTACTATTTGTCATAATATAAATGTATATGAGTAACTGTAATATAAGCTTATGTTATCCTGCTGTATTGCATGAAGATACATGCAAACTATCAGAAACCAATGATGTGACGATGTCAACTTACCTGCGTATATGAACCGATACTAATGATAAAGAAAAAAACAGTCCCCTATACAAATAAAGCACCATTCACCTATACACATCAAGCATCAGATGTATGTATCATATAATATTTTTGTGTCTGTGCACAACGGTAATGGTATACTCAGTCTATGTAACATGTATCGTTTCTCGATGGGACTCATATGGTATTGAACTAACCAATTTTTCGGTATTGATGGAGACTCAAAACCACAAGAACTCTCAGCAGTCTAATCGAAAACTCATTCCTCCCTGAATGAAATGCATGCTCCGCAAGTCTGTCAGCATCAATGTCTATGTAGTAGACGGGACTGGATACCACTCCATGGATCCTATGAACTCCTCATCGCCTGATAATAGCATCTTTTCTAAAGAATATCAGACCCCTATAAACATCGACCATAAGTCCCCTATACACTACAACCATCAGCCCTTTCTACACATCAACCATTACAGTCCCCTATGCACATCAATCCTGAGTCCCCTATACACATCAATCCTGAGTGCCCTATACACATCAATCCTGAGTCCCCTATGCATATCAATCCTGAGTCCCCTATACACATCAAGCATCACGGTCCATCATACACATCAACAATCAGTCACCTTTACACATCAACCATTAGTACTTTATACACATCAATCATCAGTCCCCTGTACATATGAGGTAACAGTTCAATTAGTATAGAAAACCTTATTCTATAATTATAAGAATTATGTCCTACGATTGTTTAAATATAGAAAGAAACTAAAACAGAGCACTATTAGTTTCCTACACACATCAACCCTCAATCCCCTATACACATCAACTATCACAATCCCCTACACACAACTACTGCAGTTCCCTATACACATAAAGTACCAGTCCCCTATAAACATCAACCCTCAATCCCCTATACACATCAACCCTCAATCCTCTATACACATCAAGCCTCAATCCCCTATACACATTAACTATCAGGGCCCCCTATACACATAATTTACGAATGGACACAAATATTGTTTGCGCAAAAGAAACTTTTATTTTATATTTATATCGTTTCTTAGAACATACCGCTTATACTGATTTGTAATAAAAAGTTTACAACACTTCATAGTCAATACACCATCAAATTCATAAGAACTCATATACTTTGGGATGGTGGGTGGGGAATCGTACTGCATCTCTTGCGGTTGAGAGAAAGTGCTGACTCAGACCTGTAGACTGGTGTACTTATACTCAGGTACTTGCTTACCTCTGCAAAACAGATGCGGAGGGTTTAGCGAGATACCTAATTAATGAAAGTTGCCTCGTGAATATTTGAGGCGCCGCCCACTAGTAATTACAATCCCTCAGTCAAACTATGCACATCAACCATCAACCCAATGACTTAGCCCACTACTTTTTGTCCTACAGATTTACACTACTTTAAGATGAACCACCAGACAGCAAGTGATGAGATGGACAGCATCAGGTGGGACTTTGCGGACCTTCTCCAGGTGGGTATTCATACTGTTGTACAGGTGTACCTGCCTAGCCGATGAAGTCTGTAAGGCCTGATCATAGAAAACTACAAAAGAGAACTACTACGAACAGGTTTCGCACTGTAAGGTCTTATCGGTGCACCCCTCTCATAAGATCTCACACTCTCTAATGGTATTCTACAAGGTACTCACTACGCTCTATGGGAGAAGAATTCTTAACGAACTAGGCTTAGAGCCTAAGAATCCACTGGCCTGCCTCCCGTGCTAAACATGTACATCAATGCAACCCAAAGATTCCTATAATCTCAATGATGCCACCTAGCGGGAATACTGTGTACCTGGTGCCCTAGTGGCTTTATTTGGGAATACAGAATACCATTTAGAGATTGTGAGAACTTATGAGAGGGGTGCACCAAAGAGGACTACAATACCTTATCATATAAAATAGCACAGTTAGGCCTGACCATACAGGATGAGAATATGCTCCCATATAACACAGTACAGTAAGGATTGGGGACTACAATATTTTCTCATATGACAAGTACAGTGCAATTAGAACTGACCATACAGGACTTCAATGTGTTCTCATGTAACAAAACACAGCACTGACCAAAGAGGACTACAATACATTCTCCATAGTTAGGACTGACCATACAGGACTAGAATATGCTCTTATATAACAAGAACCACACAATTGGAAGTGGTCATAGAGCACTACAATATGTTCCCATATAACACAGCACATTTAGGACTGACCAAAGAGAACCATAATTTCTAATGGGTACTGGAATGGACATGGGGATAGACTGTAAATCGACAACTTCGTGGTTGCTTAAAAGGGCGTTTATAATCATTTTAAAGCTATATCGGACAATTTGGCTTGAACATTAAAACCCATGTCAATTTCCAGAAAATTTAAAATGATGATCTCCAAGTGTTGTGGAACATTTCTTTTCATATAGCAAAACCCTTGTCATTTTCCTCAAACTTTTCCAGAATATTTTAGATGTATAGTGCTACACATTTTGGTTTCAAAATTCATAGGTAACCGTGCTTGTTTTTTGTTGTTGTCACAGAATTGCTTCTAATTAATTTTTCCGTAGTTTTTAAGTAAGTATATATTTTTTTTATTTCCACTTTTTCGCTTAGGTGGCTGGATCACCATAAATCAGTGTAAAACTGTTAATGACATCCTACTTGTTCTCTCTCCCTCAGGCATCAGTGAGTCCTCACCAACAGTACCAGGATGCATTCGCCATTCAGAAGGTCTCCGAAAAAGAATGGCGTAACTTCAACTACGTTGCCGGCATCATCCCCTTCATAGATGACCTCATTGTCAAGGTGATCTTATTCATATGGTTTTAGAGGTGTTTAAACTTCATAGATGACTTCATAGTCTTATTTACATGGTTTTGGTGGAGTTTAACCTTCATAGCTGACCTCATTGTCAATATGATCTTTTTTACCTAGTCTTAGAGGTGTTTAACCTTAATAGATGACCTCATTGTCAAGGTGATCTTATTGACATGGTTTTAGAGGTGTTTAACCTTCATAGATGACTTCAATCTCAATATGATCTTTTTACCTAGTCTTAGAGGTGTTTAACCTTAATAGATGACCTCATTGTCAAGGTGATCTTATTTACATGGTTCTAGTGGAGCTTAACCTTCATAGCTGACCTCATTCTCAAGATAATCTTATTTACATAATCTTAGTGGTGTTTAACCTACATAGATGACCGCATTGTCAAGGTAATCTTATTTACATGATTTTAGTGGAGTTTAACTTCCAAAGTCGACCTCATTGTCAAGGTACTCTTATTTACATGGTTTTAGTGGTGTTCAACCTTCATAGATGACCTCATTGTCAAGGTTATTCACTAACTGTTCTACTCATGTTTTAGTGTTGTTTGACCCTCATAAAAATACTTCATTGACAAGGTGATCTTACTTATATGGCTTTAATGGAGTTTGACCTTCATAGATGACCTCCTTGTCAAGGTGATTTTATCTACATGATTTTAGAGGTTTGATCCTTGATAAACGACCTCATTGTCAAGGTTATTTTATCTACATGGCTTTAGAGGTGTTCAACCTTCATAAATGACGTAATTTTCAAAGTGATCTTATCTACTTAGTGTTTTACTCATATTTCAGAGCTGTTTGACCATTTCTAGAGTGCGTCACTGTCAAGGTGATCATATTTTAGAGGGTCAGCTGTCGTCAACCTGATATGTGGTTGACACATTTATACCTGACAATTTAGAATTTGTAAAACCAATCCCATTATTCAATATCTGAATTTACTATATACCTATGCCGTATATAGTGTAAATACCCACCGTTTCGGCATATAAAGTAATTTGAATATACGAGACTTCAAGTCCGTATAATAGTGTACGGACCGCCTGGTAGAGACGTTGTCAAGTGTACGGACTTGAAAAATGAACACGTTGCTACGTGAAACGACCACGTTAAAATACTGTAATCCTATTGGTTAATAGATGCCACACCCACCTTCAGGCTCTGCAGTGCGTTGGAGATACGCTTAGTGAGAAGCCACTTATAATCCACGAGTCGATACAATATTAGTTCCAATAAAACTTGCAGATGGCGCCACCCGTAAATGGTCAATACACTCTCCTAACATAGATTTAACAACTTAACTATATAACGTTAACTATGCTATGGTGAAGATTGAAATCCAAATCAATCACTCTCCAAACATATTCAATAACGTTAATAACTACTAGATATGCAGTAGGAAATGCGTGACGTCACACATTTATGTCACACATTTACATCACGAAATAAGAAAAGTAAACAGTACCAGAGTGTATTGACTTTCCGTACGAGGGGGCGGGTCCCAATAGACTCTTGAAAAGGTGATTTTCGCCTATATTTACGGTAGTAGTTAAATAGATTTGGGTATATAGTAAATATATAATGTCCTACCATGCTTGTACAAGTCACAGAACGAGATGACAATTTACGGTTTGTACGGAACTCAGCGTAAACGCCTCGTTCCGTACAAACCGTAAATTGTCATCTCGTTCTGTGACTTGTACAGCATGGTCAGGACGTTCTATATAAGTACCGACTAGTTCCTTTGTTTTCATAATATAAGGCAGTGATACACCTGTGTAATGGACTGAATATTGAACCTGCCTAGACAACAACTTAATCTACAATCTACAATCATAAATCGGCTGTTGAAAAAGGGATTAAGATCTGGGTTGTGGACCCGCAATCCCAGTTTCTCCTCAGGACTACAATTTTGCCTTCCATCTTTTGCATTTCTCTTCTTCTTAAACAACAATTATACTATGGTTTAAAACATGTTCCTCCAGAGGCAAAATCCGGAGTACCTTCTGACTCTTCAGCAAACAGTATCCATCGCAACAGTAAGTTTTATCACATTCTATCTATTCTTCTAAATTTAACCTTTGTGTACCATGAATATTTTCATTCATTTCACAATAATTGTGTGATCTTTGGTTTTATTTTTTGTAACGGATAGTATCAAATAGTACAGGTCACTGCTACATATCATCGCTGTCATAAATGTTTTCAGATTAGTCTGTAAATATCTAATTTTATCTAGTTCAATGAAAAGGATTTTCAGAGTATTGTAGTAATATTCCGAGCGAAGACGATTGAATATATGTTTCCCACACTCCAGATACATGACATTCATTCTCCTCTTTCTCCAGACTCTCAGGGACTTGAAGAACTTCTTGGAGGAACCCGGAGAACGCAGGAAAGATCGCCAGAAGCTGTTGCGGAACCTGTGTGTAAGTTTCTGTCTGTAATGGCTAGTTCACACTGCCCATTTATAGGTACATAGGTACGCCAAGTCTGAGACTGGGCGTACCCTCAGGTTCGCACCAAGTACACCCATTCTCAGACTGGAGGTACCTCATGTACGCCCTGTCGCAAGCTTTTTTTAATATTGAACATGTTTGATATTTTGCACTGCTAGTCTGAGACTGGACGTACCTATGTACCTAAAACCCCAAGCTATCCAATCGCAAGGAAATGCAGTTCCAGGCCAGTTCACACTGTGTGAGAGGGGGGGATTGCGAGTAGGCACTGCCAGTTGCAAGCGCAGAAGCACAAGGAATGCAGCGCACAGTGTGAACTGCATTTCCTTGTGACTGGAGGCACATGCAGTTCGACCAGTCGCAACGAAGCTCGGCCCTGTTGAATAATCTACGGTCCTACATGTAGATGCTTTTCTGTATGCCATAGATAGCCAGGAATAATGTGGGTCAACTTTATTCAACACTTATATTCAAGACCTTATGGATGTCTGATGCTGTCTTAGCAAACAAACTTAAATATTATCAAACGATAACCCCTGTGCAAAGGTACAGATAAGTGTCTTTATGTAAGATTCTAGATTATTCAACGGGCACTGGAAGTTCAGGAACCTCCGGTCGTGGGGTCCAGTATTTTTTTTATTCTTTTATTTTATTCAGTTGAACAAAAGTGGATACAACACATTCATCCTTATATGGACGCTCTTCCATGAACCATCCAGAACAAGACAAAACATGGTGTTGCATGATGCAACAAGTGTGTCGAGTTTTAAACAACATACTCTCAAAACTGTTCGCAGCATGTTTAGTTGCAATATTGTCAGCAGGCTTTGACAGCATAGGTCATTTGACTCTATGCGTTAAAGTTTGTATCAACGTCCATTTTCATTTACAGTTTGCAATCATTATCAGTTACTGAGAGTAAAAAATGTGTGTAAGTTTCTGTCTGTTAGCTGCTTCAGAGTGAAGAGAGGGAATGCATGTGTGGGTTTCTGTCTGTAAGCTGCCCCAGGGTGAGGAGTGAGAATGGACACGTGTAAGTTTCTGTCTGGAAGCTGCCTCAGGGTGAAGAGAGGAAAAGGATGTGTGTAAGTCTCTACCGGAGGGTGAGGAGAGAGAACGGACATGAATACATTTCTGTCTCTAAGCTGCCTCAAAGTGAGGAGAGAGAATGGATGTGTAGGTTTCCGACTGTATTATGTCCACCTCAGGGTTAGGAAAGAAAATGGATGCGTGTGTGTTTCCGTCTGCAAGCTGCCTCAGGGTGAGGAGAGAAGTTGCGAATTACAGAACCTTGAGCCAAACCTTGAGCACTAAGGGCGAGTCCAATGAAGCGATTAGAAAATGCGGGAAGGTCACATTTGGTCACCTAAATGCTTAGAATCTATATTATATAGTTACCTAGTCCTCTAGTGTATTTTGTTGTTGTTGTTTATTTCAACCAGTTCTACCGGTTTGAGTAGATCGCTGTATCATAGCATCGTACTCATTTTCATTAATCGTGACCAACCAGGTTGTCTTCATTTGTTCTTGTGTAGCCCAAATATAATGCAGGCTGCATCAGCAATGTATCACATTAACTCACTGGAAGAACTGTTGTTTATAACAGAAGTGAAATAAAGGCTTTAAAAAGAAAAAAGGTTTCTGTCTCTAAGCTGCCTCAGGTTGAGGAGATATAATGGACCTGTTGCTCCTTCATTCCCCATCAATATTTAAAACCAAAACTGAAATATCAAAAGTAAAATGAATAATCACAAATTGACGGATCTCTTAAACATGATTTATCTTCCCCCAGCCATAACACAAAAATCCATTGTAGAAGGTGAATTTAAAACTTGCATTATTTAATTTGCCTCCAGGCACCCGATGCCATGGTGCGACTGTTGACAAGTCCGGTTTTACCTGATAGCAAGGACAAGGAACTGCTCCATGAGGTAAGCATTGTAAAGGTCTGCTCTGTGAGGCAATACTTATAAGGGTCTGCTTCATGAGGTAAGCATTGTAAAGGTCTGCTCTATGAGGCAATAATTTTAAGGGTCTGCTTCTTGAGGTAAGCATTGTAAAGGTCTGCTCTATGAGGCAATAATTTTAAGGGTCTGCTTCATGAGGTAAGCATTAGAAAGGTCTGGTCTATGAGGCAATAATTTTAAGGGTCTGCTTCATGAGGTAAGCATTAGAAAGGTCTGGTCTATGAGGCAATAATTATAAGAGTCTGCTTCATGAGGTAAGCATTAGAAAGGTCTGGGACCCGTTTCAATAGGCTGTAGGACGTCCGTTATTGGGTCTAGTGACACAATAGCGGCACTTCGCGTTTCAGTAATTAAGGGACAACCGTTTCTGCGACATAGGGTAGCAGACAGGCCAAATAGTGGCTTGTACCATTTTAGAAGACTGTTGTCCGGTCACTAAAAGGGTCACTATAGTGTCTATAATAGTGGGAGGGTATACGGAGATCAGCCCATCCAAGACAACGATATTCGCGTTTGAATTTCGTCATAGCAAACGCTGCTCTGGTGGCCAGTGTAGAATTACTCAAGCGCAATCACTAATTTATGATGCGACCTTCACCTTGAAAGAACTTGTTCCCGATAGCACTAACACCATCCATTGTCAGGCCCAGGGAGCAATGTCACTATGTCACCAACAGTGAATGGACACACCAGCCCTACAGTGACATGCCTTATGAAATGAGACTTATATTTTGTCACTATTCATGTCACTAGTCATGTCACTAAGTGGCTTAGTGACCATTCTATTGAAATGGGTCCCTGGTCTATGCAGTAAGCATGATAAGGATATTCTCTCTGAGGCAAGCATTATGAGGGTCTGCTCTGTGAGGTAAGCATTACAAGGGTCTGCTTCATGAGGTAAGTATTATAAGGATCTGCTCTCTGAGGCAAGCATTATGAGGGTCTGCTCTGTGAGGTAAGTATTATAAGGATCTGCTCTCTGAGGCAAGCATTATGAGGGTCTGCTCTGTGAGGTAAGTATTATAAGGATCTGCTCTATGAGGCAAGCATTATTAGGGTCTTCTCTGTGAGGTAGGTATGAATAAGGGTCTGCTCTTACGAGGTAATGCTAAATCTGTTCTGACTTTGTTCACATAATGAAGGCCTGTAGACCTATATGGCGCATGGAGCCCTCTCGTGCTGGATAAACGATGGTGTCGGGAGGGATTCTGTGCTGGACGTTTAACTCAACAGGACGTTTCACTCAAATGAATGAGTTGGGCCAGTCAGTAGAGGCATGCGATACAATTTAAAGTCATACAATTTTCAATATTGTCAATTATCATTTAAAAATGGTTTCTTGTGATTTATTTCATTAACAAATAGGCAAAATCCTATATTAAATAGTTTGCCCGAACACAAGAGGGTAAACCATTTCTTTGATTTATAGAGAAAATTACAAACAAATGTGATGTTCTTCAATTCTATAAAAGAAAAGGACTGTGACCTAAAGATTTTAGTACTAAGGCCCGGCGTCCACCTACTACAATAGAAATTTAGACCTTCCGATATGGCTCCGATACAAAAAGTCAATATTATAGACCATATCTGAGCCATATCGTAGTATGTGGACGCCGGGCCTTATGTATTCACATCAGAAAACTAAGCAAACAAGACCTTTTCTCTGTATTTCTAGGTGTTCCGCCAGTTTTACGAAGTGTTCTACATCTACACCAAAGGTCGCAGTAAGAAGAATGCGCTCTATGCTGCTAAGTACCTGCCCTTCTTTCTGCGGCAGCTCTCTATCGAGGTGAGTCATGATGAAAACAACTAATATAACCACGTTTAACGTACCTGTATATCTACCTAGAAAGTGTCCATAGAAAACACATGGTGAGTGTGTACCACCATACCCGGAGCATTATATCCACCTAATACAGAGTGTCCATAGAAAAAACAGGGAATGTGTATCACCATACTAAGAACATACAGATATATCCACCTAATACAATGTGCCCATAAAATACAAAGTGTCCAACCTAACAGTGTGGCAAAAGGCTCGTATGTCATTTTACCCTGTCCAAGTGTGGACTGACCATAAAAGCCTGTTCTTTATTCTAAAATATCAAAATATAAAAGGTTTTGAATTCTGCTTTGTTGAGGTAACAATGTTTTGCTCTGTTAAATTTGTATAACACTGCAAAACTCAATTGATCTCTGTTCCGACACCGCATGGAAAACCACTCGAACATGCTACCTTTCAAGATTTACTTTTTAGAAACAATTTTGCCACGCTATCGATTGTACAAACCTTTAGGGATTTACTGCATGTTGTAATACTGTACGTACCACAAAGTGATTCTGTATTCCAATCTCGGCAAGGAATGGCCAAGACATGTAAACCAATGATAGCGATTAAGAATTAGCTGGAACCGCTGGAAGATAGGGATCATACTCTCCCTAAGCATATCCCCCAGATTGAATAAAAACCAAACTAATATGAGAAGTGTGTTTCCAAATTTGTAGGATGAAAGGGAGATCAAACTATATAATTGCACCATATAAGGGTGACTAAACATTTGTGCAGAGTTGTGCAGTCATACTCGGTCTCTCAACACGCCTCGTCACTCGATTGTAATATGGGAAGTGTGACTGCATGATTGTTCTCGTCTACTGCAGGGCGAGGTGGGCCTGGAGTGCTGCAAGATGCTGATAGAACTGATTCGTGACAACAGGCGCATCGTGGACCGCATCACGCCACAGAACATCATGACTATCATCGACCTCTTCCAGGCTCGCCAGGTAACAATCCCCACATGCTTAGAGCCATCTGGTAATCTGTCAGATAGGTAAACTACCACTTGATGTCTCGTAATTAATCGGATAGGTTAACCATCATTTGATGTCTGGTAACTGGACAGATAGGGAAACCACTATTAGATGTCTGGTACTCAGGCAGATAGGCAAACCACCATTAGAAATCGGGTAGTCTGTCAAGCAGGCAAATCCCCACTTGATGCTTCGTATTCGGTCAGATAGCCAAACCCCTACTTGGTAGGTTATAATCAGTCAGATAGGGACATCATCACTTGATGTTTGGTACTCAGACAGATAGGAAAATTACAACTTGATGTATGGTAATCAGTCAGATAAGCAAACCCCAACCCATTGACCTGCCCTCCTATTGACCTGCCCCCCATCAACCTGCCCACCCATCCAGCTATCCACCCATCCACGTCCAGTTATAAACCCATTGACCTGCCTGCACCTCCAGCTATCCACCCATTGACCTGCCCACACGTCCAGCTATCCACCCATTGACCTGCCCACACGTCCAGTTATCCACCCATTGACCTGCCCAAACGTCCAGCTATCCACCCATTGACCTGCCCACATGTCCAGCTATCCACCCATTGACCTGCCCACACGTCCAGCTATCCACCCATTGACCTGCCCACACGTCCAGCTATCCACCCATTGACCTGCCCACACGTCCAGCTATCCACCCATTGACCTGCCCACACGTCCAGCTATCCACCCATTGACCTGCCCACACGTCCAGCTATCCACCCATTGACCTGCCCACACGTCCAGCTATCCACCCATTGACCTGCCCACACGTCCAACTATCCACCCATTGACCTGCCCACACCTCCAGCTATCCACCCATTGACCTGCCCACACGTCCAGCTATCCACCCATTGACCTGCCCACACGTCCAGCTATCCACCCATTGACCTGCCCACACGTCCAGCTATCCACCCATTGACCTGCCCACACGTCCAACTATCCACCCATTGACCTGCCCACATGTCCAGCTATCCACCCATTGACCTGCCCACACCTCCAGCTATCCACCCATTGACCTGCCCACACCTCCAGCTATCCACCCATTGACCTGCCCACACCTCCAGCTATCCACCCATTGACCTGCCCACAGTCCAGCTATCCACCCATTGACCTGCCCACACAGTCAGCTATCCACCCATTGACCTGCCCACACGTCCAGCTATCCACCCGTTGACCTGCCCACACGTCCAACTATCCAACATTAGGCCTAGACAGACATCAACAGCGACACCAACAGTGCAAGCAACAGCGGAAAAAGACTAGCAAATATCCGAAGATCGAAGTGGCCAATCTCCTTGATAATTGGAACGATTATAGATTATATGTATACCCATCTCGTATTGAAGTGTCATTGCTTAATTCCTACGAGAAGTGAGTGACACTCCATATGTCATCGACTGCAATCTTGTGATCTGTCCGTATGGTGTCACAGATGTCATCTAGACATGTCACGAAACTACTGAAACAGGTCCCAGCATATACATTTGTAGACCTGCCCACCCATCCACCTGCCCACCTGACAACCTGACAACCCGTCCACCTGCCCACCAGCCCACCAGTCCACCTGCCCACCTGTCCACCTGCCCACCCATCCACTTAACCTTCCCTCCCATCAACATAAGCTGCCCACTCAACAACCTAACCTGCTGACTACTGATTAAACTGTCTCTTTCTATAATATCTCAACCACTCATTTAACTGTCTCTTCAAAAAATCATTTAAACGCCTCTTTCGTCAACATCTTGACAACTCATTTAAACCTCCAATCAACAACTCATTATACGCCTTGTTCTATGACAGCTCAACAACTCATCTAACCATCTTTTCTATGACATCAAAACAGCGAAATATCTGATCGCCCAAAGGGAACTGTTTGCTGTATTTCTCCGTTTAAGACAAAAAATCTGCTCCTTGTTCATTTACAGCATCATCTATAAAGCTCATTAAAGTCATGCTTCCTGTTCTTCATTTAAGGGTTCATATTTTTTGTCGTATTTGGGGGTGTAGTAATTATATGGAACGTCCTGACCATGCTGTACAAGCTACAAAACGAGATGGCAATGTACGGTTTATACGGAACGAGGCATTTACGCTGAGTTCCGTACAAACCGTAAATTGTTATTGAGTTTTGTAGCTTGTACAATCATGGTAGGTCGTTCTATATTTACTATATACTAGAAAATGATAAAAAAAAATTATTGATTTAGTTTAGCCTAACAATAATTTAGTCAACGTGTATGGGGAATTATTCCATATTTTCCCGTATGGAACACTGTTCCGTACAGTATGTTTACGTTATATGGCGAAACGGTGCGTATTTACAGTATATACTGCATGGGTATATAGTAATGCTTGTTAACGTTATGTTTACTGTTGTTTATTTACAGCATTACCTTTACCTGGTCCTCCTCGGAGTGCTGAGTGTGTGCGAAGACATCGCCATGACAGAGAACCAGACGCAGATTGCCGAAGAGCTTCTCTTGCAGCAGAGGGTAGTACTCGTGACTTATCAGGTTTTCTAGAATGTGATACTTTAAGTGATATTCATGAATGGGGATCTTTTAGCTGGTCAGGGAGAAGATTATTGATTCCCTAAGTTGATATCAAAATGACCAGATGATATTCCATTCTTTCTTTCATATTTAGTACATGTCAAATGGTCCAAACCTGGCATGACTTACATTACAAACCGTTGAATCTCGTTGCTAGGAATACCTGGGGCTGCACACTTCTGACTCTTATTGCTAGGTATACCTTGGATAGTAAACATTGATGTGGTTTCTTTTTGCTAGGGGTACCTGAAGTGTAAATATTGACTCAATTTCTTCCTACTAGGAGTACCTGGGGTGTAAGCCTTGACTCAGTCTCTTGTTGCTAGGAGGACCTGAGGTGTAAACATTGACTCAGCCAATTGTTGCTAGGAGTACCTGGGGTGTAAACATTGACTCAGCCAATTGTTGCTAGGAGTACCTTGGTTGTAAACATTGACTCAGTCTCTTGCTATTAGGGGTACCTTGGGTGTAAACATTGACTCAGTATCTTGTTGCTAGGAGTACCTGGGGTGCAAACATTTACTCAGTCTCTTGTTATTAGGAGTATATGAGGTGCAAACATTGATCAGTCTCTTGTTATTAGGAGTACCTGAGGTGAAAACATTGATCAGTCTCTTGTTGCTAGGAGTACCTTGGCTGTAAACATTGACTCAGTCTCTTGATATTAGGGGTACCTTGGGTGTAAACATTGACTCAGTCTCTTGTTGCTAGGAGTATCTGGGGTGCAAACATTGACTCAGTCTCTTGTTATTAGGAGTATATGAGGTGCAAACATTGATCAGTCTCTTGTTACTAGGAGTATCTGGGGTGCAAACATTGACTCAGTCTCTTGTTACTAGGAGTACTTAGGGTGCAAACATTGACTTAGTCTCTTGTTACTAGGTGTACCTGAGGTGCAAACATTGATCAGTCTCTTGTTACTAGGAGTACCTGGGTTGCAAACATTGACTCAGTCTCTTGTTACTAGGAGTACATGAGGTGCAAACATTGATCAGTCTCTTGTTACTAGGAGTACCTGTACCACCTCGAGCTGGGACAAGACATTGGGCTGCTGAAGGACAACATCTACGTGTCAATGGACAACAGGAAGACGTGGATGACGCTGCACAGCATGTCCTACGTGAGTGACCATCACCTCTCTGATTCCTGATGTTATTAGTGTCTCATGAAATGCATTGTGTCATATGTAACTAGTGTCTAACGTAATGTAACATGTTATAAATATATAACTAAGATTTAACGTATTGCAATGTGCCATAGCTAACAAGTGTGTAGCGTTATATAATGTGTCATACATAACTAGTGGCTAACATAGTGTACTATAGAGGAAACTTATGAAAGTTTAGGATCAGAGCCTGATCTGCTCGATTTAAATCAGGTAGTAATTCAAAAGGAGAAGCAGCATGAATTACGAAGCGATTCAAAGGAGATAGGATCGAGCTCTAAACATAAACTTGAATAGGTTTCTGAATTTATCTCACCATTCACATTGACTAATTGGCTAATATCAGCAACATAATCGGCATTGAGTATTTTTTCTAAATACTCATTGGGCATTGGATACGGGTTCCCAATGTAAACAACAACAGACGATGGACAGGCGTCTCTGAAAACAACTAAACTTCCTAATCCTACATACACGTCAACATTTCGTAATCCAAGAGACTGACCTGTCTTCTCAGAAAATCATGTTTATTGTTATTTCATTTCTTTTGTTATCAGAAAAGCAATGCCAACTACAGCGAACAACGATTCATGTTCCTGAACCACCAACTGCAGCTGTACAAACTGCTGTGTTACGTAAGTGCGCGGTTTAAGTGTTTCTTAGAAGATGAGATAAATCTCAATGTTCTTCATGATAGCAACTAGCGACCTTACTTTGTGGATATCCTGTATCAAGAGAAAACGTGGTTATTGAGCCCCAAGGGATGACCGTCCGAGCCTTTTTGTGATACATGAAATATGTACCGATGTTGGTGGCGCAGGGACGTAGTTATGTTACGTAAGGCCTAGAATGACATCCTTACGGTTCACTAAGTTTTCTTATTATTATCTTTATAAAAATATAATAAAACCCCATTTTATTCACTTGTTAAATCATCAACTCATAGCTCATTCATTATATAACAGTGAGGCCAAAGATTATTTATACTGTACCTCTAATAGACGCTAGTATTTCCTAGACATCCTATCTTAGGAATATAAAGATAACGACATAATACCTTTGTAAATAAATTATTTATATCTTGCCTCCCCATTCATTAGATGGCCGGCTAATTATGTACGTCACATAGTGACGTATTTTTACAAATTCTGCATGGGGAGTAGCAGGCGGTAAGCCTAGATAATGATAACATTGATTGCATATAAAATAGAATATTTTCAGCATTGTGTGAGTTTGGAAGATTATAAGTATTATTCTCTGTCAATGTAATATGGTAAATAAATTCATACAGGGCAGGAACGAGGAGGCCAATGAGATCATCACACGCAACAGGGAGTTCTGCTCGTGGGAAGTCGCCTACACCGGTCTCACATCTGAGCTACTCCCATTCAGCATGCGCGCCTTATTCTGTGACCTGCTCATAGGTAGGTTCAGGGTCTACTCTGTATCTACATACGGTTACTTGCTTATTGGTAATTTCACGCTGTACTATATATCTACATACGGTTACCTGCTCATAGGTACGTTCACACTGTACTATGTATCTACATACTGTGACCTGCTCATAGGTAAGTTCACACTCTACTAAGTATTTACATATTGTGACCTGCTCATAGGTTAGTTCATGCTCTACTGAGTATCTACATACAGTGACCTACTCATAGGTAAGTTCACCCTCTACTATGTATCTATATACTGTGACCTAATTATTGGCACGATCACACTCTGTTATATCTATATATATATATATATATATATATATATATATATATATATATATATATATATCTTGCAACGTCATTATCGGTAAGTTCAACCTCTTTTAGATATCTACATTCTGTGACCTAGTCATTGTTAAATTCACTCTCTATTAGATATTTACCTTCTATGACCTGCTCCGCGGTGAGTTCACATACTATCATAAATCTACATCCTGTGACCTGGTCATCAGTATTTTAACCCTTTAAAGGCGGGGGTCTGTGGCAGAGCCCTATTGGTTGGGGCGGGTACTTTGGACTGGTATAACCATAGGGGACGGGCCGATTTTTGTCTAAACCCATATTCCATTGTTTGATCACGTGATATGATACATCATTCTTATTTATATTATTTGGTTTACCAAATAATATTAAATACTATATCATAGGTATATTCTCTGAAAGTTTCAGATGCATTGATCAATTATTTCTTCATAAAACAATGAAATGTTAAATATTACTAAATTTCATAAATAATGCCTCAAGGCATTATCCGGTCTCCGCGGGGGAATGCCTCAAGGCATTATCCGGTCTATGCTGGGGAATGCCTCAAGGCATTATCCGCCTTGAAAGGGTTAACGCTCTATCAAATATCTACATCCTGTGACTTGCTCATTGGTAAGTTCACGTTCCTGCTCATTAGTAAGCTCACACTCCTGCTCATTGGTAAGTTCATGCTCTATTTTAAATTTTATCTCATTATACCTATGACCTGGTCATAGGTCAGTTCAAGCTCTATTACATATCTGTAGTCTGTGACATGGCCATTGGTAAGCTCACGCTCTATCATATATCTACATCCTGTTACTTGATGAGCCCATTCCCTGAATCTACATTCTCTTAGTGTAATTTGAGAATCTACAAATCCTGACATACTCATGTCATGTAAAGTTATCAACTTTATCTCACCCCTAGTGCAAGTTTAGCCATAGGAATAATGTTAAAAAAGACACTCAACGATCAGCCCGGTAAGGTGACAACATTATGCCTTGGTTGTGGCTTAGTGAATATAAGATGATGTCATAGGCGATTGACCAATCAGCAGCCAGGATTTCAGAGAGAAAACAAGACAAGAGATTTGAACGTTCCTAACAGTGAAAGGGGTGAGATAAATTCAGAACTGCACTTGAATCGTAGAATAAACAATACCCCACTCGTTTGTCACTCAGCTTCACCTCAATGACGATTGCGGCCCATCGTGGAGTATTGTGTATTTAAACGATTCTCGATTCAGTTCTAAAAATCTTCTTATATAATAATGCCTCACATATTGTCACTTACACCCGCGACTCATTGTCCTCTCGATCTCATGGAGAAACTCATGGAGAAACTCATGGAAATATCATCTTTCAGAGCTCTTCATTGATGTAGGAGAGAACCATTCCATCATCACAGTGACGTCCAACAACTTCGTCTATGATGAGATCGACATTCACAACTTTGGCCAGGCGGCGGCCGACGCAGTGAGTCACCCCTTCGTTTTGCTTAAGCCCAATGCCCATCTACCGATTACGGAACATTCATGTACCTTTGGCGGCGACAAACGGACGGTAATTTGTCTCACCAAAGGCATCCTAACGGAGTCGGCCGTAGTCGGTAGATGTATGACAGCTAGGCAAGGGTGAGCCACCGATTAGTAGACAGATTTGCTTAGGACTAATATCCACCACCCCATCTTCTCAATGTCTGCCCGTCTAGCGAAGAGTTACGTAATTTGCCTGCGACAAGTCAACCGACTTCTATACGATTTGGGAACTAATCTCTCAACCCTGAATCGGTAGATGGGCATCAGGCTTTAAAGCCATTAATTCCCATTCGCCGACGAAAACAGTGTAGATACTTTTTAGTTCTCTTTATACCCCATGCCCAAGAAAACGTTACCACCATCCCCTATTCTGACGCCACTGGGGCATCTGGCTGGGACAACCCCTTAGAAAAGGACCAGTCCGGGTCGTTTACTCAATGTGGGCAGCCGTTCTGCCCTGGGGATCCATTTGATCCTTTGGTTTGTTAAAGGCATACCAGACAATTTGGCTTGAATATTAAAACCCATGTCAATTTCTGGAAAACTTAATATGATGATTACTAAGTGTTGTGGAACACACATCTAACTGAAAAATCGGGGGTCACCGTGCTAGTTTTTGATTTATTGATCAATGTTATGATAATTTATATAAGAATATATATAGAAATTCTAATAAGTATTTTTTCACATAGTAAAACCAATGTCATTTTCCTTAAGTTTTCACAGAATATAGTACATATATAGTACTACATATTTAAATTTTAAAAATCATAGGTCACCATCCTTCTTTTTGAAAGAATTGAAGAAAACGATATTTTTCAATAGATCACCTATATGAATCATGCAAATGTAGATTGACCTTTTTTACCTAATAGATCAAGTTTGGACAGATTGGGCAAAATGTTAAATTTACTCATTTAGAATTAGAATAAATCCCAAAAAAACATTTTTGACTAATATTTAACATTATTTAAAAATCACCAGGTGGCGCCACTGTGAATTGTAGGATATGCCTTTAATAGTCTGTCAGTTCCCCCATGATGGACTGGCAAATTCATTCGGATGGCATTGTTAATTTTGCCAAAAGCAACAACTGAGCAACATTTGATGCTTGTATCACCATTTGTAAGATTTCCCCATGAATGGGATTCTTTCTGCTGTACTGATAAAAGGGGCTGTTTTAAAAGGACCATCGGCTGTAACTTGCCCACAGGTTTTGGAAGCTGACACTAAAACCTAAGATCTACAGCCTAAATAAAGTCAGTGCTGCTACAGAATACTCACAACTAATCACAGTGTTTCTCGTTAATAGGTGCCACACGAGTTCGACTCTCACTTCCCCTCCATGAGGGTCTGGATGGGACAGTTTCTCAACGACAATAATACCTTGATATCCTCCGTGCCCGGACGGAACGTTCTCCTAAAACAGGTAACCGCTAAACATGTAACCTGCATAACAAGTAACAACTAAACATGTAACATGTGTTTCAGGTAACCACTAAACATGTCACATGTATAAAAGGTAACCACTAAACATGATATATATATATATATATATATATATATATATATATATATATATATATATATATATATATAACAGGCGTAGGGGTCAGGGTAGTTGAGCAGTGGTTGGTTTGCTTTACGCTAGGTGACTTGAGTGCCATTCCCTGATGTGCAGTATACCTGGCGGACCCGTGTATGCAAATACTATGGGGTTGCCCAGATTACGAAACTCAGTCTGTATATATAGGCTGAGTCTGCAGCAGGTTGACAGGTTACTTGTACATTCCTCTGCGTCAAGCAATATTGCTTGGAGCCTTGAAGACAGTTTAGGTTTATCTGTGAAACCTTTCAGCGGTTGAGGGAATAGATCCCCTCACCTTACGCTACCTAAAACATTCCGCGCTAAGAGATTGTAACTGTTGTAATCAGGTGCAATAAAGAACGGAATATACCTGAAGTGCTCAGAGTCTAGTTTGTGTCCATAGGCTTGTTTAGTTGTAGATCCTGCATCTCCTTTACATACCGAATGTAAAGCAAACCAACCTATGCGGGAAACCTAATAGGGTAGCACTCATCTCACTCCGCCGGAACGACTAATCTAATTTCGGATAGAGAGGAGCAAAGCTCAGAACCACTACACAGGTAACCACCAAATATGTCACCCGTATAACAGATAACCCCTAAATATGTCACCTCTATAAAAGATCTGCTACTTGTTTACTCATGTTGATACCTACATTTTTTAAATTGGTAAGTCTGGATGGATTTTGAGGCCCAATCTATCATTTCAGGTGCTGAGAATGGTGACTTCACTGGTCAGATATGGCTTCATGGGTGCTAAGTCGGAGCTGGATGAAATCATGAAACCCATCCTCAGCCTGATTGACGGAACGAAAGACCTGCCATTTGCTGCTGGAGTAGGCCGAAGTAAGATAATGGGCTCTTGGCACCAGATTTGTGGAACCAGATTGTCAGCTTTCAAACAAGATCCTAGGCTTTTAGAATCAGATTGTAGTCTCTTGTAGCCACCACAATGTAGGGATAAAGTAATGATTCTTATTTATTTTTTTCCCAGCTTAATCCAAGAGAAGTCAAGATTTAGTTGATGAATTAGTTTGATCTTCCTTTCATCCTCCTTTCAATTAGCACATTTGGCCTGCTCCCGTTGTTCGCATTGAAACTGGGACACATCCAAATTGATGTAAATTTATCATGTTTAATTCTGCACAGGTGCTGTAAAATCTTGATAAAGAATTGATTTTGTCTTGAACAGAATGCAACTATTCTTACTATGCCAATATGTTTAGTTTGTGATTTTGTCTTTACTGTATATATGGTTTGACAGGTCTTTATGTATTTATGGTTTGTGATTGGTTGACACGTTTTTAACAACCTACGAATATGGTATGTGTTTTTTTACTGGTCTTTACGGAATTAATGGTTTGTAATTGTTTGACTGGTCTTTACCTGTACATGTGATTTGTGACTGTTTGATTGGTCTTTACTGTATATATGGTTTGTAATTGTTTTGCCGGGCTTTACTGTATGTATGGTTTGTGACTGTTTGACTGGTCTTTACTGTATGTATGGTTTGTGACTGTTTGACTGGTCTTTACTGTATATATGGTTCGTGACTGTTTGACTGGTCTTTATGGTATGTATGGTTTGTAATTGGTTTGCCGGGCTTTACTGTATGTCTGGTTTGTCATTACTTGACCAGTCCTTACCTGTACATATGGTTTGTGACTGTTTGACTGGTCTTTACTGTATGTATGGTTTGTGATTGTTTCCCCGATCTTTACCTGTTCATATGGTTTTTGCTTATCTGACCGATCTTTATTTGTATGTATGGTTTGTGACTATTTGACTGGTCTTTTATAGTATGGTTCATGATTGCTTGACTAGTCTTTACTGTATATATTTGTTTTTGATTGTTTAACCAGTCTTTACTACATGTACGGTTCATGATTTCTTCTAATTGCTTGACTAGCCTTCAACGCTGTTGAGGAAGCCATGGTCAGAGAATGGAGAAGAAAAGCACGCTTTGAGAAAGGTCCTGAGACCGAGGCTGCCATCCAGGTTAAGATACAGTACGTATGCCTACACTTCCCTCATCAGCAAGGTTTATAGAAACTCATCAAAGGTTGAGCTAATCACTTCTCTTTTTTATGTAAGAAACCCCATGTATGAGGTATTGGTTCACTGGGATATATGTATGTTTTTTCTAAAAAAAAATCTCTTAAGCAAAGAATTTTATTTGCCGTTTCCATGCATGTACTCTCATACTTGTTCCTTTCCAGATTTATATCAGCTAGTCCCAACACTTCCATTTTACTCATATACTGTGTACTAGTGTTAGTTGATGCATGTACATGCAATGTAACTTGTATCTTGTATAACATATCTTTGAGTAAAAGACCTCGAATGGCCATTCCTACGGCCTCAATAACTACTTTTCCTCATACTGATGTAAGTTGATACAGTTAATGTAACCAGTGTTTCAGCTACACTGTTCTTCCTGTGGTATCGCTATTTTTCACAATGCGATAGCGATACAACAATTCAGGGGTACATATTGAATGAGACAGGGGAAAATTCATTAGTTATCTAATTAAATACAGATGGCATCGCAGTTAAAACTGACCTGACACCTGGTGGTGTGGATCGGTATTTCCTATAGGTAGAAGAACAAGTGGCAGGGGTTGGTGGTGCCACCATGGATCATTATTTGAAATATCAGATAAGGCTGCATTTAACTCACAACAATACGATCCGCAGTGCTGTGAAGGTCTGTGTAAAAAGTATCGCTAAAAGCAGTATTTTACGTGGTGATGTGTCTTTGCGATTATGACGCGCTCCGTAAAAAGATCAGGAGCAACATTTAGCCCTCGTATTGCTATTCTGCAATCCGCAACTCTGTCGAAAAAGTGGAGCAACGGGGCCCTGATGATGTTGCGGCTTACCGGGCACTGACTCATCTCTCGTTCTTCCAGAGGTCTGGATATGATTGACATGTTGCTGGTGAAGGAAGTCAACCGACGAGTTCGGGTGAGTAGCTTCTTCGAAATAAAATCAAACAGTTCCTCGTTCAGAGATAACAGTCTAGTTTCTCTTATGCATTGACTATGGCCATTTTATCACTCATGGCACCAATTCTTTTCAGTACTTCGTCTCAGTCTTCAAGAGGATCGAGATGTCAGAGTCAAGGCAAAAGAGTCAACGGAAACTGCTCTACAAACTGCTGTACGACAACTTTGACGAGACCAACCTTTGGTAGGTTACAGATTCATTACACTGGGGTCACTGGCATTCTGCCTTCATCTAAAATCTTAATGTGATACATCGATAGAATGTTTTGAGAGCCTACACAAGATCCAATAAGTGCCACCGCTGGCATTCTGCTTCCATCTAAAATCCGAGTGTCTACATTGATAGAGTGTGATTCCGATAAGGGCCATCACTACCATTTCCAGTCTCTAAAGGCCCGTTTCCATTGGCTAACGAAAACGGTGTAGATTTTTTGAGGTCTCCTAAAAGCCCATTTCCAGTGCTAAAGGACCGTCGGTGGTTCTTGACTGTAGATTGGTGACGGCCAATGGAAACGGGCCTTTAGCAGATCCTAGCTGCGAACGAGTTCTAGCGTGATCCTTTAAGATGGCGCCACTAGTCGATGACCGGGGTTAGCTATCAGGGTATATAAAGATTGGCCGCCACTTCTGTTTGTTTCCCTCTCTCGTACCAAGCAGCTATCTTTATCTGTAGATTCTGAGAGCCGAAATACCTATAAAGGAATAATTATAGCTCACAAATTGACAATTATGTCCATCTTTATGGTTATTTTGTTCAAAATACATACACATGGAAATATGAGGAGTGCATAGGGAGTGTCAAACACTTACAGTTACTGGGTCAAGGGGACCGCACATTTAACCCGACCAGAGCTAACGTAGTGTAGCTCTGGCGGCCAGTGTACAGGGTACATTGCAGTGGTATGCAGGCCTGCTACCTGGTGCTACAATTGATAGCCATTTAGAAACATGTTTCTCACAATCAGAATAACCACAGGATAATGATGAAAACCGGAGCTTCCAGTTGTAGTAATTTTCACATTTGTCCCAACCATAAATCATGAATAGAGTTGTAGGTAAATGTGTGAATGCATATTCTATGCTCTGTTTAAAATACTGCTGTCCCATATTTTGCAATCTTTCATCAGTCAAATGAATATGTTGAATATTTCACAGGGAGAACAGGAAGATCAGGAACAAGATCGACAAGTTCCTGAAGAACATGTATGAAACGACAGAGCTGCTGGACCCCAACCTCCCTGCCATTCTCTTTGTAAGTCACACATCCACCTGTCACTACCCCTTATACCTGGATAAAAGAGAAAAGGCTGAAGTTGGGCAAATAAAATCTTTCTGAATCTTATGACATGATTAGGATTTTAGTTATTAGATAATTGGTTATAGATTAGAAGTTATTGATCTGAATAATCAATGATATATATGTAATAATAATTGACTGATAGAGAAATGAGTCAATTAGGAACCAAAACAATACATAACCTACACACCCATTGGACTGTGAACCGTTCCCGCCACCACGGGACAGTAAAAACCAATAAACATAAGGGTCAGGGGTCAAATACACACACTAACGAATCACAAACAAGGTTCCGTAACTCGGTGTCACTGCCTACCAGCTGCGGGGGGTAGATAAAGAACCTGACAAATAACTCTCCCAGTAGTCGCTACTGATGCCACGTCCAACCTAACCAATTATGAATATATGATGTAATAAAATATATTAGAAAAGGGCTATGAATGCAGGTGAAGTTGAAGAGGTGCGGGTGGGTGGGTAAAAAAGTGAAGGCTGTGAGTGGTGTTGAGGCTGAAGCGAGAATGAGGAGGAGTGATGGAAACTGGAGACGGTGGTGGAGAGTGTGGTGCAGAGTTAATACAAGACTTGCTCAAGTCTTTAATAATTGACATTCAGTAAATGATTAACCACAATCAGAATAAAGTTCATTGTAGTATGTATCTTACTTGCCCATGAATCAAAGACTTGTCCACTATGAACAGAATCTCCTGTTTATGGCCCAAAGCTGCTCCCTGTAACCCTACACCTCCTCCTACATCTCTGCCTTCCCCTCCTCCAGTTCCCTGGCTGCCTGCATTGTCATAGCAATAAATTTTGCCTGGTCCTGACTGTGACCCGATTGAGATTAAAGTAAAGAGGGTATCTCCCTCCAGATATCCTGAGCAGTAGCCAGATTATCTGAATGGAAAGTGTTGGGAATACTGGAGCTAAACAGCGCCAGAAATCCAACATCATTACCGATTGTACCAGTCCCTGTATCCCAGCAGAGAGGATAGCCATAGGATGCAGAGACTGAAGCCAGTCTAAGTTAATACAACAAGGGGGGCGCAGAGGTGTTGCGCAGTGTTGGCAGTTAACCAATTTTCTCAATCCGTGTTGGCAATCTTCTCCTATGTGGTGCACCTCGGCTAGGCCGCGAGGTTTAGCGGAAAAGAATTAGGACATGAGTAACCAATTTTCTCAATCCGCATTTCCTTGAGTGTGGGAAACACTCTCAGATAGACCGTCTGGGTCAGGGAGGGGTGATATAGACTTTCAGTATGCTACAAAAAGACTATACTTTCACTTTCTGCATGTCATATCCGTGTTATTTATAAAGAGCAGAGAGTCAGTGTCTCAGAGAAGAGCCTGGCTGACCACCAACAATCACTACAGACTCAAGTTCTTCAGTGACCCACTGATGCTTGACACATTTGAATCCTTCAAAGGCCATTCTAGTCTTAACTGCGTCCCAATTGGCTGATAAAAATGACCAACACAGTGGATAAAAGCCAACATTTTAATTCCAGTTTTATTCTTATAATTCCAGGCTCATTCTGGAATAATAGACATTTTTTCCTAGTGTATAGTCCTTTGGCTGAGTTCTTTGAAACATTTGGGTGTTATCAGTGGGCATTCTAGAATCCATGCAAAGATGGCTGAGCACCCACAATACCTGTCTGGGGAGTCATGCAGACTAAGAAACAAGAACCACTTCTTTTTCTCTTCTGAAGCCGACCCTTTCCAGCCACCAATCATGCATCAAACCTCCTGCTCAATACAAAAACTAAACAAAGAAACCTACTCCCTTCCTACTATTGCATTAAAGAATCTTTCATTAATTATCATTTAGATCTGAATATCAACTAGGTAATAGGGATGAGAATTGCTAGTTCAGTGTTCACATTCAGAAGTCAATTTTGTATAAGGATTTTCGGTGAAGGTTTAATAACTGATGCACGTATGATGACCTCATCATTGTTTGACTGTTGCAGGACTTGACAAAGTACCCGTCAGATGTGCTCAATACCAAAGCTCTGTCCCTCCTCAACAAGTTCTACGCCTCCAAACTGAAGCTGCTGAAAATCGTGCAGATGTCACACGTGAGTTTTCAAGCATTATGTGAAATCTCTCCTGGTATTGCCCAATAAGTGACCATGAGATGAGTATGACAGTTATCTAATGATAAGTGAATAAGACTATACTGTCCACGAACAATACGAGGCCATAGTTGAAGACCAAATATACATTTTTACTCATGACCAAAGAACAAATAAAAAATGTGCCATTAATCTTTACACTACGTGAAAACCACCAGTTTATTGATATATACGCCATCATGTAAGTGCATGTATCGGCTGTATATTGACACGTTTCCTTGTCTATATGTGAGCGTAATGGCTGTATTTATTGCAAAGCGTATATGAGGAGAAATATTGTGTGAGGGACATGTATACGCAGGTTGTACACATTTTACACATCTATAGATGAGGATTATACACAACGGAAAATAGGACCACCTTGTATATGCAAAGTCATACCTATATGCGCCCGGTGTATACATATATAGAATAAGGGTTTTCGTGCAGTGTTAATTCTGAAGTCGTACGTCAATAGCCAGAAACTGATGTAAAGATGATGTTGGTGTTGCAAGCACTGACTGTAAATAGGATAGTTGTGTTTTGTTGGTGTCATAAGCACTGTCCGTAAATATGATAGCTGTGTTTTGATGGTGTTGTAGGCTCTGACTACAGTCGAGTCAGTGCGTGTTCACCGAGATGCCCTCAAGGACATGGTGACCCTCCTTCACTTCTCAAAGAGTAAACTCAGCAACGACATGGCGTGGGAAGCCTCGCGTATTCTTAGCAGGTTTGCAGAGTAAGTATGAACCAAATGCTCCGTTGCTAACTAAAATATCTGAATTTAGAAACAATGAGTAAATACAGAGCCAAATGCTCTACGGCTACGTGAAATGGCAAAATTCATAATCAACTCTTCGTAAACTGTCATACCTATAAACATACCCTGTAAATCATTGTATTGTAACTATGCCTTGGCCCTTTTCGGCCAAAACCAATGCTGTATATTACCTAATGTTCGTATACTCATTATTATATCATATCATATATTTACTTGAAAGGTATTCTATGGTACTGTGATAAAAAACATATATATATCTTGATATGACGGAAACTTCCATGATAATGTACCGTTGTTACCATGTAACAATGAATGAACTGGAATATGAACTCATACTCTTTCTTCAATGGACTGACAAAACTACGATCCAGCAGGTTATGAAGCTGCTACTCTGGGGCCTGTTTTACTAGTTTCGCGACATGTCTAGATGACGTCTAGAGGGTGTGTCCGGTTTCATAAGTACTTGACATTAGACTTCATTTTGTCCGTTCTTGCTTGCACTGTTGGTGCCGCTTTTCATGTCTGTCTAACCCTTTTGTCACGAAACTAGTTCAACAGGTCCATGATGTGTAGATTTGTCTAATTCTTATGTTTGGGGTCTGTCTCTTCCTAAGGGCAGCCACTTATGTTGTCACGAAACTAGACAACCCCAATGTCTGTATGGTGTCACAGACATGTCGCGAAACTAGTGAAACAGGTACCAGATCTATCTTTATTCTTGTAGGTTGTGTTACGTTCCACACAGACCTGACCAGCCTCATCAGATGGGGCAGGATATTCTCGTCAACAATGGTGAGTAGCAGAGTGTGCACTTCAGATCCTAACGAGGAGAAACACATCTAAGTGCTTTGATGAATACTTTTTAAGGCATGCTTGCATACACTATAACATTGCCTAGAGGTTGAAGCAGAGAGCCAGGGGGCTGTTGAATAAAGTTTGTTCGTTTCTGGTACTGGTCTGAACGATTCGATAACTCCAAGGATAAGCGACATGCTGGACGTTTTTTTTATATTCAGTGTTGTATGACAGAAGAGAAGGTGATTTCTAAATGAACATATTTGTGTACAACACCTTGTAAGAGGCTTAGATTACTCTTATTGTCAAAATATTTTACAGCACATAATTTTATACAACACTATGGCCCCAAGGACGATTCTGGGAGATTTTTTTCTCATTCCTAGTTTATTCAACAACCCCCTCGGTGCTGTTGAATTAAGTACGAATGATAATCTATATTGTCGTAGAAGGCTGCTACGATAGTTTTTATTGCATAAAAACGAAACTCCTTCGTAGAACCCTTTCCTACGATAAGAGAGGGGAGCAAGTGGTCTATAAAAAAATCGTTTGAAGTGGAAATGTTGTTCAAGTTGTCGTATATGCTCTATCTTTTGTCGTTGGCCACATTGAACTTTCAGTGTGTTTCTAGAAAACTATCCCTTTACTATCTGCATGTTGTTCACTGTGATAGTGAGAACAGAGCAGGGAGCCAGTGTCTCAGGGTCTTAGAGGCATGCTCAGCTGAATATGACCAATCACTCAAGACCCAACTACCTCAAGACCCACTGGTTGTTGATATGTTTGGATCCTAGACACAGGCAGTTGCAGAAATGGCAAATTTAGTAGGTGCAAGTTGGTTACAGATATCTATCCATAGACTGAATGTAACCCGAACCTTTTAGTTGTTATTCATCTATAATTGCACGCTTATTCATCACTGATGAACAAACTATTTGCTCCTAATTGTTCGTAGGATGGGTCACATCACTAAAGATATGTCTATTTGTTCAGTTATGAAGCCAAATTATTGAGAAATATATCTTTTTGTTAAATTATGAAGCCATATCATGTAGAAATCTGTCTATTTGTTTAGTTATAAAGTCACATTATTGAGAAGCATGTCTATTTGTTTAGTTATAATCCCACATAAGCATAAAATATGTCTGTTTGGTGAGAAAGCTGCTTTCAACTCGCAGGTCTTCTTGATGTTCTCATACCGATGGTGACACAGGATGTAGACAGGAATCTGAAAGTAAGTTACGTTTGACAAAAACCCGTCAGAAACCATTATTTGCGACACCTTGATAGTGTACATAATTAACAGGCCCCTCTTTCTCAACTTTATTAATCATGTTTTGCATTATGGTAAACTTTTATAACATCGATAATCACGAAGTGGCAGCAAATTGGCTATATTTTGAATATTTATAAAAATCCTTTCTAGGGAATAATTTTAATAGCTTTATCACATCCAGGGCATTATAGGGCACAATCAAGAACCTTAAAATAGTACGCAACCCCATTATTTAGACAAATTATGCCTGAAAACATGAGGACGTCATGTTGCGACATTATCATAAAATAACAAATAAGATAGAATTTAAAAGGGGCAGATTCAATTAGGTTTCGCAGTTTATAATGACTCATATGTATGAATCTTCCCACTATAAAAGTATAGGCCCACATGGTTTTCTTCATACTGAACTAAATTGTTGCTATTTTTGTGTACTTAAGGGGGTCAAGTTATGACACCCTCTGATCTATCAATAAGTTAAGGTCCTTTTAATATAAGTAATGGTTCTTTTATGGTATTGAAGCGTCAATGTATACCTAGAACATGGTGAAAGAATCAAGTCTTTATCTTTACTAGAAAAAAGGTTATCAGCCTCAACACATTTTTTCGTCACGTTACGACCCTGTGATGTTACGACCTCGTCACGTTACGACCCGCAGTGGATCACTTAGGGTCAGGAAAAGGGTAGACATAGTGTTCACGTGTTAGATCGATATATATCTACAAAATGGAAAAGTATGAAGTCTTTATCTTTACTGGGGAAAAAGTTATCAGTCCCTACATATTTTTGCATCATGTTAGGACCCTCTTCACGTTATGACTCTCGGTGGCTATAAGGCCATGGATCTCAGTTGGGGTAAGGAAAAACAAAATTTCTATATATGTTTTAATACACAGACCCCTAAATTGTATAGCAAAATGACAGGGATAATAGTATGTGCCCAGGGCACCAATATGGCCCAATCATAGTGGGGGGGGGGGGGGGGGGGGTCGTAACGTGACATTTTCATAATAGCCCTGCACTAAAGCTATCTATCATTATAGTTCCCAATTTTGCACACAAGTCCTCAAATATGTGAAGATGATACTGGCAAAACGAATTAATGATCCTCTTAGATTTGATATTTTCGGCAATTGCTGCTATTTCGTTATATTTGACTATATTTGTCAGGAGGGGAAAGAAACACTATCTCTCGATTCAAAGTTAACCCTCACAGGAGGCATCACAGTGCTTAAGACGCATGATGCCTGGAGGCATCACCGCACTAAAGACTCATGATGCCTTGAGGCATCATTGTCCCAATATTAACAAAAATGTTTTAACAAAGAAATGATAAAGCTATGTTCATGAAATTTTCAGGAATGTAGATATAACATCATATTTAGTATTTCTATTAAAAAGAAATAAAATATTTATGATTATGTATCATACTGCATGGTAACAAACTTGATTATTAGTTTTAAATATAATGTGCCCATCCTCTAGCCAGACAAATTGCCACCAACACCCGTCCTCATAGGAGTAGCTAGGCCCCAGGCAGCTGTCCTTAAAGGGTTAAAGGACACAGTTGGCAGTACAAGATGATCTAATATAGTAATTGGAAAGCATCGGTCTGTAGGTATGAGTGTAGAAGATTTGCATAATGACTGTAAAATAAGGCAACTTAGACAAAGAAAGCAGACTCATTTGTTAGCAATTATAAAGTGGTGGAGCGATGACCCGCAACATGTTTTTGACTCTGATAGGAGAGTAACTAGAGCAGATAACAAAATTCGTTTGAAGATCCGAAGGCCCAAAGCAGAGAACTATGTTAGATCACCGTTATATCAAGGTAATAAAGCATGGGATATGTTACCACTCGAAATACAGAGGGTACCATCTAAAGATCATTTTAAAACTCTGGTAAAGGAATTTCTCATTAAGGAAGGCACATTCGGATAATTTTGCATATTTAAATACTAAGAGGTATAAAAAGTTAAACTACGTTTATTAAAAACTAAGATAAAGTAATAAAGATTAATCACACCGATGTAAAACGGTGTGATAACAGGATAATGGATAAAGGATAATGAATAACTCTGAACTACACTTGAAGACTACTGTATACATGTTGTTGCCGCTTTAGTTATGTTGCTGTAATATATCAATGTATTAGTTATTAAGGACAAATGGATGGAAGATCGTCAATGTGTTTGATGAATCTATTTAGTCAATAAAACTTTACTTTACCAACAACAACAAAAATATAACAAACCTGAATGGTCGTCCTCTAGGAACGCTTCCTGATCTCGGAGAAGGTGGTTGGTCCAGGCCTGAAGACACTGCGTTTCCTGGCCCAGCAGAACACCTGCGTACAAGGTGTGCTGATGGATAAACTGGACGAATTACTGACTGTCAAATGCTGCGGGGAACAACTGGCATTGGCCCTGCTTGAGGTAAGAGACGAATAGAGGGTCAACTGGCTTTGACACTGCTTGAGGTAAGAGATGAATAGAGTGTGAACTGGCTTTGATACTGCTTGAAGTAAGAGATGAATAGAGTGTGAACTGGCTTTGACACTGCTTGAAATAAGAGACGAATACTGTCAACTGGCTTTGATACTGCTTAAGCAATTCTCTTTTGATATTCTCACAAATCTAGTGCTGTTGATAGAATGATTGTTACACAACAACGTATCAATTACTTTTTGTTCTGGTTATCATGATCTAACTCGGTAAGGCTCGGAAAAATTACTGCCCGCGGCTTACGCCTTGGGCAGTAATTTTTCCGAGCCTTACCTCGTAACTTTGACTTATGTTCACCGGAACCTAGTTTCCCTCTATTCCTGCTAACTGGCATGTTTAGGTCTTTCGTTCTGCTTATCATTATTCATCGCTGCTAACTGGTTGTTTACATCTTTTGTTTTGCTTATCATGACCTATCGCTGTTTACATCTTTCATTATGCTCATCATGATACATTGCTGTTAACTCACAGGATTACATCTTTTATTCTGCTTATCATGATCCATCGCTGCTAGCTTACACATTTACGCCTTTCATTCTGCTTATCATGATCCATAGCTGCTAGCTTACATGTTTACGTCTTTCATTCTACTTATCATTTTTTTTATTTTTTTTTTTTTATTCAAAATAAAGGTAATTACAGTCACCCTAAGTGGGCGCTTTTCACGTAATTCCGTAAAAGAAAGGACAATACAGGACAATACAGTACAATATCGCAATAAATCGGTGTATTAAGTTACATAATTATAACATCATCGTATGTTTATTTGTAAGCTGTGACCATGCAGGAAACCAGGACTTAGAACCAGTAATCTGGATTTTTCAAAAGAAAGTCTTTTACAAATATTTAAAAAAAGGAGTTGTCTTGGATCTTCTGTATGTTCACAGGAAGTTGGTTCCATATTTTGTTCCCTATATACAAAGGAGAACGTCGATATCTTTCACTTCTGGGCATGTCAATGTTAAGTACGATCTTGTTCTGGTATCTTGTAGTTCTTGTTGGCATTTTACAGTGTGCCGGGTCATCTGACCACTGACGCATCAGAACCATGAGTTGAGTAGTCCAACGATACCTAAGTTGCCGTAATCTGCACTGAGCGTAGAGGTGTTCGATGCTGATGTCTCTATGTTTTCTGATTCCTATTGCTGCCCTCAGGCAATGATTGAATAGCGTTAGTAACTTTTTAGTTACTGACTGTGCACAACTGAGATAGAGATAACCAACATAATCCAATTTGGGCATTATCATTTGTTTCACTTTTTTTAGTCGACTAGCCTTTGGTAGAAGGTTTTTCATTAAACGTAGCTTGTAAAGCTTCTGCCTCACATCATAAATTGTATTATTCTAGTTTTGTGTCCAGAGCCACACCCAAATACTTGAAACTTATAACAAAATCTAATTTCTCGCCTTGTATCTGACAATACAAACCATTTGTTTCTTTAGGTTGCTTACCAATCCACATCTGTTTTGTTTTCTTCATATTTATTAACAGTTTGTTTGTCAGACACCATCTTGATATATTGTCTAGGTCCTTCTGCATGTTTTGGATCACTTCTGCAGGTGTTTTTGCCCTGGACACCAAGACCAGGTCATCAGCATACATTTTGGCGGTACAATACTCAATACAATCAAAAATATCGTTTATGAACAAAATGAAAAGTGTAGGACCCAATACAGATCCCTGGGGAACTCCACACTTGATTGGCATGGTATTTGATATAGCGTCACTTAGCTTCAGGGATTGCGATCTATTAGAGAGGTAACTTTTAATAATATTTATTGTATCATTGTGCAGGCCAAAAGTAGATAATTTCTTGAATAGAATCAAATGAGATACGCTATCGAATGCTTTTTTAACATCAACAAAAGTACATAAATTATAAGTTCCTTCGTTTATTCCGGAATATAGTTCTGACAAGAGGTAAAATACTGCTTGGCTGGTCGAACGACCAGGCATAAAACCAAACTGATATATATTTATAAGATTAGCCCTGACTAGGTGATCAATTAGCTGTTTCTGAATTACCTTCTCCATTAGTTTTGATAGCATTGATACTACAGTTATTGGTCTCCAGTTGGAATATAGAGATAAGTCACCAGATTTTGGAATTGGGGTTATTACCCCATTCTTTTGTGACTGCGGGAATCTAGATGTTGATAAGACCATATTTAATAAATTTGTGATTAACTCAATATTGCTTATCAAAATTTGCTTTAATAATCCTGATTTTAAGTGTGGTATACCAGTAGATTTATTCGTATCCATGTCCTTCAATATTAGATATAGGTCATTTGACCGTATATCTTCAAGTTTAAGAGTTTCAAGATGTGTTGATTTGTCACCAATATCAATCAAATTATTATTATCAGTAACATATGTATTGTTCACCTCGTCATCATAAATATTAGCCACCTCATCAGGCTGTATCTGTCCTAGAATGGAGAGTATTTTACTACCAATGGTAGTGAAATACATATTCATATCATTTGCAATTTGTTTTCTATCTTCTGATGATTTACCAAGTAAATTAGGGAATTCCTCAGCAGATTGACTAGGGTTCCAATGTCGATTTAGAATTCGCCAGAAACGTCTACTGTCGTTTTTATTTTCAGCTAGTAACTTTTCCAGGTTGCTTGATTTATGAGCTCGGATTTGGGCACTTATTAGTTTTTTTAAGCGTCTAATTTCTGTTATTTGCGTTTTATCATCGGAATGCGAAGCCATTATACTTGTTAGTAATTTTGCTCAGGTATCTATATTATTATTAATATAAGCGGGTAGTTCAATACCGTCTTTAACTCGTATTTGATACTTCCTTATTGGGCATAGATCATCAATCACTTTTATCAGGTGATTCTCAAAATCACCGATAATGTCATACGGTTCACCATTGTCCGGAATTATATAGTTACCTATTTTTGTATGCAGATCTTCCAAATTTACCTTTTTGAAATTCCTACCTGTAATAGTAATTCACTTTACTTTAGCGGATATGTGTTTTCTAACAGCATATACCGGTACGTGATCTGTGAAGTATAGATTTACAGTTCCCGATTTGCTGATATATTTGCAATTTGTATAGAAGTGGTCTATGGTGCTTTTACCTTTATTAGTTATATAAGTGCTATTGGTTGATAATAAAGTGAAGTCATTATTTGTTAAGAATGTGCGAAGAACTCTGTATTTTAAACTCATTTTAGACGTTACATCAACATTAAAATCACCTTGCACCCAAATTTCATAGTTTTTAAAACATGGATCTTGAACTATTTCTTGCAGGAAGCTGTAGCATAATTTAATATTTTTAGAGGTGGTCGATATACCGATATTATCAATAGTTTTTTATGATTAGGCTCACATACTGTACAGGTAAGCACCTCATAAGCAGGAGTGGAAACGCTATAATTTTCTATACGGGTTAGATACGGTTTAACTCGGGTATTCGCGTATAAAGCCACTCCTCCACCTATCTTGTCCCAGTCATATTTCCTGTCTAGTCTAGTTAGAAACATATTATTCAATGTTAACAAATTAGGGGCGTGTTTTTCTTTTAGCCATGATTCAGTAATTGTAATATAACTGCATTTATCGGAAATCATTTTTAATTGGTCCATTTTAAATAGAGACTGTGCACATTGACATTCAAAAACAATTCTCCCTTTAATCTAGTAAATTCATCACAACTTATTAAAGACATGCATCATGATGCATCGCTGCTAGCTTCCATGTTTATGTCTTTCTTTCTGCTTATCATGATGCATCGCTGCTAGCTTCCATGTTTACATCTTTCTTTCTGCTTATCATAATCCATCGCTGCTAATTCTTATGTTTACATCTTTCACTCTGCTTATCATGATACATTGCTGCTAACTCGCACATTTATGTCTTACATTTTGCTTATCATGATCCTATAACCACTAATTTTTTATTTTGCAGATATTCCGAAACCACACTGAGCACTGCCTTCGGCTCCAGGCGCAACATGTTCAGACGATTGTTAAACTTGCTGGCCGCTATCGTGCAAGAGCATCTTCATTTCTGTCGGTTAGTCTGCAGCTGAATATCATGTTTTGCTCCTAGAAGGCAGTACTTTCACCTTTTTCCCAGCACACTTAACTTCTAAGAAAATGTCACGAATGTGTCAAATCAAATTTTAGTGAGACTCTTTTGAATTATCAAATCATCAAATACAGTTATGAATACATATAATTTCCATTAATACTATTAATGTTGATGTCTAGAAGAAATGAACAGATACAATACAGAACTTAAGAACTTATTTTAACATAAGCATTCTCTTTAGCTTCTGAAAGCCATCATTAAGATGGAGGATTCAGGAACGTTGCTGAAGCGGAACCAGCAGCTAGTTACAAAGTACATCATGGAGAACTACAAGTCTGCTGCCTACGTTATGAGCCTAGGCGAAGAAGAGAGGTATGTTAACCCTTATTATGCTCCATTCTCATAATACATTGGCCAATCACTGCCCTTCTTTCACTTCACTGACCAATTACTGCCCTTCTTACACAACACCAACCAATCACTGCCCTTCTAACAAACACTGACCGATCAATGCCCTTATTACACAACATCTACTACTAACTTCCCTTCTTACACAACACCAACCAATCACTGCCCTTCTCACAATACCTGACTACTAACTGCCCTCCCTACAAACACTGACCAACCACTGTCCTTCTTACAAACACCGACCACTCACAAAATTTTGTACACAACATGGACCACTAACTGCCCATTTTACAAAAGCTGGCTTGAAATACTTTTAAGGTAGATATATAAGGTAATTAAGAACCTAAAGTAGGACATTGTTCTAATGTTGTTAATGAATAATAATAAAGTGAAGAAAACACAAAAAACCAGACACATTTGATTTCATTTAAAATGATGTATTGCAACCAAGATGACAATGGTGGTATGGTGTATGGTATCAACTGTGAACACGACGTTTCGTACTAATTTATATTATTATATACCTATGCACTAAGTGACCCACCATACTGTACGCTGCTGGGGGGTTCCTTCGTAACGTACATATTACGCGATAAGCCGTGTAGCATCGTACCTACATACAGATTGCGTGCTTTGAACCATACTATGGCGTGCTTTGCGCTTACTACGGCGTGCTTTGAGCTTACTACGGAGTGCTTTGAACAAATAACGCATTCTGATTGGCCGAGAGGCCGACAACACGACTCTGGGCAGAAGAATTGCAAATGGCGGACGCCCTTCACTTTGCGTGTTCTGATGCGTTTTACACGCGCAACGCAACAAATTATCACGTGTATTGACCAAATCTCGAGCCAACTAACGGTTAGAAATAACCTGATACCGTTTAAATAGCTGAAATATGCGTATTTGAACGATAACAACATTGACACTCGGCGAGCGGGCGTCAACAAAGGAGGCTGTATGTGTGTGACGTCATTATCGGGGGTTCCCTACGCTCTGGGAAATCCCGATGATAACTTCATCGCAGCCGCACCGTCAAGTCGGCAAGGCGAGTGATGTTATTGTTCAATATTGCATATTAACGCCATTCAAACGGTCTCAGGTTTAAGCTACACTTTAGTTGCTTCGATATTTGGTCAATACACGTCATAACTCGTTCCGTTGCGCGTGTAAGACGTACCGCAACACGCGAAATACTGACTTGGCAATGTTGGGAGAATTTAGTTTGACCTTTGAACTAGCGGTGGCGCCTCCTAGAGTTTCATAAGTGTATTTGACTTCCGGGTTAATCGTGGGATGTACTTACCGCGCTGAGTGACAGGCAAAGTGTCAACAGAGTCGATTTACGGTGAGTTTAGGACGATTGTAACCAATCTAAGGTATATAATAATAAAAAAACATGTTGATGACGCCAGTACGGCCAAACTTATTCTCAGAGTCGACGATAAATCGTTCTGAACGAGGTCGGCATGTTTTTTAATATTATTATATACCTATGCACTAAGTGACCCACCATACTGTACGCTGCTGGGGGGTTCCTTCGTAACGTACATATTACGCGATAAGCCGTGTAGCATCGTACCTACATACAGATTGCGTGCTTTGAACCATACTACGGCGTGCTTTGCGCTTACTACGGCGTGCTTTGAGCTTACTACGGAGTGCTTTGAACAAATAACGCATTCTGATTGGCCGAGAGGCCGACAACACGACTCTGGGCGGAAGAATTGCAAATGGCGGACGCCCTTCACTTTGCGTGTTCTGATGCGTTTTACACGCGCAACGCAACAAATTATCACGTGTATTGACCAAATCTCGAGGCAACTAACGGTTAGAAATAACCTGATACCATTTAAATAGCTGAAATATGCGTATTTGAACGATAACAACATTGACACTCGCCGAGCGGGCGTCAACAAAGGAGGCTGTATGTGTGTGACGTCATTATCGGGGGTTCCCTACGCTCTGGGATCAGGTGATGAATGAATCAGTTGTTGAATACCCTATGATTCATGGGTAAAAGGGGAAAAGACATATATAAAGTACACACAGTTAGTGGATACAGCACTGCTTCTGCTGTGAAGTATGGTGTAGCTGGTCATTAATTTTTCTTTTTGGACAATTTTATTGAGGTAATATAGTGGGTCTTGACATGTTTCTTTTTCTGCTTCAGACTTGAGATTCTCATCGGTAAACAGCAGCCTGAGAGTCGGGTGTATCTCATCAGACTGATTGAGCTGCTGGCCACCTGCGCCGAGGTAAGAGCACCTCTAAACAGCGAGTGTACTGTGTAAGGGAAGATGGCCCACTGCAGCCACCTTTCTCCTTCATCCCCAGCAGTGGTAGATCTACTGCTGTATCAAAGGTATTTTTTCTCCATAGACTTAACATTGGGCACTCTAACGCCCATTAGATATTTAGGAAAAATATCCAATCGGGGATTATGTCACAAATGATAGCCCATTAGTCAAGGTTAAGGGTGAGATAAATTAAGAAACCCATTCAAGTTTAGTGTCAGATCTCGAGCTATCTCGTTTAAAACACTACGTAATTCACGCGGCTTCGCCTTGTGAATTACTATGTGATTCAAACTCGATGGGATATGAGCTCAGACCCTAAACTCTCATAGGTTTCCTCTATATATTATTAAAGACCAGTCCTTCCCACACCATGTCTCTCTGGCTTGGTGTACAACCACCTTTATCCTTCATCCCCAGCAGGGGTAGACTTTAGAGGAAACCTATGGAAGTTTACGGTCAGAGTTTGTATTCCATTGAGTTTAAATTGCGTAGGATTCACAAGGCGAAGCCGCGTGAATTACGTAGCGATTCAGACAAGATTGGATTGAGCTCTGAACCTAAACTTGGATAGGTTTTTGAATTTATCTCACCCTTCACTAATGGGCTAAATTTGTGACGTTATTCCTCATTGGGTATTTTTCCTAAATATCTCATGGGGGTTGGATACGAGTTCCCGATATTAAGTCTATGGAGAGAGAATACAAGGGGTGAGATAATTACTACTATATTAAAGGCCAGTCCTTCACCTATCATGTATTATCCCCACTGAATATATATCTGCGGAATCAGTAAAACAGAACCCATTATGTAAAACCTGTCAGATACCATATCTATAGTATGTGGATTCAGATCCATGGTATATTGCCTTAGAAACTATGCTCTGTAAACCACTTGAGGTTGATGTCATAGTTCACTTGCTGACGCTTGTGTAATGCTATAAGACAACCTCTCGCTCTTTACGGCCGCCTGTCCATGGTAGCATTTGTTAAATATTGTCTATATCTATGTGTTGTGGTGTGCATCCACCTTTCTCCTTCATCCCAAGCAGTGATAGATTTGCTGCTATATCAGAGACCAAACTTTCCCAAACATGTAAATGTGGTGCTAGATCCCCTCAGTAAAAAAGGGTGAAATCTCTATCCATCTCATAGATACTATCACGACCCCTGTGGAGCACAAGTAGTGATAAAAGGCTGCACATTGAGAAAGTCTGACCGAATGTAAAATAACCCTAAACCTAATTCTAACTCTCACCATATCCCAAGCCCTAATTCTCTCCCTAACCCTATCCCTATCCCTATCCCTAATCCTATCCCTTACTCTATCCCTATCTGTAACCATAATCCTAACATTAACACTACCCTGCAGCAGTAGGTGAGGAAATTTTCATGAAACAGATGCTCTCTTATACACACCAACTGGCAGCTCCAGCCCATCCGGGTCCAACTCCACTTGCTCATTATCCCTTATCCCTGTATAAAGGACAAGAGGCCGGAGTTGGGAAAATAAATCTATTGAATTTTATAAAAAAAAATCTAAGGATCTTAGTTATCCTTATGAATATTGATTATTGAAGAGAGGAAAATGATATTAATGATTGATATACATGTAATGATAATAGACTCTTAGAATGATGAGTCAAGTATATTGAATATATAATCTAACAAAATATAAGAGAAAGGGCCTACGAAGGTAGGTAAAGTTGGAGAGGTGTTGGTGGATGGGTGAAAAATGAAGTGTGTGTGTGGTGTGGAAGCAGAAGCACCCCTCTGAAAAGATCTGACACTCTCTAAGTGGTATTCGGTATTAAAGTCCAAATAAAGCCACTAGGGTGCCAAGTACACAGTTTTCCAGCTAGGTGGCATCATTGAGATTAAAGGAATCTTTGGGTTGGATTGATGTACGTGTTTAGCACGGGAGGCAGGCCACTTGATTCTCAAGGCTCTAAGCCTAGTTTGTTACGAATTCTTCTCCCATAGAGCGTAGTGAGAACCTTGTACAGAATACCGCTTAGAGATCTTATGAGAGGGGTGCCAGAAGCAAGGGTGAGGAGGAAAGATATAAGGTGGAAGAAAACCTGAGAAGCATGGTGCTGGGTTAAGACACCAGGGGGGAGGCACACATGTGATGCACAATGTAGAGGTGAGGAGGAGCAATTACCACCCCTGACCAAAGACAATGGTTCAAGTTGCCACCTATGCCACCTCCAAAAAATCTGCCATCCATGGACAAATGATATTCTTGACCACCTTATAATCTCTACAGTAGTCAAAATTTGTAGTGGGATTTTGGCGGTCCTATACAATGACTTAGGCTCGTAAATCTGGAAACTTGCTAATATGCCTTTTTATATCCACCAGGGGGAGAACCGGTACGTTGAGTCACTCTGTCAGACACTGCTGACAGCGCCAGAGCTAATCAACATACTCAACAACCGTCATGTCCCCATGTTGTCCAAGGTCGGCTTCGCACGCTACTTAATCTGGTCCTACATGTTGACAGCACGGAACATTATCGAGAGTGGGGTGGATGAGATGCACCATGACCCGTGAGTGTCTTATTCCTTCTTTTGATAATATACATTTTTTTGGCAAGATAAAATAGTGATAACCTTATTAGATCATTTCAGAGAAAAAAAATTCTTCAAATATTATGGTGTGTCACGCTTGGGTAATTACTTGAAACTTGTACACGATCTTCTTTATTCCATTTACAGTTCTTGAAATAGCGTTGCATCTCTGCAGTGGGCAGCGCTCTTCTGTAGTCTCTAGCCTTTTTCTGTGTGTCCCTTCTTTGTATTGGGCAGCATTACTCTCAAGTAGACAGTCTTTCTCTGCAGCGGATGGCACTAATTATCATCATATACCTATGGCTGTATCAAGTGCGTATACTGCCCGCTCCTACCGATGGCGTATTTATACCCGTACAGCACAGTGTGCCGTACGGGGTATGTGATCACGTGACTAGATAAAATATCGCCATTTTTATAAGTATTAGGTATATAATAATACAAAAACGGGCTGACCATCTTCGTACATCAAGATACTTGGTAAAATTATTGATCAAATACATCCCTCTGCCTCCGGCATCGGGATGTATGTAATCAATAATTTCACCGCATATTTTTGACGTACGAAGATAGTAAGTCAGTTTCCGTATATCAGTAGTGAGCAGCAATTCCCCATATTAAAGCACATCCCTACAATGGGCAGTACTACTCTGTATTGGGTAGAACCTCTCTGGAGTGGGAAGCTTTTCTGTGTAGAGGGCAGCATTTCTCTGTAGAGGCCAGCATTTTTCTGTAGTCTGAAGTCCTTTTCTTCCTTTTTTTTTTATTAGTATTTTTTTCATATTGAAGGACCTCCTAAAATTGGCAGTTATACTATGTGGTGGGCAATACCTCTCTGTAGTTGGTAGCACTTCTTTGCAGTGGGTGGGAGTTCACCGCAGTGGGCAGCCCTTTTTTATAGCACATGGCACTTCTATATAGAAGGCTGCACTTTGCTACATTAGATGGCAGCTTTTCTGCAGTGGGTAGCACTTCTCTGCAGTGGGTGGCACTTCTTTCTAGTGGGTAGCAACTTTCTGTAGTAGGTGGTATTTCCTGTAGTGGTTAGGCCTACTCCTCTTTAGCCTATAAGACACTGACATATGTTCCAGATTCATCCTGACCATCGGCTCGGTGAGAGTCGGGAATGAATTTTTGATTATACCTATAAGACACCGACATGATGACTATCCCCGATCACACTTCCCTCTTTTATAACCTCATAAACTACCCAGGATAAGATCAAAGGAAGCGGCCGGGTGCCGGGCCCGGCTGGGCCCCGGGCCGAGTGATAAGTATATATATGCAATAATGCAAAGTTTAGTAGCTTCCAGTCTATTTAAAATATCAGAAAACGGTTTTCAGATGTATAATCGGCTCTGTCTCACCTACAAATCGATATTAGGTACTTCTAAATCGGACTGGCGGATGAATTGTTACAGACCCGACTGATCTGTCGGGCAAAGGTAGAATCGGGCACAGTGGTCGGGTCGGTGTCTTATAGGCTTTAGGCTAGTCCTTCCCTCTATTGGATGGTCCTCCTTACTGGATGGTCCTAAAGGTAGTTCTTACATCTTATTTGCTTTTCAGGCAATGTAAGTAGAATCTACAGCCCAAAAATCCGTCTAGTTCAAAATATTCTGAGAATCTAACAGTTGACCCATGTAGAATTTGCTACTGAATAGTAGGTGTGATGCACAAATAATCAATGGGTTCTGTTGCAGGTTTTTAATCTTTCGCTATTTTTCAACTTTTGATTTCAGTGAAATGTGGAAACACTTCCGGATCCTCCTTACAGCCATGTCCCGTGTCAACAAAATGATGCATAAAGCGAAATCTGGTCTGTCCATCAGCGAGCATGAGAGGTGAGTTGTCCAGAGTCACCACTAAAGTGAAATAAGACTTGGCCATCAACAAGGATCTTTGGGAAGTACTATTTTGATCAAAGTTAGTGCTAAAATGAAATCAGACCTTGCCATCAACAAGACTATGGTGAGTAATACTTAGATCAAAGGTACAGCTAAAGGGAAATTTGACTTGGCCATCAAGAATCATGACTGATGAGTAATACTGAGATCAGAGTTACAGGTTAAGTGAAATCAGATTCAGCCATCAATATGGGTTATTGGTGAAACGTCTCTAGGTTAAAATTACTGCTAAAGTGAAATCAGACCTTGCCATCAAGAAGGGTGATTGGTGAGTAATACTTAGATCAAAGTTACAGGTTAAGTGAGATCAGACCTTGCCATCAACATATCTGTGATGGTGAATCATACTTAGGTTACAGTTACCGCTGAAACGAAATCAGACCTTGCCATCAGGGTGATTGGCAAGTAGTAATTAGATAAAAGTTACAGCTAAGGGGAAATCATACTTGGCCATCAATATATCTGTGATGGTGAATCATACTTAGGTTACAGTTACCGGTGAAAAGAAATCAGACCTTGCCATCAGGGTGATTGGCAAGTAGTACTTAGATAAAAGTTACAGCTAAAGGGAAATCATACTTGGCCATCAATATATCTGTGATGGTGAATCATACTTAGGTTACAGTTACCGCTAAAATGAAATCAGACTTGGCCATCAACAAGGGTGATTGATGAGTAGTACTTCAGTTAATTACAGCTTAAGTGAAATCAGACTTGACCATCAATGTGGTGTTTGGTGAATCATACCTGGGTTAAAGTTGCCGCTAAAATCAAATCAGACCTTGCCATCAACAAGACTGATTAGTGAGTAATACTTAGATTAAAGTTACTGCTAAAATGAAGTCAGACCTTGCCATCAACCAGGGTGATTGGTGAGTCATACTTAAGTCAAAGTTACAGCTAAAGTGACCTCAGACTTGGTGACCAATGCAACAAGAGTGAGTAATACTTAGGTCAAAGCTAATGTTAAAGTGAAATCAAACTTTTCCATCACCAAGAATGATTGGTGAGTAATACTTTCTTTTTATATAAGAGAGCTGAACTCTGTTTGTTTATCCTGAAAAAAACAGGTACATAGTCAAAGTAGTTACTTGTCTATTCTGTACGAACATATGAACAATCCCTCGATGCACAATTGTATATCCAATAGACCACACTTGCTCACTCCAAAGATGAACAATGGTGAGTAATACTTAGATCAAAGTTACCGCTAACGTGAAATCAAACTTGTGACTAGTGAGGATGACAGATGAGCTGTTTTGAGTGTAATCAGCCATTAGCAATGATAAAGATTTATGAAATCCTGACTTTTCATTAGGCCCAAAATACTGAACTCTATTATCCGAGCTGCAATGGCATGTTAAAAAACTTTGTGTTTCAGGATTGCCTTGCCAAGGAAGTCCATCTTCGTAGATCTGCTTCATGCGAGCAAAGACTTTGCGAAGACTCCGCTCCTCATCGCAGCTGCCAACACAGACATTGACTGTGAAGGCATCATCAAGTACATGTTACACGTGGGCTTCCACCTTCTGCAGGTGAGATTACTATCTCTGCTTGGTACTTATATAGAAAGAATTGATCATGTTGTACATGCTACAAAACGAGATGGGAAATTGTTGTTTTTTTACGGAACGAGGCCCCAGAGTGAGTTCCATAAATAACATCAATTTGCATTTGGTTTTGTAGTATGAATAAGTAGGTTGGGTCATTATGTATTTATTATATATACCTAAATTTGATAAAATCTTGCCATATATTGCCATAGAAGAGATGTCGATGTGAAACCCCCACACTGCTGATGTATCAAAGTATTCAGTATAAAAGTTTATCCTACCCCTAATAAAAAACTCCATAGGCTTAACATTGGGTCACTGTATTAGATCTGGAGTTCAGAAAAATGAAAAATATTGCTCTAGTGGGATACACTTGACAAATGATGTCATTTGTTAATGTAGAAGTAATTTAGACAGGCAGGGTAGGATAAATTCTAAACCAAACTCGAGTTAGTCTTGTTATTGTTCATCGCACTCCAGCAAGATTGTGTATTACTGCTCTCGGCTTTGCCTCGCGCAGTAATACGAGATCTTGATGTCGTGCGATAGACAACAACACGACTAACTCTTGTTTGGTTTCTCCATATTATCCTACCCCTAATAAAAAACTCCATAGCGTTAACATTGGGTCACTGTATTCGGTCTGGAGTTCAGAAAAATGAAAAATATCGGTAAAAATAACAGGTAGTGAATTACTGCGCGAGGCGTTAGATGACCGTAGTGAGAAGCAGACCTGACTGGAGTATGATAAACACTAACACTACTGACTTGAGTTCAGTTTAGTATTTATCCTACCCCATCTCCAATAATTCATTTGTTACCCGCATGCAATTAATAATATTTTACTGCACGCTCACCAGAATACAGTGAGCCAATATGGTGTTTTTTATTAGGGGTAGGATAAATCTTCTGAAGCTACTCTGAACATAAATGATTCACATAAAATCCCTTCCTGACTTCCCACAGACATTCTTCAGCAAGTTCTACAAGGAGGACAAAGAAAACTACCCAGAGGAACCAGAAATACTGAGGAAAATAGCATCCACTACGCTTGTAAGTCGACCTCCCTTTAACAATCAACCCAGGTCTGTTTTCAATATTTGAGTTAGAAAACAAATACGAGTCTACTAGGTTTGATTGAAGTGGTTTTTGTTATGTCTGTTGTAAGTTACAGGATGATAGTCTTAGTTATCCAACGTTTCGGCGTTTGTTGCCTGCATCAGTGCTTTAAAGACAAATGTGGGTAGGTGTCGCAGCGCCCCCGTTATTGCTCAATTTAACACTGGTGCTGCCATCTAGTTTCATGAAAATGTAACAGTTTCCCATAGACACAAATATGGAAACACTTATGGCCTTCCCATAGAAAATAGCATGGTGACATTGTATTTTTTAGCATTTCTCATTTGTACATGTTCCATGTACAGTATCGTAATCCAAAATTATTTGAAGCGTAAGCACATCAGTGTCATTTAGCAACAAAGTCAGAATATTGCATTTTCCGATAGACACCAATAGTTAAGCACTTACCTTTTCAGATGGCCTTCCCTCTGATGTTAGCATGGTGACATGCCACATATTTTTGCATTTTCTATTTGCTGATATATAAAACTTATATCACCCTGGGTTATTTGCAAAAATCAAAAGAACTTAGAAAAGTAAGTTTGGTGTGATTTTCTTAACTTAATTTTTTTCAGGTAGTGCTGTGTGTGTAAAGCTAGTTTGGTGTCATTTGTTAATGTAAAAAATGATTTCTTTCAGATATTCACAGAGTTTTGTGGAGAATTCACCACGAAGAATGAAGAGTTGGCAGTTATAATAGAGTGCATTGAAACCTTCGGCCACTGTCTTAAAGTCTCACAGCCGGTAAGAGATGTCTTCCCAGTACACTGAGATGAGATCATGAAATTTAAATGCAGGTTAGATGAACATGCAAATATAAACCTCTTAGTCCTGTTTTTTCAGTTGTGACCATTTGTGATAATGACAAGTTAGTGACTGTTTCAAGACCATTGGGTTCCAGAGACAAATGGTCATAATACTAGCGACCATTTTGAGGGGTAAAGGTCTTGGTCACTGTTTTGTGTTCCAGAGTCATGACAATTTTGTGACCATTTAACTCAAATGGTCTCAAAAACAGTGATAGGGTCAGTAATGTCATACATGTATGATATTCATACTAAAACTTATCAAAATTAAAGATATTTTCAATGTAGGATTTTATATACCTTTTTCCCAAATTACATAATTTTCCAATGACAATTTCATTTATGATCATGTTTCACCAGAGCCAGTGACAACTGTTGACACTGCTCTGCTTGACTGCCTTGTTTACATCCTACTGCAGTACTCGACCCTAAGTTGGTGTGATAATCTCTTACTACTGTTTGGAATATTTCATTATATACACTTCCACTGTATCAAATGAAACAATACTTACTGTGATGTATTATCCATGTCTGTTATATCTAATTCACAAATTTCATAATTTTCTGTTAAGCAATATACATGTGAGACCTTTTCTTTTTCTGAATGGGCCTCTGACAAACAGTATTCATAACAGCCTAACAGTGACCAGGACTGAGGAACGGTTTGCAGTCATGATCACTCTTTTGGTCTCCCAAATTGGTCACTTTTTTTCTATCAAAACTAATAAAGACGTTGCTGTCTGAAATATAGAACTCTGAATTTTGATAAGAAGATGCAGAAACAAACCTCTCAAGAAAGATCACTTAACTGTCCGTGCGGTCAATTTCTTACACAAAGATGGTCAAAATTGTCCTCACTGCTGCCAGAAAGAGTTTTTTTCATTTAACACAGTTAACACAGTAGCCATACCATATACGCTTAATAGCGTTCTACCATATGATAGTCAGAATACATGAAGTGAAAAAGGTACAGGACAAGCCTAAACACACGCACAAGTACAAAGTACAGTACACGGAAACAGAGTTTGCCATATATGGTTATATGCAAAGTGGTTTGAGACTTGAAAAGACAGCGTAAACAAACTTTGAAAATATATCTCTTTGGCAAACCCACTGTATAGCAACTGCATTACATTTTATGCAGAGCAGTACAGACTTGAATATCCAAGTCCATGAGCTCAGCATTTGTATCCCATTTAATGAGTTACAAATCCTGTAGGCTGTGTGGTGTGGCATAAAGCGCAAGATCCACTAAGGCGATTTTCCATGCGAATTTGGGTTCGCAGACGTTCACAGATGTTCGTAGACATTCGCATGGACATGCAAATGCCTTGCGACAATATTCAATATATTGAATATCATTGCATGGGATTCGCACAGTCGCATGGATCGCAGACGCTTTCGCTTGGTCGCCTTAGTGGATATGGCGCTATAGATGCAGCGCAGATTTGGTGGAATGTTTTTCCATTGATATACTTCAATAAACAGTTTGTTTACACTCCCTAGAATGAAACCCGGTTTTCGTGTATACACATCACAATGTATACACATATGCCATTTTCTGGTAACCTAAAAAAACATCAATACTAGACACTGGCACGTGTATCAAATCTCTTCAGAGATGACCAAGCAGCTTGGAGAAATGAAATTTGGTTACTATAGACCCATGGATACGACCACGGAATTATGATAACACCATTGAAATGAGTGCAATTATTGGTAAAATAATTCCTATTTTCAGTTTATGTTGTTCACTCGGCGGCTTACGCCATTTTCAAATTATCATAAAAGTATGGATAATAGGGTTCGGAGAATGAATAACTTATTGCTTAATGTTTTGTTAAATAGATAAGAAGGTTATGCTCATATTTTAGGAATTCGAACGGATCTGCAATGAAACAAACCTCAAAACGACGCTGAAAAAGGCCAAAGTGAAAATAGATGATGTAAGAAGAATTCACATATTTTTTTCTGAAACATTTTGAAGTGTAATCTAGGTGAAGGGTTTCTGTTTCAAATACCATGTTTACTGCATTCACAGGCTCAAGCTTCCTGGTCCGTTTATTACTTACAGCTTCATTAGTATCGGCCCAAATGTTTCTACTGCTTCGTGTAATAATCTACTGATTCACCTTTGATATTTGTACATCATAATACTTGGACCCTATCTTTTAGGTAAAAAAGGTTAAAACAGGTTGAAACCTTTTTATTGGGGGAAAATTGTAAATCATAATACTCTTTTGTTACCAGCAGTAAGACTTTTCATTTTTATCAGGTAAAGATTGTAATCATAATAGTTTGACTGTGTGGTTAGATAATAAAAGGATACAACCAGTAAGACAGTTTATTGGGTAAAGATTGTACATCATAATACTTCCAGGACTCTTTTGTTAGGTAACAAAAGGATACAAGCTAAAAGGCTTTTTCCTGGGTAAAGATTGTACATAATAATATTTGGACTCTTTATTATGTAACAAGAGGTTACAACCAGTAGAACGTTTCATTTTTATTGGGTAGAGATTGTACATCATAATACTTGGACTCAGTTATCAGCTAACAAAAGGACACAACCAGTGAGACTTTTTATTGGTTAAAGATTGTACATTATAATCTTTGGACTCTTTTGTTAGGTAGCAAAAGGTTACAACCACGATGAACAATTACTCAACAAGAAGATGCACAACTTCGGAAAGAGATTGGCCATCTACCTGGAGAACCAGAACACGCTGAAGGCACAGCTTGGCATTTTTTCTTCAAGGCGTGAGTTGTGCTTACTGCAGGATATAAATTAAATGTATAATTAAAATCGCCACGTAATTCAATGACTATTTCCATGGTCTATATAATGTGAAAACTATAGCAAATTTCGTTATGATATTGTTTTAAATCAACATCCACTGCACGAAAACCACCATTTTATTCATCTATACGCCATCGCAGAAGTGCATGTATTGGCTGAATATTGACTTGTTTTCATATGCATACGCCCAGGCCTTATATACGACGGACGCGTCTTGGCTGTATTTCACACCAGGCGTATATGCAAGGAAATACCCTCTGCCCCCGCTGGCTCCCTTTGTGTTGGTATAAGTACAGGTGTCATCAGTAGGAAACCCTCCCCCAGCACCGGGACTGAGGTGACACAACCTAGGTACATATCAGACATTATTGTCCACCTAATACAAAGTGTCCATAGAAAACACATAGGGAGTTTGTATTGACATACCCAGCGCATACGAATTTGTTGTATGCTCCGGGTGGTGCATACAGAAAAATAGTGCGTACGGGAAAATAGTGCATAACTTAAATGAACTGATATCGACATGCCACTTGCCCAGAAAAGGTGGATAATAAATACAATATAGACTGGTTTCAGATAAAAGCGGTTGTATGCTCCTCGGAGTTGACTCTGCCAATATCCTCGCTCACGCTCGGATATTACTACGCGTCAACTCATTGGAGCATACGGTCACTTGTATCTGAAACCAGTCAATATTGTGTATATATTAATCTTTTTTTACAGCCTAGTTATATGTCAGACAATATTCATGTTTCTATTCAGACTGAGTTTGGATCAGATAATATTCATGTTTTTATACAGACTAAGTATGCATCAGCAATATTCATATTCATATACAGTTTAGGTATACATCAGACAATATTCATATTCATATACAATTTAGGAATAGATAAAACATGGTTATGACACCTGTGCGATGATACTTATTCGAGGTGAAGGCCAGAAATCCTTCCGAATGAGTTTGAAGAACGAGTTCGGAAGGATTTCTGGCTTTCACCGAGATTTAGACTGAGTTAGTTTATAGGTGTATAATAGTATTCATATTCATATACAGTCTAGGTATATCAGACAATATTCATATTCATATACAGTCTATGTGTATATCAGACAATATTCATGTTTTCTATGCAGCCTACTTGCAAGATGAACTAGAAGTGAAGATTCCACTCGGGAGAGAATTCCAGGTTCATGTCCAGAGTTTCGCGCCAAAAGGGCCAGCAGGTTGTCAGCGAGTCCGGAGTATCATCGACCATCTCGAGTATGCCTGATTGACCCATTTTTCTCGTTAGATACTTATATACACCGCCCTGACCATGCTGTAGAAGCTACAAAATGAGATGATAATTTAAGGTTCGTAAGGAACGAGGTGTTTACGCTGAGTTCCGTATACAAACCGTAAATTATTGTAAAGTTTTTTCGCTTGTACAAGCATGGTAGGTCGTTCTTTATTTATTATATACCCAAAATTAAGAAAAATCATTAATTTCATTTGGCTTAACAAATAATATTTTGATAAACGTTTACGGAAGTGTTCTGTATTTTTCCGTACGGAACACTGTTCCGCACGGTATTTTCTTTACGTTATTTGGCGAAACGGTGCATATTTACGGTATAGCAGTGGTATATAGTCATATCGTTTTTATAAATGTTTATCCCTGCAGAGAACTTTCTCCGCGCTAAGTTTGCATTGATGTATAATACTTACATTTATTTTCATGAGCTATAAAATGTTTGATATTGTTAATTATAGGATCGCAGCTTTGAATGTGAAAAACCCCGTCTTCAAACCCGATGAAGAGCTGGATATTCGATGTCTGCAGATTCTACGGAGTTTGATCTACAACAAGTACATTGCCCTGCCAGACAACTGGTCCTCACACATCAAGCAGCACACCAAGTATTGACACTTACCCGTCTCCGTTAACACCAGTTACTTCAGTCTAGTCACTCACAGATTAGGCACTACACTAAGTATTGACACTTACCCATCTCCGTCAACACCAGCTACTTCAGTCTAGTCAGTCACAGATTAAGCAGTATACAAAGTATTGTAATTTACTCGTCTCCATTAACACCAGTTACTTCAGTCTAGTCACTCACAGATTAGGCACTACACTAAGTATTGACACTTACCCATCTCCGTCAACACCAGCTACTTCAGTCTAGTCAGTCACAGATTAAGCAGTATACAAAGTATTGTAATTTACTCGTCTCCGTTAACACCAGTTACTTCAGTCTAGTCACTCACAGATTAGGCAGCACACCAAGTATTGACACTTACCCATCTCCGTTAACACCAGTTACTTCAGTCTAGTCACTCACAGATTAAGCAGTACACAAAGTATTGTAATTTACTCGTCTCTGTCAATACCAGTTACTTCAGTCTAGTCACTCACAGATTAAGCAGGACACAAAGTATTGTAATTTACTCGTCTCCATTAACACCAGTTACTTCAGTCTAGTCACTCACAGATTAAGCAGTATACAAAGTATTGACACTCACTCTCCTCTGTTGATACCAGCTACTTCAGTCTAGTCAGTCACAGATTAAGCAGTATACAAAATATTGTAATTTACTCGTCTCCGTTAACACCAGTTACTTCAGTCTAGTCACTCACAGATTAAGCAGTATACAAAGTATTGACACTCACTCTCCTCTGTTGACACCAGTTACTTCAGTCTAGTCACTCACAGATTAAACAGTATACAAGGTATTGACACTCACTCTCCTCTGTTGATACCAGCTACTTCAGTCTAGCAAAGCAATACAGATGTTTTTGTAACTTATTCATCTTTGTAACACCAGTTACTTCAGTCTAGTCGCTCACAGATTAAGCAATACACAAAGTATTGTAATTTACTCGTCTCTGTTAATACCAGTTACTTTAGTCGAGCAAAGCAATACACACATTATTGTAACTTACTCGTCTTCGTAGCACCAGTCTAGCGGGCTGACTATCTTCGTACATCAAAAATACGCGGTAAAATTATCGATCAGATACATCCCAATGCCGAAGCCAGAGGGATGTAAGTATTTTGATGTACAAAGACAGTCACCCCTTTTTTTGTATTATTATACACCTTAAAATGGTGAAATATCAGCTAGTCACCTGATCCCATACCACGTACGTCACACTATGTTGGACGGCTATATATACGTCATGGGTAGCAGCGGGCAGTATTTGTAGGCCATATGACCATAGCTATATAATAATGAAACTTACTGATCTTCGTTAACACCAGCTACTTCAGGCTAGTTACACACGCATTAAGTATTACATGAAATATTCAGAAGGAAATTCGCGCGATGAAGATAACTTGGTCCATACTCCAACCTCGTTTGACTGCAGAGCAATTCACGAAGTAATTTATCATTGAATGGGTCTCTGATTTCATCTCACCCCATATTTTAACATTATTTATTAATAAAACAAATCTCCAAATTAGCCATTGTGTATTAGGTACACTACCTTCACGACCGTCGAGTATAAGTTCCTAATGTAAGCCTATGGGGAAAAATACTGGGGTGAGATAATGAAACTTACCCATCTCTGTTAACAGCAGGTAGTGGGGCAAGATGCTACAGATTTAACCCAATCTGGGAGCTGTTTCAAAAGTCGGGAGGGTGCTAAACGAGAGTATACTAACCGCCAAAGCGAGAGCTTACAATGGCACTTGAAACGTCGCTGTTGAGGTGGAGGTGCCGCTCGCTATTGGGTATTGATAGCGGTTTTGCTGCCGCTTTGATTCAAAGTGCCGCTCGCTGTTATGGCCTCTCGCTTTGGAATGCGACATGTCACTGGCGAGACTTCACTCAGCTTTTGAAACAGCTCCCAGAGCTAAAAAAGCATAGCTCTGGCGGCCATTGTAGGGCAGAGCACGCACCCATCTCTCAATAGAGAAACGGGAACCTACACACTCTCTATGTGTTTCTTCTGGACACTTTGTATTTTGTGGATGATAAAATGACATATCCCATTTCCAGGCTGCTTGATGAGATCAAGGCCATTCAGGATGCGTACCTAGACTACAACATCGTGAGTAAGATTCTGCCTCTACTCGACCGACCCATCGCTGTAGCTATGGAGGTTCTCAGTCTGATCGATCTCATGCTGTTCAACGTCAGCAAAAGGATGCAGGTTAGTCACAACACATACAGGACGAGTTTCCTCGTGTTTATTCTCTCCGATAAGGCCACTAAAAAAAACCTTGTTTCTCATCACCGCGCGCACCAGAAAAAAACTATTTTTTAAATAGGTGAACCTTGATAGAAATTGTGGTGTGAAAGGTATGTGTATTTAGTATCAAATTAAAGCTCCTGATGTCAAGGGTGCATTAAATGTATAGCCAATAAAAATCTGGAAACCCTTTGTAAGCAGACACCCCACGTAAGCGGGCACTTTGGCCTGGATTGGAGGGTGTCCACTTATGCGGGGTTTACTGTATGTCTGAAGGTCATTTTATGGCACTTCAAAAGCCATCTTTAATATAGCAAAAAAAAGCGCCCGTTGGACCTTTAGCACTGCTGACTCAAAATGTAAATAGCTATCTCGTCAATAAAAGGTTTTTAGAGAGGTTAATGCTATGTGATAAAGGCATGGTGTGAGTGTGAATGGTGTGTAGTAGAAGTATGGTTTGAGTGTGAACGATGTGTGGTAAAAGTTTGTTTTGACGGTGAATGATGTGTAGTAGAGGCAAGGTCTGGATATGATTTTTTTTTTAATTCAAATTCATAGCAAACATTCACCCACATATGGGCGTTTTTACATGTCGGTGTGATAACAAACTTGTAATAGTACGAAGACATATATAGGTAGAGAAGATTAGAGGGGGATTACTCGCAGGACAATACATTAGGGAGTTGTATAGAACTGCATCGAGAATCGTATAAATAGACAATACTCCATGAGTTTGGATGGGCCGCAATCGTCACCGAGGCAAAGACGAGTGACGATTATGGCACAGCCAAACAAGTGGAGTATTGTCTATTTTATGATTCGAGTGCGGTTCTTGATTTATCTCGCCCCTTTCTATGACATTGAATATCATCACAACTTCAGAATAATCAGAATATTCTTAGCAAATTCACTACGCCACAGCCGTGGCGTAGTATTGTCACTTTACCAGGGTGATCGTTGAGTATATTTTTCTAATGTTATTCCTATGGCTAAACTTGTACCAGGGGTGAGATGATAACAAGATCGCTGACACACAGAGACCCAAAAGGGTATAAATAAAAAGATAGGGAGGTGTTTGGACCATAGGATCATATGTAAAATGATATTGATGAATAGGCATTTATTCCCACGTATCTCTTTTCTCTAATAAATATGTTTTTATGAACATCTTAAATTACAAGTTGTCTTCAGTTTCTTGGATGATTTTTTGATAAAGATAAAGCGTACTCTGTCTACAATGTTCTGGTTTGGGATATTCAGTATTATAAAGAGATTTTTTCTTCCTTGTTTTCTGGTTATTCTATTTCGGATTACACAATTGGTTGGGTCATGTAAACACCACCCAATACACATGAGTAAATAGTTTGAATGTAAATGGTATGTGGTAGAAGCATAGTTTGAGTGTGAATGGTGTGTGGTTCAAGGTTGGTTCGAGTGTGAATGGTATGTGGTAGAAGTATGTATACATGAATGGTGTGTGGTAGTTTGATTTTACTGTAAATGGTGTGGTGTTTAGGTTGGAGTATAAATAATGAGTGGTAGAAGTTTTCTTTGTGTGTTAATATCGTGTGCTAGTTTGATTTGAATTTAAATGGTGTGGGGTATAGGTTTGGATGTGAATGGTGTACGGTAAAAGTGTGAGAGGTGTGTGGTAGAAGCATGGTTTGAGAGTGAATGGTGTTTGGAGGAAGCTTGGGAGTGTGAATATTATAGCATGCTGAACTTACAATACGGAAGTGGCTGTATACCTTTTTATCCTACCCCTAAAAAAACGGTCCATAGGCATAACATAGGCAAATTTTATCCGACATGCCATGACATAAAGTGCGATTTATGCCTCTAGGGGCATAAAAAAAATCGACCAATCAGCGACCAGATTGTGAGCTGCTCCGAAAAAAGTTCCGGTTGGACTCAAAAGTTCCGGTTGGACTTCGGTTGGTCGTTTAATCGATATTTATATTTTAGTAATCCAAAAGGGTAGAGACAGGGTAGAATAAATACGAAACCGAACTCGAGTTAGACTTGTCAGTGTCTATGCCACTCTGGTCAGGTCTGTTCCTCACTACGCTCAGCTAACACTTCGCGTAGTAATACACGACCTTCCCGTCATGGCATAAACACTGACAAGTCTAACTCTTGTTCAGTTTCTACTAAGTATTTTCTTATTTATTGTTCATATGCATGCTAAGCTACCGAAAATTGGCTCACAAAATTCATCTTGAACTCTGAATTTTATATGGAACAATGTTGTGATGTCTGGCTACCATATGCAACCGCCCCATATGACGGAAAAATATAAAGATGTTCCTAATAATAGACTCTTATGATCCTATGTACAGAATCACGTAGGGAATGAGAGTAGTTGTCATCTTGTCAACCTGTAATACTAGCAGCCCTGCATCATTTTTTAATCCTGAATTCATCTTTACAGAAATCAGTCATTGATTATTTCAATGCAACAGCAGAGGAAATTTTCTTCATCTTTGTCAGGCAGCGAATTAAAGTGGCTAGCATGGCAGAGAAGGAAAGGTAAGTACTAACCGTACCACAAAACTTGTAAAAGTGACCTACATGGCGCAGAAAGAAAGGTAGGGACTACCAATACATATCACACGTCCAGTTAAAGTGTGTCGTGTACTATGGTGCAACATACGGAAAGGAGACTAACCTTGGTGTATAATCATGGATGTACGTAATGCTATCGTTTGCATGATGAGTGACTGATATAATACACCTAATAAGATACGAAACGACGGTGTGTTAGATACGGAGAAAAGAAAACCTGCACATAGACATTCGGGACATATAATTTGCATTTGTTTAATAGTATGGCACGTGATACAGTAGTGAGAGCTTTCAATAGATCAATGAAAGTTGCGACTGCTCTTGATTTAGTGTTTAGTCCTAGGAAAAAGTCATTAGTAAAAGCAGCTATCAAAAATGGTTGAGTGTCCTTTTCTAAAGCTTGGGTTTTTTTCACACTGCACGAACACCATCATTTTATATATGAATGTGCCCGGCGTATATAAGTAAGTATTTTGGGTATACAAGGTCGTCCTATTCCCTGTAGGCGTATATAAGCGTCCAGTGAAGAGGGCTTCACTGAGAGGGGTTGGGGGGAGGTGGTGGGGGTGGCAGTGGGGGGGGGGGGGGGGGTTGGGGAGGAGGGTTTCCTACTGAGGACAGCTACTTCTACCAACACAAAGGGGCGGGAGGCGGTGGGGGCAGAGGGTGTTTCCTCTCATAAACGCTTGGTGTGAAATACAGCCAAGACGAGTCCGTATATAAGGCCTGGGCGTATGAAAACAAGTCAATATTCAGCCAATACATGCACTTCCACGATGGTGTATATATACAAATAAAATGGTGGTTTTCGCACAGTGTCAAGAATGTCATGCGATTCCAGGTAATTTGAGATTTGTAGGTGTATAAGTAAAACAGTTTGCTAATGAGAGGGAGTAAAGACAATGGATTTCTAAGTTTCTATCTTCATGAGGTCATCTACACTCATTAATTATCCACCCCTTATATAGAACTGCATCAAGAATCATATAAATACACAATACTCCATGAGTTTGGATGTGCCCCAATCATCATTGAGGCGAATCCGAGTGACAATTATGGCACATTCAAACGAGTGGAATATTGTGTATTTTACGTTTCAAGTGCAGTTCTGGATTTATCTCACCCCTTTCTATGACATTAAATATCATCAGGATATCAGCATAATTAGAATAAACTTAGCAAATCCATTTGGCATCATCTCACATTCACTAGGCAACGGCCTTGGCGTAGTATTGTCACTTTATGGGGTGATCGTTGAGTATTTTTCCCTATGTTATTTCTATGGCTAAACTTGTACCAGGGGTGAGATAAATACAAAGTGTCCATAGAAAACACATGGGGAGTAAATATCACCATACCCAGAGCACACAGATATATGTGGTATACTCTGAGCTGTAAAAGCCAGTGCATACGGAAAAATAGCGCATATAAAAAATATAGTGCGTACCTAAAAGAACTAATATCAGCACCCCGTCTATCAGGAAAAGGTGGATATCGAATACAACTTAGACTGGTTTCAGATAGAAGCGGTTATATACTTCTCGGATTTACTATGTGCCAACTCCTTGGCGTATACGACTGCTTCTATATGAAACCAGTCAATAATGGCAAACAACGAGTTCATGTGAGTTGGAGAGTATTTATATACTAAATACGAGTACATGACGTTTGAGTTATAACATGACTTGAGTTATCGTTTATCTTGATAACTGTTTACATGTAGATCATTTATGCAATATGTGAACATGTAATATGAGTTAACTTGAGATTTGATGAGTTTGAAACCTTATCAGGTAAGAAATAAACATTTGTAATACCGAAGTATTAATTACCATCTTAGTAAGAACATGAATACCTTTGTAATACTGAAGTATTAAATTACCATGTTCGTAAAACAGAAATACGAGTATATGTTTGTTATACCTTATGTAGACAAACATGATACATATATGACATGATATAACATCTAAACAACAGAAAAAGGATAAGAGTTGGAGATTTTCTTTTTTTACACGTGGGTGGGAGGGTGGTCTAAAATAACTCCGAACTGTTTGAGTTCTCAACGGCGTCACATGCACAAGGTGCTAGTGACGTCATGTGTATATGTGTAGTATTATATAAAAACATAGTTATGACGCCTATACGATGTTACTTATTCGAGGTGTATGACAGAATTTGTTCCGAACAGAATGACAGAATTCATTCCAAACTCGTTCTTCGAACTCGTTCCGAACGAATTCTGTCATACACCTCGAATAAGTAACATCGTATTGGCGTCATCACTGTGTTTTTTTATTATTATATACCTTAGATTGGTTATAACCCTCCGAAATCGACTCTGTTGACACTATCACTGTCCACCAGCGCGGCAAGTACATCACCATACTTAATCAGAAGTTAATTGCGCCTGCGCGAGTTAAGTTTTCTCTCCGAACAGATTTTTGGTTCTAATCGATAGCGTGAAAGGACCTGAACTACGATTGGATAACGTGAAGTTACCCGGATTCACTTTTTACATCACCAATCGTATCTACTGTTTGTTGCGGTGTGATTAAACGGAACGGAATATCGAGTTCGGAGAGTGAGGTTAACGTTTTCTAGTTACCATGGCGCCTTGGTTCGTAGTGTCTCAACTCGCTTCTTGCAATGCGTCTGACACGCGCAACAGAACGATTTATCACCTGTATTGACCAAATATCGAAGCAACTAACTTATAGCTATAACCTCATACCGTTTAAATGGCTGAAACATGCGAGATCAAACTTTAAAAACAATCGCTGTGAAGGTACGCCGACTGGCAGTGCAGTCGCCGATGACGTCATCATCGGGATTTCCCAGAGCGTAGGGACACCCCGATAATGACGTCACGCGAATACGGTCTCCTTTGTTGACGCTCGCTCGGCGAGGGTCGGTGTTGATATCGAACGAATACACATATTTTAGCAATTTACACGGTATCGCATGCATGCTAAACGTTATCCACCTCAATATTTGGTCAATACACGTGATAACTCATTGCGTTGCACGTGTAAGACGCATCAAAACACGCGAAGTGTGAACCGCCATTTGCAATTTTTCTGCCAAGATTCATGTTGTCGACCTCTCGGCCAATCAGATTATTTTTCAAAGCATGCTATATGATGTTCAAAGCGCGCAATATGTACGTCAAAGCGCGCAATATGTACGTCAAAGCGCGCAATATGTATTTCAGTACAAAGCTACACAGTGTATCGTGCAATATGTAACAACTTACTTTACCCCTAAGAACAGTAAGTATTTACACTGAGTTAGTGCATAGGTATATAATAATATAACACAGTAGGTGGCGTAGCTGTAGTTCGAGTTTGTTGTTACGAATGGCGGCAGAGGGCGTGAGTGATGTACCTGTACTCGTCATGCCATTAAATCTCACATGTTCTCCATAATGTGTATCAATTTATTATATTTCACAGAAAAATCATGTATCATTTCACTTTATTACCCACCTAATACGGAGTCTCCATAGGAAATGTATAGAGTGCCTGGAATCGGCTACCCGGAGATTCTGGCATGTCAGAATCTCCTGCAGGAGATTCCGGAAAAATAGTCCTGTCTATAATGAGGTTGAATCATCATGTACTTCGAAATAAGTTTCTTGAATGTCTATTCAATGCTAATTATTTAGAATCAATCATAATAATCTCATTTACCATCAGATATCATTGACAAAACATTTTTTGCATGCTAAAATCACAGATTAATGGAGAACTATATTATTGGTGTAAGTCTACACCGAATTACTGCCACGCTTGACAATGCTGTGGTGTCTGGAACTAAATGGCTTACAGAAACCTTTTAATTTCAATAGACTTGTTATTAACCTTGTAGCTGGTTAATAAATACAATAACGACTGGTTTTGTATATGAGTGACCGTAATCTCCTCTTAGTTGACGACATAATATCCTCGCTAATCGCTTGGATATTACTACGCGTCAAATACTCGGAGATTACGGCCACTCGTACACAAAACCAGTCATTATTGTGTATGAATAAGGAGTGTGACTTACTGTGACTTGTTTTGTTTTCATCAGACGTTCTATTGAGGCTCAGGCAGAGGCAAGGAGGCGGGAGTTGAGTGTGAAACTAAAGGAACGCATGCACAAGGACGCGCCTGACGACAAGGTAGTTTACACTGTTATCCTACCCCTGATATAAAATCCCATAGGCTTAACATTGGGTTTCCATATGCCGCGCTGACTGGCATAAGAAGTTTTGTATGCCACTAGTGGCATACAGAATTGTTATCACATAATATTCCAAAATCGAGGAGACGGGGTAGGATAAAATCAAAACCTGATTTGTTTTAATATTGGCCACTGCATGCCACTGGTTGAGTTTTGGCTATGGTCTTCACTCGGCTGCGCCTCATGAAGTCACTATACCAAACCCAAGTCGTGGCATATGGTGGCCAAGATTTAAACTCATCCAGTTTTACGATAACACTTTACACTTAAAGATGAACTACAAAAATGAGTCTTAATGATAATTCCATTAACCCTTTAAGGACGGCCGTCTATGGCATACCCACACACATGGGGACGGCTACTAGTGACTATGTTCAGTTCTACGGGATGGGGGCATTGTCCTCTGAATTCGAAATTCAAAGGTTTATCACATGATATAATCTATTATCCTTAATATTTTTATTTCTATTATTTAGAATTCGAAAACATGAGAGTACACCTCCATTCTGTAAAAATTTCAAGTTTATTGTTAAAATATTTCATTTTCAAAAACAATTGAATAAATATCCAGCAAATGATGCCTTAAAACATCATCCGGCCTTAAAGGGTTAGAAATAAAGACCCCTCCCTCACACAGTGAGAGAACGGGCCTGTGGTCGCGATTAGTTAGGTCAACAGCAGGGCCAGTCAGGGGGTATAATAAGCCAGGTGGGAAGTGGTGTACAGCTCATTCATATGCATGGATCACAACAAGTAAGAGGTCGACCATGGTGGGATACCTGTGAGTATAACTATTTGATTCAATATGAGGAATTGTGGAACATATTCAGAGTGATAAACAGACAGATACAGATACACAGACACAGATAGGTAGACATAGAGACATATGGTTACAGTATGCACACATAGGATCACACAGGTCAACATTGTGTGTGACAGACACACATGTGCTCACACAGTCACAGGTTCTACACATGGCTCTACAGACATTGGTAAAACACACAGATTTATACAGCATAATTTATTAATTTTTTTGGGAAAATTTCTTTATTGAGATCTTAGGAAAATACAGACAGTCATCGTGTAACATATAGTGAATATATGGTGGTTCTCAACAAAGAGGCTAGGGCCTCAGCCTTTTTATAAGGCTAGTTTCAATGGCCCGCCTTAGTTAACCATTATAGTCCAGTTTAATAACAATTTTAATGCCTTATAGGCACAATCCAAATCTATAAGATATAACTTATATATACTATAACTTTTTATACTCACTCTAACAATATGCCATGTTGTGTAGTTGTCACTGCACGAAACCTACTGCTTTACATATGTATGTGAAACACGTCTAACAGTAGGATTTTGCGTCTAGAAGTTTGACCTGTTATCCGACTCGTAGACGCCTTATCTAGTGGCGTATATACATGTCCATGGTGCGGTTTTGTATACGTCATATATACGCCTGATTCCGTTGTATATACACCACCATCCAATAGTTCCGATCTTTGCAACTTGGGGACACTACTGGTAGCATATTTCATTTTCCATCAACCATCCAAGTCTGTATTATATGAAAAATACAATCTTATATTACCAATTTATTTTATAAAACCTTTGTAAAACCTGATTGAGTATAAATTGATTATTTACACATAATAAACGTCGCATTATGTTGTCTTTTTTACCCTTTTTTTTTTTATAGATTTGACTTTAAAACACCATTTCTAGGTATGTTGAGTCCAGGCCCACTATATAAGAGCACTGTCCAAACTCCAAGTCATCTACTAAAATCATCTTACCTCAGCCTCACAACCCCTTCCCCCCCACCGCTGCCCCCTGCTGCCCCCCCCCCCCCTCCATGTATCACAAGGCCCAGGGCGACTAGGGCTTCACCCCCCCCCCTCGCACCGCCGAGCTGCCGATGCCGCTTTGAAGCGGCAGCCGAGCTGCCGCTAATCCGTCTACACACACTGCAGGGAGGCGGAGGTCGTGTACTAGGGCTTCACTGTGGGTAGAGTGAGTGTAGGGTGGTGGGGTGTTGGGGTGTCGGGGGGGCGGTTGGGGGTGCTGTTGGCAGGTGGCGGGTGGCGGGTCAGTGTTGGTGCATCCTCTACCAACACCCATAGGACGGGGCGGGCCGCGGGTCACAATTTGTTTTTTTTTTGGTATCATGTCTACGCCTGGCGTATATATATTGCGCAAAGTATTTTTATCTTGAATACGCCAGGTGCGAAATACAGCCAAGTCGCGCGCGTCTACATAAGGAAACTGCGCATACATATATAAAGGCGTTAGTTTCGTGCAGTGTGTGTATCCCAGTCTCACCCTACTAACCACAGCTGGGTACATGTGTTCTCACTGAGACTCAGAGAGTCAGTGAAGCGTTCACAGTGATCAGAGGGCTTTTATTGGTGGTCTAGGGCTGACATGGCACGTTACCTCGTCGCAACACAGACCCCCATACCTCAGCTGGATATGCACCTGTATGCCTCGTTCCATGTGTGCCTGATGGCCGTGTGGGCGGGTCTTATTTTTTAGGATTAATTAACAGAGCTTAATTGCTTTATATAAGCTTTAAAAAACACCAACAAGACAGGACGGAGGTCGATGTACTAAACAAAATACACTAAAACACATATAAAAAACCAACAAGACAGAACGTAGGTCGGTGTACTCTATTATAGGCCAATACACATCCAAAGCCAATGCCCGTCTACCGATTTCGGAATTTTTCTGTACCTTTTCGGAGATAAACCAAGGCATCATAACGGAGTCGGCTGTAGTTGGTAGATGTAGGACAGCTAGGCAAGGGTGAGCCACTGATTAGTGAACCACCTCCTTCAAACGTCCTTTTGTCACCGACAAGTTGTGGTTTTCATGTTCCAAAATTGGGAGCTAAACCTTTATCAGCAGGTTGATAAATCTAGTCGCAGACTGTTCCCAAATCCTAACTCCGTCGGCCGGGGGTACATAATCGTATATCTCTTGGTAAGTGTAGACTGATTTGCCTAGGACAAACACCCACCACCCCTTCTCTTGGAGGGTCGCCGGCCGAGCAAGGGGTTATGTAATTCGACTGTGACCACCAAGTTCACCAATTCCTATACGATTTTGGAACTAATCATTCATCCCTGAATCGCTAGATGGGTATCAGGCTTAACGCTTCAGGGTTGAACGATCAGTTCCCAAATCATATGGCAGTTGGTGAAGTTGTCGCAGGCAAATTACGTAATTCCTCGGCCCATATAGGGCCACCCGATAAGGGGCCATGTACCAACGTTCCCTTGTCAGTGACTGGATTTATCAACATGTTAATAAACTTTTGGTGAGCGATTTAGGAACATTGAATGGCAACTCTTCAGCGACAAAAAGCATCTCAAAGAGGGGGGCGGTTAACTAATCGTTGGCTGACCCTTGCCTAGATGTCCTACATATACCCACTAGGGCCAGCTCCCTTAGGATGCCTCGCCTGAGATAAATTACCCTTCCTCTGTTGCTGACAAAGGTACATCAATGTTCCGAAATCTGTAGATGTTTATTGGGCTGAAGACCTCTACTTTCTACTATAGATGTACTCTATTAACACCCCTACTCCCCACTAGGCATGTAACCTATTTACGGTCCTACTCTGTACTATACATGTACCCTGTATCCCTACTCTCAACTAGACATAGACCCCATATTTATTAACCACCTAATAAGGAGTCTTCTTAGGAATAGCATTAAGTGTGAGTATTTCGCTTCCAGGAGATTACTGAGGCCCGTAACCTCCTGTTTCTGAAATCAGGAAAATACTGGAAATAGTTCAATCGCCTCGGACAAGACTGTATGTAATCACCTCACTATCGTTCGGAGATTACTACGCGTCTTGTCCTCGTAGATTATGGCCGCTTGTATCTGAAACCAGTTAATATTGTGTATAAATACTCCTATTCTCAACAGGAGAAGAAGCTAAAGCTGAACAAAAGGGCGATGCGCAAAAAGAGCCTAAAACCCTTCTTCCATCGCTTAAAAGGAAACCATCTCCTGATCTTCAACGACAAAGCACCGCATCAGGAAAAAGTCAAGGTATGTTGCCTCAATCTCATAGTACTTTGTAGGTAAATGCTAACGGTAAGGTGTTCAGTAGTAATTGTTCTGAAGTTAATAATTAAACAATTACAAACGAGCCTTGAAAAGCATCAGAAAATAATCAATATTGTTTCCTTGTGTAAAGCGATAATGTGATTGAGTTCATAGGTGAACTTAAACAATAAATGCCAAAAGGTTCTTAAGCCTATAAGACACCGACCCGACGGCTGTGCCCGATTCTAGCTTTGCCCAACAGATCCGTCGGGTCTGCGTCAATCGGGTCGATGTACGCACTTCACCGACCCGATTTTATTACCTTTCCTGACGCGTCGGGCATTACCACCATGTCAGATATGACCAACTCTCCCCGACCTTAAGATTTCGATGTACGCACTTTCACCGACTGTTCCCGATTCTGAACAGGCCGTTTAAATAGAGATACTACCTATCCCCCAGTCCGATTTATAAGTGCTTCATATCGATTTGTAGGGGAGACATAAGCGAATATAGGTCTCAAAACTGTTTTCTAATATCTCAAATAGAACAGAGATTTTGCATTATTACCTATATATACCTATAACCTGGCCTGGGGCCCAGCCGGGCTGGGCACCCGGCGGCTCTCTTTGATCTCATCCCGGGTAATTTACGATGTTATAAAAGAGGGAAGTGTGATCGGGGACAGTCATCATGTCGGTGTCTTATAGGTATCGAAGTCATCGAAATTTCATTCTCGACTCTCGCCGAGCCGATGGTCGGGATGAATCGGAGTCTTATAGGCTTAATGCCATAAAAGAAGACCTTGTCTTTATACTATCAACAGATATGGGGTATTTTTACAGAGTATAAATTCCACATGTCGTGAGGTCTTATGATGAGAGATGTACATGCTGCAGCTTGTGTTTTCTAGCTGGACATTGACCTGATGGAGACAATCGAGGAGGAGGAAGAGGAGGATGTGAAGGACCACATCACACTCGGCAACTACGAGGATGGTGCTGACGTGGTTCTAGTGTTCCGTATTCTGGCTCGGATTTGTGACGGGCAGTATGCACCACTCCAGGTAAATATATCTGGCCATTTATCGCCTCTCTATACTACCCGCACTTTACATAGGGATTTGTGACGGGCAGTATGCACCGCTCCAGGTAAATATGTCAGCCCTTGCACCGACTCTTTACGCTATCCACACTTCTGATAGGGCTTTGTGATGGGCAGTATGCCTGCTCTAGGCAAATATGTCAGCTCCTGTACCACCTCTCTATACCATATCCACACTTCATGTATGGCATTGCAACAAGCAATACGCCCCCCTAAAGGTAAATATGCTGGGCCTTGTACCACGTCTCTATGCTACCCGAACTTTATGTAGGGTTTTGCAACGGGCAGTATGCCCTGCTCCAGGTAAATATGTCAGCCCTTGTACCACCTCTCTACGCTATCCACACTTCATGTATGGCATTGCAACAAGCAGTACGCCATGCTAAAGGTAAATATGTCAGCCCTTGTAGACTCTTTAAGCTACCCACACTTCACATAGGGTTTTTTGAAAGGCAGTATGCCCACTCTAGGCAACTATGTCAGCTCTTGTACCACTTCTCTACCATTCAAGGTAAATATGTTGGGCCTTGTACCACCTCTCTATGCTACCCGCACTTTACGTAAGGTTTTGCGACAGGCAATAGGCCCCACTACGGCTCACCACACTTTACGTAGGGTTTTGCGACAGGCAGTATGCCCTGCTCCAGGAAAATATGTCAGCCCTTGTACTACCTCTTTACGCTACCCACAATTTATGTAGGGTTTTGCGCCAGTCCGTATGCACTGCTCCAGGCAAATATGTCACCCCTTGTACTACCTCTTTACGCTACCTACACTCTAAGTAGGGTTTTGCAACAAGTAGTAGGCCCCACTCAAGGTAAATATGTCTGACCTTGTACCACCTCTCTAGGCTTCACACAATTTATGTAGGGTTTTGTAACAGGCAGTACGCCCTGCTCAAGGTAAATATATCCAGCCTTGTACCAACTCTCTACACTACCCACACTTTATGTAGGGTTTTGTGACAGGCAGTACGCCCTGCTCAAGTTAAATATGTCAGCCCTTGTACTAACTCTCTATGCTACCCACACTTCACATAGGGTTTTGCTACAGGCAGTATACCACATAAGGACTTGTACCACCCAAACGTTTCGCTACCCGGTTTTGCGATGGGCAATATGTGTCACTTCAGGTCAATATATCAGCCCTTGTTCCACCTCTCTATACTACCCGTACTTCATGTAGGGTTTTGTGATGGGCTGTATGCTTCACTGCAAGTATTGGAGATTTTAAAGTGAATTATATGAGAGCATCTCGCATTATTCCTTGTATTGTACTAGAATCCTCACGAAGCTTCTTTTGATTCTTCTCTTCAACTCGGTCGATTTCCAATTATTTCACCAAGAGCTGGTGTCGTGGCTGACACGTATTCCACTAAGGATACTGCCTGTGAGATGTTGCAATGTGAGATGTTGTGAACAAACTACTCTTCTCTTTTCCAGGACTACCTCCGTTCACAGCCAGACAACTTGCGGAAAGTGAACCTGGTGGCAGAGATGACCGTCTTCTTCTCGGGTTTATACACCCACATCAACTCGGAGACGATCATCCTCGCTACTCAGGTCATCAGCGCTATCATGGAGATCTCAATGGTAAGTTGGGAAGTCATGGTCCTATAATAAATATCTCCTTCGTAAGTGTCCATGTTACTAGCGCTATAATAATAATCTTCATGGTAAGTATTCCGATTGTCATGACTAAAATGAATGTCTCCATGGTACCAGTTGTCATGACTACAATAAATATCGCCATGGTAGCAATTGCCATGACTACAATGAATATTTCCATGGTAGCAATTGTTATGACTACAATGAATATCTCCATGGTAGCAGCTGTCATGACTACAGTGAATATCTCCATGGTACCAGTTGGCATGACTACAAGGAATATCTCCATGGTACCAGTTGCCATGACTATAATGAATATTTCTATGGTAAGAGTACCAATTGTCATGGCTACAATACATATCTTCATGGTACAAGTTGTCATGGCTACAATTAAGATCTCAATGGTACCAGTTGTCATGACTACAATGAATATCTCTATTGTAAAGTGTACCAGTTGTCATGACTACAATAAATATCTTCATGGTACAAGCTGTCATGACTACAATGCCGATCTCAATGGTACCAGTTGTCATGACTACAATGAATATCTCTATGGTAAGTGTACCAGTTGTCCTGACTACAATAAATATCTTCATGGTACAAGCTGTCATGACTACAATGCCGATCTCAATGGTACCACTTGTCATGACTACAATGATTATCTCTATGGTAAGTGTACCAACTGTCATGACTAAAATAATATCACAACAATGAATGTATACATAGAAACCGTCGTCATCACTACGATGAAGATCCCTATAGTACTTTCACAAAACTAGACGTGTTTTTAACTTACTGTAATATGAAAATTACAATGCAATACATTGATTCCTATATGAAGACCTATTTACAGTTTTGACTGTAAAAGTTGCATATTGCTCAAATTGATATTGTGTGATAATCACTTTAAAGGGAAACCAGGAGAACCGGGCAGTAGTGCTGAACAACAAGATCGTGGACTATTCCAACTTCCTGCTCCGCATCTCGCAGTTTGAGGGATGTTCAGTCACACAGGTGAGCCAGATGTATCTACTGAAGAGATTTCTTAGGTTGTATTTCCTGTATTCATTCTGCAGTTATTCAGATTTTCCTAGTCTCTTTCACGACCACTTCAGGCGTACAGGGCAGCCTCCGGGGTAATGATGTCAGATGAATAAACTTCTCGCACTAATGACACCGAATTGAAAATCTGTGTTCTACTGATATATTTTTGTATATATACTATTGATTGGTAAACTTAAAATTTAAAAAAAATTAAGATTCCTTTTCAAACTGCTGAGGTAATTTTCACTCTGTCTTCCGACTGTACATAAACTTGTGACGTCATTACTGCCGCCATACTGCTTCCGGGTATGGAATTCCCTGCCTCGGCCACTAGACTCCAACGGGCCCACCTTGAGCCGTGAACACACCGTCTGGTGAATGATGGTCGCACTATATGCTAAGATATTTCATGAACTGCAATAGATTTGCATGCTAAAGTGACAATACTACTCCATGGCCGTGGCATAGTCAATTGCTCATGACATCATATGAATTTGCTAAGTATATTCTAATCATTCTGAAATTTTGATGATACTTAATGTCATAGAAAGAGGTGAGATAAATCCAGAACCGCACACGAATCGTAAAATACACAATACTCCACTCGTTTGGTTGTACCTTAATCGTCGCTCGGCTTCACCTCAATGACTATCGGGGCCTATCCAAACTCATGGAGCATTTATATAGAACGTCCTGACCATGCTGTACAAGTCACAGAACGAGATGGTAATTTACGGTCTGTAAGGAACGAGGCATTTAAGCCAAGTTCCGTACAAACCGTAAATTATATGAGTTCTGTTACTTGTACAAGCATGGTTGGACGTTATATATTTACTATATACCCAAAATTTAAAAAAAAATCATTAATTTAATTTTTAACAACCGATATGTTAATTAAACGTGTATAGCAAGGTGGTCCGTATTTTAGTGTACGGACCAGTGGTCTGTACAATATTTTTACGTATATAGTTATGTCTATTTATACAATTCTCGATGCAGTTCTGTACAATTATACAATTCTCGATGCAGTTCTATATGATTACACTGATATGTTGTTGATATGCTCGGTAGGTCGTTGGACTGAAGATGGAGCTGGCCACCCTGCTGATGGCCCTCATTGAGGAGAACGGACCTGTACCCATCCAGATTGCCAGGGTCAGTTAGTTCATAGATCAAAAGAAAGCATTTGTGAACAATGAAAGAGTGGTGGTGAAAATAGGGTTTTAACCTGATCAATCAGAGACCTAAATTTACACTATGTGAGGCAACACAAAGAGTTAAACAGGTAAAGTGAGGAGGGCCCACTTGATTAAGGTCAGAGACCTGAATATACACTATGTAAGGCCAGAGCCTATAGAGATAATTGTAGAAAGTCCATGTTGCAATTCTCTCGATTTAGAGATGAACAACTTCTAATAGATTTGAATAGTGTTAAAAAGCAGTGCTACTTCCCCTAAGTGGCTCCAGTAGCCGTGCTTAAATTAATAATAAAACACTTTGTACATAGTAACATTAAGCCCTTAACACATTTCTCTAGTTGAGTGGAGCACCCAAAAGACAGCACTCAACCGCCCTTCTGTACAGAATCAGTATTCTTGATAAACATGATTTATTTTATACTCATTAAGGACCTAAATAGACCGTAATCAGACAGATTAGCTTTGATAAAGACTATGTTATAGTCCAATCGTCGGTTGTGAAATAAATGCTACAATATATCAACTTGAATATTTCAGTGGTTGTACTATTATTTTCACTTTATCTTTATTTTTGATTTATTTTGAACAGGAGGTGCGGGACACCTTGGATTTAGCCGCCATCAAAAGACACATCTCTCTGGTGTACACCATTGTCACAGTAAGTAAGACTTGTTTCCTTTATAGACCTCTAACCCACTGACTCACACTAAAGCCCAATGCCCATCTACCGATTTCGGAACATTTATGTACGTTTGTCGGCGACAAACGGTGGGTAATTTGTCTCAGCCGAGCCATCCTAACGGAGTCCGTAGATGTAGGACAGCTAGGCAAGGCTACACAGCGATTAGTGAACACTCGGTTTCTTTGGTTTTTGCCCTCCCCAAGCGATTAGTGGACCATTCAGCGATATTATCAGTGTGCGGATCGAGCGACGGGTTATGTAATTTGCTTGCCACAAGGTGACCGACTCCTATACGATTTGGGAACTAATCGTTCAACCCTAAATCGGTAGATGGGCATCCGGCTTTACTCCATCCACCCACACATAACTTTAGCTAGAACTATATCATGTTTTATCAGAGTTCTGTACTTATAATTAAAAATATTGGTCATCCAAGGAGATCGTAAAGGGCGATCATCTGCAGAGAGTTCACTTCAGGGTCCGCAACCCTGTAGGTTCCCCAACATGAATCACGGTCTCAGAGATACAGATAGACATGTTTGTTTAGGTCACCAACTTCAACTTGGGGTTGAGTATCCTATTGGAAACACTTAGTACCTACCTTACAGATCAATCGAGTTCAGTCAAGATTATGGTGGAATATAGTTCCAAGTGTGATATAATATCTTTCATATATGAATTGAAAATATTGATTATCCAAAGAGGGACATAGAATAAAACTTATGACTAGATTCTCAATCATTTCACATTATGATATTGGAAAAAATGAAACACCTCTTAAATACTAAGACAATCTATCTTTATTTGGTATGTGATCCATCACAAGGTATGTGATCCATCACAAATTTTTCACTCCAATTTGACACTAACATGTATAAATAATACAACGTTTTGGTGTATGTGGGGCTCTTTAGGTGTACGTACTATTCTCTTTGTGAGAAATGAAATTGCCTTCAGATGTCTTCACTGTATACTGTAGACATCTGAAGTCTTAACAATATGTCTTAAAGGCATATTAGACAATTTATGCAGGCGCCACCTGGTGATTTTTAGATATTGTCAATTATCAGTCAAAACTGGTTTCTTGGGACTCATTTTAATTCTTAATGGATAAATTATATATTTTTGTCAAGTTTATCCAATTTTAGTAGGTATTATAGAATAATTTACATTTGCTTGATTCAAAAATGAAATATACTAAGAAAGTATGGTGTTCTTCCATTTTTTCAAGAAAAAGGACGATGGATTTTAAAACTTAAATGTGTAATACTATACATCTACCATATTCTGTGAAAGTTTGAGGAAACTGACATGGGTTATACTATGTGAGAGGCAACTTCTTAGAATTTCTTTATATGTTAGATATGTTTACTAGAACACTTGAACATCATCATATTCAAATTTTAAGAAAATGACATGGGTTTCAATATTGTAAGTTGTTTACTAATTTTCTGATAAACAAAGTGTTAACAAAGTTGAAGGATATCAAAGCTTAACTCCAGCTTGCAGAGTCGACCATTATTCATTACCCTCTTGTATACACTCTGATATTCAATTACTTTTTTATGGTAGCACACCGATGACGACGTAGAGAAGCTAGTGCTCGGCAAATCCTCCCCAAATCCTGCACAAAAGATAAAGGTAAAAATAGTGTAATCATATAGTACTGCATCATGACTCATACAAATAGACAATAATAGACTACCCCGCTTGCGACTGGAGCTTAATATTTGGTACACCCAGTCTCAGACTGGGCGTACCTTCAGGATCACACAGTGGAGACAGGGCTTTTCTTCTGTTGCCAAGATTTATGTTCCAAAATCGTAAAGTATGTTATGGCCTTTAGCTACAACAACAGCCCTTTGTATGTAGACTAATGATAACGATAGTGAATCCTCCCCATTCACTTCTCTATGTCAGTCATGTGTTGTTGTTTTTCTGCACCTAGTTGTATCCAGACATTATGGAGACTATCAACGTCCTTGGCTTCAGGTTCTACATTCTCCTTGCCAGACTTTTTGACGTCGACCCCAAACTACAAAAACAAGGTATTCTGAAATAACATCTTGATCATCGAACTTATGAACCAACTTTTCCTTGACTTACAATCCGGGAAATTTCGAGTAAAGCTAAACATAATGTTGCTTTAGAATGTCTGGGAATGGTTTGATTGACTCCATTCTGAGGTTAATGAATTCAATTTACAATTATGTCTAGTAGTATTATTATCCAAAAAAAGCAAATATTTCAATAATAAACTGGAAATTTGTACAGACTGTATGTGTAACATCAAATTTCTGGATTCTTTGTAATAGCTAAGAATTACAAATTATATCACTTATAAACCTTTGAATTTTGGGCCCCCGTCCCGGAGAACTGTACATAGTCATTACTAGCCGTCCCCAAGTGTGTAGTTCTGCCATAGGCGGCCATCCTTATAGGGTTAATAATCTATGAAGGATTTTAAGGCTGGACGATAGGACCGTTCACTATCGAGGTGTCCTAGATTTTATCAAATGAAACCTAACCATCTTCTGGCTCTTGTATTTTCAAGGTAGCTTAGGCGGATGATATGAATATTTATTTAACGAGACCATCTTAAAACCTTCTTATTATCGTTTGTAAAATATCAAACACCCAACTGATTAACTTGCATGTCTTTCCCTAGGCTTTGACAACCAGACGGAGAAGTTAGCCTTCCACTATTTCAAACATCAGTGCAGATCGGTGGAGATCGTGAAGGATGGTCATCTGCAGAAAGTTCACTTCCGGGTCCGCGACCCTGTAGGTATCCCAACAAGCACTGCAGTCTCAGAGTTATAAATAGACACGTTCATATAGGTCATCAACTTCTTCTTGGGGTTGAGTTTCACATTAGTAACCCTTAGTGCCTACCTTGCAGATTAATCAAGTTCAGTCAAGATTACAGTGGAATATATATTTTTTTAAGACTTTTATTCAATCTGGCATATGGTCAGCATTTAAAAAGGCTGGTCTTAACGCAATATCACCTCCAATTATTACTACATGTGTTTCTTGTCGTTTTATGCGATCACAGCGCAATATATTTACAAAACAAGCAAAATCTGGGTATAGTTCTAGGTGCGATATAACATCTTTCATATATGACTTAGAAATTCAGAACCTTGATAAAAATATATAAAAAAAACAATTCCTCTTTGCCTGTTCATACTCGCAACACATCAAAACCTTATAAAAGATTCTGAAATCGGACTGTCCATCTTACATCATTTCCTAAATAGTAAGGTGCCCTATTTTGGGTACTATCAATGCCTTACACCTATTTACTGTTCTCCACCCTTTTTTAAATCTTTTTTTTTATTAGGTATCACTTCAAATATTTACATTTGGTTTTCAACCGGCCTTTTACATATCCAGGTGTACTCATATCAACCATTTTCTATCATAGATACTTTGAGATTTACTAATACATTTAAATATAGTGGTATCCATAATAGTAACGGTAATATGACTGCATAACAATCAGTCCAATCAAATGTTATGAAATTAGCCCACATGATTCAGATATCTATATAAGTAGGATATTATTTTTTGCGCTACAATCGTATGAATTCCTCTTTAAGTGCCCTGTTTTTGTGACACTCAATGCGTGGTATCTACTGTATTCCATATTACAAGGACCTCCTGAGAGAAGAGGTCATCGAGGAGGTCAAGTGGAACATCGACCGAACCTCCACCTCTAACAAGCTGAGAGACCTTCTACGATGGTCCAAGGACATCATCAAGGATATTGAGTACCAGAACAGATTCCTGAAAAATAAATTTCTAAAGCAATTGGCAGCTAAATGGTAATTATCCTTCATATACAAGATCAAAACTTTATTGACCAACATGGGACAAAAACTATTTGACATATTGGATTTGGATTTATGCAACAAACCACATACATTGCATAGGGAGCCAGAGTGAACCCGCTGAAACCACAGATACCCACCTACAAATCACCATTTCCGGTGGCCAGTAAGAACGAGGCTTAGTGCCAGAGCTATGGGGGTTTGAGGCTAGACTTATGTTTTTGGTCTCGTTTGTTACTTTTGAGGTGGAGTTTATAACTATCGTCTGTAAATAACTATGTTTCAAAACTACGATGACAGTTGTTAAGTTTATCAAAAAATTTGGATCTAAAAGATTGGTGAATGAGACATATAATCTTGAACCTACATAGTCAAAGTACTGAGCGCCTATACCCGGAAATAGTATTTTGTGACCGGCTATCTGTGGTTGCAATGGGTTCACTTTGGCTCCCTATAGTAATCTCGGTGAGACTGTAGCCAAGTAAAGACAGTAGCAGTACGGACTGAGTTACTTAAATCCAAATCTATTCTCTCTGAGATTTGTGTAATACGTATCTTGTCTCGTCTCCACAAAATTTAGATCCAAGGAAAAACATTATATGCCATGCCCCATCAAATACAGTCACTCAATATCCTTTTTAAACTCATTTCAAATAAAAAATACTCAAAAAAAACCCCATATAATACGAATAATACATGTATAAATGCTTTGGATATCGAAGCTAGAAACCCAATCCTCATGTCTGATTATAAAAAATCCCTCTGTGATATTTCTTCCATTCCAGGCAAATCTGGAACCTTGCAGCTATTTTCCTGTCTTTGGCAATCAATATCCTGATGTTGGCAACCTGGGACGCTCGAGGTCATGTGTCTGGATTACCATTAAACATCACAGCCCTACCACCAGAACTACTCAGGTAAGTTTTAAACCTCACTGTCCTCCCACCAGAACTACTAAGGTGAGTTTTAAACCTCACTGTCCTACCACCAGAGCTACTCAGGTAAGTTTTAAACCTTAAAGTCCTACCACCAGACCTACTCAGCTACCAGCAGAACTGTTTTAAATCTCATTATCCTGCCACAAGAATTTCAAATCTAATTGTCCTATCACCAGAACTACTCAGGTAAATTTAAAACCTAACTATGCTAATACCTGAACTTGCTAGGTAAGTTCACTTCCCTGCAACTGGAGCTCCAAAAGTGAATCCTTATTCTCACTGTCCTGCCACCAGAAATACCTGTGAGTTTTAAAACTTACTTTCCTGCAACTGGGACTACTCATTTGAGTTTTAGTCCTTTCTGTCCTACCACCATAACTACTCAGTTGAGATCGTTACCTCACTACCCTGCCACCATAACTATTTAGGTTCTAAACCTCATTGTCCTACTACAATGTGTACTCAGGTAAGTTCTTCCCATGCTCTAAGTTGGTTCAGCATCAATCTAAAAAGATCACCACACAATATAAGCCAACACCAAAGCTAAATCCACAGGTAGCTTTAAGCCATCAGCATCAGAAGATCGCTTGGTAAATGGCACTATACAAATTGCTTGTATTCCAGTATGGAATATTCATTTTTTTGCGATATTCACTTGAAGATAGGACATGAAGTGCAAAAAGTAATTCACCATCATTTATTGCACTTGTTACATTTCCAGTGTCAAATTTACTGTGCACAACATTCACTACGTTGGCATAATTTACTAGAAGTACAGGAATTCCCATTCAAAGCTCAGTTCTTTTTCAGCCATCAACCCCTTATCAAGTTCGAGCCGTACTACGCCATCCATCACACTCTGGCCTCCTTACACAACTTCAGCTCGCTCATGCTCTTTATCGCCTACTTCTTAAGGAATCATCCACGGGCTCCCAATATATTCTTCTGGAAAAAGTGGAAGTTCTTTAAGTAAGTATACAGAAAGTTCTCTGTGCTTAGAAATCTCTGACCTCACCCGATCACATCTCCAGACTAGTTCCATGATACACAACCTTCCCTCAAACACACCTACCTTTGAATAACTACCTTGAGTAGACATTCCACGGGGCAAGGTTATAGTTGTTGCAATTGAACACAAGAGGACACCACCAGTATAAAGAAAACTAGCGGAGAACGGATGGACTGGGATCAGCGTGGTTGTGGTGTATGGAATCACGTTCCCGACGATGCCAGACTGCCCGATGCCCCAGATTAGTATGTTGGGTCCTCTTCCATTACACCAATGATATCTGTAGTATCCTACTATGTATAGTTGTATTTGTAGGTGGCTACTCCAGTCACCCTCCTCTTCTATTTACATAACCCTACCAGTGCTGCCACTCTGTGAGCAGCTGGGCTACTACTCACTGTGATTCAAATGTAGGGCAACAGGATGTCATGTGACTTCTATCTTGTATCCTCACACACAGGAATAAACATCTCCAGCATAATCTACAAACATCTGCCAGTCTTATCATTATGGTGCAATATCACACTCTATAATATCAGAATAATAAATCAGACACTGTAAGAATCATATTTCGTCCAGATGGAACAGGCCCTAAATGTAGCCTACTAAGCCATGCAGGCCTATCAGCACAGTGATATTCCCACAGCTGTCACCTCGTTCATATCACACTGCATCAAACTCGTGGAGGACGACGACTTTGACCAAAACTTGTTGGTTTCTTCTTTAATCTGCACATGTATATCTGGTAGCATTTCTAGGCTTTCCAATATTTCCATAGAGAATACCTCTCAGATAGAAAATGTACACTTACAATTCTGGTCACAGGACTGGAGAAGACCCTTTCAGAGATCGAACCAGACAAGTCAAACTAAATAAATCAGTTTACCATTCAAGGTTATTTTTTTTGTAGGCGTTGCAAGAAGAAGAGCGATGAGCTACTGAAAACTAAAGAGGGGGAAAATAATCGGATCGAGCTACCAGAAGAGGAAGTATCGAGACTACAGCCAAATCTGCTGAGTGGAGTGACTATATATTACCTGGTAAGTGACTAGGCACTGTTTAAATCACATAACAGGAGGCACGATACCATGCAGCCTGGTAGCAAATAGACAGCATCTATCGTTTTTTTTTGTTTTTTGTTTGTTTTTTATTTTACGTCCAGTCAACCATTATAGGCTTTAGGTTTGTCCAGTCTTTAGGAGTCTGTGTCTACATTCATCCAGTTTGTTTCTTTGTTGTTTGTTGGTTTGATTTAATGTCCAGTTAACCATTGCAGGTTCTTACCAGACTTTCTCAAGGTTCTTTTTCACCACAAGTGTGGTGATCAAATCCATGTGATGAATTTAAGTAGAAATCTAACCTCTACACATTTACCGAGGTGAGAGTTCTTTTACTTCCCACACCACATAGGCATGGTATGAGAAGGATGGCCTTTGTTATAGCAGTAAATCTACCACTGCTGGGGGTGGAACTCGAAGTATCTATCGGTAACCACAATACTATCATTACTGGAATTTGCCCCCCGCCCCTCTGCGAAAGAAAAATAGGAGACAGGGTTGGGAAAATTAAATTTATTGAATATTGTTGATAAATTTTATATGATATAGATAAATGAATAATAAAGATATAGGTTTTGTGAATGATACTTTACCCCTGGAAGTGACTAGACACAATGTAACTATAACCAGATACCATGTGTTGTGTAGCGATGGCAATGCCTCAATAATGTTACCCAAGACTGGCGAACACCAATTTAGACTGCTTCTGTCTAAAATATTCACAAGTTTTGTGACATGATGGCAGCTAGTGGGATCATCCAGAGTTGATGTGTGATGAACCATATGTTGTTGTGAACAGATCTAATTAAGTTAATAAATTGGAGTGGATAAAGACTGTCTATTATTTTGAAATCACTTATCCAACTGTAGTGCTATATACTAGTAGAATCCTAGTAGTGAGTGAAATATGTGTGTGTGTCATTTTGAGTGAAGTAGTAGTGTTGACATCTGAGTTGTGTCGCTCATTTATGCGATAATTATATAGAATGACCTGACCATGCTGTACATGCTGCAAAACGAGATGGGAATTGTCTTTTTTTTTCACGGAACGAGCCACAGGCCGAGTTTCGTAAATAACATCAATTCCCATCGAATTCTGTGGCATGTACAAGCATGGTGGGTCTTTCTATATTTATTTATATACCCACAATTTATAAAATTTTACCATATACTGGCATAGAAGACATGTCAGCATGAAAGCCGACACACTGCTTATGTCTCAACGTGTGCAGTATAACAGTGTACTGCACAGGGTTCAGTATACAATTTATACTGCATAGGGAGCATCAGTCGTAATTATCAAATATACTGCATGGGTATATGATAAATATCTGTAAGTCCTTGACGTTCAATCTTTCATCGACCCTGACCGAAGCACAGCCTAATCTGCTCAATGAAAATGATGATTACGATGCAGTGCTCAATGAATTCAATGCATATTTCATCCACAAGAGAAACATCATTCATGCAGAGGACTAAAGAAGAAACCAACAAGTTTTGGTCAAAGTTGTCGTTCTCCACGAGTTTGATGCGAAGTGATATGAACGAGGCGACAGCCGAGTGAATATCATGTAGCATTCAAACGAGTTGTAGAATGACTTCTTTGACCAAAACGAGTTGCTTTCTGTATTTATCTCACCCCTATTCACATTAAAAGAATGGATGACACACATGATATAAACCATGGAAAACGGACCGCAATACTCGTAGGGGCATGGAGAACGAGTTCCAATGGTATAGGGTAATGTTAAGCCTATGGACATTTATTCCAGGGATAAGATAAAAGGTTTTACTAGCATACCCATCGAGCAGGAGAATTTTTTGTGTGTAACCTTCATGAGTTAGCTGGAAATTGCTGTTTCGGGCGTATGATGTGATAAGTTCTCTGTTCTGACTTCAGATGCTGACCTTCTTCTCGTTCGCCGGCACCTTCATGTACTCCTACTTCTTCGCCTTCAACTTGATCAACATCGTCTCCGCCAGTGATCTGCTGAAGGGAGTTGTCAAGGCTGTCACAGTCAATGGTATGTCCTACCATGAGAAAACTAAATCATTTACGTGTTTTAGAGGCTTTGTGTATCCTGAAACTACAGCTGGACATGGAAACTGCTAAAATCTAAAGTTACAACCATAACTTCAGCGGCTGCTGAAGTCAGGTGATCATGTGATGTTTGTCTCACTGAAGCTGGAATTCCATCGCAAAATAATCTTATCGTATTATTTTGTAGATTTTCGTAATATTACTGAGAATTATGTAGCTCCTCTTTCAGAAATATCGGGCAGGTGAATAAGGCTCTACCTATTTGGAGCACTCGAAACTGCCCAAAGTTTCCCAAAATATCGTCGATGTCTGTTCACTCTCAGGTTTCAAAGTGAGGCTTAACGTGTGACGTCATTAATGTGAAACCCTTGCAGGGGGTTTCCTGGGTTACTGAAACTACCTTATTCAACGAAGCCAATTGCAGTTTAAAGGCTGATAAAAATGAAAATATATGTCAGATATGTATTCTCCAGCATTGAATATGTCTACCCAGTGACATGAATAGTATGAAGATTGAATTTTATATTCCTATCAGATGGTCAAACTGAGTTATCAGAACAACAAAGCACATAGGCGAAAATAGTAAAATTCTGTCGGGAAAGTTTGAAAAGTAAACTTCATCGGGAAAAATCATGGCCTTTCGAAAGCCATGAATATCGCTCATGATATATCCAGATGTGTCAGAATAAATTTCGGAAATTTTCGTAAACCTTTTTTGGGGTGGAAAATTTGTGTGGCCGCCCCAAAATCGCCAAAAATTTCTAGGTGCTTCATCCACCGCGAAACCCACCTGTACAATTTTGACAGAAACATTACGATACTCTCTGAAATAAATTTCGGGGATTTTCTGGTTAGATCTGTCCCACTTTAGACAAACTTGATGCTAAGAGCGACGAACTTTAATTCTGCACAGGGAGCAGCAGGCAGTAACTTTGAGACGTACATGCATAGGTATAGAATGAAATCCATGTTTAGTTTTCATCTAATTCTTGTCAAAAGATAGAAATACACTTATAACATTTACTTACCTACACGGTTGACATAACATGAATGTTGTTTCCCCTAGAATGAGTTATTTTCTTATACCTCCATGTTTATATCTAATATGGGTAAATCTACCCTTGTTTATGCTACCTTGTACTCACATCTCATTTCATCTCATTGTTGGGTGGTTGGGATCCCCTCTGCTTATAGCCCCTTTTGTCCTAAATAGCCAACTTAACTCTCCACCTTCTGTTAGCCTAAAGGGGGGCATCCACCAACCATGACAATGCTACGACAATGGGTTCCTGACAAGGTCCACGACTGGCCTAAGACTTGAGGCCTTGTCGTGGTTGTTGGACCTCAGTTCCCGCCAATACTCTACGGCAAGGCCACGACAAGGCCATGAGTGGAAGCTTTTCAGGAGCCTTCTGACAAGACCTGTTCAATTTTCCCCACAACTAGACACTTGTCGTGGAGTGTCATGGCGTGTTGGGAGCGTGTCCCAGAGGTCTACGATAGGAAAGGTTGGTGGATCGTGCACTTCCCGACACGCCCCAACAACGCTGTCGTAAAGCCCCCTTCTTACGACAAGGCTGCGAAAGCGCCGATTGGAACTTTCATGTCGGCGCTTGTCGTAGCCTTGTCGTGGTTGGTGGACGCCCTCCTTAAACAACTACTATTTTCCTAGTGTACCATCATGTTTTTCTGCTACCACACAGTGGGACCAGGCGTCAGAACGGCTACGGTCGATCCTGGAGATCTACTCATGTATTTCATGCCCTGAATAAAATTTGATTAAAAAAAAACAACCAAAAAAGACATATTTATTCTTGTATCTTCTTTGTGTTTCAGGAAAGTCTCTGCTGCTGGTTGGCATACTTGGAGTAATCATCATTTACATCTACGCACTGATAGCCTTCGCCTTCTTCAGGCCCAGTTTCGCAGAGGAGCATGAAATGTACTGCCGTTCACTATTTCAGTGCTTCATCACTGTGATGCGTTATGGAATCACAGGTGGCATTACCCAGGTGAGCCGGTGATGCAATTTTGGCATTTAAGTTCAAAAGACTAGCGACTTCATCGCTAGATCCAATGGGTACTCTTTCTCGTGGGTTTTGGTCATGTTACAGGCTTTAGCCTTCAAAGAAAAAGTGTGTCAGTGTAATGATCTACAAAAACAGGTTTGAGTTTTTTTTCTGCAAAAGAGTCTCACTCTCGTGGCTCTTCAGTCTCACAGCGTAAGTCTGGTTTACTCTTTCTCCATGTGGGGGAGAAACTCCAAGTGGATCCGACCAGAATTAAGGGCAGGTAAGCAGCGTAAGGTCGTGGTCTCAGAGGCTGATCTCAGGCTAAGGAGATCAGAAAAATACAGTATTGAAGTGCCCCCTCTTTCTACTCAATTTATCATTGGTGCTGCCATCTGGTTTCATGAAAATGTAGCAGTTTCACATAGACACCAATAGATAAGCACTCACCTTCTTCAGATGGCCCTCCCTTAGAAGTTAGCATGGTGACATGCCAATTTTTTTGCATTTTCTATTTGCTGATATATGGAACTTATATTATCCAGAGGTATTTGCAAAACCCAATCGAATTTAGAAATCACCCAACTGTCAGCATTCATCTTTAAATTCTGTTATTGCTGTGACTCAACATTAATCATAAGTTAAGTAGAACAATATAGAGTACCTAGAATCGGCTACCAGGAGATTCTGGCATGTCAGAATCTCCTGCAGGAGATTCCGGAAAAATAGTCCTGTCCATAATGAGGTTGAATCATCATGTACTTCGAAATAAGTTTCTTGAATGTTCATTCAATCTTAATTATTTAGAATCAATCATAATTATCTCATTTACCATCAGAAATCACTTTCATAACACACTTTCCATGCTAAAGTCACAGGTTAATGGCGAACTATATTATTGGTGTAAGTCTACACTGAATTACTGCCACACTTTACAGTGCTGTGGTGTCTAAACTGAATGTCTTGCAGAAACATTTTAATTGCAATAGATTTCTTATCAATCTCGTAGGTGGGTGATAAATACAATAACAACTGGTTTTGTATACGAGTGACCGTAATCTCCTCATATCATACCTCCGCTGATCGCTCGGATATTACTACGCGTCAACTACTCAGAGATTATGGACACTCGTACACAAAACCAGTCATTATTGTGTGTATATGTCGTAGGTAACAAACAACCCACTGGTGCTTAATGTGTTTCGAGCCACAGGCAGTTGCAGAAATGGCAAGTTGATTGGGTGCAAGTGGGTTACAGTGGAGTACAAATATTTATTTTAGTCTGGAATAAATGTCCATAGGCTTAACGTTAGGAACTCATTCTCAACAGGTTTGCGAGTACGCAACTCGTTCTCAACGGGTGATAAACAGATAGATATTTCCAGGCTAAGATAAAATCAGAAACTTATTCGTGCTTGGTCTGAGTCCCCATTCGCCATCTCGTTTGGAGCGCTTCAGAAAATTCACTCAGCTATCGCCTCGTTCACGTTAGTGAGCTCTCCAAACTCGATGGCGAACGGGAACACTGACCAAACACTAATTGGTTTCTTTCTTATTTTCTGATTTCATCTTAGCCTGGAACTATATATCTCTTTATCACCCGTTGAGTATGAGTTATTAGCCTGGAACTATACATCTCTTTATCACCTGTTCAGTATGAGTTACCGTACTCGCAAGCCCGTTAAAAACGAGTTCTTATAGTTAAGCCTATGGACGTTTATACCAAGCTTAGACAAGACACTGTGAAAACTGAGCTGATGAAGACAGGTTTTACTCACAAACCTCCCCTATCGTTTCAGGATCTGGTGTTGCAGAGGTTGATGATGAACTTTGTCAACTTCTCCCTGTTGAGCATTTACCAGCTGAGCTTCTTCATCCTCTTCACCACCATCGGCCTCAACATCATCCTGGGTATCACTGTCGACACATTCTCCGAGCTCAGGGACCGCAAGGTGAGCAAACCCCTGGTATTTTTGTCCGATACGTTTAACATTGCTAACTCATTCTCCATGCCCCTACGAGTATTGTAGCCCATGTTCCATGGTCTATGTCTATGTGCATTGTCCATTCTCTTAAGCCTGGCGTCCACCTACTACGATAGAAATTTAGACCTACCGATATGGCACCGATACAAAAAGCGAATATCGTAGACATATCGGAAAGGTGGAAAGTCGTAGACATATATGTCCAGACATACCAATCCACCACGCATTATATTGGGTTTTTATCTGTGTCTAATCGCAGAAATGTGGTCAACTGCCCCGATATTAGGTCACCTTCCGACGCGATTTTTATTTTGCATCGGCAGGAGCATCGTAGACTATATCGATGCCATATCGTAGTAGGTGGACGCCGGACCTAAGTGTGTAGAGGGGTGAGGTAAATACAGAAAGCAACTTATTTTGGTTAAAATCATTGTTCTCCAACTCTTTTGAATGCTACGTGATATTCACTCAGCTGTCGCCTCATTCAGATTACTCCATATCAAACTCATGGAGAACGATGGCATTGACAAAGACCTGTTGGTTTCTCTCCACCATCAGTCTGTCTTAACTGGTCTGTATCTACCTGTCTGTCTTTTCTAGTCTGTCATTTCTAGTCTGTCATTTCCAGTCTGTCTTTTCCAGTCTGTCTTTTCCAGTCTTTATTATCTACATACAGAGTCCCTATATATATGGACTCAATAAACCACGACCCATTGTTCAGAAATTGTCAGATACTATAACTATTGTATACAGATAGCAAATGCATTATATATGGCCTCAAAGCCATTGATTACAGGGAAATAGTCCTTTTGTGCTGTTAAGCAAAAGAAAGAGCCCCTATGGATATAACAATTTATATGTCAATTCCTGGTTTTAACTCATTGAAGAAAATGTAATACAGCTTGGGTACAGCTTTTGATTGGCGGCTCTGTAAACCACTCAAAAATGACCTTGTGATACACCCATCAACAACCATGTATTACTACAGGTGAACCTGCACCTGAGGTCTATGCCTGCCAGTCCACAAAATCATTGAGTATTGTTTATGTCAAAGAAAAGGACCCCTGGAAAGCCCACTCACTGTGTCAAATGGGTAACCGGAAGTCCACCTCCCCTGTATCTTGAAAACACGGCTTGCCACGAGTGTTCCCATAGGCGCAACGCTGAACGGCCACGAGTGGGGTTTCCAGGGGTTCTGTTTTTTTGTTTATGTCTTACCAGGATATGTGTGTCTAGTATGTGTTTTTACAACTTATAAGCCATTTTCCATTAGGCGACAATTCGCCACTGGTCTGCAGTCGGGAACCACCAATGCCAGATCGTTGGTTGGAAACAGACGTGCAGAGAAGTGTTCACCAATGTATTGTGCATAGATCATGCAATAAGGCTACCACCGACTGACTTGGTTAATGATCAACAGAATCAAAGGGGTTTGAAATCGCCAGTGATTGTCATTGTGTTTGGAGGACAGTTCTGTCGGTATGGAGGTGTCAAATGCTTCAGAAACAAGGCATACACAGTTCCCTCACCACTTTTTAGATACTGATATGCAGTCGTTGGCCACCACCTACTGACTTTTAGGAGAACTCAATTAATCTGTGCCTTTTTCGTCAGCAAGTGGGAAATGGCTTTAGGTTTGTCCAGTCTTTAGCAGTCTGTGTCTACCTTCATCCAGTTTGTTTCTTTGTTGTTTGTTGATTTGATTTAATGTCCAGTTAACCATTGCAGGTTCTAACCAGACTTTCTCAAGGTTCTTTTTCACCACAAGTGTGGTGATCAAATCCATGTGATGAATTTAAGTAGAAATCTCACCCCTACACATTTACTGAAGTGAGAGATCTTTTACTTCCCACACCACATAGACATGGTATGAAAAGGATTGGCCTTTGATATAGCAGTAAATCTACCACTGCTGGGGGTGAAGGAGAAAAGTGGCTGCAGTGGGACAACCTTGCGATTACAAGTCCAGTGCTCTTTACCACTGAGCTAAGAGGGTGCGTCCACCAACCACGACAAGGCTGCGACACGCGCCGACAAGAAAGTTCCTATCGGCTCCTTGTCGCAGCCTTGTCGTGAGGAGGGGAGCTGTCGTGAGCCCTTGTGGCAGCCTGTCAGGAAGTGCACGCTCCACCTAAATATTCTATTGTAGACCACTGCGACACGCCACGACACGCCACGACACGGCTCCAAAATCGAACATGTTCGATTTTGTCACAACCTTGTCGGAAGGCCCCCGACAGGCCCTCAACAAGGTTCATGTCGCAGCCTGTTGTGGCCTTGTCGTAGCCTCATGTTGGGAAATGTGGTCCACCAACCACGACAAGGCTACGACAAGGCTTCCTATCGTAGAGCTGTCGTGGACCTTGTCAGAAAGCCGTTGTCGCAGCCTTGTCGTGGTTGGTGGACGCACCCTCTAACTCCCCACCCCAGTTGCTTTAGGTAGGCTTGCTTACAAGCATATCCAGTTTGCACCACAAGGAGGTGAGACGACCAAGAGGGTGAACAGATTGGTAATTGCTGTCCGCCCCAGCAGACCATACCTCCAGTCTGTGTTACCGTCGTTCATTTGCAGATGAGATGTAAAATGAATTTTCTTCTGTCATTATAGTGGACAGCAGAGAAGGATATGCGTGACACCTGCTTCATCTGCGGCCGATTCAGCTACGACTTTGAACACGAGGGAAATGTAAGTATACTTTGATTCTCTATAATGACAACCATCGTAATGTTTATAGTCGACCAAAAACGAAGTCTTCATCCCGAGACTGGACTGAGATTGGGGGTGATTGTAAACTCAGGCCTACAGAGCGCAAAGAATATGTCCCTTGTGTATAAAATACTGCGTGAGAAGATTGGCAGAAAGTTTGTCTTTGTCTTAGTTCTGCAACGCTGAATAATCAATTTAATGGAAATCGACTGTATTATGATTAAATGACTGATGATAGAAAGGGTGGCAACTAGTGTAGTCCAATGGAGATTCCAAACTTTTCACTCTGATGCTCTTTGATTATACTTACAAAACCAAAAAAGAAGAAAAGAGCTTGAAAACAGACTAAAATGAATATATGAAATCATTAACAACTGTTAAACCATGTTTTGAACATTTTTATTACATGCTTCAATGGAAGAACGGCTCTAAAGCCGAATTCGATAATTGTGTACGTGCAAATATTCCCTAATAAAAATTTTAAAAAAAAATCATGTATCGAGAATTCTAATAAACACTGCTCTTTATATAAAAAACAAAATTGATGTACAATGGTTCACTATATACATATAGTCCTTTGAGGTTACTGCTATTTGTATCTGGAACCAGTTGATATTGTTGATATTGTGTATTCATGAAGAACCTAAGTGTCCATAAAAAATAAGCAGAAATAACTCAATTATCATATAACTCTTTACGGTGGTTTGAACTGGCATGTTGTAACCTGCCTTACTGTAACATCTTGTAGAAGCACTATGATGGATATTTGGTTGCTATTGAACCCTCTAGATGCCAATAAGCGCTGCTTTTTAAAAGAGAGTAAATTTGTGTATTGGTCCCCCTTATATAAAGAGAGAGGACATCTTTAAGGCATTTGCTGATAGATCTTACTAGGTCTATGCATGAATAATGAAATAGCATGAGAGTGAGACTCTTGTGTAGATAAAGACCTCTTCCACTTTTTACAATGCCTTTACTTTGATGTACAGTCGTATTCTGTACAAGGTTCTCACTGCGCTCTATGCGAGAACAAGCTAGGCTTAGAGCCTTGAGAATACACTGGCACAGATTATTCCTGCTAGGTGGCATCATTGAGATTATATGAATCTTTGGGTGGCATTGATGTGCGTCTTTAGCACGGGAGGCAGGTCAGTGGATTCTCACGGCTCTAAGCCTAGTTCGTTAAGATTCTTCTCCCATAGAGCATAATGAGAGTACAGAAGACGACTTAGAGAGTGTGAGATCTTATGAGAGTCAGACTGAAGCGATCAAGCTGCTCCCATCTATCTGGAGGCACACATATCAGAGGTTGTTTAAAATGGTATGTAATCACTGTCTCTGTGACATTCATTTACTCCTGTAGCCATGTTGAGTAGTTTCACAGTCCATGGCAAAAACTATTTATGTTTTTTTTATGTTGCAGGGCTTCAACCACCATGTCGAAAAGGAGCACAACATGTGGTCCTACGTCTTCTACCTGCTCTACCTGAAGGAGACGACAGAGAATGACTGCGGCGCTATAGACATCCATGTCCTCAAAATGGTAAGATGACACCCTCAATACGTTTACCAATTCACGGCGGGTGATGCCATATGGCAGCAACCGTGCTGGGGCGGGTGATGCCATGTGGCAACAACCGTGCTGGGGCGGGTGATGCCATGTGGCAACAACCGTGCTGGGGCGGGTGATGCCAAAAGGGATAATTTTCTTAAATTTGCTAAATTTCGTTTTTGTGGAATAAAATCGGAAATATTGGATATATAATCATGAGATTTTCACAATATATAGATGAAAAACCCAGCTAATGATTCCAGGTGAAATGAAAAATTAGAAATGGACAATAAATTTAATGATTGCATATTTTATCACATCCCTAAACTATAGAACTATCACAATAGGCCTGAGACCTCCTGCCCTCTGGCGGTATACATTAGCACTAGTACCCGCCCTTTACCACATACTATTGTCACAGGTAACTGCCCTTAAAGGGTTAACATTTCCTGCTGGGGTCATCGAAATGTTAATACAACACTCCTATATATACTCAATATGTTAAATCAGCACTTCTAGAACATCAATATGCTGAGACAACAGTCCTATATTATCAACATGTTAGGACAACACTCCTACATCCTCGGCATGCTCAAACAATATTCCTACATCCTGAACATGGTAACAAAACACTCATAAATCCTCAACATTATGAAACAACACTCCTATATCATCATCCTTGCATTCCATCCTCAGAACTTTAGGGACGAGGTTCCTAGTCCTCCCAGACAGCTATGGCTCCTTATATCTCCTAATATCACACATTATACACGCTCATTTATTTCATTCTGACAATACTAGCTTTATAACTAGGATATATACTCTTATATCTAAGATCTATTCTTATATCTTGTGTTGTTTAATCTTTTCTCCGTTCCGTTGGAGTTGTTGCTCCGTAGTTCGGAAAAGAATTAATTTGCAAGTGGTGGGAGAGAGTGGTGAGAAAAGATAAGCCTCGTTTACCCACACTATTCTTATATCTTACATCTAGTTTTCTATTTTGTCAAATGAATCTCGTTTAAATGGCTTCCCCGCGTTATTGGTCATCATGAAACAACACTCCTACACCAACATGCTCAACATGTTCACACAACACTCTTATATCCCAAACATAAAACAACAACCCTTCATCTTCAACATGTTTTCACTATAATGCTTCATTCCCAACATCTTAAAATACCACTACTACATCCTCAACATGTTAACACAATAATCCTACATCTTCCACATGTTAAAACAATACTCCTAAATCATCCACATGTTAAAACAACAATCCTACATCCTCAATATGGTGAGGCAGAACCTTTCCATGTATATAACCCACTGCGCAAAAAACAACAATTTATTCACATATGTGCCATCGCTTATGTCCATGTATCGGCTGTATATTGACACGTTACTTCTTCTTTACGTCAGCGTAATGGCTGTATTTACCACAGAGCGTATATGAAGAGAAATATTGTGTGTGAGACATGTATACTCCAGTCGTATACATTTTACACGTCTATAGATGAGGCGTATACACAAAGGAAAATAGGACTACCTTGTATATGCAAAATCATACCTACATATATACGCCGGGTGTATACTATCATAAAACTGAATGAGTTTTAGTCTTGGCCACCATATGCCATGACTGGAGTTTTGCATAGTGATTTTACGAGGCAAAGCTGAGTGAAGTCCAGAGCCAAAACTCCAGGAGTGGAATGCGGTGGCCATGATTAAAACGAATCAGGTTTTGATTTTATGTGTGGTATAAAAGATTACACTATGGTTCTGACGTCTCCTCGTTCCCGGTGGGGTGTGGGGGACGGATTCTAGCGTAGCAGAAACAATTTTAGGTTTTGATTTTATCCTACCCTGTCTCCTCAATTTTGGAATATTACATGATAACAATTCTGTATGCCACTAGTGGCATATAAAACTCTGTATGCCAGTCAGCGTGGCATACGGAAACTCAATGTTAAGCCTATGGGATTTTATATTAGGGGTAGGATAAATATATAAACTGGTGGTTTTCACGCAGTGTCCTCAAGGTAACATAGTTCTCTCCCTCTCTCTCTGTCACATATTTCCATTCACCTAATGCTCAATGTAGCTCTGTACCCCGTTCTTTAATTAGTAGAGTTAAGGATGATAAAACTTGTTATGTTCACAGGTGCGTCAGGACCAGCTGGAGTTCTTCCCGATGGCACGAGCTCTTTGCTTGTCACCTGACGAGGAGGAAGAAGGTGACAACAAGTTGGACAGCGTCGTGGCCACCCTCACCACCATGGAAAAACGACATCAGATACATGTGAGTATCACTTTTGACTTCAATGTAGGTACAGGAATACAGGAAATTATGTTCCATTGAAAGAAAGTCAAAATTACTCGGTAAGGCTTACAAAAATTATTGCCAAAGGCCTTGGGCGCAGGCAGTAATTTTCCCGAGCTTTGTCCAGTAACTTTGACTTTCTCTCTCCGGAAATTTGGTTTTCTTATTCCTATATGTATACCTTCAAATATAGTTTGATAACAATAAATAGTGTTATTTGCTTATCGAATCACATCCATTGTTGAGTAACTTGACACTATGTTTCCTCCCCACTGCTTTTTTCATATGGATTTTGTAAGAGACGATTTGATTGGTCTAAATGTCAACCTTTGGGTAGTTAACGTCTACCTTGGGTAGTAAATATAAGTTATTCTACCCCCCGTAGCATGGGGTAGCAAAGAGTGTTTGGCTGAAGGTCTATAGGAAAACCACTATGTAAACTGCTCAGCAACCATAATACCATCATCTCAGCTGCCATAATTCTCATCAGCGGTCAACAATTAGAACTGTAATGTCGATGAATTGATGCAACCACCTCATTTTCACATTAAAGTATCCTAGACCACTTAAACCTGGGGTCCCCCTCTATATCAATCATTCAATAACATTTGATCCGATTAAAATATTAAGGAGTTTTTTCAGAACTATTCTTGCGTTTGTGTCCCTATGAATCATGTGAATTATGAGACTGAAATAGACCATCTTTGCTTTAAAACTTGGCCTGTATGTTGTAAAATGATTTCTGGATTGTGGCGCTGGTTATTTTCAGGATGAGTATAAGCGTCGTGAGGCAGAGCGCAGACGGCAGATGGCGTGGCAGGACCAGTTCCGGTATACGGTAGAGAGAGGACGACGGCGCATGTCAACAGCAGCACCGGATGGAGACAGTATGAGTTACATGGACGAGTCGTCAAGATCTGAGACTCCTATAAACAACCATATCAGATCCAAGCGGGTCTCCTTCCCCAGGCATTAGAACCACCAGTTCTACATACTCAGATCCAAGTGGGTCTCCTTCCCGGGGCATCAAAACTACCAGTTCTACTTACAAAGATCCAAGCGAGTCTCCTTCCAGAGGCATTGATATCGCTAGTTCTAGTTACTCAGATCCAAGCGGGTCTCCTTCCAGAGGCATTAAAACCACCAGTTCTACGTACACAGATCAAAGCGGGTCTCCTTACAGGGGCATTAAAACCACCAGTTCTACGTACTCAGATCCAAGCGGGTCTCCTTCCCGAGGCATTGATATCGCTAGTTCTACTTACACAGATCAAAGCGGGTCTCCTTTCTGAGGCATTGATATCGCTAGTTCTAGTTACACAGGTCCAAGTGGGTCTACTTCCCGAGGCATTAAAACCACCAGTTCTACTTACACAGATCAAAGCGGGTCTCCTTCCCGAGGCATTAAAACCACCAGTTCTACATACACAGATCTAGGCGGGTCTCCTTACAAAGGCATTAAAACCACCAGTTCTACTTACAAAGATCCAAGCAGGTCTCCTTCCCAAGGCATTGATATCGCTAGTTCTAATTACTCAGGTCCAATTGGGTCTCCTTACTAAGGCACTAATATGTCTAGTTCTACTTTACCAGATCCAAGCGCGTCTCCTTACCAAGGCATTAGAACCACCAGTTCTACCTCCACAGATCCAAGTGGGTCACCTTCCAGAGGGATTAAAATCACCAGTTCTACTTACACATAGCCATGTTGGTCTCCTTCTCGAGGCATTAATATTGGTAGTTCTAGTTACACAGGTTCAATGGGGTCTCCTTTCTGAGGCATTAGAACCACCAATTCTACTGAAACAGATCCAAGCGAGTCTTCTTTCTGTGTTCTATATGTTTCATGTGGGTTATAGAGGATTAAACCTTCCCACTTTAATATAGACATTGTATTTATTGTCAATTACCTGAAATTCGGTGATATTATTTCAAAATGGATCGTTTTGTATCGAATTCCTTGCGACATCATTTGACTTCAAAAGGTTGAACAATATGGCCATGTTACCACTGTGGGTTTACTTGTCAATACAGTTATATATGTATCATATCAAATGTCATATTGAAGAAACAAAGAAGGATTATTTTGAGACATGGTTAGTGTGACTGAATGTAATCTGTTCCTCGATATTTTGATCAGAAATTCTTACAGTTTTGAAGAACGAGTAGAGTATTTCCGACAAAAATATCGAGGAACAGACGTAATTCTGTCACACTTACTATATCACTTTATCATTACATATGTATATACCGGGAAATCAGTGAAACTTTTACAACTCGGTGTTTTATTGTCTCACCCTACAGTGAGGCCTGTATGAAGCATTGAATCCCTGAACATACAACTTGATCGATAGTTCATGGGTGATCCGCTAGATGGCCGCTCAGTAATGATTAGTCCGTTCACGCACCGTGCCGCCTTCGCGTCACGGTACATGAAGGTGTAACAGAGCATGGCTCCGATTGCCCAGCCCCATTTGTGAGAGGAATATCGTGGTTGGCTGTTCTATTTATAGCATCAGTTTGATAATTGGAAACCCCACGCCTTAGCCTGGCAGCCTGGGACCCGTTTCAATAGTCTGTAGGACGTCCGTTATTGGGTTTAGTGACACAATAGCGGTAGTTCGCGTTGCAATAGTTAAGGGACAACCGTTTGTGGGACATAGGGTAAGAGACAGCCGCAAATAGTGGCTTGTCCCATTTCAGAAGTGGCTGTCCGGTCACTAAAAGGGTCACTATAGTGTCTATAATAGCGAGAGGGTATACCCTCTCGTTTTTGGATGTCACAAACACATAACTTTACTTACCATAGGGATAACGCTATGAAACTTTAACCCCAGTTAGGGACACATACAACTTATAAACATGCAAAATATGAAGGATATCGGTCCATGCAATCCAGAGATATTCACATTTGAATTTTGTCTAGAAAATGCTGCTCTGGTATCCAGTGTAGAATTACCCAAGCGCAGTCGCTAATTTATGCGGTGACCTTCACCTTGACACCCCTTGTTCCCAGTAGGACATGAGTATGAGAGGTGGGGTACCCAACATGTGTTGTCCCAAACTAGGGACACATCCACAACAGTGACAAGACACACCTCCCCTTTAGTGACATGCCTATTGCAACGCGACCAAACTTTTTCTGTTATTCAAGTCACTATTGGCGTCACTAAACATGTCACTAAGTGGTTTAGTGACCCATTCTATTGAAACGGGCCCCAGGCCTAGTTAGACTATAGCCCGGGGCCCGTTTCAATAGAATGGGTCACTAAACCACTTAGTGACATGTTTAGTGACTCAAATAGTGAAAGGAATAGTGACAAAATTTAATTCTCGTTTCAAAAGGCATGTCACTATTGGGGTGGTGTGTCAGTTGACTGTTGGTGACATAGTGACATTGCTGCCTGGGCCTTACAATGGATGGTGTTAGTGCTCTCGGGAACAAGTAGTGTCAAGGTAAAAGTCGCTGCAGAAATTAGTGACAGGCTTGAGAAATCCTACACTGGCTATCAGAGCAGCATTTTCTATGACAAAATTCAAATGTGAATATCATTAGATTGCATGGATCGATATCCTTCATATTTGGCATGTTTATAGGTTGTATATGTCCCTAACTGGGGTTAAAGTTTCATAGCTTTATTCCTATGGTAAGTAAAGTTATGTGTTTGTGACATCAAAAACGAGAGGGTATACCCTCTCGCTATTATAGACACTATAGTGACCCTTTTAGTGACCGGACAGCCACTTCTGAAATGGTACAAGCCACTATTTGTGGCTGTCTCTTATCCTATGTCCCAGAACCGTTTGTCCCTTAAGTATTGAAACGCGAAGTACCGCTATTGTGTCACTAAACCCAATAACGGACGTCCTACAGACTATTGAAACGGGTCCCAGGTAACGGGTTCCATTTTTATGGTGCATTATTGGTAACGCCTCCTGGTTCCCCGGTCATCCGCTAGAGGGCCCGGCAGAATTAGGTGTATGACAGGTGGATACCAGCCAAACCACTAGGCTGGTGCCCAGGGTATAAGCTCGTCACAGGCGGGCACCAGCCAAAGTTGAAACACAGAGTAGCGTGGTTGAAGGTCGTGCCTGTTGAACCCGTTACCTGTCCCTTATTTCATTAGGGCAGGGAACCAGTCCACCCACGCCTAAGCACTGGTTTCCGATAAACCAGGGACAGAAAACTTTGAGAACCAGCGAACTGCCATTCTTCAGCTGCATGCTGGGTATGGAGGCAGGAATCTCTGTTTCAAAATGGCGGCCCTTAACAGTCTTAGTTTGAGCCCAGAGGAGGTGTGAAGCGCAGCGCCCCCTATACCGATCCGACTCATATATACGATCACGGCAAGCTTCGAGCGCCCCTTCCAAACATGACAGCAGTGGGGAAGGAGCTCAGGGACTAGTCCTGAGCGTTTAATATGGGACAAAACACTACTTTTTTCTAACTTGAAAAGAGCAAATCGCTCTTGTGTCGTGAATAACGGGGCGATTTTTATAAACAAAACCTCGTTAGAAAGCTAAGACTTAGGCCTATCTATTGATATATATCTGATATACCTGTGTTATGGTTAAGATTTCCTGTCATAGATTGAACATTGGAATTTGTTAGGTAAAAAACACTAAAACATGTTACCTTTCTGTCTTCACAGTGATTTGATGAAAAATCTATCGCGATGACCTATAAAAATAAACATCTTATCTTCATAGCTATTTCAAGACAATTAAAATGATACCTATATTGTCAGGCTGTGATAGATATTTCCTGAGATACAGGAGCATTACTACTTAAATTTCAAAAATATTATCTTTTACAAATGCTGCATTTGATTGTACTATACATTGTCATTTTACCCATATTAAACGCTCAGGACTATATAGGTAAGTATCAGGGAATAAATAAAGGTCAGATAACATCTTATTATACATGTTCATTGTAGATATAATTTAGATTATATGAATCATGGATGTTTTAAGGTTGAATTCGCTTTTGAACTGACAATTACCCCACAACACCAAACAGCCATAAAATGAGGAGCTCTATTGAGCTCTATTATGGTTTGGAATACATTAGATGTCACTCTATCAATATTTGAAAAGATTTTTAATAGAGCTCTAACACTTTGTATGTAGTAGCTGTTCTTATTTAGCCTATTTTTGCAATTTTTTCTGCATCAGCTGTCATTTGAGAGCAGGTCGATTTACATAATTTTTAAGCAATGCCATGCCTAAAAAGAGTAAGGGAGCAACAAGACAAAGTATTATGGACCTTTTGGTAGCTTTTCTTCATCTAGAAACGCTCTAAAATGCCTGTAGAAGAGATTCTGTGTCAGGTATGTAGCAGGCTGTCAGCACACTCGCAGTGTTTTGTTTTGGTTCTCTATTATTGCTCGAAACTAGGGGGCGCTGCGCTTCACACCTACTCTGATTTGAGCCTGTGCACCCTGGCCCTGGTGACAACAGACTGTACTAGAGTACTAGAGCAATGATGTCACATGCAGAGCCATGAAAGATCTGCGTGGAGAGTGAGCGGTAGCGATGACATCACAAATTCAAGTGTACATTGGGCAGGGCTCGCTTTTTATATATTCTAATGTGATAATCTCTGTGTAGGTCATATATTTACAAAGCTGAATGTTTATTTTACAGTGATTTAGGGTGTGTGGGTAGTGCTGGGCAATTGTTTTGTGTAAATATACCTACAGATCATGGAAACGTCGTCCACATTGTTTTTGTTTATTTTTGCTAGTGAGTATAAATGAGACACTCACGCACCGGTATATAATATAAGTGTACATACATGCTTCTTACAGTCACATTTTGCAGTTTCAAACTAATGTATAAATTACATAACCCGATAAATACATCCACACATGAATAATTACAGTCGTTCAATATGGTAGAAACAGTCCATTGTGACTTGCACAAAATCATGGTTGTGGGTTGTCTTTTTTCATTATCTTCTGAACTTAATAGACTTGGTAATATTTATTCATGGTGGTGTTGTACATACTTCAAAATGAGAATCCTACAAGCATGTAAGAATCTGTAGATACAATATGCATGCTTCAGTTCACTTTTGCAAAATAAACACAATACTTTTAGTGGTAATGTCAACGTTTTTACATCGCATATGTTAACTCTCTATTGTATTTTATTATTGTGATGTCCAGTCCTGTGGCATTTTTTGTGTTGTATGATTATTGTCTTTTATTGTTTCATTATATACTTGAAGTAGGAATGTTCCTGAGTATACCTAAAAACACAAGAAATATATCACTAAACAAAATATTGATAATACATATGTACTGACAATAATGTATATGTGAAGGAAGCCATGGGTGATGCAGATATTTCTATCATGATATACATGTAAAACATGACAAGCTCCTAATTCTCACATTTTCCAAGGATATCTCGATGTGTGAGAAGACATGGACAAAAAGAAAAATTATGAGTCCTAAAATATAAAGGGTTCTGCACTTTAAGTAACATGGACAATCATGTGTAAAGCAAATGAAATTCTAAATGTTGATAATTATTTTTTGTAATTAAATGGCTTCTTTTACTATTGCACAATTGTGTATAAATAAATGTAAAATACAACAGGTCTGTTGTGCTGAGTTGTCAAAAGTGAAAATTGGTCATTGAAGAATGTGTTTACCATCTCAATAAAAGATGTAACGGTAATCACAGTAATCAACAGTAATTAACCATTGGTTCCAATGATCATACCTGTTTGTTTCTTTCCCTTTTTTCAAATGAGACAGGTTTTTGTGTTAGAGTTAGGTTTAGTGGTTAGGGTTATGGCTAGGGCCAGGGCCAGGGTCAGGGTCAGGAGTGGCTCCAGCACTGGAGCGAAGTCACCAGCACTAGCACGATCAAGTGCTCCAACTTGATAAAGGTGTCATAATGATATCCCCACTTACTACCACAGTCAGGCTGGAGGATTTAAGGTCCACCTGTCTTTCTGACAGGATGGTGATAGGCTGAAAGGTCCATCTGTATGTCTGACAGGCTGGTTAAAAACTGAAAGGACACCTGCCTGTCTAACAGACAGATAAAAGACTGAAAGGTCCATCTTTTTCTCTGATAGGCTGCTGATAGGCTGAAAGGTCCATCTCACTCTCCCAGCAGAGATCCTGCACTCTACTTCCTGAGGTCGCTTGTATCTCTCCCTCAGTCTGAATAAGAAACAGCTGGATTGTCTGTGAAGCTCCTTTAACAATTTCCATATTTCCATACTCATGATATGTGAGTTGTTTGACTTGTATTACTTTTGACAGTTGCCTTGTTTTGAATCTGAAATGTTCGCTGGTCTCCCCTGTCTTTAGTGGATACCCAGGGAACCAGCTTTCACTGCACGAGAACCACCATTTTACATATATATGCGCCCGGCGTATATGGGTCATTCCACCAGAAAATGTACTTTTGGTAAAAAAGGGGTAAAAAAAATAAATTTGCCCAAACCAAATTTTCTTTTACTTGTGTGCAAAATATACACTTTCAAGTTTTAGGAAAACATGATTCAACTGGGATATTAGTGGGGGGTCAGTTTTTGTGAGGCTGCAAAAATTGTAAATATTATTGCCATCACGTCCGACATATAAAAAAACACTCATACAAAAGTTGATGATAGAGAAATATATTTTATTTTTTGTAAGACATCAAGTTTGTACCCAGTATGTCAAGCATAGTCTGATATTATAGACAAGTGGAAATAATTAACTACTTATGCAATCTTTTTCTGTGCTGCCTCAAAGATGCACATACAGAAGGTGTTTTCCAAGGGATTACAAAATGAATTTAGTTTTTTCTATCACTATCTAAATACAAAAGTTTCATGTTTTTAAATCACAGAATTACTTTTATAGGTTATATACATGATCTATGTCAAATAAGAAGATGTTCCATGCATTATTTCTTGAGCTAATAGCTTCTGGGAAAAATGTTTAAAAATCTCTCGGACGTGATATTTTTAATAACGGACGTGATGGAACAGTAAATTCCACTTTCTTGATGAGAAATCTGAAATATGTCCCAAATTATTAAAAGTTCCTGTTTCCTTTTGAAAATACATACATTATCTTCAATTCAGTCACATATAAGAGTATCTTAAATGCCAATGACCTGTTTTTTTTTCTTGAAAAACTACAAAGAATGTCCAACTCTTTCTTTCTGATCACACTCAGAATAAAGTAAAGCACATTTTTCTCTTACATTTTGTGCTAAAAACCGTCTAGAAACCTTTTTTCTTTGCTTTTAAATGCAAAAAATGCTAACTTTAACCTTAATATTCATTGAAATACCACATTTTGTGTAGACATCATAAATCTCTTGGATGTGATATTCTTGATAACGGACGTGACAGACCAGTAACTTCCACTTCCACAAACACGAAATATGGACCAAAATCTGAAAAACTTTTGTTTGTTTTTGCTAATTCATACATGATTTTCAATTCAACAACCTATAATAGTACCTTAAATGCCAATGACCTGTTTTTTTGTCTGGAAAAACTGCAAAGAATATGAAACTCTTACTACTGATGCCACTCACAATACAGAAGAGTACATTTTTCACTTACATTTTGTGCTAAAAAAACGTCTGCAAATCTTTTCTCTATGCTTTTAAATGCCAAAACGCTAACTTTAACCTTAATATTCATCCAAATGCCACATTTTGTGTGTACATCATAAATCTCTTGGACGTGATATTTTTAATAACGGACGTGACTTCCACTTTCTTGATCACAAACATGAAATATGTACAAATTGCTGAGAAAATCTTCTTTGGTTTTGCAAACATATACATCAGCTTCAATTCAACCACATATAAGAGTACCTTAAATGCCAATGACCTGGTTTTTGGGGAAAAACTGCAAAGAATATCAAACTCTTGCTTCTGATACCACTCAGAATACACAAGAGTACATTTTTCATTTACATTTTGTGCTAAGAACCATCTGCAAACCTTTTCTCTATCTTTTTAATTTTATTTTTTCCTTATCTCCTTGTTCCTCCAGTCCTTAGATGAGTCCTTTGGAGGTTTCCTCGTTCTTTGTATGACTATTGTTCAGACTTATATTTAGAATAGATATTTTGCCCACAAACTTAATATGATGGCTGTAAGAACAAAAATATTACCAAAATCAGATTTTTGCCAAAAATGTCAAAAAAAGATTTCCTCAAAATGATTTTTTTTTTTTTATCACACCATAGAATATAACCGTCTTCAGTATTCCAGGTGATTTTATCCAAGGTTTGTCCAAGTCTTATAGTTCAGGTATGGTTTTGAAAAATCATGCATCACGTCCGACATGAAAATAAACCACTATTGGTAGTAGCTCAATCTCATAATCATTTCAATTTTTGTTTAGATATGGAGTACAATAGGCAAACATTAAGAAAAATCAAAACAGATGATCCTAACCCTCATTTTCATACTTGTTATGAGATGAAACCAAACTGGGCGTCACGTCCGACATATATATATCGGACGTGACGGCAGCTACAAAAATGCATGAAAAAAATATATTTACATGTGGACTTTCTTCACTTTTTCTCCCTTGACTTATGAAATGACACTTGGTGCACATAATTAACAACTTTCGTTACTGTATTCTTGTAATTTAATCTCATTCAAACATAGTTCCTAGTCAATTCGATGAAAATACTTCACCCATATCACGTCCGTGATGGCTATTACCACATGATAGGTGTACAACCTGAGTCCAGATACTAAACAGTCTTTTAAACATACATTTTGTCATTGGGAATAGATCGTAATATATATATATTCTGCAACTCTTTGCACATTTTCTCATAGATCAATCGAAAGAAGAATTTCCATGTCGGACGTGATATGGCTAAACAAATTTTTTTGAAAAATTCACAAAGACATTGAAAATACCCCCAACCCTTCCAGTAGTGGCCATGTTGGGAACTCATCAATCTACTCTTTTATTCAAACCACAAACTTTCAGTAAATACTTGTCAACTTTTCAAGAAAATGGATTCTACAGAATCACAAACTCCAAGTTATCACTATTAACACAGAAAATCATGTCCAGGATGGAAAAATAATGCTAGCATCAAAGAAATCTGGACTACTCACATGAGCTGGATGTCTCCTCAAGCCGCTGAACCGCTGGAGTGGAGGCGCATGCACAGTTAAAAGGGATAACATCCGGTTCTTGTGATCAGCTTTCCCGCCTTCAATTGATCTCTCGGACGTGATAAATATCACGGACGTGATTCCTTCAAAATTACTTTCCCTGTTCTCGCATAGTGAAGGCACTTTGGAAGCATTTTATTACACTTACACTACGGACCCTATGGCCACATTATTCAGTAATTTTTGTACCAAGTTAGCACCAATATGGAGAAGTGGAGAGTGCTAAATGCAACTCATCACATCCGTGATATCAATTGTGTAAAATCGATTTTTTTTTATAATTCGGCTGGGAAAAAAACCCTGTTGCAGTTGGCCTTAAATCATATACATATGTGAAAAATCGATGTATGTCCAGAGTTTTGAGTGCATGTTTGGGAAGTATACCATTAAAATATATTGTCATCAGGCTATGCCAAATATAACCTATAGCATTTGCTGAAAAAGCACACTTTTCATTGAAATACACCTAAAAAATTTGCGGAGCCTTAGAAATAAGGGAAAATACTACTAAACAACAGCCAATTTACATAACTTCAGGAAATAAATCAATTAGGGAATATATATTAATAGTTTCACCAAAAGAAATAGTGCTAAACTTTAGAAATATCAAAAGGACATGCACTTTTTTGCTAATTTCTCACTTTGAAAGTCCACAGATTAAAAAGAAATGCAGATAGACCAATAAAAGTAATGATTTTCTGAAAGGGCAGGGTGTTTTCTTTGCACGGAAAAAAAAATAAATTAAAAAAATTCATTTATAATGAAATTATAGCCCATTAACCCCCAAAAAGTATGATTTTCACCAAAAGTACATTTTCTGGTGGAATGACCCATATAGGCATGCTTTTGCGTATACATGGTCGTCCTATCCCCATGTGTATACGCCTTATCTATTAGCGTATATAGGCCAGTCTAGTTTGTGTCATGTATACGCCCGATTCCGTGAGCGACCATCTGAAAATGTAAGTGCTTAACTATTGGTGTATATGAGAAAATGCAATATTTTGAGTTTGTTGCTAAATGACACTGATATTCTATTGCTATCTTCAAATAATTCTGGATTATGATAGTTGGGAACATGTACAATTGAGAAATACTAAAATAATACTATGTCACCATGCTAATTTCTATGGAAAGGCCATCTGAAGAAAGTAAGTGATTATCAATTGGTGTCCATGGGAAACAGCTACGTTTTCATGAAACCAGATGGCAGCACCAGTGTTAATTGAGAAGAAACAGGGCAGCCCATGGATACCTACCCGCATTTGTATTTAAATCTCAAGCAAGGCATTCACATGAGAAAAAGCTACAAGTCAGACACTTATATACCTTGTGAAAGGGGTATGTCTGAGACTATGTACCAAATGTGTCCTTCCATATGAGTCATATCCACCAGTTTCTTTTGAGAATGGGATAGCAGAGGGAAAATTATCGAAGACTGTAGAAAACGTGTAAGGTACACCAGTCTCAAGTACATGAGTCTCTCCATGTGACCCACGTTACTGAAAACATTTGTAATTAGAAAGTAGCAGACTCGCTAAGCTACAGTGTGAAAGTGGTTCTTTGCAAAGTTCTGTATGTTGGCATCAAAATACCAGGCAACTATCAATAATGATGTCAATACGAATGTGGTCTAACACTCACAGTCTTTACAAACCTTAAAATATATTAAAGTCTACCACTGCTGGGTGTAAAGGAGAAAGGTGGCTGCACATCACATCACAGAGACATGGTATGATATAGCAGTAAACCTTCAACTGTTGGGGATGAAGGTAAAAGGTGGCTGCAGTGGGACTCAGACCCACAACCCTGAAGTTACGGGTCAAGTGCCCTAACGACTGAGCTAACACTTCTTCTCCATTTCTGCATTACCTTTATTTTGTTGTGTGTGATTAGCCAATCAACCAGCTTAAGTTAATTCCATGAGAATCTAGTTAACCACACCAGTAATTCAAGATATCACTGTACATTGCTTTCAATGGACAACCACAACACAATATACCAGCTCTTTATTTTATCATATCCACTTAATCAAAAATAACAGATTTGTCTTGAGCAAGATATAATTACTTCTGTTATATATGGGGTACACTAATTAGCTTTGGTTGGGTTAAATCCAGGCCACCTTGACCCACTTGTTGTAAGTGTCTGTGACTCTCCCTGCAGACCTTTTGTACGACCTGGACCTATGCATGGAGAGTAAAACATCTCTCACTCTTCAAGCCATTTTTACATACTCTTATTTCTTTTTATGTCCTATATTGAATAGAATAACCATGAAGGTAGACTTCATCATCAATTTGGTGAGCTGTGAAAATGGCTTGATACATATTTCTACTCTTACACCCATACAAAAAAAGACTTGGTTTGAGAGTGAGAATTCATGAACACAAACAGTGTTTAACCATGCCAACCTCCTAGATGGAGCACAGTGTAAACAGAGGTGGTGGCCAATCTATGTATGGTGAGACTACTACAGATAGTTCAAGTATTATTCGGTAGGTGGCTCCTTGGTTACATCAATATCATACTTCCAGGTCCTCCGCTAGGGGGCCTGTAGAGTATATCAGATCTCTAGTATAACTACTTACCTTACTACACCCCTTAAGGATGAATGATGCCTTAGGGCATCAACCGGCCCAAGCCGAATGATGCCTCAAGGCATCATTTCTCTTAAATCTATAAAATTGCTTTTGACAAAGAAATAACTTATCAATATACATGAAATCTTTAGAAAATGTAGCTATAACATAGCTAGAATGAGTTAAATATTATTGATTACCAATAATATCATGTGTTGGGATATCAAATTATGACTTTATCTATGTGCTCGTCCTCTAGAGATATGCACTATCACTAGCACCTGTCCTACTGGTGACAGCTCTGCCACAGGTGGCCGTCCTTAAAGGGCTAAATGGTACTATCTCCTCAGGATCTGCTCAAAGTGCCACTTCCACATCGAGTCATAGTTCACCAAATCTAGATTTTAAGATTGAAGTACGGTGGGAGTGAGATTCTCGTGTAGAGAACAACTCACATCCGCTATTATCTATTCAATGTCTATACTCAGTTTTACATTTTCTTTTATAATTCAATTATAGCCATTACAAAACAAAATTTGACACTGAAGTTTTCTGTTCTTTTCCCCCCTAGACGGACTCTAAGATTCTCCGCCATTTTGAAAATGTTGAATGTTTTGGTGGTTCCTAGGTAGAATCAGATTGCGATCTAATAATGGAAAACGAACTAGTCTTCACACTGCATCGCTCGAGCAAACTATGGCAAACTCATCGCTGCTATGACAGGCTTCTGGGTAGGAACAATTTTTTGGTGGAGATTTGATGCAAATTCAGACTCCAACTCGTTTGACAAATATAAAAGTGTGACAAAACTAGAACTATCAATTATAAGCAAGATTGCATTGTATCATCTTTCTGAGAAGCATACATTAGTTAAATATTCAGTAGAAATAAGAGATTTTTTCACTCAGCTATCAATGTCTTCAGAAGATGACAGTTGAATGTTTACTTCAAATCCTAAAACTCTTATAATCTAATTATATCATTCCCAAAGTGATAAAGAGGTTGCCACTTAAGCAATTTGAAAAAAAATTATCGATCTCATTTACAAATCTAATTGGGAAAACTGCCAGATATAATACACAGCTAGGAGCTATATTCATCTTGGGTCGTAATACATCGCCCGTAAAAAGGCGCGGAGGTAGAGGGGGAGAAAAGAAGATAGGGGGGAAGGGAAAAATAAGGAGAAGGGTTGAGATTAGATCGGAGGTAGCTTTGGTCTTTCCTGCACTTATCGCTTCTTCACTGTTCCTATGTCCCATGATATGTCCAGCGATATGTCTTTGTATTGTAGTGTCAGTCTACCTGTTAAATACTAGAAGGGAACTAGGCTTCCCCACAAAAAAAGTCCTGAGCATACCAGAACTGGTCAAAAGGGAATGAGGTTCTTCACGAATAATTATAATGTACTGAGATTTATGTGTTGATATTTTTTTCAGAGGTAACTGTGAAACGTTGGATGGTGCACATGTAGCTAGAAGGATATACTATTGTTCATCGTGGGAGAGAGCACTTGACAATACAAATGGATTTATAGTAGTTATATGCAGGAAGAATGAATCTTGTAATGGACTTATGATTATGAATAAAAGAGAGCGCTGCTCAAATATAAAATAAATAAATAAAAACAATCGCATGGGAACATCTTAAAATCCTAAGATTGTAAAGAGTCCAAAATTGCAGAGACAGGGTTTGCAGAGCGATAAACTGGAGCGGCGCAGTGTGGCTAATCTTCTCTCATGTTCATGTTCCTATCATGGGACAAAGTGACACTGACATGTTCTTATCATGATGAATAGTGACTCTGTATGCAAGGCCATGGTTGAAAACTAAATGTACATTGGAACCTATGACCAATGAATAGGTTAAAAAGAAAAAAAGATATTATCGCCGGTTTTACCAACTCAAACATAGGTAATAGAATAAACAAAAACTCCTGACAAATGAATATATCAAAGAGAAAAAAATAGGAGGAGTTACGGCTTTATCCTCTTGCTATCATCGCTTTTACCAACCCGGGCCTAGATATTAACAGTGGTGGAGAATTCCTAAGTTGTCAGTACCATTGATGAGTAAAGATTCGATCTTTTAGGAATATCAAGAGACGTCACGAGTTTCAGTCTGAGTTTATTTATGCCACACATTTTGTTAGCTCCATAATTTCACGAGTCAAAGACGAGTGACATTACGGAGCCAACAAAATGTGTGGCATAAATAAGCTCAAACTCAAATGAGTGGCGTCTAGATTTTATCCTACCCCGTTTCCATATTTTTTCAGTATCAGAAAAAGAATAAACAACACTTTATGTCACAACCGTGAAATAAACAAATCCCATGTTAAGCCTATGGCTTTTTTTATTAGGGGTAGGATAAAGACTTTTATTACCCACCTGATACGGAGTCTCCATACTAAGTCTATGGAGATTACAGATGGCTACTGAGGAGGATACAGAGCTCCGTACCCTCCTAGGAGGATACAGATTTTTGAGATGAAAGTAGTCCCAAACATAACTTCTTAATTACGTTGAAAAGATTTCTAACGATCATATTTATTGCTTAAATCTAAAAATAAGTGAGTAATAAATACAACATTACCATAATTTCGATCTGTGTGGCCGTATTCTCCTTGTAGCAATACTCCTCGCTATCACTCGGAGTATTACTACGCGTCAACTACGCGGAGAATACGGCCACTCAGATCGAAATCATGGTAATATTGTGTATTTATGTTACACTACACGTCATTCAAGTGAGTATACATGCTTGTAGATGATGTTACATAAATCCTAATCTATTATAGAGGAAGCCTATGAAGGTCTACGGTCTGAGCTCGTATCCCACTAAGTTTGAACCGTGTAGTAATTCACAAGGCGAAGCCGCGTGAATTACGTAGGGATTCAAAAAAGATGGGATCAAGCTCTGACTCTTAACTTGAATGGTTTTCAGAATTAATCTCACCTTTCACATTGACTAATGGGCTAACATTTGTGACATAATCCCCCATTGGATATTTTCCCTAAATATCTCATGGGTGTTGGATACGAGTTCCCAATGTTAAGTCTTTGGAGAAATAATACCAGGGGTGAGATAATACCTGGTACTTCGACTATGCTGGCTCATAAAGTTACCTATCTATAGTTGTACAATACAAAAATAGTTTATCATGATATCATCGTTAGAGCCAACCCCTTGTCTCTGTTGGAATGTTCAGCAGTGAATAATTCAAGGACTGTAACTGGATTTTAGACAGGACCCGTGCGTAACCAAGGCTGGCCATGACGTCAGAGCACAGGGACTGGATAATGACGACATGTCTGTACGAAATCCTCTGCCTCCATCTCCAGGCTCTGTGGTCCGACTGCAGTGAGTCCGACTCCGGATTGATAGATTTAGTGACATTATACAACCAACTGAATACTCCTTCATCCTCCTTCAGTCCAGCAAAGTCAAGTAATTTCTTGGCATAACCTTGAGGGTCGTTCGTAATGTCCTCAAAGCGTACCCGACGGTAATTCTTTCGAATTCGAATGTCGCGTTGTAACGCCTGCGCTGATTGGTGGAGACCTTGTCTGAGGACACCACAGATGTGTTTCGCTCTCTCAGTGGCTGGAATATGTTTGTAGAGATCGAGGCTAGAGCGCATGCGTCGAATAGACTCCAATTGCCCTCTGGGATCTCTGACGAGATGAATGACCTTGACCCCATTACGCATCAAGGCTTCTACACTCGTGAAATTTTTTAACGTTACCAATTTAGTGATGACCTTTTTCTTACGTTTGCAGTTGTCATTGATCCATGTTATATTAAACGGATCACAAGTGTCCGATCTTTGTTTATCATGATCACACGTGAAAGAATCGTCCCTCTTAACATTTGTATCCCTCTTGGTGAGGAAGCAGAAAACCGAAGGGGCCCACTCCACAATACGCTCCCTTCCAGTAGAGTGGAAATTCTTGATGTTCTGCATCACTGGACATACATCGCATCTTAGTAGACTGCGCAGAAACTTCTCACCCACCTTATTGATATGGCCCTGCTTGCTGGCCACTGAAAAGGGATACATCTGGAAAGGCTCATACATGTAGTAAACATCCGGGTGTCGCGCGAATATTCCCCCCGTGAAAGTTGATCCCGATCTGTGTAGCGTATAAATCACGATACGTTCCTGGGATTCTAGTTTCTCCATTTCACCATTGACACCTCCATCGCCGCCTTTCTTATGAGGGATTATTTTGTTCACCATCTCAGCTTCTCTCAGTTGCAGTGGCCTCCTCATAACGTCATTGCGATATGCTTTGGTAGTCATGCGACCAATGTTAGAATACACAAAAAGTGTCCCAGATACCCACATCCAAATAGCACCTACCAGGAAGCCAAACACGAAGTTGAAATAAGGTCTGTGGATGCCAGCACCCATCCCTGTGCCACATCCCTGTATTGATACAGATACCGTCTAGTCCAGCTTATACATTGCAGACTGGAGCTACTGAGCCTACACCAGTATGCAGAGGGGAGTAAGGCATATGCCATTAATCCCTATTGTGATTTCATAAGGCAGGAATAATAAATTCATGCACGTTTGTAGAGTGGCCTTAAGGCTTATTGATTTTGTCATTGACATCTCTGGCCCAAAGAGGATAGGATGAATTGATAGTTGGCCAGGTGATAATATTCCCAATGTAAGATGCATGAGTCCACCCCCTCCACATGTCCAGTGCCAAAGAAGAACAGAGCAGTTCATCATGCCCTGTCAATCGATCGGACAGGTGGTATAGGGAAGGATACTTTGACTAATCAATTAATTGCAGTATTTAATCATCGAATCAATCACTGACTGAAGCAGGCAGAATGAATAGAACAAGAATATGATTATTATTTCCATTAACAACATTCTACTGGCTTTGCGTGGAATATTTTAGTGAAAAGAAACGCTAATGAAAGTACATACCAGTAAGGTATATTATCTGAATACTGGTGCAAGAGGCTTGCGCTATAGTTGGCATAGTGTCTTCCAGCAACACCAACATCAAACTAGGAACTAATATATTTTGTCTATTAATGTTCAGAAACTGAGGCCAGTCTATCTTTTCACCAAAGGGCAACTGCTCTCCTTTACCTAAGTTCCCAGGAATAACCCTGTTATCAGACCAATAAATCACCAGTGCAACTAAACACACAATAAAATCGATAGATAAGAGCAGCCTGATATCAAGGTTAAGGCAGGACCAAATTAAACCAGTCTTATACTGGGCCCCGTTGAATAAAAAAATGAACGATAAAAAAAGTATCTTACAAGTATCGTCGGTGGCAAACTGTAGTATAAAAAACTATCGCGGAGGTGGACGAGCATTGGCAAGAGGACAAAATGAATGATCATGAGTCGTGTTGAATAAAAAAATCATTCATTTTGAAAATATTGTTTATTTATCGTTCAAGTCTCCTCACGGACGACCACGTTTTCGGCGTCGTAGCCGATGTCAAACTCGTTTTTCATGCACTAAATCCAGTCCAAATTAAAAGATATTTTCAACAGAGATTTCTTTTCATATTTGATACATGTATACCAAATTTCAACATTTATTAATGATTGAAATATTCTTTTGTGAAATGTTTGAAAATTACTGGGGAAAAAAAGTTTGCCTTGGATGGGGTTTGAACTCTCAACCTTCAGGTTGAGAGACCAACGCCTAACCTTTTTGCCAATATAATTATACGTGTTTAGTAGCCCCCGTGGATATAGGTCAATTATAAGATCATTCTACGATAATTGAACAATATTATCACGGACAACAGTGCTCACATGGACGAGCAGTTTTATGCTACACTGAAAATAAATTACTCTAATAACACTAATACCATGGTTCCATTGGAGAGAGATATGCCACTTGCTCCTAATGTATTAATTTGATGCTACGTAAGAAAAAAAAAGTCTCCCTGGATAGCTAGAATATAAATGATGCCTCGTTATGACAAAGGACACCACAAGGTAGTTTTAAAGTACACGACTTAGAAAATATCGACTGAGCCATATGCTTCATCTAATATCACTAAACCATGATATATTAGGGAACCTAGTTAACCTTATTGGGACTGCATATCGTACGGCGTTACTATCGGTAAAATTATTACATTCGCTCATGCAATAATTCTACCGATAGTAACAAGGTATGATATGCTGTCCCAATTAGGTTAACAAGTTTCACTTGTACTATACACCTCTAAATATCCGTAAAAACTCACCAAAATGTGTTGATGTTGAAGTGATAAACAAAGTCGCCTGGGCGGGTGGAAGTGACTTTCTGCTGAGAATCATGCAATGTTAATAGCCGCGAATTCGTAAGTAAAATTCAAATTATCAAACAATTATTTTCTTTTTGAATAACGGTATCATAATTTCATTTATAGACTGTATGATTTTTTCTCCAAATACCTATTGTTTATAATCTATTTTGGTATTTCCGATAATATATATACTTGCGTATCAAATTGAGTGTTCAAAGTGTGGTGGTATGGCACCATACCAGCACAGTATGGTGGTACGCCTCCACTACCACTTGCGTAGCATAGGTTTGTAGTTGGAGTATTCTGAGGCATAGGTGTATAGTACACGGTTTAACCAACATCTAGACGGGGACCAAAGGTCGAAAAAAAGAATTTGGTACTGTTGCTCGATATAATACTATCTGAACTTTCCTTGATAAGAACGCTGATAAGAATGAGAGAACATTTGACCTGAGAAACGTTGTCTTTGTGTTTTTTCTTATATATAGCCGTCTTTATCAGGGAGGGAAAGAAATCCTGGGAACTTGAGGCCCTGACAAAATGAACATTAATAAAATGTTTCTCGTCCACTTTTTATCATTCAGTCTTGCATATACTTTTAACGCACGCCACATGCACGTGCACTGTGCCTTGAGGTTAGAGTGGTGACACAAACTTTCAGTTGCTTTATTGCTAAAAACTAAACCTTTACCACCTGCATGCTGGCACTGTGACATTGGGAAGGGAGCAGAGGACCAGTGTCTCAGTGTCTTAAAGGCGTGCCCATATGGCCATGACCAATCACTAGAGACTGAAATGTCTCATTCATGTAAATACATGTAAAAACGTCCAAATAGGGTGAATTGTATCTTATTAAGTTGAATTAAAAAAAATCTACATTTCTATGCCCACGAAGATATATGTAGATAAATCTATGCTAGACGTCCAAGACAGCCATTATGTCAGGGATGCTACATGTCAAATATATCGTCTATGCTGTCTTTGTGGGAACCCAATTTGGATGTATGTATATGTAGCGGACTGCTGGTTCATGGTATGTTCACTCAACTAAGAGGCACTGCAAGTAACCTGTGGACCCACTATATATACTGACTGAGTTACATAATGTGGGTGAACCCGTAGTATTTGCATGCATGGGTCTGCCGGCTTTACCACACAGCAGGGATCGGTAATCACGTCACCTAGTGTGGAGTGATCGTACCACTGTTCGACTACCCTGACCCTTACATATATGAAAACATTAAGTCCAATGCACATCTACCAATTTTCGAACATGGATGTTTCTTTATCGATGATAAAGGAACAGTACTTTGTGTCAGGCGAGGCATCACAACGGAGTCGGCCCTGGTAGGTAGATGTGGGGCAGCTTGGCAAGGGTCAGCCAATGATTAGTGACTCCCCCCATGTTCTTTTGTCATCGACAAGTTGTTGGTTGATGTTCCTAAATTCCTCGCGAAAACTTTATCAACATGTTGATAAATCCAGGTGGCGACAACAGAAAAGTGGAAAAGACACTCCCCCCTGTGGTGCGTACCAATATCAGCCCATAATTTGTAAGAATTAGTCATTGGATGAGGAGAAAAGGGGATGCCACACTCAGATTAGTGGTCAGATGTGGTCCCCCACTGATTAGCCTCCCCAAGCTGACCAATGATTAGAATCTTAACATAGTAGGTGGGGTAGAACATCGTTTCTCTGTCAGTAAGCGTATACTGATTTACTTAAGACTAACTCCTAGCGCACCATCACTGGTATCCCACCGGGATATATCAATGACCGCTGGTCAAGTGCATTTTGCCTGCGACAAGTTCTCCAATAACTATACCATTTAGAAACTAATCGTTCAACCCCGAATTGGTATATGTGTACATTGGACTTCAGTAAACATAACCTATACCAGATTCCACGCCATGGCGTAAAGATTGATTAACCCAAATGTTAATCTTAGTAGGAAATATTCAGTGAATTCAATCAAAGCAACTTGGAATATGTTTTATTCAACGACATTATCCATGACTCCATATATTACTGAGCTTTATATAAACATAAAATAGGGGAGGACATTTGAGACTGAGTCAAAGTCCCCGTAATGAAGAGGTGGTTGTACTAGCAAGGTGGGTGTCAGGTCAGTGCCCACTGTATGATATTGGAATGAAAATAAATCATGTAATTCATTATAAACCTGATAGAAACTGTTCACAGAAAACATATGAGTTTAAGATTACAACTTTAAAAATACATGAACAGTTTCTGAAACAACACTACCGTGCAAGGTAGTGTGCAAGGTCATCGGTGGCTATTAAGTTTTTCCGTCAATAATCTTATTTTGTAATGCTGAATATTTTATTGGAAGCACATACAAAACATCACCAGAATTTAATTTTTTAAAGTTTGGGCTTCAAATGTGATTGCAAAGCATATGGATGACCAATAACATCGATCAACAATAGACAAAAGTGTAGTACAGCTATGGACAAAAGACAAATAAAGATAATTTTACATTACCTAGTACAATATTAACTTAATGTACATGTTTGCAATATTGATTCAATATACATGCAGTCGTAAAACAGTGTACATCTTGAATATTGAAAAGAACTCAAGAATTAAGACAGCACGTCCTTAACACGATCCGTGGATTTCAGAGATAACATACAGGTGAACGACAAGATAGGTCTGGCTACTATTGAAACCATTGCCTTTAAATGATAGGCCAAAAAGAAATATGAATTAATATAATGCATTTATATTCAATTTCAGAATAAATGATTTTGGAAGTCAAGCGGGCATAGATTGTGTCACTATGAAAAACATTAAAAATGATCCATACCCTAACCTCATATATATATATATATATATATATATATATATATATATATATATATATATATATATATATATATATATATATATATATATTTTAAATAATGTTTATTCCATATTACGTAGGTAATACAGTTCTTCCATGGGGATCCAAAAAACGAGTAACAGAATTCGTACATCGGTGAGGGGTATACATGATATGACTATGGATGATTGTATGATAGAACTACAAACATGATAAACCTTTTTCTCTAGTGTATACAGTTTCAGTTCTTGCGACATGTTGACATGTTTATCAAATGCCTATTCATCTTGGCCTAAACTCCTGGGGATAAGAATTAATTGGTGATGGGACTTGAACTGCTGTTAACACGTGATGATATTAGGAAGTGCATGAGAATATCCAATCATACATTCTCTGAATATCAACTAGACAACCCCAAGAATCCTTCAAGCAAATATATCGGATATTGAACATTTTCTTCAACGTGAAGGATAACATCTTGCATAATCTAGGAGGAAAATGCGTTCCTATATTTTCTTTGTGTGTGGATTTGTATTAGGATCAATCTGGATGGCACTGTCTGTCATGATTGTTAAACAGACAGTCAGACGTACAGGGATAGTGGACTTGGAGACAGAGAAAAATATCAGCAGGGGCAAAGAGAAACAGTTTCAACAGACATGTGTTGTTGTGTATACCCTGCATAGGTCAGGATCAACGTTTATCGGAGACTTCTTCAGTAATCATCCTGATGTCTACTTTATGTATGAGCCATTTCAGCTGTATCCTTTTGCCTCGACTAAAAAGCAGAAACACATAAACAAGAGAGGAGAGTCTTTGTTGAGGAGTACTTTGTCATGTGATCCAAGTCCTCTCCTGGATGATGTTGAAGCTTTTGACACTAGAAGTAGAAAGAGAATTAGGTTCTTCGCACCAAGAGTCTTTTGCTACAAGCCTGAACATATAACCAAGTTATTCATAAGAAAAAAAACACCTGACATATGTAAAGAGGATATTGATGTGTGTGACTCATACAATAGAACTAGGATCACTCATCAATGTAAAAGGAGACCACATGTTGTTACCAAATTAGTTACACTGAAAAACTTTACCAGTTTGTTGCCTTTGATGCATGAAGGAGTGAAGGTCATTCACCTTGTGCGGGATCCCAGGGGTCAACTTGAATCTATCAGAAAGATTGCCTCTTCATTGGATTACTATAGTAAGATATCTATCAAAGCACGTGCTGAACATGTCTGTGCTGTTCAAAGAGAAAATCTTCGCCTTTCATCTGAGGCTCTAAAGTATGATGCCAAGGTACAAGAGAATTATCGGATAGTAAGGTATGAAGACTTTGCCAAGGATCCAGTAAGTTACATTAAAAAGATGTATGATTATGTTGGTTTACCACTGAATGCACAAAATGAGAGGTCTCTTGCCAAATGGGCGAAAGCAAACACCCAAAATGAAACATTCTCTACGGACCTTAGAGCATGGACTTGGAGGACAAATATAGCCTATTCTCATGCAGATATTATTGAATATATTTGTGAAGATGTTTTGACCAGTCTAGGTTACATCATAGCGAAATCTGAAGGTAATTTAAGGAATCTCAGTGTTCCCCTGTTGAGTGAACCACTGCAGGGTGCTCCATGGTTGTAAATCGATCAATCTCCAAGCACATCCTTATTGTTGCCTTATGTTGGGAAGGAATTGAAGCATATGCTGGGAGAGTGAGTCGTATGTCGGTTTGTTTTCATTTTGCGAGCTAACTGTTTTGACTGTGTCTGGCGCTATATTTTTAACCCCATATTTTGATGTTTATATCTATTTATGTATTTACGTACCACCTCCACAGGTTTTAATTGTGTTTATTTATGGTCGATACTTAAAGGTTGTCTTCAATATTTTTTTTGCTGGTTCTAATGTGAAATATACGGTCGGGATCAAGCTAACTGCTTCTTGTTTTGCGCACCCAGTGCCCGTACACTGAATACAGGTGTTGCCGTTCAGTGCCGCCTAACGGCCCACTGCCTAGTTACGCAGCCGCTCGGACAAACCTGGCCGAGTCTGGCTATATGTGCATAGAGAACACAGCAATCACAACTAAAGTGTGAACGGTGGGTGTGATTACAGGAGCGTTGTTTTTGGACAGATTGGACTACCAGAACAATTAAAGACATTGTATCAACCAGTCTGGACTATCAAAACTTTATAGTTGATAATTGTTTTGGTTTTAATTTGGAGAAAGATAAGCACATAATAGCTAGGCCTGCCAATGTATTAATTCATATTCAATTTCGGTGATCCTGTGTTATCTAAGCTATATCTAAATTATCATTGAGGTGATATACATGTATGATACATCGAATTGGAGCTGGAATACCATAGAATACGATGAAATCACTGTTATCTCTCTGCAAATGATATACACGAGTATTACGAACGTATGACGCTCATATACTGAGTGATTCAATGCTAAAGAATACGTTGCCAGGGCCTTGTTTGGCTGCAGGCATTGGGTAACCAAGCAGATAAGGTGTGACACCGCCCTGTGGAAAAAGGCCTATTTCATGCACATACATATGGTATCCGAACATTACTTACATACAGCATTGGAATTAGTTTCGTGCACGGGTAATATAATAATGCATGTTACTTGTGTATGATGTAAAATCGTTCTCTTTCAATGTTAATTAACCTCCCTTGTTAGCCTTGTTGGTGTTAGCTATCCAGATGCACTTTGCTCGTTTTTACTTAGTATTATACTTGAGCTTTGTATATTAGTATTTAATAAACCCTGTTTTTGTATTAGTGCCTCCAAATACTGTGCTCTTTCATGGCTCATATCAATTGTCTATGGATACGTTTATTTATAAATTCACTGTTTTCACCTATAATGTTTATATATAATCTATTCACTATCAATATATTTTATGGGAGAGTTTACGCAATTATCATTAATATATCGTCACCGTTTCAATCTTAGATATATCAATAGATAGATTGATATTTAATTATAAGGAAAGTGCTCCATATATGTACTTTAAGCATGAGAGACAGAGAGTAAATACACCTGATGAAGAGCATCATAAGCTCGAAACGTTGTGTCAAACTACTCATGTAACTATAATAAGAAATAAAAAGAAGTACAACATATCCAGTAGTTGTTTGGTTTGTGATAATATACTCGATCGTTTTTATACAGACCCACAATCACTGAGAATCTTAATTAGATCCCTTCAACTCTGGTAAAGCAAACAAAGGATAGTTGATGCAGCAGCACAGTTCACCCGAAACCACGGATAATAAGCGCATCTGTATCCCATATATAGGATCCTATCCATCGAGTTCACCCCAGAACCGGCAAAAAGAAAACCTTCGATTACCATAGCAACAAAAAACAAAAATGCAGAATCAATCCCAAATGGAGGCAGACAACCAACAAAACAACCAGGATGAACAACAACCGGAAGGAAATCCACCGACCATCAATCCAGCCAACCGGATACCATTGGAAACAGTACCATTAATGTGTTCCCAAGTGGCAGAGATCGGAATTATTGGATACTGGCGTAAATGCTACGCAATCAGGGGTATATATGACGTATATATGACCACAGCATGGATGCTTATATGTGCCTTTAGATGAGGCGTATACATGACGGAAAATAGGTCTAACTTTTTTGATACGCAAAATGATACCTTTATACGCCAGGCGCATATATATGTAAAATGGTGGTTCTCATGAAGTGTTGTTGGGTGGGTGGACAAAAATGTGATCCATTCAGTATATGTGTAATGGCTGTGGTTGAGAAGAAGGAAGTGTAGGGGTTGATAGAAATATGGTGTGTTTGTAGGTGTATAGGTGGGGTGGGTGAGTATAATTGAAAGTTTGGACACCAGGAGGGGGGGTGAGCAACAATCAAATGGCCTGCCACATGCGTGCCATGCAAACCATTTTCACTATGATTTATCCTCTACTACAAATTTTCTTCCAGTGGTTTGTAGTTTGTAGATGGCAATCAATCTTTGTCTCCTACTTAGAGGCTGATGAGGTCTGATCGCTTTTTAGACGAAAAGGCTAGATATAAACTGTTTTATAAACTGGATTATAAACTATTAATACTCAGTACAAAACAGTATTGGCTTAGCTAATTGATACCTTCCTTGAAAAACCTTCGTCAAAATACACAAAATAAAAATTGATAACCTAAATGAGAAGCTAAAAGAGCACTGCACTCTGCAAGTATGATGACAAATCCGCGTGAAGAATGAGCTATATAATTCACTCTTCCAGCAGAGATTCTGATGCTGGTAATCAAAACATCAGATTGGAGAGCGCCAGTGAAGGTGGCCAAGGACTGGAGTCAACCGCTAACATGAGTTTGCTCTAGTGGCTAGTATAAGTAGTGTGTAGATTGGTCACTAGCCCTGTATCCACCCTGTTCCTACTAAGACTTTGGTAAGTTTATTTCCATCTAGTGTAATAGATTATTTGAGGGATCTAATGAGAGAAGGTTGATTTGGAAAGTTTTAGGTTACTCCAAATCACCTGAGACCTGTCCTATTATTGAGCACGGGGAAACATGCTCATACACGTCACCTAGAGGTTAGATAGCTCACACAGGCTTCCAGCTTACTGTAAAGAACACTAACCCTTCATTATCCATGCACCAACTATAAAGACCTCGTGGAGTTGTCAGATGACCAGTATCCCAGTCTGACTATACCCCTGCTCCACTACTGACTTGGTTCCTAAAAGAACAACTTTCATTTTGTAGTATTTTTTTGGAAAAAGAAGTCACTATATCAATCCTGCAATTAAACAACCAACCCTTAGTTATGGATATTGTCATCTGCTACTAGAAAAGTAAATTATTACTTAGGACAGACCTAAATGCACTGTATTCAGATTGTCATATCCAATAAGAAAGACTTCAGACCCACTCGGTACACACATAACAAACCAGTTTTACTCCCTTCAACCCTGTAACCAAGCCTTGTGCCTGAGACTTGACCATAGATATGCTGAAACCCTTGATCCTGGACCTTCATTAAGACAGGGAGGGAGACACAGAGATACAGATGATGATGCAGATGATGACAGAGATAAAAGGGAGACTCACACAGAGACAGGTAAACAGACAAAGAAAATCAGACAAATATGCAGACGGGGACAGAGACAATGAGACAGAGGTGTAGAAAGATACATACAAACACAGTGCGAAAAAAAACCTAATTTACATATGTATACGTCTGGCATAACTATCTATGATTTTGCGTAAATGAGTTAGTCCTATTTTCTATCGTGTATACGCATCATCTATAGGCGTATATAAGTGTCAGTGTATGTTACAGTCATATATATGTCATATATACTCCTGATTCTGTTGTCTTTATGCCACTATCTAATAATCATGATCTTTGCACCCAGGGGACACCACTGTTTCTTTTATTTCATTTGCCAATAACCATCTAAGTCCGTGGTATATGGAAAATACAATACTATATTGTAAATTGTTATCATAGAATCTTTTTAACCCCATTCAGTATATTTTGATTGATTACATACAATAAACCCAGAATTCTTTTGTTTTCATTACCATTTTCAAAATTAATATTACTTTAAAAGCACCACTCTTCTGTAGGGTTCTGGATATACCAGAAGGGTATCTTGGGTGAGGGCTTTAGCGTTAGAGCAGGTACACCCTACTACCGCAACAGCCGCAATGCCACTGCCACCACCGCCGCCACCTCAACTGCTTATGTCACTTTCACACCAGCCGTTTTCATACCCGTCTGCACACAGCCATGCGCCAACCCACCCACAGACAATATTCTGATAATGTATGGAAGCAGAAGACTTGGATTCATCCGACACAGTGGGGAAAGGCTGTGGGGAACCAGGGAGGGCGGGGCGGAGGGAGGAGGGCCGGTACTCTACCAACACTACAGCACAGCTGGGTGGTCAGAAATTGAAGGGGGGAGACAGGGGAGAAAACAGTTCTTTATTTTTTGTCAGTATACATACATGTATATATGCCAAACTGTATGATTTGTATACGCCTGGCGTACATATGCACGCACAGGATATTTCTTCTCAAATACTCTTGGTGACAAATACAGCCATTACGCTTCCGTATATATATGAAAAAACATATATGTATATGTTGCATATGCTGGCGTGAAATGGGGATGTATATATATAAAAACACTTCAATATACATGGTATATGCGCATTTACATGTGGCATATATATGAAATAACTGGAGGTTTTCGCTCAGTGAAAGAGAAATAGTCAAACATACATGCCAACTAACAGGGACAGAGACAAAGCTATAGTAAGACATACATACAGACAGAAAGGGACAAAGACAAAGAGAGTCAGACATACAGTATACAGACAGAGATAGTACCAAGAGGCAGACAGCTGGAGAAGGGATACAAATTCAATCAAAGAGAACTAGACATTTATACTAGCATATATGGACAAGTCTAGGTATAACATTCTGGGCCTGAAGCCAGTCTACATTACAGTCTATCTTACTGACTCTACAGCCTTGGAACACCCATATCTGATAACACAGACGATTCACTATCCTATTCTTATTGTTATCAGAGCATACTTGCATGCCCTATATACATCGCATAGCCGTTAGATCGGTCGTATTGAACTTCCAGCATGCTTCCAGAAAACTACCCCTTCACTATGTGCATGCTATTCACTGTTATAGTGAGAACAGAGCAGGGAACCAGTGTCTCATAGTCTTAGGGCATGTGGTCTACACATGCCCGATAGGGATGTGTAGACCAGAACTTTACAACGTGTTAACAACTATTTTGAAATGGAATGGTATAATGAGGAACATTTAGTCAGATACCTGGAGATTTATAACAAAGTTGGACTAAATTTCTCTTGAACATTGCCATCCTCATGCGAAAATTGTCTTTTGTCCAGTTGAGGGAATGAACTTAAATCGCTTGACGATAAACAGTTCTCCTCAAAAACTAAACATCGTTAATTCAGCAATGTGTGCTTATAACCTTACACCTGCTGCCTGGGATAGTCACTGTGGTTTAAGTACACCATGGATGACCCGAGACATGGTCAGTACTCTCACGACTATGCCTTCCTTTCTGATGGTCTCCACCCTGAACCAGGACTTGTCAAGAATTGGTCTAAAGAATTTCTAAGATGTTTTTCGGAAAACACCCTGGCAGTTTTGCATGTAGGTAATTAAATTTGGGACTATTTCCTTCCCTTTTATTACCTGATTATCAAGCAAACTTTATCTTTGACAGTATTGACAATGCTATCAAAGGGAAGTTAAGCTTTCAGAAAGTATCGAAGATGCATCTGAACGCCGACCATTGATAATGGGTACTCTTTTTTCTTTTCTGATCTCCTTCGAAATATTATTATCAAAAACTTTAAATCATGTTTTCTCTTGAGTCCATGATAGTTAGTTGTAGTAAAATTTGACTACACTAAAATTGATGTGAGAAATGCTGTGGCCTGCTCCTACCTGAAAACTAAGGATTCTATAAGGTAAAGCTCTGTATACTATGATCCGTTTGTTCTAGTTGAATGTTTGGTTGGTTAAACATGTTTGGGTTTCTTTATCTGATTGAATTTTTTTTTTCGAGATTGAATTTACCCACACCCACACCGGGAAGAGGAAAATAAAACTCGGATGGAATTTTATAACTCTTTATCTGATTGAAATCATGTGCATATCTGTACCTCAATTTATTTGGAAAGGGTCTCCAAAAGGTATCGCTTTTTTAAATTTTGGAGATGTTAATCTACATATGGTGCTTAGTTTATTTATTTTCTATGTAGGCTAAGATGACTTATTATGCCTCATTATAAATGTATTACTTTTGGAGTTGTATCAGTGACCTTCTTTGTCTCCAGGACATGTATAAGGCTTGAAGTCCAAACTGAAGTGAGACACCTTTAAGTCCTAATTTAGGCATGGCTAGAGATTGGCAGTTACTGCCGGTATCTCATGGAAAATATATTGACTTGATTTTTCCCAGGGAAAAAGCCTATGGGCTGATGTATATATAATCTGTGTATGTGACCATGGTTGATTTATCAGACATTGAAAGATAAAGGGGTCTAAAAATTTGTCACATAAACTGCTGTAGCTTATACCCCAATTTGGATACTTTAAAATTAACAATCCAATTTGGGAAAAATTTTGATATAATCTGCCTTTCGGAAACCTGGTTGGATGATAGAGTTTATGATTCTTTCGTTACACTACATGGCTATGATTTATTTAGGGAAGATAGAACATGGATAAAACCGGATACAAATGAAATCAAAAAGGGTGGTGGAGTGGCAATTTTTGTTAGGGAATTGTTAAAGGCGGTCAGAGCTGATAATCTAAATATAAATTAATCCACTGTTTTATTAGAATGGCTGTGGGTAAAGCTTAGACCAAATAACCAAAATAATTATTTGTTGCTTCTATGTATAGGCGCCAAGATGGCAAGGTTGATCTAGGTATAAAACGTATGAGGGAAATGATTGAAGTGATTAATCTAACCAAAATGAATGTTATACTGTTAGGGGATTATAATTTAAACTGGCTAGAAAGAGGAAATGCATTAGTTAAAGACTTAAAAGGTTTGTTCAAACAAAGAGGTTTAAAGAAGTTAATGAATGATTTTATGAGAAGTAATGACAGATCCAAAACCTGTACGGGAAACGCGGTCGACGTGACCGACTCTGCAGCCATTGCCGCAGGAGCGGCCATGGCTCCCAGGGCTCCGGGTTTGCCGCCAAATTCGGATTTTGCGGGCATATCAACGGATCAGCTTGCGCATCCCTGGATTCCACGTGATGGACGGGCGGTAGGCATGGCCTACCAGGACGAGGATCTAGACCGCCAAGTACAACAGATCCTCCAGTCTACTTCTCACGTCTTGAGGCCTACCTCAGGTAAGCCCACCCACCCAGCTCACTATGTTTTCCGAGGAGCTAAGAGCGAGCGAGCGGGCCTGGGGGCTCTTAATGTACAAGAATATCTGTGGGGCATCTTACGCATGTCAGAAGACCCCAAGGCCCCGGCCAGTTGCCCCAGGCCGCTGATGACACAACTCAGGGAGGTAGTCGAGGATTCTATAGATTATGATTTCCGGCAAGTACGCCGCTGGAGCGAAGAAATTTTCTTGCGACTCACAGAGGGAAGATTCCTACAAGGCTGGAACTCTGTTAGCAATATCCAGCACCTCCGGACGGCAATATCACGGGCCGAGGGCAGCAGGCTCGGCGAGGAGGATTTACTGAGCCAAGCGGGAAAGGCTAAGAGCAAGGTGCGTACAGCAGGCGGGAGCCACGCCCCTTGTCCAGCCTACAATACAGAGAAGGGGTGCGCTCTCCAAGCGCCGCACGTCGCAGCGGCAGGAACAGTAGATCATGTCTGCGAGTACTGCTATGATGTATTGAGCTTACAGCACCCCCACGCGGTCAAGGATTGCCGCATCAAGGTGAAGCACGAGTCTGCGGCAGCTGCCAGGAGTACTAGCCGGCCCTTTTGGGATAGGGCAGGTACGCCTGCCGCACGCGACTAAGTTGGATGGGTCCGCACACTCTCAGCCGGCACGCAAGGACTGCGACTCGGAGAGCGCTTGCGGCGACATGGGCGGGGAGGTGGACAACTCCGCATCCAATTACGTGCCATCCCGCGTGGTGGGAGTGGTTAGCGCTTTTTTGCGCCCTCAGCCTTCTGAGGAGTTCAGGGAGTGGTACCCAAAGTTTACTTCGGATTATTCTGTTATCACCAATGTGAGCAATGGCCGCTCCCTACTTATGTCAACCACGCCTCGGCCCGGGCTTGTATTGCTGATTTACAGCGTTTTGTTGACAAAGAAATCTGCTTAGGCGGACTGCTGGGGCCTTTCGAGGCTTTACCGTTCGGGATTAATACTCAAGTGTCCCCTCTGTTGACACGTCCCAAGCGGGATTCTAGGGACAGGAGAGTGATCCTCGACTTACGGGACGGGACAGCACGGGAAGACGAGGCTTACCGAGCCTACCAGACTTTCATCGACCTGGCTGACACGCTAGGCCTACAGTTAGCGGAAGAAAAATGCGAGCCTCCTACGCAAGTCATCACGTGGCTGGGGTTCACGTTGAATACACGTGACATGGTCGTCACCATTCCACAGGACAAACTCGAGGCTGTGCTGGGAGAGTGTACCAATTGTCTCGACCGCAAATGGATTTCCCTCCACCATATGCAGTCTCTGCTGGGATGGTTAATCCACGTGGCCAGTTGTGTCCGGCATGCGAAAAAGTTTATGGCACGTCTCTTCGCGGCTCTACGGGCGGCTCATGCGGCTCCCGGGGATGGAGCTCGAGCGGATTTACATTGGTTCGGGTTCTACGCGGCTTCATCAAACGGGCGCCACCTTGTCCAGACAACGTCGCTTTTCGTGACGCTCCACGTCGGGGTGTCCAGCAATCGAGGTCAGGTCAAGATGTGTGACGTCAACTTGGAGTGGTCGTGGCATGTACTCACGGTCTTGGGAACGTTCCCGCAGGTGCCACGCTGCTGTATTTTCTCCCCTTCATCACGGGTTAATCCGGGACCCGTTTATCGCCGCTTGTGCCCGTAGGATCTGGTTGGGGGCCGCTTTAGGTGATTACGAAGTCGTGCCAGACGTTGTTCTGACCATTGAAAGTGCTGAGGCGCCTGTAGAAATCGTCTGCTCACGTGTTCAGGAGGTTTTACACGATTTTCGTTGATTGCAGGTGCCGACCCTGCGTTACACGCTCGGATGTTATCTTCCTTTGAGGCGGCGTCAGCTGTCTCCACGTGCCGGAACCGGTCAACATAAGCCGTCAAATACCTACGTTTCGCAGTCAGGAACAAGTCGTCTGTTCTCCACCCGTCAGTCCTCCAGGCATGTCTTTACGTGCAACATTTGGCCGACACCCTTGCCTCGCCCACAGCCATTAGGAATTACATCTCTGGCGCTAAGTACTGGATTACTCACAGTGGAGGGGACGTGGCTTCTGTTCTACGGGGTGTCTTAGTAACGTCTGGTCACGTTGCTCGACAGGCTCGCCTGTATCCTGGATTATGCTGGCGGATATTTGCCGTTTATCTGAGCACCTGTTGTGCGGCCTTGTTGTCAAGGCTGCGGCCTTGTTGGCCTTTCACTCCCTCCTGAGGGCGTCCAACCTCTTCCTGGATACCTCTAAGATGCATCAGTCCCCTCACTATTTATCCCGGGGGGACGTCCAAGTGGTTGATGGTTGCCTCCTGCTCACCGTTCGTTTGTCCAAGACTATTTCATCAGGATCACCACCTGTCGTATTACGTGTGGAGTCTTGGGAGTCTTATAGAGGCGTGGCACCTGGCCAGAGCCTAGACCCCTTGTTTTTACTTAGGCCAGGAGTGGCCCTCACGTCTTCTCATTTCTCTTCAATTGTCAGACTTCTTCTGTCACGTGCCGGTCATCTTCGACGTATGCCCTTTTATGAATTTTACTGTTTGACAAATTTCCGTATACCTTCGTATACCGTATACCATGTATACTACATATTTGTCTTTTTCAACGTGAAAATGAAAATTTTCGTCCACAGCTTGGCCTTGTATCAGTCATTATAAAAAACTCTTAATATAAACACGGGATGACAAAGAAATGGACCGTGAAAAACTTTATTATCTCATCAATTGTAATACCGCCACTCAAAGTGCTCTCAAAATCTACATCAGTACTAGTTCAAGTACATGATTCACACATGATGAAGGCTGTCTAATAGCCGAAACGTTGTGTCAAAATCATCATGAATAATCCAACAATAATATTTGAATAAAAACACAGTATATTTGGAATCTGGTGTTTGTTGGTTATGTGAGAAATTTCCTAGAATAATTTAAGAAACTTATTTCGAAGTTCATGATCATTCGACCTCATTATGGACAGGACAATTTTACCGGAATCTCCTGCAGGAGATTCTGACATACCAGAATCTCCCGGTAGGCGATTCCAGGTACTCTATACATTTCCTATGGAGACTCATATAAGGTGGGTAATAAAATAGGGCTTACATATTGCAGTGTAGAATACATTGAATGGTGATGACACGCTATGGTAATATCGGTATTACTTAGTGAGATACAAGTATATATGTTTATGGCTCATTCTCATAGAACTAGTGCAACTAGGGTTAGGGGGGTCAAAAATAAAAATATTGGAAGACAGTAAAAATAATTATGGGGTCATATTGTCTATGGGGTGGGCCATTCTACCATAAAATATTATTAGTTAAATATTGAAAATGTGGGCATGGTGGCCCCTAGAGCATATGTGTATGAAAAAGTTCTCTTACAGCGTGGACAAACCCTCCAATTTAATGGAAAACAATGAAAATAATTAAATTTTAATGATTCAAAGTTTCTAAACAGTTTATAAAATAAAACATAGGTAGTATCAATAAAATAATAAGTTTTTATACTGGGATAATTAGATTTTCCGTCCGGTATGAACCAAGAACTGACTTTTTTAAATCTGAAAACAACGATTTTAGGGTCATTTAAAAATTTACAAGTACAACCTTTGTTGTAGTTTGTTGGAAAAGAAGTAATAAGGAAAGTCAAGTTCAGCTTACTATTCTATGAGATATATACCTTCAGATGAAAGATCACAATTTTTCCTAAAAAATTCCTAAATATCCATAAATAGTCATTGATAAATAGTATTGGTTTTTGAAGCTTTGTCAACGCTGTAAGAGATTTGTACTTTGCTAACATAAGCTGCATTTGGTACAGAGTACAGCCAAGAGTTAAAAGTTGGTTAATTGCTATTTCAAATATTTCATAATATGAAAATGGTCGAATCCATCACTTGGTATAGTGTCAGGATAGTTAACTCAAATTGCTTTCCCTGTAATAATTGGAACAGACACAAATAGAAGGTATGAAGTGTGGTAACTGTATCACACTTTTCTATTCAATATTTGTATTCACTTCTCATATTTCCTGTTCAGCAGAGCCAATATAATAATGTAATAATTCACAAAGTTACAGCTTGGCATTGGAAACATATTAGCACTTAAAGCATATGAATAAATAATACTGTTTGGGAAATTGTATGATTGCCATTTGGAATTGCCTAAGTGAGATGTATATTTATATATTTTAAGGAGTTTTAAAATTTTAAATTACCCCCAATTGTCCACGCTGCAAAGAGAATTATGAATTGAAAGGCACTTAGGAAAAAAAACAACATATATTTTTTTTTAAAATCTATTAGAGGGGGGGGGGGGGGGAAAGGTTGGATATGTTATAACATAAGATTTGCTTAAATTACAAAAAAAAATTGCAAGCTTGGTATGTATATTTATTATTTGAATAGTGCTTCTAAAGAGATTGTCCACGCTGCTAAGAGAGTTCTCCATATCCATTTAAGAGTAAGAAAGTATAATCTTTTGAGGAAAAAAAAAATTTGGAGTGTATTAAGACTACATTTTCTTTTGAATATGACTAATATCGGGTATGGCTCGATTGAGATTTTTTATCAAGCTTTTAAAATGTATATTTATGGTTTTAATTGGAAATTCTCTATATTGTACACGCTGCCAAGATATAGAAAAACGCTGTAAGAGATTAGAGAAAAAGTGTAAAAGTGACTTTATATGTGAAATTTCCTTTTCTATTCCATTTTTTTGGGTTACATTATTTGCAGATGGGTATAAATACTATAACTGTTATAATAGGATTTCTTAAATATTTGAAATTAAAAAAACCCCAATGATATTGAGTAAATTTCAGGGGTTATTCAAATTGCAGTTAAATCAATGGGGTTCGAGTCTGTACATTGTAATTGCTAGAAAAAAAAATGTAGAGAAGATAACAAGTTGATTTTTTGGGCAAAATAGTATACAACATTATTGTCTTAAATTTGGTAATAATTCTCTAATCATATCTGTTACTCATAATAAGCTTCGAACGTTCGAACGAAAATGACACTCTGTAAGAGATTGAGTTTCACCAACCTTCCACTAGATACCATTTAAAAAAAAAAAGGTTTATTTTTCCAGATTTTTCATAAAAATGTCCGCTGAACGCGGTTTCTTTAGGAAAAAATAAAAAAAACACCTTCCCATATGGTTAAATTATTTTTGGGGGGAAAAATAGGTTTCTTAAGTGATTAAGGGGTTCATTTTTGGTCATTTTTGGCCTATTTTCACCACCTGGAGATCAAAATATTCATATTTAAGTGATGAAACCTATACTCCCCCTCGAGCACTCAACGAGATACAACATTTAAATAAGAAAAAAATTACATATAATACAATGGGAAAAATCTAGAAGACAGGAAACGACAAAAAAATGGAGTTGCACTGGTTTCATGAGAATGAGCCTTATAAGATATAAGTAATAATTCAAGGTGGTATATATATATACAGTTTAGTACTTACTTTCAACTACATGTATTGCTTTCCACTTGCTTGTGAACGCGATCTCAACTGTCTTGTCCGTTTAGTAACCTCGCCACTCCCTATACTGCTACAAAAACGAGGCTTTTTACACCCTTAAACACTTTGTCGAAAAGTCTGTAAATGCTAAACGGCTGAACACTTTTGGACAAAGCGTTTATGTGTGCAAAAAATCAGTGTTTAAGTAGCAGAATAAGTGTATGGTGTTTAAATATATGTGTGTAAGTGTGCGGGAATTGAATGGTGTTTAGGAAAACATTTTTTACAGTGTAACTAGCTTTGCAGAGCTCTGTGAGCTCTGTGAACTGTGAGCTCTGTGAACTGTGAGCTCTGTGAGCTGAGAGCTGCATCCAGGCCAGTGTGTCAGCACATAAGCACCCAAGGTGAAGGCCAGTAGGATGGAGCATTAGGGCCAGTGGGTCAGCACCAGCACACCCACAGTCCCACTTAGCAGGGATGAATCATTTGGGCCAGTAGGTCAGCGCCTGCACACATACTGTCCCACTTAGCCTGGGTCAGTAAGACAGGTCATTTGGGTTAGTAGGACAGAAGGCTGAGAGTGAGCATTTGGGACAACGACCTTGACACTTTAATGCATGCAACCTCAATACTAGCTATATAAGCCAGCTACACCCATCATTCTGGGTTCTTAGTCTGGCGTGTGAGGAACCTGTACCTGTGTGGATTACCAATAAAAGGAGCATTTCAAGTACCTCTTTGAGCAGATCTTATCTGCAAAGGGCTGACACAGCCAAGAAGAAGTTCTCTACCCACTACATCACAATGGACTTACTCCAGCGTTTGTGACATATTCTAGCACTCTACCAACTCTAGTCCACATACACTACACAGCTCTCCCCATTTACATACATACACCAGTATTTACCACATACTTCTCATCTTTACCACCACCATCATATCACTGTAGACCAGTGCTGCATGCTGGTCTACAGTTCAGCCCACCAGGGTTCGGTTCTGGGGCTCATTTTGTTCATATTATACTTGAATGATGTGATTAAATGTCTCAATCATGCAACGCCCAAACTATAAGCTGACGACATCATCTTAACACTGAGTGGAAATGATCCAACCATGATGGCATCTTTGATACAGGAAGACTTAAATGCGATGTGTAAGTGGTTTGCCGATAACAAATTAACCCTGAATATTCGGAAATTCAAGATTTTATTGTGTCCTACTGGGAAATGATATGAGTCTTATCCTCCTTGTTCAGTGGATGGTAAGGTATTGTAGACTGCGACCTCTTTTAGTTACCTAGGTATTTTGTTTGACAGTAAGCTCTCTTTAGATAGCTACTTTACACGGTTACAGGCATTTGTGCGTGATAGACTTTTTTAATTCTGTAAATTGCGCCCATGCATGACAATAGACACTGCGATAAGAGTGGCTAAATCTTTATCCTACCCCTAATATAAAATCCTATAGGCTTAACATTGACTTTCCGTATGCGCCCGTATGTCGCATACGGATAAAAAATCGCTCCTAGGAGCGTGCATAAAATGGACCAATCAGAGATCAGCAGCTGAAAGTAGTTCCAAGCACCTTCAGAGCAGCAAGGAGAGCTATATGGAGGACTTCAGAAAGTTTTTATCATGTTTTTTGTTATTATCCTCACATACAAATATCGTTCACAGGGGGTAGGATAAAATCAAAACCTTATTCCTGGAGTTTTGGCTCTGGATATCACTCGACTCCGCCTCGTGATATCACTACGCCAAACTCCAGTCGTCGCATACGGAAGCCCAGATTAAAACTCATCCGGTTTTACGATAATGATTTTAACAAAACTAGAATACTGCGACTTCAATACTGTGTCACTCTCTACGTCACAGAAACTGAAGTTACAAACTCTGCTACACACTCCGTTGTTGCTTTAATCACTGAACAATCATAATTTAGAAAAGGTACACTCTATTAACTATTTAGGCCTCACTATTGATGACAAATTGAATTTCAATGAACATATACAGAAAATAACTTCTATTATCTCTGACAAATTATATTTGTTAACTAAAATAAGAAAACTCATCAACCGAGATACAGCTGTTACTATATATAAGTCCGCGATCCTTCCCTATCTGGACTATTGTGACAACATTTACGACCGGCAAGTAAAAAAGAATAGTAATGATCTTCAACTCCTCCAGAATAAAGCTCTTAGAATTTGTTTCAACATAAGACTTGGTCCGAACCAGATGTTTAACACTCAGGATATTCACAAACTCTCTAAAACTTGGTTCCTTGACCAGCACAGACAGATACACTCCTTATACTACGCACATACTCTATCTACGGAGCCAAATTTAATAGATCAACGTAATTTGCCGACCAGATTACATGGAGGCATTAGGTTACTTTTACCCCCATTAAAGAAAAATGTTTTTGAAAATAGTTTTTTTGTGACAGGAATTAAAAACTGGAATAACCTGATAGCAAGTTTCACCCAGATACAAGAAGAAGATGCTTTTAAAATTGCGATAAAGAAGTCATATCCTGAGTGTTTTATCGGGAAACAAACTTAGATTGTGTTTACGACTAAGTAATTTGTTTCGCGTCATATACATCTGATGATGCATTTCCCAATGCCCTTACTGTACAGATTGTGTTACAACTGTACTTGAAATGAACAACTTCCCCAATACTCCTTTGTATTGTGGAGAAATAATAATATCTTAATATCCTATATAGTTATTACTGCTGTCTTGTAGTTTATTAGCTATTAGCCTATGCATGAGGTATGCATAAAGGTGTTGAATCAGTTAAGATCTCAGATTGTGTTACGAGAATCACTGAAACTGAAAGAGAAAACAAATGAACTAAGACTTTACTTAAAGTGTTGTTAATACGTCAAGGATATATTCACCTGAACCATATAGTGAATTGTTCCAAATATTGTAAAAATCGAGCCGAACGCTGGAAACTGTTGCGAACTTGTTATCCAAATAACCCACCATGTGATACTTAATCATTTTCATCCCATCATTATTGTTGGTGCATCACTAGAACACTTCCAACTATGATCTGTTACCCCAGGACAACCATGAAAAATGTAATCTTTTTAAAAGTAATTGTTATTCCACAAGGGACCAGACAGAAGACTGGCCTAGCCGAGTCTGGTAGTTATTTGTAATAACATTGACCCAGCAAAAAAAGAAAAAAAGGTCGAAGAGATCATGTATCTGTCGTTGCCATGTTAAAAAGAGCAAATCTACAAAGGCTTGCAGTAAGATGCGGACATCATTTGCTGACCATGATTCGTTGGTGGGCGTCCATAGATGACCATCTAATAGTCGAAAGGGCAAGAGAAACCCGAAGTACAAACACAATAAGGATTAAGGAAAAACGGCCTGATAAGGTTTCTTTCAAGAAAACACACAGTATCATGGGATTCAACTATGGAATACACTCCCTAAATCTCAAGAAACCAACTGAGGCAGGTATGGCGGAATATTATTTATTCTTCTTATCCAATATTGAGTACAAAGGATAAGGTACATGAAGCAGTATAAATAGCACAAATAACGACAATTGAAAAACTCAAGAAAATTTTTCCTGGCTTTCAGGAATGGAGCAGGACAGAAAGTGAGTGTGAGGCTGCGCAAACATGGCTTCCTGAGATTTACCAGGATAAGTTCCGGCAAACGGAGTAGTTATCCCGCCCAATTACCAAACACAATCGATTGTGAATCATGATGCATTCAAATCTGCTATTAAGAAGGTGAACTTTGAAGTGGACTGTCCAGTGGAATTGAGATAATTTTTATTGGTAGTGAAGTTATAGACTAGGTGATGAACTGTGTGAATTATGTGACGACCACCCTGTTTATGTTTATTGTCTATGTTTATTTTGTCCTGTCTAGATGCTGTCCCTCTGTCATCCTGTTTTTCGTACTTTGTAATTTGTCCTGTCTCGTCCTAGTTATTGCAATCGTCTTTTGTGGACTATTTACATACAAGTAAGCTATCATTGTATTACAGAACTGGTTAAGCTCAGTTTTGCTTGGAGTTTACTCGTAATACCAGAGGAATATCTACAAAACAACTGTTGTAATTCAATTACAAAATGAATATTTGAGACACTTTTGGTCTGACGGACTTGTGTGCTGCATTCTCCTGATTGTTTTCGCGGTACTTTTTGTGTTATATCTTGACAACCTGAGTGGAAGATCATGTATCTCTATATTGTGAACTTATCCTTTCGTCAATAAAAGTTTTTCAAAAAAAGAAATAAATAAAAAATGTGAATTAAACCGCCTGAGGGCGCAACAGTCAGTTCCTGGGTTTGAGTAGATTCCTAACGCCATTAAAGATCAATTCTCCACAATGACCACAGGGTTTTGTGGCTCCACGTTTATGACAGAGTTGTGGATCGCAGAATAGTGATTTGAGGGGCTAAACGTTGCTCCTGAAATTTTGTTGATCTCGCCTTAATCCCAAAGCCGCATTGCTGCGTAAAATAGTGCTTTTAGCGATACTTTCTATTTACAGCACTGCGGATCGTATCGCTGTGGGTTAAATACAGCCTTATCTGATATTTCAAATAACGATCCATGGTGACACCACCAACCCCCTCCACTTGTTCTTCTACCTATACGAAAAGCGATCAGTTTTAACTCTGATGCCATCCGTATTTATTTAAAGAACTAATGAATTTTCCCGTCTCATTCAATATGTGCCCCTGAATTGTTGTATCACTTTTGCATCATATGAAAATTGCAATACCACAGGAATATAGGGATCCAATCCGATATTACGGGTGCAATGCTTTTTCAGTCAGATCGTTAAAGTAATCATGAAAATAAAATTGTTAACTGATTATAGCTAGTGATACCACAAAATGTGGAGCAATGGGGCCCTGACAGGGAAATATAGTGCCCAAACATTAATCATCTTTAATGGCACAATTGAGGTCCAATGGCATTCTCCGGAGGGCTGCCTTCTATCTTTCTTTGAAATCTGTTACAGAGGATTATCATAGGTCTTTCATTTTCGTTTGTGAAATGTATAACTGTTATTTCTATTATTAGCCTATTCCTCATACACAGGGAACAAAGTTTTATATACTTGAGCTGTTGGAGGATGGGGGCTACCAATACACTCATATGCAATTCCAGTCTAGGTGATTGGAGAGGTTCCAGTGAAGCCTCTGTGTTGGTAAATACCATGCCAACTCCTCAAAGACCTTGATCTAAACCATTATATTATAGTCCTGCTCCATCACGTCTTTCCTGTCCATTGTAAAATAATGATTCTGTATTACACTTTATATAAGATGCCAATCATTTCTGTTTTGAAAATGTAAAAAAATAATTACCTGGTTGTCATTAAGCAGAGTATCAGGTGAAGCACAACTTAGTATAGAGACCATTGGACCTTACATAATGTACCATTCTAAGTGTTCAGTGGGGCAGATGAGACCTATATCAAAGAGAACCAGAACAGAGTCTCCATTCTAGTATCGTGTGCTTCAATTGTGTGATTTGGAACTGGCAATACAAAGAGTACATAGCAAGAAGGGAACCTCTATCTTACTAATACTGCAACATAACTGGGCTTGTGTTAAGGCCCCTCAAAGATTCCCTCAAGGAAATACTACACACATTTTTCTCAATTCAACGGATAACAAGAATTTCTGAAGTCAACAAGGAAAATGCGCTCCTATATTTTCCTTGTTAGTGGATTTGCATTAGGTTCAATGTGGATGTGGTTCTCATTTGAGCTTGTTAACCATAAAGAGAGACTTTCTAAGATGTCAGGATTTCCGATTAGCAGACACAAAAGGATAGAAATTGTACAAACACCGGTTGTCTTGTATACCATGCATAGGTCAGGTTCAACCTTTATCTCAGATTTCTTTTTTCACCACCCTGATGTCTACTTTATGTTTGAACCATTTCAACTGTATCCTTTTGGCGTGCCTACAAAACAAAAACATATCAATGAGAGAGGAGAATCTTTGTTGAGGAGCACTTTGTCATGTGATCCCAGTCCTCTCCTGCATGATATCAAAACTTTTCACAAAAAAGGCCCAGCGAGAATCAAGTATTTCTCACGGAGAGTCTTTTGCTATAAGCCTGAAAAAATCAAAAGATTGTTCACCAAAAAAGAAAACCCTGACATTTGCAAATGGTATATGGTAGTGTGTGACCCTTACAACAAATCTAGGATTACTCATCAATGCCAAACAAGATCACATGTTGTCACCAAATTAGTTACACTGAAAAACTTTACAAGTTTATTGCCTTTGCTGCATGAAGGAGTGAAGGTTGTTCACCTTGTGCGGGATCCAAGAGGTCAACTGGAGTCTATCAGGAAAATTTCTTCTTCCTTGGATTTCTATAGTAATATATCTATAAGAGCACGTGCTGAACATGTCTGTGCTGTTCATAGAGAAAATCTTCGCCTTTCATCTGAGGCTCTAAAGTATGATGCCAAGGTACAAGAGAATTATCGGATAGTAAGGTATGAAGACTTTGCTACAGATCCAGTGGATTACATCAAGAAGATGTATGATTATGTTGGTTTAAAACTGAATGCTCAAAATAAGAAGTCTCTAGCTGAATGGGCTAAAGCACAATCTAAAAGTTACAGATTGTCTTCAGGCTTTAAAGCATGGGCTTGGAGAAAAGATATTGCCCAATCTCATGTGGGTTTAATACAACATATTTGTAAGGATGTTTTGACCTACCTAGGTTACATTGAAGTTAAATCAGAAGGAAACTTGAGAAATCTGAGTATTCCTCTTTACTGTAAACCACAACAGGGTGCTGCATGGTTGTAAATGGTTACACCTGAAAGGATTCTAAAGCAAAACTACATAACTACATTTTGCAACTGTAAGTAATCAACAGAAAGAATGTAAATTCATGAGGAAAAACATTGGGAGCCCCAATGGTTTGGTGATAGATTCAGAAAACATACAAAATATGTTCATAAAGTAAACAGAGATATAAAGAGCACTACTTGTCATCTAACACCAGATCTTTGTGCTTTTAAGAGGGTGCTCACACAATATATATATATATATATATATATATTGCCTAAAGGTTTGCGGGGTAACACGGACTTCCAGTATACTGCCTAAAAACTTTCCCTTCACTATTTGCGTGCTACTCACTGTGATATTCGTAAAGTAGCAGAATGCCAGTGTCTCAATGTCTTAGAGGCGTGCCCAGCTGACCATGACCTACTACTCAATACCAAAATACCTCAAGACACACTAGTGGTAGATAAATTTGGATCATAGTTGTGAACAGTTGCATAAATTGTGAGTTGACTTGGTGCAAGTTGGTTACAGAAACGATCTGAATGAAACCAAAACCTTTTAATTGTTATTCATTTATAATTACACGCTCATTCATCAACGATGAACATACTCTTTGCTCCTAGTGTCTAGCTCTGTTTAATATAGCTGTGTTTGTTATGGTGATTTCTAGGCAATTATTCTGATGGAAACATCATCGTATCCATGTCACGATATATATGCAAATGATAGCAGCATAGGTTCTTTACGTTTACGTTATTTATCTATGCAATACACTCTCGGCGAAAGGCTTTACTCGATGTTATATATATCCCAAAAGCCAATTAGATTGAAAAGCAAGGGAATGCAAGCCCTAGCTGGTTGCATTGGCAAAGACGTCGTTATTTGTGACCAAGGAAAGAGAGAGACTGATTGGAATAACCTTTTGATGATCATGACGATACAGCAGTGGGTTCAAAGGATCACTATTTAAATTGATTACGCATTATCATTCAGATTAGCTAAAACAAATGGCGGCCAATTTTGTCTAATTAATTCATAGTACAGTGTAGCGGCCAATTTTGTCTAATTAATTCATAGTACAGTGTAGCATCCCACAGGGTTCAGTTCCTGGACCATTATTTTCTCGTTATATATAAATGATATCTCCAAGGTGTTAGATAAACCAAAGGTACATTAACCCTTACCCTTTCATTTCTCACCTCCAATTTTTAGTTGGTAGCAGCTTTGGGTCAGTTAAAGATGGAAAATTGAAACTTTCCATCTTGATTAAGTAATACATGTGCTTTCCATTAGAAAAATTCATTTTGTTCTAAAAACATTCTAATTACACAATTTTGGTGTTTTTTGGGGTCATAGGTAAAAAAAATAAAAAAATAGCGAAAAGTGGATTCCAAATGAGGACAACACCAGTAAATAGGGAAAACTAGAGAACATCTAACAACAAAAGCACTATTTTGGGTAACATTTGTAATCACATGATTAGAATTATGTAAGAACTAAATTTCACATTCCATAACAGTTCTGTCAAGGTCAAGGTCATATATTCAAGGTCAGCAAAAATGGGGCAAGTTATAAGCCCATTTTGCTGTTATTGATAACACATTTTGGTTTTCAAATTCTCTAAAAACATCTGAGGTACAAATCTAAAAGGTTGCAAAATTGCAAATTTAGATGTGGAATATCTCACTCTGAGCTCCTTGGAATATTCCAAATGGTGCAATCTTACATTCTAGATGGGGTCAAAGGTCAGATATCATTGGATTGGCAATGGAAATGAGCCTGGTTTATTGTTCCATGGTGCATCAGCAACAAAATAAGTTGGAGGTAGATCTAACAGGTGGTACAATAAAAAGTGCAAATGATCAAAAGTTGTATTGCATGATATGATAGCATACCTGCAGGTGTTTGTTTTATATCTATTCAAAATTAATACAACATTCTTTGGAATATCTTAAAGAACAGTGTCATAGGTCAATAGGTCATAGGTCACCATGAGCAACTAATGTAGAGCCCAATGGATAGATCTATTAGTCCTGAGTTCTAATTTATGTTTTAGATTCAGGAATATTTATTGTATATGTGAATCACATTCTGTCTATAATTGGCTATTAATTTGAAGAAAATAGTAGATTAAGGTGACTTACACATTAGAGAAACTCAATATGTTATTCTCTGGAGGGCAACCTGACCTGAAGCCACCTGGTGTCGGGACGGCTCAAGCACCACTATATGTCAGTCCAGAATGCAGTCTCAGTGCTGGTCACACCCACAAACCGGCAGCTGTCTACTAAGAAAGCCACCCAGCACTGCTAGTCTCCACCCAGGAATCACAAGGGTGGCCTATAGAGGCCTGCAACCTACAGAGACCCAGGACCTCAGACTCACAAGGGAGGCCTTGAGGCAGGGAATTGAACACCTTGAGTCTTTTACCGTTTGAGCCCTCTGTCATCGCGAAAACATGGCAGCTTGAGCCTACCCCATTTTAGTTGTAGAGAACTGGGACAGAGCCATGTAGAGGAACTGCACATGGTTCCTCTATCTCCAGTATGTGTAGCTAAGGTGAGCAACTTCTAATATACACCTGCCTGGCCCTATTGTGCATGTGCAGAAACCACTAGGATCCCACTGGGTTTACACAGGTGAGTCTGGTACCCAGCAGGCTATTGCACCAAGCTGGAACATCCAACTTTATTACTGAATCAAGGCAATTGTATAGGAATCTGTATACAAAACCACAATATACATCACTATTACCAACCTGCAGACCACATTCAATGCTATGTTCTGACTCTTCTGCAAATATTTCACAGATGACAGAAACAGCAGGACAGAACCAGTTGCCAAATATATAGACATCAACACTTTGGAGACAGTGTAGGCATGTGTAAGGGGGTCAGGTAGGTGTCAGTTGAGTGTTTGTGTTTGGGTAAAGCAGTGACCTATCTATATTTTAGTATATACACTGATAACATAACCACAAAGCCACCGACATAGGTGATACAATAAGAGTGAATAAAGGGGATGGTGTGAAAGCACAACCTCAACAAGGATGATTTGGGAGAAGGGGGGGCAGGGTGGTGGTGGCTTGGATAGAGTGACCTTTGGCACCTTTTGGGGAATATGTATCAAACCATATATGAAAAATTGATTGTTTATATTACAAACTTTTGTATATATTTGTGTACTAATTAATGAATGTATTTATTTTATGGTTTTTAACCCTTTAACAGCAGCATGATGCCTCCAGGCATTCCCCTGGCTACAGCAGCATGATGCCTCCAGGCATTCCCCTGGCTACCGCAGCATGATGCCTCCAGGCATCATAGAGGCATCATTGATACTTATATACAAAATTCAATAGATACAAAAATAATTGTTTGAATTGAAAGAAATTTTGACATGGTAAAAACAGCATATTGACCTATAATTTGGTATAACAAAATACCATCAGCTACCAAGGTAAATTACTCAAATCACATGACACATCATGTGACATTGCTATTTTCCAAAAAAGGTGCCTGCTGTAGCAGGGTCGCTTATGCAGGCAATGCCTGCTGTACAATGGTGGTCAGAGGAATTGTGTGCTGCAGGGAAAGGGTTAATTGATTATTATATATAAAGAACAATCACTTTTTATTCCTTGGATATAATAAGTGTTTCTTTCTTTTATATTGGTATGCTCATATAACCATCTGCAGACTAAAAACTCCATGGAAAGCAGACTTTTTACTCGGAACAGAAGGTGCTCCCATAAGTGTGGTTTTACTGTATTTCCACAAAAAATGCAATATTCAGTTGCCATGGCAACCAAATAGGGAAAATATTAATATCTCAATGCAATCAGGATCACTATATTCAGAACATACTCAAATATAATTTTGATTGATAAAAGGGCCTGTGAGTTACATGTGAAAGAGTAACAGTATGCATCTCTGAGTTCTATATTGGGAATGTGATTGCATATATGAAGTACACATACGCCTGTGCTCCAGCCAGCCTTGCAGAACCTACATCATGCCTTAAAATGAGACTTTCCTATTCAAAAGTGTCTCTAAAGAGTAATATTTGTACTCTGACTTTGTCATAACATACAAAAGTCTATGTTGATAGGTTTGGGTGTGGCTTGCCTATCAAAAAACAGATAATCCTCAAAAAACACTATTTCTACCAAAAAAGGGTAAATTTGGTTGCCATGGCAACCAAATTGGAAAAGTATCAACATGTTAATGTAATCAGGATCGTTATACTCAGAACATACTCAAATATTGTTTTGATAGATAAAAGTGCTTGAGAGTTACAGTGAAAGAGTAACAGTATGCATTTATCATTGGAGCTCCATATTGGGAATATAATTGCAAGGCAAAATGACATATATGTACATGTACAAGCTACCCCTGTGAAGCCTTCTCTATATCTAAAATATGAGATTATCTGCTGATAAATGTCTCTGCTAACCACTATCTGTATTCTGACAAGGTCTCAAGTTAAACTATGATACTTAAATAAGTTTGGGTGTTCCTAATATGTCAAAGAAATGTGAAAAATCCTTAAAAACTGCATTTTCTATGCAAAATTACCTAAATTGGTTGCCATATCTATACACATGTATCATATCTATACATGTGTAAATTATCTTTTTAACCCATTGGCGGCGGGTGATGCCTTAAGGCATCACCAGTCCAGATCGGGTGATGCCTTGAGGCATCACCAGTCCACATCGGGTGATGCCTTAACCCTTTCCCAGCCGAGAATGCCTCAAGGCATTCCCGCGGCTACGGCCGGAGAATGCCTTGAGGCATTCCCATGGCTACGGCCGGAGAATGCCTCAAGGCATTCCCGTGGCTACGGCCGGAGAATGCCTTGAGGCATTTTTTTCGTAATTTGTTACTAATGTGTATATTTAATCAAGAAATACTTGATGGATTTTCGTAATTTTTTCAGAGGTGGTAGAAACTTGAATAGATATGAGGAATATATAATATTTTTGTCGAATGCCTCCTTGATTACGTTGGTATAGAGCTATAAATACCGTGCGCTTAGTTTCAGCAGCGCGATATCGGAGAGTTACACTTCCGGTTGCCCAAGTTTTCCTTTCCCGCCCGAACCATCACCATTTTTTTGGGTATCTAATCTACTGTATCAATCTGAAACAAAGTAATCCTGGACGATCTATAGACCATCAAGATTCTCCACATGTACATTTTGTGAAAATTTATCGACCACGTCGAGCGCCAGACAGACACTGAATCAATATATAACTTGTCGTACCCCATGTAACTATTCGATCGGATGTCTATTAGACGACCTGTACACCAGTGATTTGTTTTTATTGGTTTATTTTTGTCTCTAATTTACTGTATCAATCTGAAACAAAGTAATCCTGCACGATCTATGTATCATCAAGATTCTCTACATGTACATTTTGTGAAAATATATCAATCAGAAGTGGTCAAATTGATTATTATATCGGAGAAAAAGCCTGTAAGTCTGACCACGTCGAGTGCCAGACAGACACTGAAAAATTTATATCACCCTGAACCATTCTTATGTGATCTAGCACGTAATGCTATTCTATGATTCAACTGAGAAGTGTACGAAGACGATATATATTTGGATTTTGTATCTAATCTACGTTATCAATCGGAAACAAAGTAATCCTGGACGATCTATAGATCTTCAAGGTTCTCCACATGTACATTTTGTGAAAATATATCGACCAGAAGTGGTTAAATTGATTATTATATCGGAGAAAAAGCCCCCAGGTCCGACCATGTCGAGTGCCAGACAGACACTGAATCAATGTATACCTTGTCGAGTATTTCAATCTGAAACAAAAATCATTCCTGCCTGTGTGATATATATATATAGCGTTGATTCAGTCTCAGATCAACCTCAGAACTGTAGAAATTGATCATATACCTTGTTGAATCTGAAATAAAACATGCCTATCTGTGTATAGCCAACACTAATCAATGTACATATTGTGAATATGATGACCACTGCTGCACCTGGAAATGTATCAAGCCTTGTCAACCTGTGTACATATACATATTGAACAATATTCCTGAATAATTGATCTGAAAAAAAAATACATACACAATATTAAAATATATTTTAAATCTTACTTCACCTACCTTGTCTTCTTTTCTGCCTTTTAGAAGTATTCGTCTGTAGATATAGTCGATCATTGTCCAGCAATCAATTTAAAAGTTAACTCCTCCTGGAGATGTCAATGCTGAATAGGCACAAGTCGAATTTTCCGAATTCAATATTATATATTAGCCTGGACATTAAATACATTTGTAGATCATCCTTAGAGTGTGGGAAATAACCACATGTAGACTTGTAATGATGAAACTCCATTAGAATCCTTAGGCGAATCAACTTGGAGAGACCACTGTAATTCTCTGGTGGATTATCTATAGTATAATCAATGGCGAAATAAGCCAATATAGTCACTGCTCGAATCTAACTTTCAAAAATCAATATCTAAGTCCCACCATGTCCGAATTGCACATTATATATATGGAAAGAAAGCCCAGAATCTATAATTTACGAATAATAATGTCTCCAGTCATATATTTAAAGTTAAATCCTCATAATAAATGAATTTCGTCTTGCCCAGAGCCCGACTCCCCTACCAAACCCATAGTAAATCTGTAGCTATATGACCATTTGTTTTCATTCAATTCTAATTTCTCCGCTGGTTCAAATTGAATGATATTTCGTATGAACGAACCTTAGACAGTGTAGGTTATGCTAATCCAAGTCCCCGTCCATAGATTCAATGCTGAGAGCCTAAAATAAATCATTTAGAAAGAGCTGTGTTAGAACCTAGCTATGGCGAAATAAGCCAATTTATTGACAGAGTACTTTTAATTTTCTAAATTCGATAACTAATTTCTACCTTGTCCGAAATACACAAATTATATATCAGGAGAAAGCTAAGAACCCGTAGTTCATGTTTATTAATGTCTTCATTGATATATTTCAAGTTAAATCCTCGTAATAAAAGATTTTCTAAACCGTATCTCGACCAGCGCCTGAATCCCCTACCAATCCTATAGTAAAGCTTTTAATCTTCTAAATTCGATAACTAAATCCCACATTGTCCAAAATACACAAATCATATATCAGGAGAAAGCTGAGAATCTGTAGTTTACGAATATTAATGTCTCCAGAAGCATATTTAAGCTAAATCTTCATAATAAATGATTTTCCCAATCGTGTCTGGCCCAGATCCGCACTACTGTACCAAACCTATAGTAAAGTATAGAGGGTGCGTACGGCGCATCTTAATATTTCGATTACTTGGTCTCAAATCGACCAAAATGGACAATATTATAACATTATGAAGCTGAGAGTGTGTAGTTCACGTTAGAATATACGAAAATTCATTTATCTAATATTTAAACCCAGAAATATATGATTTAGTTAGCCAAACCACAAAACTGCGTAATGCAGACTTTCTTTTTTCGATTATTAAATCTTAACCTGATCTAACCTGGACATTATTCAGATAGAAACAAACCTTACAGTATGTAGATTATCAATATATATATCATTAATCATTAATCTAAAGTTTAAACCCGGTGCGAGCTGATTTCTAATGACAGCTCGACCACCCTAGCTACACAGTATAAGCAATGGCGTAGCGATCTAGGCCAGAATTCAACGTGCGTAACTCGCATCTTAATATTTCAATATCTTGGTCTCTTCTCGTCCAAATTTGCTAGAATACATACTGGAACAAACCTTGGAGGCTATAGAATGTGAAAATACACTTCCCTGTGGTTAATTCTATTGTTTAAACCCTATCTAAGCTGATTTTCTTAACCTCGTCTAAGATTCGACTGAACCAGCAAGCCGACTGCGTAATACCCAAGGTTAAATTTGGATTATTAAATCTGAACTTGTCAAACCTGGACATTATTTACATAGAAAGGTAGCTTAGAGTGTGTAGATTATGAATATACGTATGATTAATCATGAATCTAAAGTCTAAACCCGGTGCGAGATGATTTCTAATGACAGCTCGACCACCCTAGCTACACAGTATAAACAATGGCGTAGCGAGCTAGGCCAGAATTCAACATGCGTAACTCATATCTTAATATTTCAATATCTTGGTCTCTTCTCGTCCAAATATGATAAAATACATACTGGAACAAACCTTGGAGTCTATAGAATGTGAAAATACACTTCCCTGTGGTTAATTCTAAAGTTTAAACCCTGTCCGATATGATTTAGAAAAGCTGCTCTGAAATTCGACAGAACCAGCAAGCCGACTGCGTAATGCCCAAGGTTAAATTTGAATTATTAGATCTGAACTCGTCAAACCTGTACATTATTTACATAGAAAGGTAGCTTAGAGTGTGTAGATTAACAATATATATATCATTCATCATGAATCTAAAGTTTAAACCCGGTGCGAGGTGATTTCTTATGACAGCTCGACCACCCTGACTACACAGTATAAGCAATGGCGGATCAAGCTAGGCCAGAATTCAACGTGCGTAATGCGCATCTTAATATTCTAATATCTTGGTCTCTTCTCGTCCAAATTTGCTAAAATACATACTGGAATAAACCTTGAAGTCTATAGAATGTGAAAATACACTTCCCTGTGGTTAATTCTAATGTTTAAACCCTATCTGAGCTGATTTTGTGATCATCGTATGAAATTCGACTGAACCAGCAAGCCGACTGCGTAATGCCCAAGGCTAAATTTGAATTATTAAATCTTAACCTGATCTAACCTGGACATTATTTAGATAGAAACAAACCTTACAGTATGTAGATTATGAATATACGTATCATTAATCTTTTATCTAAAGTTTAAACCCGGTGCGAGCTGATTTCTAGTGACAGCTCGACCACCTTAACTACACAGTATAAGCAATGGCGTATCAAGCTAGGCCAGAATTAAACGTGCGTAACTCGCATCGTAATATTTCAATATCTTGGTCTCTACTCGTCTGAATTTGCTAAAATACATACTGGAACAAACCTTAGAGTCTATAGAATGTGAAAATACACTTCCCTGTGGTTAATTCTAAAGTTTAGACCCTATCTGAGCTGATTTTGTAAACCTCGTCTAAGATTCGACTGAACCAGCAAGCCGAGTGCGTAATACCCAATGTTAAATTTGAATTATTAAATCTAAAGACGTCAAAGCTGGACACTATTTAAATAGAAACAAACCTTACAGTATGTAGATTATGAATATACATATCATTAATCATTTATCTAAAGTTTAAACCCGGTGCGAGCTGATTTCTAATGACAGCTCGACCACCCTACGTTTCGAGCAGTGACATGGCTTCCCATAGACTCAACCTTATAATCTAGACAGCACTCTATAGAGGCTTTGCCAATATTAGTTTCAAAGCATTAGGTTAATTCCACCGTGTCAAGTCTGACACCTTCGTATAGCTGCTGATCAGATGAACATAATGCTGGTCTCAGTTTACACTGTTGACGCCATAGGATGATATAAATGGCAATTCTGTGTGTTGTCGCATCGACTTGTAGCAGACAGCTTAGCAGACATGGCGCTGTCACTGGACTTGACACCTATACTCCCAGCCTCAGATCCGAAGTTATCACCGTATTAACCACACTTTCGATGGTTTTTCCGCCATAATATTTATATCCTTTTGTAGGCACAAGCCTTATAATGAACGTGCTGGGTTCCATTTATGTTGTTAATCCGCTATTTGACGAAGGGAAATGATTTTACACAGCGTCCATTTCGTAGAGGAATCAGCTTGGCTATCCATATTGACACTACGACTACCGCCCCCACCAACGGTTTTGCTATGGTGCGCGAGTTTAAACTTTCGATGTTGCTTAGATCACCTTAGGTGTTGATCTATTTCGTAATACTTTAGAATCGTGTAGGTAGGGATCATATTTGAATAAAGATGGGGGTTTCAACGACTTAAACATATATATATATTGATGCAAACAAAATTGCTACAGTAGTATGTATGGCCTGGGATAGGCGGACGCCATGAACAGTTATTTTTTTCATCGGCGCCTATTTTAGGCCACTTCGATTCATGTTTTCTAATATAAAACGATTGTTTATATTGACATAATACATACAGACGCAAAGCTACACGTCTTCTCCTTGTAGTAATGGTCATCTTTTATTCATAAATCATCAATTTGCTGAGAAAATGGCGAAATTCTGCCACTACCACCCTCAAAACAAGAGACGCGCACCGTTCACTGCAAAAGAGGCCGGCCGCTGAAACGTCTATATTGGAACCTGCCGCTGCCTTAGTATAGGTGAACGTCGCTGGTGGCGCTGCCGTAGGATTGCCGCCCGGGTGAGGCGTGCGGCCGGCAAAGGGTTAAGGCATCATTTTCGAGAGATTTACGAAAACAGACTATATATACAGAAATAATGGAAGAACAAACATGAAATTTTCAGAGAATGTAGGGATGACATGGTTATCAATAAATATGTATTGAAAATGAGACAAAAAGTTGGTCACATGACCTTTCAATCGAATAGATGTGGGAAATATGAATAAGAGAAGACTACCGGGCGGAATCACCTCTCCAACCCGCCAATATGGAGGGTTCAGACTGTTGGGGGTCTATTTTCAATCGATATTTCCAATTCTACACTCGTCCAAACTAAACAAAATAGATACGGGAACAAAGCTTAGGGGGTGGAGAATATACATATCCAAGTCCCCGTTTATTTATTGAAAGTAAAATACCTTTACGATATGATTTCCTAACTCGTCTAGATGTGCTTGTCATGGTCAGCTTTCCCCCTCCCCACCACCCAGCGTAGTGTGCACTTCTATGTCCACATTTATTTATTAATTTTCTAATCTTTTCCTCATCCAAACTGCTTAATACTTGTACTGGAATAAACCTCCGTGTCTCGGCTTTGCTCCTATCTAAGCCTCTGCCCATTTATATAATTTTAAAAGCCCCTACGAAATGATTCTGAAAAAGGCATTTATTTCCCTGTCAGCCCTCTGTTAACCCATCTTCACAGTAGACGCCACGCTGAAGCAAGTCAAAATATTCACCGCGTTAGGCCAATGTTTTTATTAATATAAAGAAATTTCTACTCATTTAAATTGTACAATATTAAACAGAAATAAACCTTAGACTGTGAGGAATATCCTCGTATAAGTCACTGCTCAAATATTATATGTTAAAACCTTGTGCGAGTTGATTTTCTAACTCGCCTACATTTTCTTGTTATAGCCACCGTCTCTTCCCACCAAGTGTAGTATGCGTTTCGATGACAATTTTGTTGATTAATTCAATAATACTTCCACACATTCAAACCAGACAATATATATACTGAAACAAACCTCAGAGTGTTAGCTTTGCTCCCATCTACCTCCCTGCTCGTTTATATAATGCTAAATGCCCGTACGAAATGATTTTGAAAAAGACATATTTCGCTGTCCCCTCTCCACAGTACATGCCATGTTGAACTTGAAGCATGTCAAAACATTTACCACAAAAGGCCCCACTTTGAAATTCCATCATAAAGTTAATACTCATTCAAACTGGACAATATATATACGGGAACAAAGCTAGCAGTGTGGGGAATACTCCTCTATAAGTCTTTGATCAAATATCTAATGTTAAGACCCCGTACGAATTAATTTTCTAAATTGCCTACATTTGCTTATAGCCGGCGCCCCCCTTCCTCCCCCCCCCCCCCCTCACCATGTAGCATAATGCGCAGTTCGATGACAATTTGTTTTAATTGGTTCAATAATACTTCCATGTTTAAACTGATTGATACTTATAGACCCCAGAGTCTTGGGTTTGCTCCTATGTACCTCCCTGCTCGTAAAACCTAATGTTAAAACCCCATACGAAACGATTTTGAAAATGATATCTTACGCTTGACAACTCTCTCCACAGTAGACGCCAGGTTGAAGCAAGTCAAAATATTCACCGCGTTAGGCCTATGTTCTGATTAATATAACGCAAATTCCACTCGTCGAAACTGGACAATATTATACGGGAAGAAAGCTAGAAGTGTGGGGAATATTCCCGTATAAGTCACTGTTAATATAACCAATGTTAAACCCTTGTGCGATATGATTTCCAAACTCGCCCAGATCTGCATGTGTCCCCTCCCCCCGCCACTCAGCCTAGTGCTCGGTCCGATGACAATTTGTTTAATTCATTTACTACTACTTCCACACGTTAAACTTATTAATATTTATACTGAAACGAACCTTAGAGTATTAGATTTGCTCCCATCTACCTCCCTGTTCATTTATCTAATGTTAAAACCCCATACGAAATTATTTAGAAAAAGAATCTGTGATAACTCATCTCCACAGTAGACGCCAGGTTGAAACAAGTCAAAATATTCACCGTGTAAGGCCTATGTTCTGGTTAATATATCAAAGATTCTACTCATCCAAACTGGACAAAATCATACAGGAAGAAAGCTATGAGAGTGGGGAATATCCTCGTATAAGTTACTGCTCAAATATTATATGTTAAACCCTTGTGCGATATGATTTCCTAACTCACCTAGATCTGCTGGTCATAGCCAGCATATCCCCCTACCACTGAGTCTAGTGTGCGGTTTGATGACAACTTGTTTAATTCATTTATTACTACTTCCACATGTTTAAACCCGACAATATTTATACTGGAACAAACCTCAGAGTCTAGGCTTTACTCCTATCTAAGTCCCTGTTCATTTATCTAATGTTAAAAGCCTATACAAAATGATTTTGAAAATGACATCTTATGCTTGACAACTCTGTGATAACCCCTCTCCACAGTAGACGCCATGTTGAAGCAAGCCAAAATATAAACGGCACTTTGGGTTAATTGGTTCGCACAGATCCAACACTTAATATAATCATATAGATATCACACAGGGAAACCTCACCAGGCTTCACTGTTTCTTCCATTATAATCCAATAGCGATGTCATAACGTCTTGTAATAGTAAATCAACCAAAGCCAGAGTGAGGTGATGGGTAAACAACTCGGCTTTCGTAGTATCAGCTCCATAGCCGCAACACTGAGTAGAATGTCAATAAGTTCTGAGCGTAGATAAATGTCCATTTTCTTCCGATATCTGACGTTTATATGAATAAACCAGACACTGCCAGAATCACGAAGACTTGAAAAATATTCCCAGGTTGATAATTGATGATGTCAATGCATTTTGTATGGATCGCACACCAGCAAAGTTACACACTCCAAAACGGCAACTCGCAGATATGCTTTGCCAGTATAACTACTATGAGGGTTTTTTTTCTCCGATCGATGTTTCAACTTAGGTCTGTCCATAAGCGCTGATCATCAAGTAATTTCTCCATAAAAAACACCCACAGACATAGGGAACATATATATTATGCTTCTCCTTACCAGGGAGACTGTTATTCGAACAATTCAATACATAAATCCAGGTTCTAACACATAAGATACTCGCCAGCGTCTGTAGACTTGGGGGCGTCATTTGTTTTTTTTCCAACGTTATCCAGTAGCCCAGATTGTTTCTGGACTTTCTTAATTATTCTTGACATATATGCAACTAAGTCTTCAGAAGAGTTCGGAAATAGACATAGGGAGACAACAGTGTCAACATATCTTAATGTTAATCATCATCAATTCGATAAAATGGATATTTCCACGGACCAGATCTAGGCCGGAAACGCAAATATACCCGCCACCAAGCGGGAGAATCTTATTGTTACCCGGGCTGGGTTCGCGCGCTCTGAAAATGGCCCGCCGTGAATGGGTTAATCAATCTATTATTACCAACACAGTAGAGAAATATGTATTTGGTGCACATTTCCAGTGAAATTAGCCCCAAACCCCTGGTAAGGAAAGGGTTAATATGCTAATGATACAGCAATGTATATTCATGGAACGGACTCAAATACATGTGCAGGGTTATGCAACATGAATTAGTTTATTACATACAGTTTCTGGGATTCATTATTGACTAATATCTTATTACTGTCTTGTATGTAACATGTGAATGTAAACTATATTTTGTCATGCATTGTCATCAGTCATTACTATGTAACATGTGTATGTTTATGCCTTTTTGTCATCCATTGGTACATTTCAGATTCCTCCGTCATGCAAGAATAGAAATAATATATCAAGAACTTAGAATTGTATATGTTTCTCTATCAAGGGCTTAGAAACTTCCTAGGCTCCAAGCTAGAGGTTAAATACCTAAAAGAGTTTGCAGCATTATAAAATAACCTATGAGACCCATCAAATACAAAAGTTTGTAAAAACTACCAAAAATAAGATCAAGCCCGCAGAACACCTAAGTAAATAGCATCAAATTGATAAAAGACTGTTCTCATGTTTGAGTTATGTTTGATAATTTTCATAAAGGAAGGTACACTACATTTATGGTGATATAACCAACACCAGATGGAAAGGAGCAGTAGGATGGTGGAGACCTTCAGCGAGGAGGAGAAAGGAAGGAGAGCAACCAAAGTGGAGAATCGGCCTCACTTATTTTCGGGTCGTTGCCCAGCCCCGACTTCAGTCCAGCTTCAGAGCTTTCTTTTTAGCAAAAAAATGTATTTATCACTCCAGTACAGTCGTTGCCTGAGGTTGTATAAACAGTTTACACATTCAACTAAGTCTATTATCATTTCTTTGTTATGTGGTCACCTTTGCTCCTTTCTATCCCTCTTTTGTCTTATCTGATTTGTCCCCTCTTAAGACCCATCCCTTACAGGATACTCCCCTTGATGCCAGAGCTTCAGACCCTTTTGCTTGATTCATCATATACTAAAAGAGGCCATTGGATGTTTTTTCTGGCCTAGTATGAATCAAACCAATAACTTCAAGTTTATGAATATCTTCTTAATTGTGGTCCCATCTCCTTGTGGGAAGAGGAGCAGTCATTGTCGCCCCCTGGGAGGAACACTAGTCAACTACACCACACATACGCCATCTACATTCATCCACACATCAACATACTTTCGCTTTCAACCCCACTTCAGCTTCAACTACCATTCAACCTACACGTTCAATTTTTTTCCCACCCACCATCCGAAATAATATTATCATCCTTTTTACTACATATTTTATCAAAATATATATTTTATATATCTTATCACTAAAATATATATCTTACTACCAAATACCAACTCATTTTACTATTACTTATCAATTTATCTTAATTAATTTATTCATCCCAGCCTGCCTTACTCGTCTTCTATAGGGATCTATGATAATGTGTTCCAACAGTTAAAAGATCAAGACTTTTCATCCATTGGCCTCATCATTAAATCATAGTTCTTTCTCTTGGGTAAAGACCTGGGAGCTGTTTCAAAAGTCAAGTGAAGTCTCACCAGTGGCACGTCACCTTTTCAAAGTGAGAGCCTGCAACAGCGAGCGGCACTTTGAATCAAAGCGGCAGCAAAAATGCTACCAATACCTAATAGAGAGCGGCACCGCCACTTCGACAGCGACGCTTCAAGTGCCATTGTTAGCTCTCGCTTTGGCGGTGAGTACTCTCGTTTAGCACCCTCCCGACTTTTGAAACAGCTCCCTGGTTCCATATAGTCGGTGCTTTCCTGGAGTCAGTTCAGTGTTCTGCAGCTGACTCACCCAGAATTCGGACCTAGGGATTACCTGGTTCCTGTTTTTAAGACAGAGACGTCTTTATCTGTTGTGATAAAAAAAGAGAGACCAAAAGAGTGATCATGACAGCAAAGTGTTCCTCAGACCCGGTCGACGTTGGGCTGTTATGATCACTGTTGGTCCAAGGCCCATTCAAACACAAAAACTTGTCTCACATGTATATTGCTGGACAGAAAATTATAAAATTTGTGAATTAGATATAACCGACATGGATAATTCACTGCAGTAAATTGTGTTACATTTGATATAGTTGAAGTGTATGAAATGAAATATTCCAATTAGAAGTATGAGACTATCCCACCAACTTAGGGTTGAGTACTGCAGTAGGATATAAACAAGGTAAACATACAGTGCAGTGTCAGCAGGTGTCACTGGCTTTGGTGGAATAATTCTTATGAATAAAATAATCATTAAAAGATAATGTAATTTGGGATAAATGTATGACATCCATATAGAATCCTCCACTGCAACTATCTTTAAATTCTGATAAGTTTTAGTATGGGTTAGTCGAGTGTTGGGGCGTTTGCTTTTCGCCAGAAGATGTGGTGGTTCAGGTGAGCCTGTGCATGTAAGTGCCACAGGTCCGCCCAGATTACATAACTCAGCTTGTATATAAGGTTGACTCCTCAACCTGATTGGATTTGGATCCCCTGGTTCGATGGCTGCACCATGCACCCTGGCCAATTTGGTCCAGCAGGTACTGTCAAATCCTCTCACTCATGCCACAGTTCAGGTCTGAATTCGGCTATTTGTAACACAGCCTTTAAATGATGCTTTTCGTGGGTGGGAAATATTGCTAAATGATCATTTGTCTGATGCTCACTTGTTTGACCATTAAACCATTGTATGGGCAATCTATGAATGTGTAGGGATTGGGTTAGTCGAGTGTTGGGGTGTTTGCTCTTCGCCAGAAGATGTGGTGGTTCAGGTGAGCCTGTGCATGCAAGTGCAGATTACATAACTCAGCTTGTATATAAGGTTGACTCCTCAGCAGGCGGTCAGGTTACTCTGTGCATACTCTCTGTGAATGAGTCTATGTGCTTCGGCTCAGTGGTTGAATTAGGCTATGTGCTTCGGCCCATAGATAAGTTCCCTCAACTTTAAACTGTCTGGTGTCAAGGTACTGTCAGGAGGTTGATCCATCTGGATCACTTGAAACTTAGTAATAAACAATGGATTATTCAAGTTGATGTGTTTGGTTTTGTGTTGTTAGGTTATATATTGATCTGGCTAATATATACCAAAAACATGCCGAACTGACCTATATGGTAGCTAAGAAAAGTAGCTGCCCTTAGGAAAAGAGAGACCCCAAACATAAGAATTAGAAAAATCTACACATCATGGACCTGTTTCAGTAGTTTCGTGACAAAAGTGTTAGACAGACATAAAAAGCGGCACCAACAGTGCAAGCAAGAACAGACAAAATGAAGTCTAATGTCTAGTCCTTATGAAACTAGACACACCATCTAGACGCCATATAGACATGTCAAGGAACTAGTGAAACAGGTCCCAGGTTCCCTAGATTCGCAACTGACCCCTGTCTCAGACTTAGGGGTTGGTCTGGTCCCATCCATGGACCTGTTTCAGTAGTTTCGTGACAAAAGTGTTAGACAGACATAAAAAGCGGCACCAACAGTGCAAGCAAGAACAGACAAAATGAAGTCTAATGTCTAGTCCTTATGAAACTAGACACACCATCTAGACGCCATATAGACATGTCAAGGAACTAGTGAAACAGGTCCCAGGTTCCCTAGATTCGCAACCGACCCCTGTCTCAGACTTAGGGGTTGGTCTGGTCCCATCCAAAGAATCTTAATGGAAAGGCTTTGAGTAGTAATGGATTCACCGTTGCTATGGTAACTAGCTATTCTGCCATATCGATATTGATCAAGTAAGTCAAAAGTGATGAAAATTATTTACCATTGAAGATGATATGAAAAGAACATCATTCATATTTCCTAGGCATATAAAATTACCTAAAATTATTTCAATATAAATCTGTTTGTGAGTTTCTGTTGCCATGGTAGGGAGCTAAAATAGCTTCAATATTCCTGCTTCTACAGCATAAACTGGACAAACTGTCTTTACAACAAGCATAAACAACATAGAACAACATAAATGGTTCCTGAATACTATCACTTGAGGATCATATAAGATGGCTACAGAACATCATAAAAGATAAACCTCAAGGATTAAAAAGAAAACAAGAATAAAACTACATCAAAAATGTCTGAGATCGTAAGTAGATCACAACTGCTTTAAAAAAATTACCACAGCAGTCGGGATCAACCCCCACGGCTGCCAGACTATTAGGGAAAATCTTTTGTAAATACTGTCATGCTGTTCAAAGTATAATCATTATTAAAAAAGCATACAAACTGAAATTTCCATAAATCTATGGTGCAACCAGGAAGATTTACGTTGTCATAATACAGTTAATTAAAATGCTATATCCATGACATTCTGGAAGATTTTCTAGTGTAAAAGCATTTTTTAACGCCTTAAGACTTTATCAACGATAAGGGTTAACAATCCTATAGATAACAAATATCAATAGCAATGGCAGTTCTTGGGTCTGTACCAATTGGGGCTAACTGAAGAGTTAGCTGTAATGCAAATGTAGCACGGTCGTTAAGGACTCTCCCTGGTGGCCAAGGACTCTCCCTCCCGTGGTTCCGGTCACCTGGTCCCGGTCACGTGACCAACCCTCTCCAACCCGCCTGCGTCCACTTCAACCCTGGGACGCCGAGCAGAAGGAAGCACCCACCCACCCTACAAAAACTCTTCACTCTCCTCTCTTCAACATCTCCTACTTTGTAGGGCTTCTACATTTTTGTGAACCCTCTCTTTCTGAATTATATGCTATTATGGACTGATAAAGATTATCTGTACTCAATTCATACTCAACAAATTGTCCATACCCGTGCTCGTGTTAGTCATTATGATTGGACGGCTTCTATGGAACCCTATGCGCCTCTTTATATCATGCATGCTGATTATATTTCAGATTATATTTCTACTGTATCAATTTTTCCTTTGCTTTGTGGCGAACATGTGAGTAATAATTGAGACAAGACTGCATCTGCCATAAAATAACCATTTATTATATTTTATGAAGTAAGACACAGTAAATGAGTGACATAAAATGAACGATGTAAAAGATAAGATACACAAGTATTTGTATGATACCGGTACGAGAGTAATAAGTTAAGTAAAAATGACGATTAGAGTCATGGTAAAAACATGCTGCAAGCATGTGGAATGTTTAAGAATCAGTCTTTTGTGAGCCCTATGCCCTGTGTATAATAGAGTTTTTGGTGTGGGCGGGCGGGTAATCAAAATCCAGTAAGAGAGATACGTGCAGTGTGGTTGAGAATCTCGACTGCAATGGCCGTGTCGGCTGATCATGTGACATAGTGAGAACGAGGTAGTGGAGTAGACGTGTAGCAGTCAGTTAAATAAATAGATGTGTGGCAGTCAGTTAAATTATTAATAATTTACAATTATTTTACAATTGAGACAAGACTGCATCTGCCATAAAATAACCATTTATTATATTTTATGAAGTAAGACACAGTAAATGAGTGACATAAAATGAACGATGTAAAAGATAAGATACACAAGTATTTGTATGATACCGGTACGAGAGTAATAAGTTAAGTAAAAATGACGTTTAGAGTCATGGTAAAAACATGCTGCAAGCATGTGGAATGTTTAAGAATCAGTCTTTTGTGATGCCAAACAGGAGGCGAGGGCGTTTGCGGTCACTGTGGGGACAGTTCGCGGAACGTAGTAGCGGAGGCTGGGTAGGGAGGACCAGGCCCCGTGAGCCATGATGTCCGTCTCCGCTATGCCAGCTGCTGCGGCATGCCGTGCTCCGGAGCGGCTCAGGCTGTGGAGCGTGAAGGAAGCCCAGCCCGGGCATCCAGTGGCTTTTAGGGCCGCTCTGTATGCGGGGAATACGGCCTCGGGTCGGAGAGGTCGGCCCGAAGGGTGAATGAAGGCTGGGGCATTATCATCGGCTGGCACTGCGGCGATGTAGTCCTCCCACGCTGCGACCGGGCAGCATGCGCCAACCGTCCGTGTGACAGGGAGGGAGAAAACTCCCGCCGGGCCGGCGGTTGTCTTGGAGGAGTTTATCACGACGGCGAGACCCCTTGATGTCGCCTCGTCGGATGGTGTGAGTCGACATCCGACTGGGCCCTGTTGTTAACAAGTTCGATTGCCTCAGCATAGTGGCGTACCCGATGAGGAAGACAGCGCGAGCTGCAATCGCCGAAGGGCCCGCATCCCGCAGGGCGTACGCCACCTTCGTCACTTGTTCGGGTGAGAGTTCAGGGGCGGGCTCTGGACGATGAGTAGAGAGTCGCGTCGCTCCCTTGATCGCCCGAACGACGAGGGGAGAGGTGAAGACTGATGTATCCGTGCCCAGCGTCCGTAGTAGCGTTTTGGCGCCGGACACATAGTTTTTGACTGATAAGGGGCTCTTGAGAGAGTTAGCCAAGATCTGGATGAACATGGAGAGTGTCGTGGGTGATGGGTTCTTGTAGTCAAAGTTGTGGTAAGTCATAAACTTGATGTATGCCTCTGCCTGTCGCGTAAGATTTTCAATTGTCCCCGGGGCAATTGAAGCCTTCCAGGTCCTCTCCAGCTGTCTGGCGAGAAGGGGGTTGGCTTTCTCTGCAAAGACAGAAGTTACGTTGGTGACAGTACATAACACAATTTTGCAGGTTCGGCACGCTTAACCCTTTCCAGGCGAGCAGGTTGGTGGGTACCAGTGGCTACAGGGCCGAGGATGCCCCTGGGTTGTATGTCTCTGGGGGGCGAGAATGCCTTGAGGCATTCAGGAAAGTTTCACTTGTCATGTGACCTAGAATGCTTCTTTTTTGTCATAGTTCAAATTTTTTTGAAACAGTATACAAAATATCTTGATTTCCACACATATCTTTCCACATTTTACACAAACTCTTTAAATTTGTTTTTTACTTATTGGAAAATGCCTGAATATATTGTGAATGCCTGTAGGCATTCTCGCCCCCTGTGTACATAATGCCTGTAGGCATTTTCGCCCCCTGTGTACATAATGCCTGCAGGCATTTTCGCCCTGAAAGGGTTAAGGTTATGCTGTTGTACTAGTTCTAATGCTAATTTAGCCTTTACGTTACTACGATAAGCCCGTGACAGCGCATCAGCGAGTACAAGGGTCTCTCCAGGTTCATGTGTCACCCTGATGGAGACATCATTTAGTGCCTCGAAAAGAGCGACCTCACGGGCGCACGCCGCCAGCACTAAATCCCTGGTTCGTCCCGAGTTCATGGCGTAGACTGCCGCTATATTGTCTGTTACGACGAGGACCTCATAACCACGGATGTTTTCTGGTAGAATCGACTTTACTGCGAGTACGCAGTTTATCGCCTCAATTTGGCTGATATGATGTCCGTCTTGATAGTGGGGCGGGAGAGGTATGCTGTAGTATAAGCCGGAGTCGTGACAAAATGCGCCTAGGCCACTCGGGCATGCGTCACACTCAACCCTGACTTGTGGTCGCTCCTTTATGATCAGTTTGCGTCCATTTGTCTTGGCGGCATAGTCCGCGAACCATTTAAGATCCTTTTTCGCCTCATCATCTAAGACGATTGCATCAAGACCGTCCGCGCGTCTCAGTAGGTCCAGGATGCGGGACATGTATTTCCTGGCCGGATGTATACACTGTGCCACATGGTTGATGCGACCGCAGATTGACTGTATTTGCTGCTTGGTGATGTATTTTTTATGCTCCCATTGCTCGCATTCCGCCACGATTGCTTCCAGTTTTTCGGTAGGGATGGTGATCTCCATCTGGATGGTGTCTATGATGAAACCGAGCCACTGTACTCTTGTTGATGGATATACAGATTTCTCCTCCGCTAGTTCCGCTCCGAGGCTGCCGCACAAAGTCTTGAAACCCTTGAAGGCTTCGACTGCGTGGTTGAAGTCGGAGTGGACAGCCGCGAAATCGTCCACATAGGCGAGTGTCTGCGTTGCGTGGTGACGTCCCATCAGCTAGCATAGTGCGTTAGACACACGCTGTTGGGCGCCGCCCGAGAAACGGCAGCCGAAGGACGGGCATAGGTCGATATATGCTTTTCCGCGGTGCTGCAGGCCGAGGAGCGGGTAGTCCAGCTGATTGATCCGGAGTTGGCGGTAGGCCCTCCAGAGATCCGCCTTCCAGATGAGGGCCCCCCGACCTGCGCGCATGACGAGGGTTGCCAAGTCCGCCACCGTCGGAAGGCAGTACTTGAGGTGTTGGCCTTGGAAGTAATTCTTTCCTATGCCATGGTTGACACTTTCCCCTTTCGGGTATGATAAGTCCATAATCACACGGCGGGCTCCTTCCCCCTCGCCCGGCTTGGGCCTGGTAAGCAGGGGGCTAAACTGCGTCCAGGGTTGAAATGGGGGTCTGGAGAAAGGGCCCATCATTGCTCCGAGAGACAACTCCTCTTTTATGAAGGCGTCAATTGCCTCGGGATGCGCTCTGGCCGATGCATGATTTTCACGTGTCGGGGTGGGGGGCTCCTTCGCTGAGTAGGACGAAGGCCACCCGAATTGCAGAAAATCACAGATAATCCTGTCGTGATAAGACACTAAGGCACTTCTCCAGGCGACGTGATTCATTTTTGAAGGGATCTCCAGCCTTGCTTCCATGTAATTTGGTACACCTGACTGTGCGTGCAGTGTCAACAGCTGAAGGGCCCGGGCACGGCCAGAGTCTGTGTACAGTTTTCCTATACTTCTCAGGGTTTGTTCGTCTCCCCCTAAGTCCACCCTCCAGGGGGCCTGTTATGCACGAGTCGACAGCGACACTGAGTCCAGCTTTTTTCTCCGGCGTGCTTGTTCTTGGCCCAGGGCCATCACCGTCTGTGTATTTTTCATTGAGGGTACGCGTGTGGTCCTCCAGGGTGTGCCCTGCGGTGTCCTCCTGGGTTCCACCATCCATCCGAGTGGCATGAAGTGGGGCGCGTATGCTTGCGATGGCGTGTGACTCCAGGGCTGATCGCGTCATGCTTCGCTCTTTCTCGGTTCCTCCAGGGTCCTGCCTCCAGGGAGGGGGCTGTGCCGCATCAGCGGTGTCCATGACATCTATCCGGGTTGGTCCCGCCTGGCCCGGCGCTCCGCTGCTCGGGTGGTTGCCCTGACGGTTGCCCTCCCCGGTCTGGGGTGTGGAGTAGCCTGCGTCTTGCGTATTGTGTGGCGTTGTGGCGCCTTCTTTACTAGCATTGACATATTTATTTATTTTTTCGTCTGTAGCTTGCTCTAACAAAGCGGTGTTGAAAATTGAGTCTCTGGTCATACAGTCAGTGTAGTCAACCTCCGAAACCCGCATGTCAGTGTTCCCAGCTCGCCCGGCTTTTGGCCTGCGTGCGCGGCGCATGCGCCTGTTTTTGTTTACCTTTTTACGCACGTGGCCTTTGTTTACATGACACTGGCGATTGACATTTTTCCGAGCAATACGGGGCGCGCTGGCACCTGAGGAGGGGAAACCTTGACTTACTTTATATCTCGAGTTGTAGAAAATCTTGTCATGAAACCGATGCTTTCTGGCGCTCAGTTTCCAAACCCCGCTTGTTGTCCGGTCGAGCGGCAGTTCATCTGGGGGTGTGTGTACATCGCGGACTTGTTTTGCAGACATGCTGCGCAGATGTGTAGGCGTCTGACACCCGCTGTCACATGATGCGTGGGTTCCGAACATTCTCCTTTTTGGTATCCACTGCATGGAGGTCCCAGCCACGCTTTCGCGATGTGAGGGGGCATGTCCAGCTGGCCCGGCGACTGCCTTTGCCCGACGCTCTCCTTTTGTTTAGTAGCCAGGCTTCCCACGTGCGATAATCGCGTCTGCAGGCGGTCAATGTCGTATGTATTCAGCCATGACAAGCGACCCTGCGCCACTCGCTCGCATACCTCTTCGCTAAAGGCTCTGACGTTGACCCATGGATATACCCTGGCGTCATCCACCAGATTTTCCATGTGTGTGTTCATCGCCTCCCTTACCTCCTCATCAGGTGCTATTTTTGTCAGCTGGATAAACCCGTAGATGTACTCGGCGATGCTGAGGTCATCCAAAGGGGCTTTTACTTTTTTAGGACCTCGGAAAATAATATGGTGTGGCGAAGTACCTGCATTTCCCTTTATGTCAGGTTGTAGGGCCTGCTTCACGGCGAGGGTGACCCTCTCAGCGGCGTCATCCTGTAGGGTTAGCTCGCTCAGTCGTTCCGGGTACGGGGCACCTGCCCGCGACGCGTGGTTGGGGTGGTAGTACACGGTCCTGCTTGTGTCACGGTTGAGTGGTGCTGGCCTGCTCCGCTCTGGTTGGATCTGTTCCGGGGTGCACTGATTTTTGTCCGCCACGAGCTGTGTAAGGAGTTGCGAAATGCCCTCCAGACGGTTGTCTATCATGTCTACTCGTCCCGCCACGTCTCGAATTAATCCGGCGTTCTCCTTTACCGTTGGCTTTTTTGCCTGTAGTTCGGGGCTGGCGCTCACGTCTTGTTCGCTCTGACCCTCGGTCTGGCTTGCCGGCGGGGCACTGTCGGCCATTTTGAGAGTGGTCCATGGGGCCTGCTTCTTCTTCTGTGTGGACACTGTCTTGCGTTGCCTAGTCATTCTTGTGTTAAGAGATGACAGTACGTTGTCAGTGATAATAGTAGTTTGCAGTCTTTCAGGAAGAAAAAAAAACGCAACATATCTCAAGTGAGCGTAATCAAATCAAAATCCAGTAAGAGAGATACGTGCTGTGTGGTTGAGAATCTTGACTGCAATGGCCATGTCGGCTGATCATGTGACATAGTGAGAATGAGGTAGTAGAGTAGACGTGTAGCAGTCAGTTAAATAAATAGATGTGTGGCAGTCAGTTAAATTATTAATAATTTACAATTATTTTACAATGACGTGACAACGAAATGACATTCATCATCACACCTACTCCACCTGGTGTTTCTGCTGGGAGTCTCAAAAACCTCCTCTCTTACGCCATCTAGCGGATCGACGAAATTACATAAATCTGTGACGTCACGACCACGCTGTGTACTCCCTCATCACGGAACTCAGGCTCGGCTAGGGAAATTTTGCCTCCCTCCCTCCCTACATGTTCTTATTATCTTTTAAAGTTTCAAGCTTTCATGACTTTCACTGTATTAATATGAACATTTAATATTCATATACTTATTCATACCGTCTGGTATTATTTTATTTACCTATCTAGGTTTTATTATACCATACCCCTATTATCTAATTTTCAACAAAGTTTTCAAATGTTTCATGTTCAACTTACATAATCAAAACAACTTATAACAACTCAGGTCAATCATTTCTGTATCTAATATTTGGAAAAAAAGATCCTTCATTATCATTTAGCTGAGCATCAGGTGAACCAGGTGAAGCACAAAATAGTATAAAGACCATCGACCCTTACTTATTCCACTATTCTAAGTGTTCAGTGGAGCATGTAAGACATATATATATATTCATGAGGGCCAGCAGCAAGGTTCTTAGGGTCGTATGCTGGTTTCCTATATTTCATCACACTAATGGTGTGGGTTTGACCGAGTAACACAGGGTGCAAAGCAAGATGGGAACCTCTATCTTACTAATATTGCAACATATCTGAGCTTGTGATAAGGCTCAAATATACCAGAAGGCATACTTTGAATATCAACCAAACCCTCCAAAGACTACCCTACGGAATTATTACATACATTTTTAAGGGATAGCAAGAATTTCTGAAATCAAAAAGGACAATGCGCTCCTATATTTTTCTTGTATGTGGATTTGCCTTTGGATCAATTTGGATGTGGTTAAGTTTTGCGATTGTTAGCCACCCAGAGAGACATATGAAGAGGTCCGGATTTCAGATTAGCAGACACAAAAACAAAGGCACTCTACAGACACATGTTGTCTTGTATACTCTGCATAGGTCAGGTTCAACCTTTATCTCAGATTTCTTCGCTCATCATTCTGATGTCTACTTTATGTTTGAACCATTCCAACTGTATCCTTTTGGCGTGCCTACAAAACAAAAACATATCAATGAGAGAGGAGAATATTTGTTGAAGAGCATTTTGTCGTGTGATCCCAGTCCTCTTCTGGATGATATTGAATCATTTCACAAAACAGGACATGCAAGAATTAGGTCCTTTGCAAGAAGAACATATTGCTACAAGCCAATTCGTATTAGAAATATTTTCATCAATAAAAAAAAGCCTGATATATGCAAAGAAGATATTGAAGTGTGTGCCCCATACAATAGAACAAGGATCACTCATCAATGTAAAAGGAAATCACAAGTCGTCACCAAATTAGTCACACTGAAAAACTTTACCAGTTTGTTGCCTTTGATGCATGAAGGAGTGAAGGTCATTCACCTTGTGCGGGATCCCAGGGGTCAACTGGAATCTATCAGGAAAATGTCTTCTTCATTGGATTTCTATAGTAGGATATCTATCAGAGCACGTGCTGAACATGTATGCACCATTCACAGAGAAAATCTTCGCCTTTCATCTGAGGCTCTAAAGTATGATGCCATGGTACAAAGAAATTATCGGATAGTGAGGTATGAAGACTTTACTAAGGATCCAGTAGGTTACGCTAAGAAGATGTATGATTATGTTGGTTTATCACTGAATATTCAAAGGGAGAGGTCTTTAGTTAAATGGGCCATTGCACAAAATAAAACTGAAGGGTTCTCTACGGACTTCAGAGCATGGGCTTGGAGGGAAAATATTGCCTATTCTCATGTGAATCTGACAGAAACGATTTGTAAGGATATTTTGATCCAACTAGGTTACATCAGAGCGAAATCAGAAGATCACTTGAGGAACCTCAGTGTTCCTCTTTACCGGAAACCACAACATGATTCTGCATGGTTGTAAATTTATGATTCTACCTGGCAGGGCTATGAAGCAGGACTACACTTTGTAACTGGAAAAAATCAACAAAAGTAATTTTAATGTTGAAAAGGAATAACATGAGGAAGATAAAGTGGTGAGCCCCAAAAGTTTCGTGATGAGTTTAATCAATTTAGCCAACAGATATGTACATGTGATGAACAAAGACATACTATGTATATAAATATATATATATATATATATATATATATATATATATATATATATATATATATATATATATATATATATTTATTACCCACTGATTATGGAGTCTCCATAGGAAATGTATTGGGAACCTGGAAACAGCCTCCTGGAGATTCTGCCATGTCAGAATCTCCTGCAGGAGCTTCTGGAAAAAAAGTCCTGTCCATAATGAAGTTAAATTATCATGTACTTCGAAATAAGTTTCTTGAATGTTCATTCAATACTAATTATCTTCGAATCAATCATAATGATATCATTTATCATAAGAAATCATTGTAATAACACATGTTGCATGCTAAAGTCACAGGTTAATGGCAAACTATATTATTGTCGTAAGACTACACCGAATTACTGCCACACTTGAATTTGCTATGATGTCTAGGACTAAATGTCTTGCAGAAACATTATTATTGCAATAGATTTGTTATTGATATTGTAGGTGGGTAATAAGAGTGACCGTAATGTCCTCGTAGTATTACTACGCGTCAACTACTCGAAGATTACGGCCAGTCGTACACAAAACCAGTCATTGTGTATTAATTGCAAATTGATGATAATTCTACCAACCGCTACTGCCCTGTGTCAAATAATCGAACACTGATGTAATACATACTGTGACGTACACGGTCACCCGACCTCCCTACCACCGGCATTCCTGCCTTCGCAGTTACCCTGCACGGACGTTTTACACAGACTCTTTTCCCACCCACCCACACCTGCATTACATGTTTTTATAATAATCAGTACAGCTGATAATTCAATCTTGTAATTCAATTTACATGTCTTACTTTTAATGTTACCTTTTATAACTTATTTATGTCATCTCGACTTTTACTGTGACACTACAATGTACTTTTTAAAAGGTCACATTATTTCTTATAAAATGTCTTGTAATAAATACATTTTAATTGGCAGTGCGGTTCCAGTTATAATTATTGTGTATATGATATAGTCCACTCTTGGCTAGAGGTCTGTATTCATTGCCATATGTGCCAATAGGCAATTTGAGGGAAAATCCCAAAGATTATAAAACAAGTAAATGTAAACCTGTATTGGATGCCTTGTGGAGTACTAAGAAAGATAATCATGAGCGTTTGGCCTGTGCCCCTTTCACCTTTGGTTTGGAGCATGCAGTAATATGAAAACGGCGATAGCCATGTGAATATTCCAAAACGCTTCGATCGAGATGGCGAATGGGGATTGACATCAAACATGAATATATTTCTGATCTTACCTCTTAAGTCACTTCATGTTCAGTGCTATTTTGTTTCTTTTTATATCATTTTATTTATACTGGTATTTGAAAAAGGCAAATTCAACTGCTAACACTGGAGTGATGCAGAGCGTATATAACACGACGATGTGTACTTCGTCATTAACTATGGAGAATGTGTGAACTCTGCTGAGGTGGTGAGCCTTGGAATGTACTGCAGGCCTAATTGTTCTAGCTCAGCTGTGGTGGAATATGTGCCAAAGCACTTGGCAACTACTCATGGAAGCCCTAGGGCCCATTTGATAATCTAGGACTTAGTATGTCGTCGATTTGAACTGACCCGACGGATCATTGAAGAAAAGGTGTAATTGGCCAGAGTCAACATTTCAATATCTTATGGTCCAGGTAACGCCTACCATTACTCTGGTGCATTATGGGATTGTACTGAGTTGGTTCGCTGAATAATAGTCTGGGTTTTTCAATTTCCAAATTTATTTGGAATCATTCGCAAGGAGCACACTTCGCATTTTGACATCATGCGTTATTGATTATATGAATACTGTATAGATAAGAACAGGTCCAAACAGTGAAGTAGCATTGTTATTATTGTCTTTTCCTTCATGTGTTAGGTATATCTAGATTTCCTATTATTCAGCATAACATTCATTGCCACTGTACACCAAATTGTTTAGAATATCAATTTATATCAATATATATCTTTCTGGAACAACCTTCATCTTGTCCTCCTCAATTTCTTTTTCCAGCAATTCCGACATTTGAAGATAGAAATCCTCCTCCTTTATGGACTGATAATTAGAACAATAGTACTGTGTATTGAACTCATCGTCTACTATTTTAAATCTGTTAATCAAACCATTCAATAGAAACTCACAGTCACATATGTCTCTTAAGATTTCACAATGGTCAAAAAACGCACATGGATTAAGCTGCATTTTGCAACCTGCTAGATAGTGTACACCTTTACATTGACCTTCGCAAGGTCTGTCAAAGACCCTGTTCTTACCTGACCATGTTGTATAACCAGGTTTACTGTCTTTACCATTACCACCACCACCACCCTCGGGGTTTTTGGGTTTCTTCACCGGCGGCTCCACTAGTTCTTGCGAGTGTAGTACCCGTCCTGGTTGCGCTGCTGAACAATCTGAAGGATAAAAACTGCCATTTTGTTGTGAATCTTTTGTTCTATGTATAGGTTCTGTTTTACACATATTTACATATTCCAACAATTTCGTTTCAAAGGGCAATTTCCCTTTTTCCACCCCTAGTTGCTCGTTATCAGAAGAAACCATATCATTGAACTGACCAACGGAAGTGATTTCCCTCCCACAGTGGCCATGATGCTTTTTCTCTTCGTTCACGCACACTGGGTTCAAATACACTTCACTTTCTGTTTGATAGGAGTACCCAACCATTTTTGAACTAGAAAGATCTTTGAGAAATGACTCAAAGAATCACCACAAATGTAAAAAATTGAAAGATATTTCAGGAACTTACCACTGAAATTAGACCACTGCGCTGGACATTGTCCCTCCGAAACGGGCTCAGAAGTTTCCCTGCAAACGCCCTTAGCCTGCCTGACTAGGTTGGTATACACAGGTGCCCTACCGGTCCTCTGAATCATTCTATAATTAGATTACCCAGAGGTGCCTGTATCCTATTTCATGGATGTGGCTCTAGGGCACGCATGCACTGCATGTGTACCTGCACATTCCGCACACTCATGGCGGTATCTACACCATGACTGTGTGCAGCCTTTCTTATCATTAAGGGCCCAACAGCAGCCAACACGCTTACCCTTTTGGTTCTTTTGCTTTGTTGTAGCCTTATCTGGTTTTCCTTCTTTCTGAACAACTTTCAGATTCTCGTGCCCCAGGCATGAGAAGAAACTTTCATGGTCGCCATAGGTGAATGCCATGATACCCATAGTTTCCCCTTTCTCTCCGGCCATTTGGTCGTATCTTACTAAAGCAGCACTTGTATAATATTTGGATTTATCCATCAAGAATTGAATATGTTTGACATACCCCGAAACTCTAAGACCTTTATCTGACATTGCAGCCACTAAACTTGAGCTAGCTGATATCACCTCTTCTATCGTAGCATTGTTTATCGTTCGACCAAACGGAAGATGCAGCTCTAGGTCAAAAACCATACATTTCCTTTTCCTATGCCTTTCCTCAGAGTGGCAACACATTGGAGTAATAGATGCCTGACTAGTGCGTTGCAAAATGCCTGGTTTTAGGAACCCTGGTGTGTACAATGAACTTTCAGGTATCCCTGACTTTAACTCACCTGTTAACTTCCCGGCTAACCCGCTTGATACACTTCCCAGCGTGGTTTTTTCGTCAATGCCCGCAGGACTGGGAGGATAAAAATCCCTGGCTAGTTCTGCAAAACTATCCCTAATATCTCCTCGTGGTTTTAATGCCTCCTTTCCTTTGGTCTCCTTTCCTAAATCCATATCACCTAGTGTGTCACCACCAGAAGCTTGAGACAGTTTAGATGAATCCTTGTGGTCACCTATGTCCATCCTATCCATCAAACCATTAAGTAAAGACAGTGCACCATCCAATTTTGATGAACAGATATTCAATTGCCTAGCTAGTATCCCTGTCTCTCTATCGTTTCTATCCAATCTCTCACTCACACTCAACTCTGCCCTGAACTCAACACCGTCAGTGTCCTCACCTAAGTACAAAGTGTTGTCTGCGGAAACTGCTTCCGTATCGAGGAATTGAGCAAAATTCTCCATACCTTGTCCAGCATGTAATGCCTTTTCCTTTGCCGACTCTGCGAACTTGCACACTGAAGGGCCCCGTGAGTTCACACTCGGAACACTTTACAAGTCTGCGCCCCATGCTTCAGAATTCAGTGTAGACGGTGTAGACGGTGCAGTAGTTAAAAAAAATCAGTGTAGACGGTGCAGCGGTCTGAGGGTGAGTGAGGCCTGGTCCTAGGTCATTCCTACGCTTGTCGACTCCTATGGTCACATGGGTCACCGGGTCCAGGCCGTCTCGCGCTCCCTCTGACGTCTGACGCTTATATATGGATATACGTGTCGCCCTCTGCCGTTGTGCGGCCACGCAGTTTGTGAGGTAACATGTCGTGACTATAACAGCCACCGCGGGTGCACGCACACCGGGGACCACAAGCAAGGGGTGTAACATACTGCCATGCCTGCTCGTACTGCTACGGCAGGACCGGCAACCTCTATTCAAATCACGACATGTCTGTGTGTGAACGCCTCGACCAAGACCGCCGCCACGGAGACGGGCCTGCTCGATCGGGGTAAAAAAACGGGCAATAGGCGTCCCCGGCAGTGTGTTGCTGCGGACGCCGCCCCACAAGGAACCTACGCGGGAAAGCGACAAAACATCGGGGAGGAGAGCAGAACCAGCGCCGCTCTGTACTGCAGGACAAGACGGCAACAGGCTGCGTAGGACTGGGAATGTGCTGGGAGAAGGTGGACAAGATGGCGGCGCCCATAGAGCCTATACGGGCACCAGCGAAGCCAAACAACACGAGACCGCCGGACACCAGCTCCAGCGAAAACAAAATGGCGGCACTTCCGGTTCGGCAAGCCAGCTCGACTCAAGCGCTGGTTTTTGTCCAAATACTAAATATATCGTCCCTGCATGGCGAGGAGACACCATAATCAGCCAAAAACAAGCGGCGCCTGGACTCGCCAGCCCGGGCCAAGGGGGCGTGGCCACGGCCTCGCACTCCGACTACACCACAGGTAATGACTTAGATTTCCAGTCTATTAGGGACGTTTGTGAGAACGGTATCCACGATCATTGTCTGGACTTATCGCCAGAAATCTTCAAAACACACCGTATGAAATCATGGCCCGATATGACATGTACTGATTCTGTGCCTGCCAAGCTATATGATATATACACACGTGTCAGGGCATCCAACAATAAGGCGGAGCGTATCCCCTTGCCGACTTTGTTGGACCTCGAGGCCTGGAGGCGATACCTGTGTGTCGACGGCTTGGACCCCGAGTTATATGACCTCATAGCATATGGATTCCCCTTAGGGTATCTCGGTCCGGTAAGTGACAACCTGGGAGTAAGGAAACATCCCAGCACGACCGATTATCCAGAGGCCATTAACAAATACGTTGAAAAAGAACTCAGCCTCGGGGGCCTCATGGGTCCCTTCGAGACCCCCCCATTTCATCCCTGGTGTCATGCTGCCCCCCTCATGTCCAGACCGAAGAGGGGCAGCAACGACCGAAGAGTCATCTCTGATTTAACTTACCCGCTCGAGAAATCGGTCAATGCCTTTATCGTTAAGAACTCACTGTTTGGCAATGTAAGGGCACATGCTCTCCCTACTATAGACTCGATTGTCCAAGAACATGTGTCAATGGGGCCCGAGGTCCACATTTTCTCCACTGATATAAGTAGGGCATACAAGAACTTTAAGGCAGATCCCCTGGATTGGCCCCTCCAGTGCATGGAATGGCAGGGTCTATATTATCTTGAGGCTCAAGCAGCCATATGTAAAGGGTGGCCGATGCGATTGTTAGGATACTAAGGAATCAAGGTATCAAAGCATGGATGTACCTTGACGATTTGCTTATATTGTCTCTCAGCAGGGAACAAGGTCGAGCTGACGCTGAGGCCGCGACACGACTACTGGCCGAACTAGGACTGCCGGAGGCGGAGGGAAAGCGGCAAGGACCAGATCGCAGGGCGACTTGGTTGGGAATCGACATCGACGCAGAACACAAGACCCTGTCGATCCCGACCGAGAAGCTCGAGGACATACGAGATGCGGTGAGTTAAGCCATTAAACGAAGGTCTCTCAAGCATAAAGAGATGGAGTCACTTATAGGGCGTTTGGTCCACATCTCTAAGTACATTAGACCGGCACGCTTATTTATTTTGAGACTCCTCGAGGCCCTCCGAGGCACGAAACATCAGTACATTAATATCAATGCCGGGATCCGAGCGGATCTCAGATGGTTCGTGGAATTTGCTAGGCCGTTGATGCATGCTTGTCCGGGATCGGCGGCAACGACGAGCGCTGGGCCTACGCCGGACAGGTTGCCCCGGTTGAGGACGGGGCAGCAAACATTACGGAGTTGGAGGCAATCAACGTGGTTATCGCTTTACACTCCTTCTTGAGCGAAGCCGACCGTGGAGGTCACGTCCGTGTTCTCTGCGATAATCTGCCAGCCGTACAGGTATTTCAGAACGGCAGGGGGCATAATAAAATTCTCCTATACTGTGCCCGGGCCGCGTGGATGGCCCAGGCCGTCCCCCAGTGTGAACTGACCTTCGCGCATGTCCCTGGTGTGGATAATGTTGTGCCCAATAACTTGAGCAGAGCCCATCTCAACGATAAGTTCTTTAATGATGCTTGTAGTGACATTGTCGAAAATAAGTTGACCCTCATTGACCCATGACTTCATTTCCTCAACAATGTCAATCCTTCTATCTCCTCCAGATTGGGCATTTCGATTACTTCAGAACAGGGCACGCGAGAGACAAGCGGCCTCCCGCGCCCCTGGCACCGTGAAGGCGCACAAAGCCATCGTGAAGACCTGGATCGCCTTCTGCACGAGAGTCTGAGGGCGGCACCTAGACCCAGCGCCACAGACGATAACCCCCTTCGTCGATTACCCCGCACAAGTTGGGATCTGCCCCGCAACCGTGAGGAACCACATCGCCTGAGTCCGCCAACATCTCGCACGGGTGGGGACCCCTTACGGCCAGTCGCGGCGAACCTACTGAACCTGACGCTCGAGGGTCTCGACCGCACGACCGAGTTCAGGCCCCGAGAGCGCCCAGCCGTCCCCATCAGAGTATTACGGGCCGCCGTGAAGGCCATACCACAAGACCCAGACGGCCGCTCGGTGACAACGGGCATCCTCCTGATGTTCTATGGCGCCCTAAGGAGATCCGAGGTTGCCCCTCCCACCGTCTATGGATTCGATCCAAACAAGCACCTGACGCGGGCGGACCTCGAGCTATGGGAGGGCGTCCTCGTACTACGGCTGAAACACGCCAAAAACGCCCAGAAGTATTACCAGGAGTAAACGAGGCACATACAACCGTCGGCCGAGGCCGACATGTGCCCGTGCCTAGCGTTGGCGGCGACCATGCGAAGGACTCCACAGTGTATACCAACAGATCCACTCCTCCTATTTCAAGCCACCGCAACCCCGATGCCGGCATCGTATATCGCTCGAGTGTGGGCCACAGCCATCAAGAAGGCCGGAGGGGATCCAAGGAAATACACGTTACATTCCCTCAGGAAGGCCGCCGCAACGGAAGCCTTCCGAGCGTGCCACTCCGGGCTCGAGGTACAACGATACGGCCACTGGCGGTCGTCCGCGTACGAAACCTACATCATGACCCAGGCATCGGGAAAAATCGCAGAGACTCTCACCCGAGCAATGGTAAAAAAATGAACAGTTCAACCCCTTTATAATTTACTGTCTTACAACATACACTTAATTTTACTATTTACAACTTATTTCCTTCATTACCCAACCCCCCTCTCCCACTCATACACAATTTCATTATTGGCAGCTTGGCAGTTTATTTTATCTAATATTTATCATATTATCTTATTATCATAGTATCTACAATACTATCTTACTCATCAATAATATTTATCAATCAATGTATAATCTATATCTTACCAAAATGTCTTACTATCATATCTTCAATTTAATGTTCATCATATTTATTATCATCATTTTATATATTGTCATTTTATTATAATAATAAATATTATTTACCCCAGCTGCCTCATCATCTTATCTGTCCTGGGTTCAGCAGTGGTGCGGCCACGCAGTTTTGCGTGGCTGGTCACTGCTGACCTCTGGTGGACAGTTCCCTCACCACGCTCCCCGCTCACCTCATACTCTCATCACACACACAAGGCCCATTCTTCACCGCGCCTCCAACCTCACTACACCTCCATTCAATATCCCGCCCAACCACAACCTTATTTATCAAACACCTATCCGCCTAGGGCGGTTTATTTTATCTAATATTTATCATATTATCTTATTATGATAGTATCTACAATACTATCTTACTCACCAATGATATTCATCAATCAATGTACAATCTATATCTTATCAAAATGTCTTACTATCATATCTTCAATTTAATGTTCATCATATTTATTATCATCATTTTATATATTGTCATTTTATTATAATAATAATAATAATAAATATTATTTACCCCAGCTGCCTCGTCATCTTATCTGTCCTGGGTTCAGCAGTGATATCTGCTTCATATATATTCTAGGGTAAGATAAACTTAACTGCGCTATATTGGTAGGCACTGAAGATATGCCACTCAGCGTTGCCTCGTAATATCATGCCACAACAAAAATGCATGGCAAACTGCCATAAGTAGGGTAGGTTCTCCATGAATAGGGAAGGGCCTACATTGATTGGACTTTAAAACCCCTAACCCTCTGTGAATCAGCAGTTCATGGATGAGTGCAAACAGCTGAGATGGTTGGGGGTGGGAGGGGCAATGGGGGAGGGGAGACACCCTTAAAGAGATTTGGTAGAACTAATCAGTGGCTACAGATCACAATGCAATTGCTTGTTATGATGGCTGAGCAGTGGTGCTAGATACCATCTCAGGCGTACACAAATTTTCTTCTTCCTACTGCCAACTGCTAACACTGGGGTGAAGCAGAGCGTATGCACCACTATGATGTGTACTTTGTTATTAACTATTGGAGAGTGTGTGAACTCTGTTGAGGTGGTGAGCCTTGGAATGTACTGCCTAATTGTTTTGGCTCAGCTGTGGAGGAATATGTGCCAAAGCACTTGGCAATCACCCATGGAAGATAGAGTAGTCTGGAGGCCTGGGGCCTGTTTGATAATCTAGGATCTTACATGAAGACCATTTTCTGTATTATGGATTCTCATTTAGTTATATCTATGTCTGTTTGCTAAGACAGTATTAGCTTTTCATAAGGTCCTTCTTGAATAAAGTGAATAAAGTTGATGTACAATCCTAGATGATTAAACAGGCCCCTGGCTTCTGTACTCTTACTGATTAATATCGGGCATTAACTCCAATCGATTAATGCCCAATTTTCGTTGGGAAGAGTGGTAATTGGTTGGATGAAGTATGTGCTTCAACAAGTATATCACCGATTCTATCTGACCCAACAAATTTGTTGAGAAAAGGCCACATTTCAATATATTATAGGCCAGTTGACGCTTACCCTTACTCAAGTACATTATGGGATTACTGGTTCGCTAAATAATAGTCTGTGTTTATCAATGTCCAAATTTTTTTGGAATGATTCGCGAGGAGTGCACTTCGCATTCTGACATCATACGTTATTGATTATATGAATACTGTATAGATAAGAACAGGTTCAAACAGTGAAGTAGCAGTGTTATTATTGTCTTTTCCTTCATGTGTGAGGTATTTCTAGATTTCCTATTATTCAGCATAACATTCTTTACCACTGTACACCAAATTGTTTAGAATATCTATAAATATATCTATATATGGTCGATATTCAGAATTTGACAGCACTTCAGACCTAGAGCTTAAAAAAATAATATTTTCCAGATCCTTTTAGGATTTTTCCCATGTGATCTAGACAGCCTTATGGTATCATCCCCAAAATGGCTAATAGTTTGGACTAATCTTCGGTTCAATATGGCATACTGAAGTAATAGTCTCTTTTATATTTCTGCCTCCGTGTACATAGCTATATCAATGAAGAATTCTTTCTTCAACTTTTGTAATATCAGAATAATGATGCTTCTTTGTTTGTTTTGCATAAGGAACATGTTTACCTAGAGAAAGAAGGTGAAAGAAATTTCCTGTCTAATATAATGAAAACATGGTTTGCTAAACATATGAAAGATATAATTCCCCAGAGTTGGGGATTTTTTCTATGAATACTGCATTTTTTTTAAAAGCACATTAAAAATTTGAAAAAAATATGTACATGTAGAGAAATATGTTTCCTAAAATTCTGGTTAATTTCAATGATCAGTTATCATTCAGCTAGGAGCTGAAAAAGGCAGAAGGGTGTACACGGAGGTAGAATCTGTACACGGAGGCAGAAACGAAATCTTTTAACTTTCTCTGTGCCCTTCATATATGGCAATTTGTCAATGTTTTCTGACAGGAAATATCAGTATATGTGTGTGAGGTATACTTCGTGTTGTTTTAGATGTTATTTTAAAGCGATTTTATAATGAAAATCAATATTTCTAGAAAGCTGTTATATATATATTTTTTAATCTTAATGCCTGACCAAAAAAAGTATTTTCCATGGATTATTTGATGAGATATGATGCCTGTGTGCTGCTCCATAATGTTTCAGGTCTTACTTCAATCCTCAAACCCCTTTTTCTTATAAGAAAAGATAGAAACCCATGTACACGGAGGCAGAAGCATGTACACGGAGGCAGAATCTGCCTCTGTGTACATAATTTCCCAGTATAAGTCCATAGTGCTTGGGCCAATTTTAATAGAATTTCACACAGGGACAGGTGTGATCATACAATAGACATATTGTATCCTATTCAAATTTTATTAGCAGATCTTATGAAAATATTGATAAATATTGTGTGTACACGGAGGCAGAAGCACATTTTAGCCTTTGTCATGCCACCAACACCAACACCTGTCAACATCAATTGTCAACAACACCTGCACCTATACACCAACACCCATAGCAACACCCACCAATTACTAAGACCCATAGAAGGTCTATTTTCTGTTTGAAAAAAGAGAAAATACATGTACACGGAGGTAGAAATGTGTACACGGAGGCAGAAGTACATGATGTATCAGCTCTTAACTCCATACTGTGTGTGGTGATTTTATTGTGATTTCACACAGTGACAGATGTGGTCATACCATACAGATATTATAATGTTTTCAATTTATAAGAGCAGCTCTTTTGGAAATATTAATAAATATATGTGTACACGGAGGCAGAAGCACATATTAGCCAAATCAATTAATGCCATGCTTCTCCTACTACACATATTTTTGATCAATTATATTTTAGGCATGGCCCAGAGGTATTTTTGCTTTATTTATTAGATACAAAAAAATATATTGTAAACCACTATAAACCAGGTATTTCACTCTCCTTAGTGGTGTACACGGAGGCAGAATTCAATTTTAGCCAATACAAATATTAATGAAAATAATGGAAATTTCTTGGCAAAACTATTCAAATTCCTGTTTTTATCTACTTTGTAATGTTGCATTATTGTAAAACTAGTTCAGTAATGAATCTGAGTTGTTTTTTTGTAAAGTGTAGACGATCATATAATAAAAATGGAAATTTTTATGAAAAAAAGGGCATTTTTACATGGTTTTTGGGCCATAGTAGCCCAAATATTGCTAACAGATAGGTAAAAGTATGTATGGCAGGAAAGCTCTCTTCAGGGCACATGCAATGGTCATAATAATTCATAGATATATTCATTATTATTAGAGATATAACACTGGACATTTCTAAAACTGAAGTGCTGTCAAATTCTGATTATCGATCATATATATATATATTATTATATATCTAGATATATAAATATAAATACCGAATGGAAATGTATCTATTATTCACCTCGGAGTCTTATCTACTTCCGTTGTCCCGGTAGTAACTGTAGTAAATGCAGTATCCACGTGGATGGTTCCTTGCGTGTAGAGTGAGCTGCTCATAACGGTTTCCCTCACTCTTCATCCACTCCTCGACCAACTCACTGGTGTTTTCTCCCGCTCGGGATTTTTTTTAAAAATTGGACAGTTTCCGGGAAGGTTCCTGGAATTATGGGTCGGAGGACGAAGTCCAAAGCATTATCCACAGATTCTGATGATGATTTTCATGAATTTTCTGAAAATCGAGATGAAGAGTTGAGGATTTCCGGGGTTGCAAAAGCAAGATTGGGAAGACAGCAGTCTCCCCCGCCCGCCACGTCTGGGCTTGATTCTAGCAAAGCAACCCTCGACGATAGGACCCCCAAGCCTTCAGATGCTTCAAAAGAGATGTCCCGACGCATGGATCGGTTGGAGGCTTCCATTTTTGCGGCCCTAGAAATGATCCAAGAAAGATGTCCTTCAAAACAGACTTCAAGACTGATAACAAGTGAAGAGGGAGCAAGCGCCATGAGCAGTGAAGATGTAACCCAGCCTAAGCCTGCAAAGGAGCCTACAGCTCAAGCCCAGCCTAAGGAATCTGTGAAAAAAGATGACTCTAAGCCTGGTAAATATCTTTCTACACATTATTTAGAAGAGAACGAGAAGTTATCGTCTGTGGAAAATCTTACTGTTATAAATATTAAGATTTTGAAGTATATGCTTTCAGAAAAACTTGATGTGTCAGGCCTAGTAGACCATATGTCGCTTATCGCTGAAAAGGCTGAGACTCGTGTTTTTACACACGAGGCCTTAATCAAATATGATCAATCCGTTAAGGAGAGGGTGGACAAACATGGGTATACAGAATTCTCAAAGATTGATCCATCAGAGATAGTTAGCTTTTTCTCGTACGACGGTACAGTCAGTGCGAAAAAATCCAGATCTCAAAACGGTAACAAAAAATCTGATCTTACGGGTTTTTGCAAGTTGTTTAACTCTGAGGCAAATGCTTGTAAATTCCAGAATTGCAAATATCGTCATATATATATATATATATATATATATATATATATGTACTATTATACACTATAATTATATAATTCCGGCCAGGTCCATTTACCTAACTATGGTATCCACTCTCGTTACTACAGACTCTCGGGTTGCCATGTACCCGCCGCGTGTGGCTACGTCACCGGATTCTATGTATTGGGTCAGTTGCACCCTCCTACCTGAAGGTATAAGACGTTTTCCAGTTTGGGAAAAAAGTTTTAATTTTGAAAATGGGCAGAAGGAAAGGGTCTGTGGCCCAATCCGCCCAAGGTGGCAACTTGAGGATATCGGGTGGCTCTTCTGCTGTTAATGCTGTTCCGGAGGTTCAGCAGTCACAAAATCCTGTGATAACAGCGGATACCATCGAACCGACGGGGGCTGCACTCAGGACTGGGACAGAGACTACCGGGATGGATGGACACCGCCTGGACCAATTGGAGAAGATACTCGAAACGACTCTCCAGAAACTCGTGGATGTTTCTTCGAAAGTGGAGGAAATTGGAGCTAAAACAGTATCAGAGACTATCATTGACGATAAATTCAAGTCATCGAAACCAGCTCGTCGCTCTTGTGATCTTTTAAAAAGTGTATCCAGCAGGGACAATGACTTTTCGGCTACGAGCAGCAGTGATACCTCTTCTTCTATATATATATATATATATAAGTTAGGTCTATACATTTAGGTAATAGATAAGCATACGAGTGAATATAGTTTGGCGAGAATACAACCAGACCCTATGGCCATTTATTACGTGAATACAGGATGAAGAAACCCCCAGTATTACATAAATACAGAACTGGGTAACTTAAACCTAAATTTAAAAATTAAAATTAGGTCCTGCTCATACGATTGACTAAGGAAGAGTGAGGAGATCCCCAACCGTCGCATCAAAGGAACTATGACGTGTGCGACAATAGGCCACGCCCCCGAGTGGCTATACCATAGATACGTGCTTAGCAAATGGGGGCCTAATTATATATGTATAAGTAAGTGCATTATACATTAATATAAGTTAGGTCTATACATTTAGGTAATAGATAAGCATACGAGTGAATATAGTTTGGCGAGAATACAACCAGACCAAAATACCGCCAAACTACAATTACGAGTAGTTAGGAGTAATTACCTAGAAAAGAGTTTACCAACTCCGATTCTTTATCTGAAACAGAATTATGTAAGTATCTGTAAACCGCTGACGATTTCCAATTACCCTTAGCTCGGATTACCTCAATAGGCATACCGATTTTTTGCAGGAAAGTCGCACCCCCATGTCTCAGCGAGTGTGTCGAGACCTTTCCTGTGATACCAGTCTGGAAAGCTAGGTTCTTTAGTCTGGAATTAAAATAGCTGTAAGTCATAGGTCTATAATTAGACATAGTAATCAAGTAACGATCCGGATTACTGTAATTGATGGATTTGAACATTTCGTTGATACATAGCAGAGAACCAGGAATCGGGTGAATGTAAATATCATATGGTTGAATCCCGAATTGATCTGTTTTGCTTGTACGGATGTGGATAATTACCATTTTATCAGAAATTTTTACATCCCCGAGTTTTAGATTGTGAGGGGATTTTGAAACATGAGATTTCCTCAATAAACCACGAAAACATAGCATAATAGCTAACCATAAGTTGAAATCGTCATGACGAGAGATATCTAACGTTGAACGAATTTTTAACAAATCAGTAGGTGTAAGGGGATACCTAGAATTATCCTTAGATAGATAACACCTCTGAATACCTTTAAGTACCATGCGAATTTTAAAATCGGATGAGTAATCCCTGTAACCCTCGATTTTTTGATACCACCAAACTGCTGATAAATAGTTTTTTATAGACGTTGGTGATAAATACTCTGACAAATATGATATATACCAACAAGCTTGATCCCTAGTACAAGGGAAAGGTGACAAATGATATTTTTCACAAAATCTTCTGTATAATCGTAACTGATTTTCCCTTGCTTTTTTAGTAGATTCCGAGATTGATTGTGAAACGAATTTTTCCGATTTTTCTTGTAATTCCTTGGTCAAGTCTGTAAACCAGAACAACACATGTTGTAATCGGAGAGAGTTTTAACGCATTTGTCATAAACGCCAGGGTAAATTAGCCTGGACAATTGGTCTGCTAATATATTATTAGCACCTTTGATATGTGTGGCCCAAATTTCAATATTGAATAGAAAACAGTACCAGAAAATTTCTCGTAACCATGCCATACAGGTACGATTTTTACTTTTACCACTATTCAGCATGAATAGTACTTGCATATTATCTGTCCAGATAATCACTTTTTTGTTACGATAATTATCGCCCCAACGTTTCAAACCTACCAAAACAGGCCATAACTCAAGAACATTTATGTTTAAATCGAAAAAATCGTTATCAGGTGGTTTTTCCTGATGACCACAACCATTCAATAACGAAATTTCATTCTTCCAGTTACCAAAGAGGTAATCCCGGCCTGCCCAGGCCCCAAAACCCTCAAAAGAGGAGTCTGTAACGATTGGGATATTGTGACAAGGAGTTTGTATAAGAGATTTACCATTAAAAACTGTACAAAAATGTCTCCACCATAACAGGTCAGCCTCCAATGATTCATCGATTTTTTGCGATTTTTTATAAGATAAATCCCTGCATTTATCGAACAATCTTCTGCTGAATGTTTTCCCACCTTTAACGACTTGAGAACAAAAAGACATATTTCCACCGAGTTTTTCTAGGTCTTTTTTAGTTACAGAGCCTTTGTCTAGTGCATTATCGATTAAATTCGCTAATTTATCGATTTTCTCTTTTGGTAGACTTAATTCCATCTGGACTGAGTCGATTTTGATACCCAGAAACACCACGCACTGACTGGGATTTGTGACTTTATTAGAAGCTACTTTGAAACCCATATTCTCGATTGTTTTTATTACGATTTCTCTATTTTTCAGACATTCTTCGTAAGTTTTTCCTAGTACGAGAAAATCGTCTAGGTAATTGATAACATGCCCCGCCCCTTTTTTTTCCGAGATTTTAACTATAAAATTCGAAATATTCGTAAATATGTTAGGGGCGCATTTCAAACCAAAGGCCAGACGATTGTCTTTGTAGTATTTGTTATCCCATTTGAAGCCTAAAAACTCAGAGTCCTGTCCTCTGATATGGACCGATCTATAGGCGGACTTTATATCTATTAGACTCATGTAATCGTATTTTTCCATCACCTCGACTACATTTTCTACAGAATTGTATGAAAAATGTTCAAATGTTTCACTCATGTGATTGTTGATTGATATACCATCAGGTCTGGAGCAGTCTGTTATAGGTCTGAATTTTCCTGACTCCTTGAAAATACCGCCTATGGCATGTACACATTTTGGCCTAACCTTAGTTTCCGATAGGCGGCCACCTATTACTTCATTTTTAACTACCTCGTTAAATTTTTCAAACCCATCACCGATTTTTACGGAATCGTAATTTTCACATTCATATTCGATTTCGAGATTCTCATCGACGATTTTGAAACCGTTACACAATCCCGACCATAGGAATTCTTTTTCGTCAGCATCAACTGTATCTAGGGCGTTTTCGCCTACCAAGAAATGTGCAGAACGGCATGGTTTAAGATCAATCTCAAAATCATTTACTTTATAGACACAATTGCAACTACCGTTAATGCAATTTTCAAAAATCGTGACATCCTTACCTTCAGGATTTTTAACGATTTTAGGAGTATTCTCCCGTTTCTCCGATAGATCAACGTTAATCCAACCATCGTAGTCCCGCTTAGCGGAATCGCCACCGATGACGTCATTTGCGTGCGGGGAATCCCGGCAACCAAAAGCGTCCTTAGTAACGGACACGCCCACCGTTACCCGGTTTGAATTCCCGCTCGGGAATTCGTTTCATTTAACGAATTTAGAGTCTTTGTTTGCTGAAGATCTACAATCAGAACTACCGTGACCAAAAAGATGACAGTTATTACATGAATGTTTATACTTGCAGTTAGCGAATTTACATCCCTCGCTTTTGTTGAATGCGAAACATATACTTGACTCGCTAGATACCTTTGGTTTATTTTTGGTCATTTTACGATTTATAGCAGCCGCCTGCGTACCGTCATATGATAGATATCTAACTATATTTGCCGGGTTCACCACTGAAAATACCTCTAAACCTTTGCTTTTCGCTTCAACTTTAACGCTTTCGTCGTAATTAATCAAGGCCTCTGACGTGAACATTCTGGTTTCGCTTTTTTCTGCCAAAAGAATTAAATGGTCCAGAAATCCATTAATATCATCGTATTTTTCGTTAATCTCTTTTAACATCTTCAGATTTATCAAATTCAATTTCTCCACACTGGCAATTTTTTCATCTTTTTTCAGGTATTTCTTTGAAGAAAACATAATATTTTTACCTTTGTTTCTTTTATGTTTCCTACTTGCTGAACGTGATCTTGAGCTTGATCGCGAAGAATCAGTATCATCTGAAGAACTTGAATCTGTATCATCCGATTTTTGATGTCTCGATTTCCTCCTCGATCTTGAACCACTGTCACTTGATTTCTTCTCGTGAAGAATCTTCTCCATTTTCCCGATAGCTCTCATGAAGGTTTCCTCCAGGTTATCGACTCTAGTTGCCAGGGCTGCTGCATTCTCTCGATTTTCTCTCGATGATATCCCCGATGAAGCCGACATCCCTCTCGTCTGGTCAATACTACTTACTACTGAGTTTGACCTGTCCCCTTGCTTAATGGGGGTGAATGGGGCCTCCCCTTCACAACTCATTTCGGTAGTATTCGAAAATCCTTTCTCCACCTTAGTCGGCGATTTCTGCTTTTTCGCCTTCCGTCCCATTTTCAGATATATTGAATTTCCCAGGAAATTCGTTTAAACATAAATCGTGAGCACCAAATTAAAATTAGGTCCTGCTCATACGATTGACTAAGGAATAGTGAGGAGATCCCCAACCGTCGCATCAAAGGAACTATGACGTGTGCGACAATAGGCCACGCCCCCGAGTGGCTATACCATAGATACGTGCTTAGCAAATGGGGGCCTAATTATATATGTATAAGTAAGTGCATTATACATTAATATATATAAGGATGGGAAAACTGCCAGATACCGGAAGTTATCAAAGTAAGGACAGTTGCACCGCATGTGCAACTGGCATCGCGGCAACGCACCAGGATCACTGCGTCACTTTACTTTGATCATTATCAAATAGGTGGCCATTATTCTCTCCTCCTCCAATCTAGTTGGTTTTGGTTTCAAACACTAGATCACATATATCATATCGTCTTTTCCAAGTGGTATATGTCTGTGATGGATTAAATGACAAGATTCAAATGACTAGCACTTGACCTTTTCATACCAACTGCTTGGATGACCCTCGCCCGGCGTCTACACTACACGATTATGGGTGGCAATTCTTGAACCTGACGACTTTCAGCCATAAAAGTCTAGAAATCGTCTAATGTAAATGCAAAGAGTGTGGCGACTGCAGATTGCCTGATTATGTCTTATTGCACGATAAAGCACCACCTCACGACTATTAGACATGCTCTGACCCTGGCGACTATTTCAAGCCAGTTTGAATTAGTAGTCTACTTAGGCTGCGATTCTGTAAAAACTCATTGTCGTCAGTGTGAACCCTCGGGTAAATTCTGACGTTTACGACTTTTGCGGTGGACATTGCTACCGCCTGATGACTATTGGCTGACGATCTACAGTCGCCATATATTTAGCCATCTAGTGTAAACGCCGGGTTAGAGAGACGTGGTAGAACTGGTCTACCTACATCAGTTCTGAATGCCACAAGTTACCTATTATAGCGTGTAAGGTTGAGATTTATTTATTTTGTATTGCCATTAAATTTAAAGCTTATTGGGACTTTGTATTGGGTGTTCTCACTCTTTCACTCATTTGAATACATAACCTTTTTTTTCACATGTTACATATAAAACGTCATTGTTCATATTGTGTGCAATTGAATAAATGTTTTGTATTTCGGCGAGACAACAAAAAGGGTATGTGTGCGCGAGGTCATATGATTATATATGTAAATCTGGCGCGAAAAGCAACACACACAGAAAGTTATATTTTCCCCGCCCACCACCCGACATATTGTATTCTAAAAACACTTGAATGTGGAGTGTATTGATCGGGTTAATGAAGATATCTTAATTTTTGTGCAAACTACGAACTATTTTTTTAATTATTTTTTTTCTTATTAGGCGCATTCAAATATACATTTGGTTTTCAATGTGCCTATCTTATCAGGCGACATCAGCGTAATGCATATCAACGAATATTTCTTTACATTCAGCCATATGTAGTAATTGGTATTATTATTGTTGATGATAGATGGTAATGATATGAGATGGTATATGTTGACATAGTTTTTCCTTTAAACAGTAGAGATAGAGATGGAAGGCAGCTAGTATACATGTGTATCTCTAACCAAGTATCCACCTTCAATTTCTCATTCACAGTTTTTTTTACAATAATTGGCTATGATCATACAGCAATAGTATAATTAATACATTATTGCGATTATTATGTTTTGGATTTGGGTTACTGTGTACTCAAAACAGACTAGCATCAGGTGTTGTCACATATCATGGCCACTTATCAGATATTTGCTCTAGTTTTTTTACATGTTTCTTAAAAGCGTATTTAGTGGGCTCTTCCTTTAGTTCTTGAGATTGGGCGTTCCATAGTTTAGAACCTCTGTATTCAGGGAATTAAAAAAAAAATTCACTCCGTGCCAGGAGAAAAGTAATGAAATCAACTACATCACAGAAAGTTTCAAGATGGAGGAAGACATCTATTCGCGACTTCAGAGTCGTTATTCAACAACTACAAGTGAGTAATGACTAAACATCAAGGAACCTATAACATGGGGCGTTTAACAGTTCAAATAGCTCAAATATGCCAAACCATCGATAATAACAGCAAGTCACTTGTCTAGGTCTGCAAAAGGCTAGGAACAGACACGCCGGATGTGCCCGTTGTGCATGTGCAAAAATATGTTAATTAACTTCACTCTCCCAATCGTAGTCACTCGCCACTTGGAACCAAGCATAACGACGGTGTTTTGTTATAGATCTACACCCATATTTCCGCTAGCACCTATGGCATCAGTTACACCTTTTGATAATGTTTACTTGGGTGCAAAGACCTATTTCCTGCACTGCATGAATATATATGAAATAGTTATGAAATGTAAATGGGATGTATTCGATTGAGGTGACAACTAGCATTAGATGTTCAATGATTGTTCATAATCTGGTGTACTCGATCTCCCAGCCTTCCTCTGTGATGTTGTTAGGAATTGTTGTTGGTCATCAGTTGAAAAGCAAATGCTGGTAGTTGGGTGATTTCTGAGTTTTGCAATTAACCTAGGATAGTATAAGTTCCATATATCAACAAATAGAAAATGCAAAAAAAAGGAACGCCACCATGCTAACTTTTATGGGAGGGCCATCTGAAAATATAAGTGCTTAACTCTTGGTGTCTATGGGAAAATGCAATATTTTGACTTTGTTGCTAAATGACACTGATGTGCTATTGCTATCTTCAAATAATTCTGGATTGTAATAGTTGGGAGCATGTACAAATGAGAAATGCTAAAAAATACTATGTCACCATGTTAATTCCTATGGGAAGGCCATCATTTTATTATTATTTTTATAAACTTTATTAGGGTATATATACATATTTTTTTTTTCAAAATCCTTTATTGGTCAGTATTCACTTTTTACATTTGCTCAGATTTGCAAATTTGTCACATTTGTCCAATAAAAGAATGACAACCGTCAGCCTGGCCGGAGTGCCTGTGGCTGGTTTTCATCAGTCGTCATCCATCCCAACACAATTTGTTGATTCACGACTCATATCCCCATAGTATAAAAATATAATATACATATCATAGGTATATACCAATTTACAATTGTCTTTTATGTGGTTGGAACACCCATAATAAGTATCACTTATACATTTGTCTAAATATACGCTGTTATACAATCAGGTAGGTACATTTTCAAGCAATATATTTTTGGAGAGGCTCTTAAACAGTTTATACGTCAGTGTTTTCCTCGAGATTGCTGACAGATAGCCAGACTCGGCCAGTGCCGTTCTTCCGTCTGGTCCCTCATGGGATGGCAAACACAGATACATCACATAAGTTGAATAAGCTACAGGTGTTTGACTCTAATACATTGTTCTGAATTTCATGTAGTAATTTCAGTAGTATAACATCATGGTCATTTGTTAGGTTTGATGAGATGAATGATATCGGGTATACAATGGTCCATAATTATTTGTGCAGGGTTCTATCACTGCACAAAAACCACTATTTTACAAAAATATACGCCATCGCGATACCGCACGTATCGGCTGTATTGTGGCTTGTTTATACTTGTATACACCTATTATACGCCTCTGCGTTTCGGGCGTCTACGAGACAGTTTCCATATGTAGACGCGCGCGACTTGGCTGTCTTTCACGCCTGGCGTATATAAGATAAAACTTACTCGGTGCAATATATATACGCCAGGCGTATATATGATACCCAAAAAAAAAAAATTGTGACCCACAGCCCGCCCCGTCCTGTGGGTGTTGGTAGAGGATGCACCAACACTGACCCGCCACCCGCGACCTCCTAACCCCACCCCCTACCGCCCCCCCGATACCCCACCACCCTACCACCCCACCACCATACACTCACTCTACCCACAGTGAAGCCCTGGTACAGTCCCCCACCTCCCTGTAGTCTATGTAGACGGATTAGCGGCAGCTCGGCGTGTATGTGTAAGATGTTTTCACACCTAGTCGGAGGCGCACAGGGCGGGCGGCTGAGCGGGTGGCTGTGAGGGTGGCGGCCGCATTCACACTGGAGTCGGACTTTAGGCGCACAGAGACACTGGGGGGAGGCGATTATATAGTAAGCCTCACTGTCCACACATTGAAATGGTGTTTGAAAGTAAGATCTATTAGAAAAACAATTAAAAATACAACATAATGCAAGTTTTACTATGTGTAATTAATCAATTTATAATTAATTAGGTTTTTTTAAATGTATTGGTAATATGAAATTGCAATTTTCATATAATACATAGTTGGATGGTTAATGGCAAATGAAATATGCTACCAGTAGTGTCCCCAAGTTGCAAAGATCGGAACTATTGGACGCTGGTGTATATACAACGGAATCAGGCATATATATGACGCATTTAAGACCGCACCATGGACATGTTTATACGCCACTAGATAAGGCGTCTATGAGACGGATTACAGGTTTAACTTCTAGACGCAAAATCCTACTGTTAGACGCGTTTCGCATACATATGTAAAGCGGTAAGTTTCGTGCAGTGTATCCGTGTATGTTCTATTATCTCATTAGTTTTTCCTCATTCTATATATAGACAATATATAATTCCACCAGGCAATAGAAATTGTCCCAGATAAATGGGTTCACCGTTGTATCCACTTGTTTAGTAGTGTCAGCGACAAGCTGACCAACTTTGGACATGTATATCATATTGAACATTCGATGGCAGGTATTATTGTACATGTTCACAATTTTTCAGTATTTTCAATCACACTTTTTTACTAGGATCTTAAATTTTGATGTATCATCAATAATGGTAAACACTTCTTTTAGATTATTCCAGTTATTAATGGATTGAACATGAAACGATCTGTCAAAAACCGGATTTTTTAGTGGTGGTTGGTTTAATCATATTCCCTGTTTCATTCTCTGGGGTAGGTCTCTATTATCTATCATTTGTGGGTCTCGAGCAAGGGTGAATGCATAGAAGAGTGAGTGGATATCCCTTCGGTCACTTAATAATTTCAGTTTCAACGCTAAGTGCATTTCAGCAGTTGTCATCCTTGGGTTAGGCTCTAGTCTTACTCGGTATATAGTCCGTAGTATCCTGTTTTGTAAATTTTGTAAGGGCTTAGAACTCTGTTGTTTATGATCCTCGTAAATAAAATCGCAGTAGTCAAAAAAAGGTAAGATGGTAGATTTGTAGATTTGGAGGGCTGTTCTATTGTCTATATATTTACAAATTTTGTTGAATAGGTAAATTTTATAACCAACTTTTTGTATCACTGTAGTTCTATGTTCGGCAAATTTTAATCGTCTATCAATAGTTAAGCCAAGGTATTTGAATTTAGTGACTTGCTCCAATTCCACCCCATTTAGATATAATGATTCAAGAGGAGGTTTACTTAGTGTTGAATAACTCATCCATACAGTTTTTGTTTCATTTAGTGTAAGTAGATTCTCAACAGACCATTTTTCATTGAGTGGGGTTACTGTCTGTAAGTCAGCTAGGGTCTTAGTGGTAATTACTGTATCATCTGCGTATAAAGTCATAAATATTTTGTCCAAGGGCATATTAGCGAGGTCATTGATATAGATTAAGAAAAATGTTGGGCCTAACACCGAGCCCTGTGGGACTCTGCAACTTACAGGTAATGATTTTGAAATGTGGCCGTTTAAATTAACTTTTTGGGTTCTATTGGTAAGGTAACTATTTATCCAGCTGCATGTTTTATTATCAACTCCTATCTTGTGTATTTTATAAAGTAATAAGTTGTGGGGAACAGTGTCAAACGCTTTCTTGAAGTCAAGGAATATAGAGGTAGTATTATGTGTAGTGTCGATTATATTGTATATATTTCTTAAGTAATTGGTAATAACAGTTATCGTTGATTTATTTGATCTAAAGCCATGTTGGTTAATAGTTAATTTATTGTTACTTTCTAAGTATGTTTTCATTCTGTTATTGACTAATTTTTCAAGGATCTTTCCAGGGAGAGGCAGAATACCTATCGATCTTAGGTTAGTAGCATGGCAGGCATTTGCTTTTTGGGGAATGGCTGATACAGTAGCACTTTTCCATAGGTCTGGATATGTCGAGTGGAAAATAGTTGAGTTAAAAAGGATACATACTTTGTCAACTATCACGGTAAAAGCTATCTTGATAACAAATGATTTAATGTGGGGAATGGCAGATGCTTTACTGATGTCGATTTTTTCGAAACTTTTAAAACTTGCTCTACTGTAAATACTTCATTAAAGAGTGAGGCTTCGTCTTTTCGAATTTCAAAGGGGAGATGATGTGTAGGAGGCTGATGCATCTTCAGTGCAAGCGTAGCTCCAATGTTTGCGAAGTAATCGTTCACATGTTCAGCCATTTCTCCCTCAAGTATCTCTTTGTTAGTGTTTTGATCAATTAACTTGGTAATTGGGGGGATCTGCATCTGAAGAAGGATGCATCTGAAGAAGGTAATTGCTTATCTATTGGTGTCTATGGAAAACTGCAATATTTCCATGAAACCAGATGTCAGCACCAGTGTTAATTAAGTAGGAACAGGGGGCGCTTCGATACCTATACCCGCATTTGTCTTTAAGTATCATCTTTGTACTCCCAAGCCACATCGCCTGTGAGTCCATCATCTGGAATATTGTGATTTCTCTTTATGAAGAACTCGAGCCTGTGAAAGATGGGTTTATCATTACTCGAAAATTTATTAAGTATAGTAGATAAATTTTATGGATTTGTAAACAACTATAAAGTATCATTATAAATAAAAGACTACCAAACTATAATTCTATACTGGTGTTTGTTGGTTTTGTGAAAACTTCTCATAGAATTTATGGATAATATTTCATAAAATGTGTAACAACACTTTGTTTAAAATGTAATATAGAGTTGATGAGAGTTGATAAAATAGGTTGAATGTGATAATAAATAATGGAATGAAAGTGAGAGAGTTATTAAAAATCTTGATGTTGGGTGGGTGGGTAAATATTGTGTGTAAAAGTAACGTGTATATAATGTTGGATGTTGAAGAAGAACAAGGAAGCAGGTGGGTTTATGGGTATGCAGTGTTGGATAGATAGATGATAGGTGGTGCTATAGTAGAGAAGTTAGTACAAATGTTGTCCACTAGGTGAGGGGAAGGAGCAAAGAGGTGGCCTGCAATATATTTTTGCATGCCTAACCTGTTAACCTAGAAGATTAATCCAGTACAATAAAAAGAAAGATATAGGCGCTAGCATTAATATCACCATTATCAATTTGGAAAACAAATAACAAAATAAATCTATTTTTACTGAACCTTCCTTTACCCTATTGCATGCACATCCTGTGCCTACCTAAGTCATATTTACTCCTGCATATGTATCCATCTGTCTCCCTTCTCTCTCCCCTACCACTGCACGAAAACCACTATTTTACATATATATACGCCATCGCGATAATGCACGTATCAGCAGTAACGTGGCTTGTTTATACTTGTATACACCTCTTATAAGCGTCTGCGTTTCGGGCGTCTACGAGACAGTTTTCATATGTAGATGCGCGCGAGTTGGCTGTCTTTTAGGCCTGGAATATTTAAGATAGAACATACATATATGCGGCCCGCCCCTGTGGGTGTTGGTAGAGGATGCACCAAAGCTGAATCGCCACCCTCAACCTCCCAACCCCACCCCCTACCGCCCCCCCCCCCTCCCGACATGCTACCAGTAGTGTCCCCAAGTTGCAAAGATCGGAACTATTGGATGGTGGCGTAAATACAACGGAATCATGCGTATATATGACGTATATAAGTTTGCACCATGGACATGTATATACGCCACTAGATAAGGCGTCTACGAGACGTCTAATAGGTCGAACTTCTAGACGCAAAATCCTACTGTTAGACGCATTTCGGATACATATGTAAAGCGGTAGGGTTTGTGCAGTGAACGCCTTTTATACAACCCCTTTGAGGATCCTGATATATATATATATGCTTATCGCCTAAATAAGCTCATGGAAATTATATTTTCTTTCTCTAATGACAAAAGAATATATATATATATCTTTTTTTAAAATGAATTAACCTTGCTGATATACAATTTTCCATCGCAACATAAAATAAATAAAGTAACAGAATAAGCTGGTTGGTTTTCGTCATCCTGCCCAAGGTTTAATAACAGTCCATTTCATTTTTATCGATTTTTTTTACCAGATTTAACAAAAAAACACTTAATTTGATTTATCCTGTAACCATACATTTGTGCAAGAGTGACCTTTGCATTAAGTATCAAATAAAGATTCTGAGTTCTTTGATACTAGTTCACGATTGAAGTTACATCTTCAAGACCAACGCATGACGTATAGACCATTATAAACCTCAATACACCATTATATTTGATTCATCAAAATAGCGAGATTTTGATTTTATCTTCTAATGTTTGGGCTCTTTTTGACTTAATTGTCTGATACTGTTCTTTTTCATGATTTTTTACTGTAGATTGGTTAAGATTCGTTTCTATGAATATATTTTCCCATAAAGCCTCATTACAAAATTCAATGTCAGATGACCAGAACCTTGGCTTGGTTGGTATTTCCGCTTACAGGCCATGTTTTTTGACAGTTAATTATGGAGAAATTCCAAATTTCGTCCTCTGGTGGAAACATCAGTGAGAAAAGAAAATGAGTACACCGATTTCCTCCTATTTCAGATCTTTCATTTCAGATCTTGGCTGAACAGGGATCACTGACATTTGAGATATCAACCAGTAGGCATTTTTTATATCTATAAACTTCCAAATTAAAATAATTGCCCTAGGTTTCAATATATCGAACTTATATTCTTAAAACTCCTTGCAACATAATTGTCAATTAGATTATTGATAATTTTACCGAGTCCGATCTTATATCATAACACACCTTACAAAGACTTTACCCTGTATGTCACAGGGTGAAGTATGGCCATAAATATGACAGGTAGAAGCCTGCACTGTACATAGAAGATACGGACACAGGTATATAATGATATAGCTCTATTCCATTCAGAAAAAAATTGCATGTAGCAGTTAAAAAGGAAATATATGCATCTCGAGATTTCTTGTAGAGTTTTTGGGCAATGCAATTATGCAATGGTATTATGTAAGTCAATGCGATGTTTATTTTAATTGCATTTAGAGATGTGTTGACTGTGTCACATTTGTTGATATTGCAGATATGTCAGTGGTTTTCTGTTTTTCCTCATCACCTTCCATTAATGGCTTGGCCCAATCCTGGACTTCTCCTTCAGCAAATATAAGAAAGATAAAGGCCCCAAACATGTATATACCAGCTGCCACATAGAAGACTACTTGCCACTCCTCCCGTGTACGCTGAAAAAGAAAAGTGAGAGAATGAAAAGATGAGTTAAAAAAACATTTTGTAACCTTCTTTCTATTGATCATTATTATCATTATAATTATTATGATTCATTTAAAAACATATCTTTTGTCATTGTCCCCACTAGTATCATGAGCTTCATTGCTTTTTCCTCATTACCATAAACCTTTGTTATATATAAAGTTATGAACAAGTAATCAGTGAAATCAGGAATCAGATATATTTTTTGTTATCTTGTTGGTAATAATGGAAGAGTGTACCAACAGCTAACAAATGATTGACTTAACTGTTTTAAAAACCATAAATGAATCTAATTAAAATGACAATTTGGTTGAACCAGCTCATATATATATATGCCTTGTATGAAATATTTCTTTAAATGTTTCTATAAGTGATACACAAAAGTATATATCGATTCCACATTCCATATCCCAAATATTATTGCTGAAAAGCAGGTTTTTTGTTTTTGTTTTTGGAGCAAGATGAATTGAATTCTCCATAGATTTTACATTTGAACTCCTTCTTTTGATGTTGCTTACCCCTTCTCTCCTGGTAAACAAGTAACTACTTAGTACCTTCAGCATAAAGCTTCTAGTAAACATGGTATGGGGCATTTAAAAAAAAATCTGTAATATTTAAGAGTATATTGTGACAATCACCAAATTCGGCTATATGGCCGTTATTCCACTCGGGCCCTAGACCCCTATTCCTCATTCTTATGGCGAGTGTTAAGCTGAATGGGTACCATTTTTATGTAAGTCTTTGGTATGACCCGAACGGGGTTTGAACCCACGATCTCCCATGCTCGCGGCGATCACCCCTACCACTTGGCCACTGATCTTCTTTTTGCTGTTTAATTTGATGTTGATACTATGATCATCCCTAAACTGACTTACTATGAGCTTAACTGATTTTTTCCTCCGATTGCCACCCTTGTATGTTCCTATGGTCATCATCAATTCAGGCCTTGTGTAACTTTTTTCATATCATATAGTTGACAATGAGCCTATCTTATTTATAAAAACTATTTGGGCTGAAATCCTTACTGATCTTAAATATAAATCCAGCTATTAATGTGATGCATTTATCATTCAGCATTCGTTTCTTAAGAAAGTGTTTTTGCAGTTTTATGTTTCATTAAAAAATGAAGTTACATTGAAATATTCTATTCTATTCTTAGTATTAATAACTTACATTAGGAGTGAGTATTGAAACCACATATGGAGCTACAATACCACTTGCTGAAGCAAAGGTGTTTGCAATCCCCGATAACGTAGCAGCAAAAGGCGGAGCAATATCCATGAAATTCACAAGTACTCCACTGTACTGTATCAACAAGAGAAATGAAACTGAATTAAAACATCATGTGCTGGTGTATGAAAAGACACACCAATGTGTATCAAAGAAAAGTAGGAAAATTGTAAAACTGAACACTGTATTTGAAAAATATGTATGAAACACAAAATTGCATATTACAATAAAACACTGAACAGTCAATGTCTGAAAAGGAGATTGCTTTTTCTTTGAGGAAATCTAGTTTTAATGATTAGATTCATCTCAGCAGTTGTGATTTACATGATCCCACATACTCTCCATTTCTTTTTTAATTCAGGGAGGTGTTTCATAGACAAATGACATCTTTACTAAGGAACATGATAAAAGAGTTGGGAGTGATAATGAGTATCGATTCGATCACTGAAAGTGATAATTTCAAAATACTCACTGAAAATGTAGTTAAACGTACTAGTTACTAGCAATGAGGGATGCATGGCACCATGTGGTGAGAGTTGGCTAGACTACAGGCTAACACTATTTAGTTTGGCAACCAACCCCTGATATAATAAAGGGTTTGCACTGCACAAGAACCATCATTTTACATATATATGCGCCCGGCGTATATATAGGTATGCTTTTGCGTATACAAGGTTGTCCTATTCCCTGTGTGTATACGCTTCGCCTGTAGGTGCCTGATTCATATATACGCCTGATTCATATATATGCCTGATTCTCTTGTATTTACACCACTATCGATATCATAAATATGTTATAACATCTGATACAATATGTTTTTAAACTGCTGTTATGATCAGTACGAGAGGGTAGACCCTCTCACATACAGTGGCAACCATGTGGCAATAATAGAGAGAGCTCACTTAGTTATGAAAAGGATACTATACGGAAACTGGCTTATTGTCTTCGTACGTCAAAAATATGTGGTGAAATTGTTGGTCACATACATCCCGATGCCGTAGGCAGAGGGATGTATGTGATCAGCAATTTTACCAAGTATTTTGACGTACGAAGACAGTCAGCCTGTTTTTGTATTATTATATACCTATAAATGGCAAAATTTTATCTCGTCATGTGATCACATACCCTGTACGTCACAGTGTGGCATACGGGTATAAATACAGCATGGGTAGGAGCAGGCAGTATACATAGTTCATACAGCCACAGGTATATAATAATACCGCTGTTGGTGCCGTTTTGCTCCGAGGTGCCGCTCGCTGTTGCCATGCCCTAATATTGCAACACAAAATTCCGCTATTTGGAGAGCAACTATATAGAGAGCAACTTTGAGAGTTTTGTCAACTATTGAAACAGCTCCCTGTTCTGTATTATAGGGGCAGCAAATCTGTTACGTTCACCCAATATTATGGTCATCAGAGTGTGTATTGGTCTTTAACATTTGCAACAAGCAAATATATATTTAAAAGGCTTGCCCTAGATCTGTGTGGTAAGAATGAAAACAACAGGATCATGAATTATATTACTCAGTGTCTCAGTGTCTGAGGCCTGCCCTGTATCCTGTTTTCCCACGCTTCACTAAGAGGAAAGGATGTATGGCAAGCAGATAAACTGCTCCTCTTTTAACTCATATATGTATACTTTATTTTACTGGGCATTAATAAGACAGCCATGTATTCAACATATTGGTATGTAATTATTCCTGTACGTTTAATGTTTCTGTCTATGCCTAAAAACTTTGTAATCTGTATATGCGTTTATCTATTTAACCTGTGTAGAGGAACACGCAAGATTTATTACTTTCTTGACATCTAAATCCTAGAGGAGCGGTAGGAGGAGCAGCTCGTGCGAGACATCCAGTCACCACATGAATACACTTTCCATTCCCTAATACGGAAGGTTTATCTAAATAAGGTAAAGATCTGGTTGGTCTGAGCCGCACCACTGCTTGCTGTTCCTAAATAAGGATATGTATGTGAGGAATCTGTATGCAAAATCTGTATAAATAAAGTCTCTGCCAATATACTCACACACACACCATGGATAGGAGAACAGGGATACACACTCAACTGAACACCACAAATGGCAGACGATGGAAAACATATTAGCCATTGAGTTGAGTTGATTATCCTGTTACTAAAGACGGAGTCTTACCCCGGGATGTGACTGACTAAGGTTTTCCCGGGGGAAATTACTACACGCCATACAGGATCGACAACAAAATCTACCTTTTACTGTTTGATAATATGTCTGAGTCTGTGCACCGAAGTGCAACTGGTTTACGTCATAATAGATTACCTGCCTATATACAAGGAAAATTTCTCAGTAGGTCAGGAGGCTCTTGTTTTGAACTTCTATTAGGATCAGCTGGGGTCCTCCTTATACATACTTTATCTCATCCCTGGTACTAGTTTAACCATAGGAATAACATTAGAAAAAAAAACTCAACGATCACCCCTGTAAAGTGACAATACTATGCAATGGCCTTGTCGTAGTGAATTTGAGATGACGTCATAATGATTTGCTAAATCTGTTCTAATTTTATTTTTTTTTAATATTTGCAGCGTTTATTTCAGAAGTAACATGGTACAGTGCTTTTTAAGGAGGGTGATTCTTCCAATTCAGTGATAAAATTCATTTCCAATGATAATATTCTACGTAAGCATACAGATTTCCTTAATTATTTGTTACGCTGGTGTTTTTTGCTTTTTTTAACCTTTTTTCCCTCCCTCATTAGCTTATTTATTAACCTCCCGTATTTCAGACCCTGACAATACATAGTAAACCAATGGAAATATTGACAGACAAACTGGCAAGACATAATGGAGATTGTTTTTTCCATGAAGCTTTCCTTGTTATATTCAGGCCGCAATATTGTGGGATTGGGAGTATGTTCAGTATTCAGTTCCTCTTTGAGAACATTAACCAATGTTCACGAGGCATACCTGACGTCAGGACATAAACAATATCCTTACTAAACTATCCAAGTTCCATTCTCATAGAATTTCCAAGAAACTCGTTCTGAAGACGTTGGATGAGGAGGGATTAGGGGTCTGTAAGTTCCTGTAGCGATGACTGTAGATGCTTATTAGGAACATTAAACAATATTCCGGACGCAGTCCGAGGCAGTATACATAGCGGAACATTAAATAATATTCCAGCCATTTTGATTGGGCTGAGTTGAGGTCTGTTCTAATTATTATTAAATTTTATGATATTTAATGTCATAAAAAGGGGTGAAATAAATCCAGAACTGCACTCAAATTGTAAAATACATAAAACTCCGCTTGTTTGAATGGGCCATAATTGTCACTTGCCTCGATGACGATTGCGGCTCATCCAAGCATGTGGAGTATTGTCTATCTATACAAGTATTGTATTGCCGGTTAGCAGTAACTGTCCTATAGAGTAAATGAAACCAAGCTCGACTTGTACATTTGTGAGTAGGGATACTAGTCTCCCAAACTTCAATAAATGAACTGACCAGTGAATCTATTCTATTCCATAGAGTAGCAATAAGACTCTGGGTATAATCAATATATTCAACATATTCAACACAATATATTGTATCTTAAGAAGCTGTAGTTCATAGTCGGTGATCACTACACATGTAGAGGAGCCTTAATATCTTGAAAATATTTATTAATATCTTTTTGAAATATGTACTGAGGGTTGGGACTGCAACCTAATGGCATTAATCCTAATACTCCTCTGCAATGTAAAACTTTTTTTTTTAATTATATAACAAAATATTACCCGAAATCCATTAGCTCCAACACCAATTGTAAGTAGAACGACAGCAACATACGGTGTATGGCACGTGATGTACCCAGTCACTACTAGGAACACACTTGGTAGGATCGAACCTGGAATGGTGTGTTTGGTGTTTACGTTTCAGAACTTAAACACAAATCTCAATTCTTTTTCAGATGGTATCAAGCTTTTATCAGCCATTTAAAATTTTACATATATGCTCATATATATGAACATTATTTTTAATCAGCAAAAGAGGGATTGCACTAACTTGTAGTCTGTTTCTTTGCTCCAATGACTTTTTTATGTTTTGAAATACCCAAAGAATCGCTTTTTGTTTTTGCAATGTTAGTTTGCTATAGCTTGAAGTTATATTTTCAATACCATAGTTGGTAAGGTATAATTCCTTTAGAAAAATCTTTAAATCTTATTGAGAAGGTGTATCCTTCCATAGAAAACTGGAGATGAATTGAATATTACTGATATGCAGTGGAGAGAAACTGGACTGACATTAAAGAGGTATGAATGGTTACATTCCTACAATATCGGGTAATAATAGCAAAATTGTTTATATCAAATATTTATGATTCTGTTTTAGGATAAATACCTGCACTGGCTGCAATCTTTCTGACCACTGCGGTGCGCCAACCACGAACACGCATGACATCAGCAGCAATTACACTAGAGAAACTGACCAACCAAAAGACTACAAAGGGCACAGCAGATAGCAGTCCATTCTGAAATGTTTTTTGTTCAATTTTAGAAGTGGGTTTATTTCTTGCTGATTTTACAAAAATAAAATATATGTATACAAGTAGAGGTAGGTGTAATTTTTGTCAGTCCCTCTTGAAGTCACCATGCAACACTCTGGCTTTCAGATGTAGGTAAAAAGGAAAGTAACATGAAAAATGCTACAAGTTCTACATTAGCCATAAATAATAAAATACAAAAGGATATAATAGAAAGGCAGCACCTTCGATAAATACGATATATTGGATTTTAAGAGTAATATTGAATACTAAGATTAATGATAATTGAATGATAAAATTTATATTATACAGAAATTGGCTTGCTGTCTACGTACGCAAAAAATACACGGTAGAATTATCGATCAGATACATCCCCATGCCCGAAGGCAGAGAGATGTACCTCATTAATAATTTTACCAAGAATTTTCACGTTCTAGGACAGTCAACCAGTTTTTCTGTTATCATATACCTAGAAATGGCAAAATTCTAGCTAGTCACGTGATGTCACACCCCGTACATCACAGTGTGACGATCGGCAATATATATGCCATGGGTAGCAGCGGGCAGTATGTGTAGGTCATACACCATATATGATAATATAATTAATTATATTGATAAAAGGATGAGAAGTAGTGGCATATATACATTGACAACAGAGCTGGAAACCAGGGTGGGTGGGGACGTCTAGTTGAACCCCCAGGAATTAACCTGTTAAAGGTGATTTATACCAAACAAAATAGATGAAAGTGTTTGATAAAAGGTTAAGGAATGTGAGAGATATTTTCTGTTGCTATTGGGTTGGTGGATAAAATAAAATATGTATATATAATGTAGTACACTGGCAACTGGAGTAAACACTTGCCATGTATATTAGCTCTGGTGTAATTAAATATGTGTCTGCCTGGACACCCAAGCCGTATGTGTCTGTCATTCTCACACCACATCGGTCATACTGCTTGGAGAGTGTTTCATTTCATACTTTAGATACCACACATGGTCATATGGCCAATAGTTGACAAGTGTTACATGAAGTACCCAAAGAATTGCTTTACAGTAAATGACCAAACATTGTTGGAGAATCATGATCGGTCAAATTTGTAACAGTTACAATGAGCGAGTATATCATACTGTGTATATCATAATGTATTCATAATAGGAAGAAGGTGAAGTAAAATTAGGGAATTAAATTGCTTACCTCTTTGATATCAAATTTGAGCACTTCATGCATATAGATAGAAATACTAGAAGTCATGGTCAATAGGCCCCAGTCAGAGCACATTAGATTAATACAGGCAGCCCAAACAGGTAGTGACTTCAAGATCTGTCCCAAAGGTATGTGCAGAGACCCCTAGAGAAGATAATATGCTTTTTACTATTGCTACAGAACTGAAACAGGCATCTGAATTCAATTGGTTAATTGTATACAAAAATGTCCATACAACATAATGTCCAACTTAAAACTGCAAAGTAAGGCTGTATAGGAATCCAAAGCAAGGCATCATTAGCAAATTCTACACAATATTTCATGACGTCATTTAAAAAAAATGCATATATTGCCTATCGTTTATCAAAGGGTGTGAGGGTGAAAATGTCTGGAAGAAATACTGTTTGGTTGGAAAAGAATCATTATCTATAGATGAAATAAGATTTATTTCTGAAAGACGTTGTAGGTCATAGCGTTTCTGTGTAGCTCTTGGGTTTTTTTTAAATTTCATTTGTATTTAACAGGTTACATTGTCGCTCTTCCACACAAACGAGCGTATACACATAAACGTGATAATACGGAAAATTGTATATGATGAAACATGCATTGTCAAAGATGGTTATATATAAGCAGGACATAAATAAATACATCAGTTTGTCCACCGGTTAAGGCGCCAATCAGCATACTGCGTGAACGGAATGTTAAAGAAGTGTAAGGGTGAAAGAGCAAATTGGTCAAAGGATGTATGACAGTAGATGGTGGACAGAATGCCGTACAAGGTGATACATCTACTAGATGCCTGTAGACATTCCATTAGCAGGAAAACTGTCTCAACCAAGCACCACGCTTTATGGCATGCAAAACATACTCTTAGCACTACTGACTTTTAAGGGCTGTATTTAAGTGCTGATTCAACCAGACTAAAGTCCCATAGGAAGGTTTCCTTCACACCCCACAATCAATTCACACAGTGATTGTGATGATCATTGTCACTTGGTTACCACTACCTATTTGTGCTACAACACAGTGTCAAACAGCATTATATGCTGATGAACCCCTTCCATTCAGCCTCAGGATTTAGGAAAATCCTTATCATGTGGTGCACACAAGTTGTGAAACAAGTCAAGGTGCAGGCGATTCCATAACCAGCTGCCCAAATGAACCACTGCATTTTACTGCCATCGGCCTCCATGGTTACGAGATCCTGCTTGGACTCGTAGGTTGTTGCATCAGGCTTCCCTCAGTGGCCACACATAAAAACACGTTGCCATGGATGCTCGCCGGGCAGGCAGGCTTACTTAGTCAGGTGCGTAGCTAACACTCTGGCTCTTGCTGTACCCGATGTAGCTCCCTGACTGCAACCATGAAATTACCACAGAATCTGTGCATGCCGACTCTGTGGCATTCCTGTATAGAGCAGCAAATTTATAGTTGGTCATATGCCGAAGCGTGTCCCAGATATAACTGTGGACACATTTTCCACTGTATCATATAGCCTTACATACATACAATATATCCATGGCAGCACATTGGTTTTCCAATAACCTTGATCACAATCATGTCTGTATCACACAACAACTCCTGACCACACAAACACACACTCACAGACATTCTTCACCAATGAATAAAGTGACTTGTCATGCCTATGCATGCAGAGCATGAATGGTGTGTGCTTTGACTTGAGCCGGGCATGTCTCTTTGTCTGGAGCTTCTCGCTTGCAGTTTGCCCATGGTCTCATCACTAGTCGACGATCAGTGCGACCTGCCCTGGTGCGCATGACTTTAATTTGAACTTCCCCCCGGTGCCTAGCCCACTGTCTCATCGCTTGTCATTTCATCACTGCCACTTCATCAGGTAAGAACACTGTCAGAATTCACCTCCCGCACAAGACAGTTTATACTTGCATACACCACCATTTCTTCAAATAATCTCACTGCACGAAAACCACCATTTTATTCACATATACGCCATCATGGAAGTGCATGTATTGGCTGAATATTGACTTGTTTTCATTTATGTACGCCCAGGCCTTATATACGACAGACGCGTCTTGGCTGTATTTCACACCCAGCGTATATGAGAGAAAATACCCTCTGCCCACACCCCTTCCTGCCCCTTTGTGTTGGTAGAAGTACAGGTGTCCTATTTTTTTGGCATGGACTCAATTGACAGCTGATGCAGATTCCTATGCGAAAATTTAGCAAAAATAGGCTAACTAGTAACAGCTACTACATACAAACTGTTAGAGCTCTATTGAAAATCTTTTCAGATATTGATAGAGTGACATCTAATGTACTCCAAACCACAATAGAGCTCAATAGAGCTCCACATTTTATAGCTGTTTGGTGATGTGGAATACAGCCTTATTTCTCATAGGCTAGGGCTTGCTAGCCACACACAGTCCATTGTCTAGAGCTCCTTCCCCCCTGCTGTCATGTTTGAAAGTGCCGCTTGAAGCCTGGCGCGATCGCATATATGAATCGGGTCGCTATAGGGAGTGCTGCGCTTCACACCTCCTCTGGTGGTTGTGCAAGTTTATTTTGCTTCAGCTTGTAAACTTGCTCCCTCAGCTGAACACCCTCCGATCCTAATGTGTCTACTTATGTGAGATGTCCACTTACACGGGGTTTTCAGTATGTTATATCCACACAGGTATCCCATAGATGCCTATCTGGCGGCTACAGGGGCCTACAGAGGCACTACATACATACCATAATCAAGATAAGATATCCCTCTGAAGTGTCCGTTAAAACATGGCTTTTCATACAAAAATAACTGTCTTTTGTGGGGTGTGCGCTTAAACGGGGTTTTCCATTTACCCAAGGTTGAAATAAATATCAGATAGTAGGAAAGATTTCCAGCAGAACTGTCCGTTGCTGCAAGCTGTCCATTTAGCGAGGTTCTACTGTGCATTCACCCACAACCGGTCCTTAACAAGTAATAAATATCAGTTTTTCTGGTTTAGCATTCTGGTTAAGAGGGAGATGAATACAGCATTTAAAAAGCTTTGGAACAACTGGTGCATGGTTAGATTTATCTCTTGAATAGATTGGAGCTACCCCTGTCAGGATGGTTTGTGTATAAAGTGCGAGCGGGGAGGTCGAAATATGAATATCTTATAGATTGATCATTCAAACAGCATATCTGTATCTGTTACAACATTTATATCTGTTATTTAAAGTAGTATCATTCATATGAAAAATGTCAAGTATAGACTGAATGTAGATTGAATAGCAGAACTGGCCGAGTTGCATACAAATTAAAGAAATTAGATAATTGTACATTGTAATTATAAGTACATGGTGTAAACTCAAAGATTTGCCAGTGTAACATATAAATCGGGTTGGTTACAGCATAATTTGTGAAAATTGCAGTTTGGTGAATCGCTAATGATTAAGCCCTATGCCCATCTACCGATTTCGGAACATTTATGTACGTTTGTCGGCGACAAATGGAGGGTTATTTGTCCCAGCCAAGCCATCCTAACGGAGTGGGTAGATGTAGGACAGCTAGGCAAGGCTACCCAGCGATTAGTGAACACTCGGTTTCTTTGTTTTTTTCCCAGCCAAGCCATCCTAACGGAGTCGGTAGATGTAGGACAGCTAGGCAAGGCTACCCAGCGATTAGTGAACACTCGGTTTCTTTGTTTTTTTTCCCTCCCCCAGCGATTAGTGGACCATACACCGATTTTATCAGTGTGTGGGTCGAGCGAGGGGTTACGCAATTTGCCTGCGACAAAGTGACTGACTCCTATACGATTTGGGAACTAAACGTTCAACCCTAAATCGGTAGGTTTGGTTTACCTTGGTTGGTTTCATTTTCATCCCAATGGATGTTTCTATGTACTCCCTCTCAGTGGCTTTTATAAAACGGTGTTGACTTGGACTGTCAGCAACAAAAGCTATCCATAGGACTAATGTCAGCAATCCAAATAATCCTGAAGAAAATATACATTATATCAAAGTTCAGTGCAGCTATCATAAAACATTAATAATATTAAAGGTGGATACACAAGTTTTGACAATGTAAATATAAATACAATGCAAATACACCTCATTTCTTTATAAATAAAAATAACTACATGACAAATGGTAGTGTTGATGTTATGCCCATTCACACTGGCATAAAATCTGACATTTCTTCTAAGTATTTGGAAGAACTAGATTTCCGCGTATCTAGTACACAAATTCAAAGCTTTTCCAGTCACACTGGCAGTAAATTCCTCGTATTTCCTATGTATCAGAGGAAGATGGACACTGCGGAATATCTACATATTCTCTATGTTTCTATTTACTTTCTTTTACGTTCATTTACGCTTGTCAATGTTCATCAATGCTTATCAATGCACCGTAGCGTGTTCTTCAGGCATTTAAAATGCGTAAAGATAAGTTTAACATTTTTAAAACTGATTCTGACACTACTGTTATTACATGTTTTGCCTACATTTGTTAACGCATTCTGACTTTCATTTACGTATCTCCGCGTTTTCCCATGCCTCACCACGTTTATGTATTTCAAAACGTAGAAGAACGTATATATAGACGTGAGTATACGGGAAAACGCCGTGTTTTTTATGCCAGTGTGACTGAGGCAACATGTCGTATCAGCACGACACCTGCATAACGTGTATGTGGCAAACGGAACATGTACGGCGGCGAAATCTAAAAACCGCCCAGAAGCAAAGTTTAAAATTGGATATTCTAATGTATATAAACCGATGCGAAAACAGGCATACTGTGGTTGTACGTGATAAATAATTGCTAAATTTGACGACATAACAAATCTTTGCCTTGGACGTCGGTTTGTTTTATCATCAATTTTACCAAGTATTTATCACGTACAGCCACAGTAACCCTATTTTTGTATAGTATGAAGCAATCACCTCAGGAGCAGCCCACTTAAAGATATCCAATATGTTTATTCTCCAAGAGTGCTAGGGGACCTTTGAATAATCTAGGCCTGTACATGAAGACCCTTAATTATGGACAACCGTATGGACGGCTGTGACTGTCTTAGTGACGAAATTAAGATATCAAATGATAACTCTTGTATATACGAAGGTACAGAAATGGGGCTTAATGTATGATCCTAAAGCATTCAAGCCGGCTGATGCATTATGATGTGGGCAATTCTGCCTTGTAGTACATCAGAATGTCTTCCTTTTGCATCATTGCAGGCTATAGTACCCCTCCCCCCTCCTTTCATGAACAAGGAAACGATAACATTGATGGTTGCCAATTAAACTTAGAAAATCACTCAGTGGCATTATTATAAAGTGTATTTAGGCAATAACACATTGTACAATTTTAGATCCTGAATGTTCGCTTCTCGGCGACAAAAGAACCATCATAACCTCAGGCAAGGCTTAGAAATTGAGCCGGTTAGTGTGGCACCCTACCCCAGAACTTTGCCTGTGATGCCGCCTATGGACATGTGCCTTTGTCACCGATAAATTGCAGTCCAATATTACAAAATCAGGACTGATAAATTAAGGAACTGTTCCTTCTCGTTGTCAGCGACAACAGAGTTTAAGAAATACCCCTATATGTAGTACCGATTTTGGCCACTAGTTGCTGGGTGAGGAGAAATGGCTCTGCTACACACAGACCAAGCCCACACACCGGTTAAGCCCCCATATACTAAGATTTAGTACTTGCTCCTTTATCGGTGGCCTCAAATCTCTGAGAAATTTGCAAGTCAGTTGTCCACTGTGGACATAATTTGTTTAGCATTAACTCCCACTAATGACCACAACCCCCATCCATAAATCCCACCGTGATGGTCGACGCCGTACGCAAATCGCCTGAGACACTTTAATGCCTATAAGACACCAAATTTTTTCCCAATTCATCCCGACCATCGGCTTGGTGAGAGTCTGGAATAAAATGTTGATGTCTTATACCTATAAGACACTGACACGATGACTCTTCCCGACAACACCTCCTGCTTTACAACCTCGTAAAACAACACGATTGAGATCAAAGAGAGCGGCTGGGTGCCAGGCCCGGCTGGGTCCTGGGCTGGGTGATAAGTATATATAGGCAATAATGCAAAGTTTAATAACTTCTGGTCTATTTAGAATATCAGAAAACAGTTTTCAGATCTATGACCGCTTGTTTCTGCCCTACACATCGATATATGACACTTGTAAATCGGACTGAGGGATAGATGGCAACACTTTTTAAATGGCATGCTCAGAATCGGTAATAATCGGTGAAAGTGCGTACACAGGAATCTTAAGGTCGGGCAGAGTCGGTCATATCTTACATGGTAGTAATGCCCGACGCGTCGGGAAAAGCAAGAAAATCAGGTCGGTGAAGTGCTTACACCAACCTGATTGATGCAGATTGTCACAGACCCGACGGATCCATCGGGCAAAGGTAGAATCAGGCACAGTGGTCGGGTCGGTGTCTTATAGGCTTAAGACTAGCTTACGATCAACGGAGTTAATCAGTGGGAATATAATTCCTCAATGTTTTCTACTTAAGACATCAATAAAGAGGATGATCACTCACCACAGATATAAAATATGGAGGGCCATCCATTTGCAAATCCAGAGTTACAGAGAAGCCCTGATACTTGCAGTGTGATGATATTTCCAATCTGTGCACCTTAAACAAATTCAAAGAATGACAGAACATTCACTCAAATTCCCATACTTTTGAGAAACTAAAGAAGCTTAATTAAAAACTGTACTCCTAGATTTAAGGTTATGAATATCATACAAGAACTGCATGGAAGTCATATACATGTAAAATCAACTGCAATAATAGAATCCTCATCTTTGACCAAGAGAAACTATCAAGAATTAAAATCATCATAATATTCAAATGTTTAAATTTGCTTATAGGTTATTTCAATCCATTAAGGAAAAAAGCAGCATCTCGTATATTTCTACCTGCAAATGTAAAGCCTATTAATTTGGTTCTCTCCAAAGGTGGTGCCCACTTGGACCAGATTCTGAATAGTGCTTGATACAACGAACCCTAAAATTAACAAAACCATGCAACGTCGCATCATACTTATGAGTGTAAGGAAGCATATATATTGATTAAAAAATCATAGTTAATCATTTATATACATTAGTTTACATAAATTAAGCATCTCTCTTACAGAGAACAGTACAATGTATGAAATTCGGTAATTGTGCTTTTCAGGTAAACTTTATATTTCAAGATATTTTGTCTGTGGTATACATCTCATGAATTCATAATACATTGAATAATTTAAAGATTGGTACTTTAATCTTATAGTAATATCAATTTTATAATTTATCAATTCTGAGAAATGAATCTAACTCAGTAAACCCATGCCATTTTCATCAAAGTTACATGAAACATAGTTGGTATTTTGTACGACACATTAAGTACTGAATTATTTAGGTTAGGTCAATAAACAAAAGGTGGTGGCAGTGGTGGTAGTACCATGAATTGTAAGATATGATTTTGTCAAAAATATATATTTGTTTTATCATATCATTCCTTTTAGATAATTTGACAAGGCGTATATCGACCTTATTCTCGATCCCATAGTCAATTCAAGATACTGTAGTGGTACCCGGCTGCATCTACCTTAAGCCAAGATAATTGTAATTGGAAAATAATTGAAAATTGGTGGTAATTTGGTGCCTGGGTGCCGGATAATTTTACGACATACCCATCGAATAACGTCACATGACTCACGTGACCTGACTAGTTCGTTCAGGTCCATGACACCAAACTTTCGATGTCTTTCATAACTTTTAATTATCGTCATGATACAGCATGTTCATAATGTTATCATCAACTTTTACCTCTATTCACATTGTCAGTTATGTATGACTTTTACTATACAATATGTTTCATAATGTTATTATCAATTTGTCATGTTATTCACAATGTCAAAAAATATTATTCTTAAAAAGAAAACTTGTCATAATTTTATGTTTGAAATATAATGTTTTCTCTCCATCCAGGCGTCATCGTAATTATTACTGCCGGAATTTGTGGAGGAATTAAACCCCAAAGTTATTTTAGATGCTGGGTAGGCTAATTGATCATGTAACTCCTACTTACATCAAGACCAATTACAAAGATTTTCAATAAAATCTAGAGTTTTATTACTATTCGTGCAGTCTAATAACCATGGGAAAACCAAAACTCTGTCCACCAAGAAGGTATGAAAGACCGCACAAAAAGTGAAATGCCAAGAAGGACCACAGCAAGTGTCCTTTTTAAAGACAAATGCTGGTAGTTGGGTGATTCCTAAATTATATTGAGATTTGTAAATAACTCAGGATAATATAAATTCTATATATCAGGAAATAGAAAATGCAAATAAATGGCATGTCACTATGGGAGGGCCATCTGAAAATGCAAGTGTTAACTATTGGTGTCTATGGGAAAATGCAATATTTTGACTTTGTTGCTAAATGACACTGATGTTCTATTGCTATCTTCAAATAATTCTGGATTGTGATAGTTGGGAACATGGACAAATGAGAAATGCTAAAAAATACTATGTCACCATGCTAATTTCTATGGGAAGACCATCTGAAGAAGGTAAGTGCTATTCTATTGGTGTCTATGAGAAACTGCTATATTTTCATGGCCACAGATGGCAGCACCAGTGTTAAACCAGGGGGCCTACCTGCATTTGCAGTCCAATACACTTCTACCAATTCAGGGTTGAACGATTAGTTAGCAAATCATATAGGAGTCTGTGAACTTGTCACAGGCGAATTACATAACCCATAGACCCGTGTCGGCCACCCAATCAAAGGCGATTTACCAACGTTACATTGTCGGTGACTGGATTTATCAACATGTTGATGAAATTTTGGTGACCAATTTAGGAACATTGAATGACAAGTCATCGGCGAAGAAAGAACAACTCAAAGACTTGTTTCAAAAATCATTTGCTGACCCTTGCCTAGTTGTCCTACATCTACCGACTGGGGCTGACTCCATTTGGATGGCTTGCCTGAGACGAATTAACTTTGCTTTGTCGCAGACAAAGGTACATCAATGTTCCAACATTGGTAGATGTGTATTTGGCTTTACATGTTGCAGGCCCAGCCATTTATACTTTGCAGGTTACATATTATGGGCAAACCTGTAATACTTCTGTACATGGGCTCGACCCAAACCATCACACAACAGGGATTAGCATGCCACATGTATCCTCTGAAGCCCAATACACATCTACAGATTCACGGTTGAAGCATTAGTTCAAAAATTGTATAGGAGTAGGTGAACTTGACCCAGGCAAATTACATGATACCTCGGCCCATGTCGGGCCAACCAATCATGCACCATTTACCAACGTTCCATAGTCGGCAACTAGATTCATCAACATGTTGATTTGCCATTGATTTAGGAACATAGAAACCACAACTTGTCGGCAACAAAATAACATCAGAAGGATGTGGTTCACTAGTCGTGGCTTGACCCTTGCCTAGCTGTGTTACATTTACTGACTAGGGCCGACTCCATTAGGATGCCTTGCCTGAGACAAATTACTGTTTGTCACCGACAAAGGTACATAAATGTTCCGAAATCGGTAGATGTGTATTAGGGTTAATTGAAAAGAGACAAATTAACACTCACAAATCGCAACCTCTACACTATTATTTCTCTATTGTACACACTTATGTGTTATGGTAAGCCAACATACAAATATCTGGTCGATATTCAGAATTTGGCGACAATTTATTAAAGATTTCCAGTTTTATTATATGATCGCCTGTATTTAACAATAATACACCTCAGTTTCACTACTGAACTAGTTTTTCAATGAGAAAACATTGCAGAGTAAATAAAAATGGAATTTAAGATAGTTTCGGCAAGAAATATCTATCATTTTCATTGATGACTTGTAGTGGCTAAAATTGAATTCTGCCTCCGTGTACATTACTAAGGGGAGTGAAATAGCCCTTAAAACTGGTTTATAATATATTTTTTCTAGTTATCAAATATTTAAAAAATGCCTCTTTACCAAGCCTAAAATATAATTGATCAGAAATATGTGCAGTAGGAGTAGCATGGAATTAATTGATATGGCTAAAATGTGCTTCTGCCTCCGTGTACACACATAATTGTTAATATTTCCATAAGATCTGCAAATATGATTTGAAAAAAGATATGATATGAGTAAAATATGACCACATATGTCCATGTGAGAAATTGAATTAAAATCCCCCGATACACTTTGGAGTTATCACCAGTAAATAATGTACACGGAGGTAGATCTGCCTCCGTGTACATGGGTTTACATCTGTTTACAAAACAAATATTGGCCTGCTATGGGTCTTATTGTTTGTAGGTGTTGTTGTGGGTACTGGTAACTAGGTGTGAGTGTTAATAAGTGTTGATACTGATGGGTATTGATGTTGGTAGCATGAAAATGGCTAAAATGGGCTTCTGCCTCCGTGTACACATTTATTTTTCAATATTTCCATTAGATCTGCTAACATAATTTGAAAAAGATATAATATGAGTAGATTATGACTTCATCTGTCCATGTGTGAAATTGAATTAAAATCCCCCCACATATTATGGAGTTATACTGGTAAATAATGTACATGGAGATGGATTCTGCCTCTATGTACACACCTCTGCCTCCGTGTACATAGGTTAATTTTTTTTCTCAAGCCAAAAATTGGTCAGCTGCTACACCAACTGATCTGATGAATAAATCTATGGGGAAAAAAATAATTTTTTGGTCAAACTTTGAGGAGGAAAAAAAAGAAATGACATTTTGCTAGAAAGTGTCATTTTCATCTTAAATTAGTTTGAAATGATATATTAAACCATTCCAAATAAACCACATACATAATTCTAAATGTTTCCTGTCAGGAATAATGTTTAAATCAGAATATAGGAAGTGAGCAGGCCAAGTTGAAAGATTTTGTTTCTGCCTCCGTGTACACTTTTGATTCCATGTAAAATGTTACAATATTTTATAGCTCTCACCTGAAATCAACCACATTTGTTGGGAACATATTCATCAATATGTACATATTTTTTTCAAGATTTTTCTGGCACTTCAAAAAAATTGCAGTATTCAAGGAAAACCACACAACGATTGGAAAAAATATCTTTCATAAATTTGATAATCATGTTTTATTATGTTAGTTGGGGAATCTTTTTCAATTTTTTCTCCTCGATGAACATGTCCTTTATGCATAACAAACAAAGAAACTCGATCATTTTGATTTTATAAATGCCTAAAATAGAATTTGGAATTGATATACCTATGTACACGGAGGCAGAAATAATATAGAGACTATTACTTCAATATGGTATTCTGAACCCAATAATGGTCCAAACTATTAGCCATTTTAGGGATGCTACCACAAAACTGTCTAGATTGCATGGAAAAACTCCTAAAACGATCTTAGCAATTTTATTTTTCGACCATTTTGGACTGAATTGTCGCCAAATTCTGAATATCGACCATCTGTATTTGATGCCAAAAAATATCAGAATCATTGTTTGATGATTTCATAACTTACCTGAAAGAAGCCAATAACAATCCGTACGGCAACAACCATGTAGGGGCTGACAGTGGCGGAGATGGGTGTAAGAAATGTCGCCACCATGCAGATAAACAACGCGCAGCTTAGCATATTTTTCCCTTTGAATGAAATGATAGTAGGAGAGTTCATTGATATTGACCATATTCCTAGAGAATGAAGATTATGTTAACGCAGCTATATGAATTTTGTCTGCATATGTATTTAAAAATTATGAGTATATAGAATTCTCTACCTACCTCCCCAGTGCTCGGACAAAACTCCACTTAAAAACTGGCTGAGCAAATAACCCCAGTAGAATGCTCCTAGAATGATGCCCTGTGTTTCCTTGGTCCAAGGATATTCCCCTTTCAACTGTAGCATACAGTTTAGCATTTTATTACAGAAGCTTTGTTTGGAAAGCTCCACTAATGTTTAAAGTTTATTTGAATTTTTAATTGGTTGGTATTGCAAATCTAATATCAATATATAATTGTGTGAGTGAATGACATGTTATGGGTAGATTGGAGACGCCAGTGCTATACAGATGCTTTTTGGAAAAAGAATAAAGAATGCCCAAGGGTGAAGAAACAATGATGATTACAATCTGAGTTCATAACGAATAATTTGACGAAATGCAGAAAAACTGAATACAAAATTTCTACAATGAATATATGGAGGCATAAATCTTGAGTCAGATTATCAACTAATGTTCAGTGAATTGAAACTGTAAGTGCTTATAAGCAGGCTATCATTATTACTACTCTAGTGTCATACCTCTCCATAAAGATTTTAAAACTAATCCCATGAAATTCCTTGCATATTGTGCACTTAACAATTATTCAAACCACAAACTATCTCTACAGTATACAATAATTCAACCAACTCTCAAGCAGAGTTACAATGAAAATTACCTAACAATAACCAAATTTGATATAAAGTATCGGCTACCTTTATTTTCCAACCACAACATCTACCACAATGTCAACAGAATGAGAAAATTTCACCACAATACCTTTCTATGCTTGGTCAGGTTGTTAACACATGCCTTATCCTCTTGGTCATGGTTGACAATAGTCATATTCATATCCTTGTGTGTAAGTTCCGTTTCCATGATGAGATGAGTGTGGTTGACCATACAAACTATGGAGACGCTCATGTTGATTCTCATGGCATACATATTGATGAAGGCAAGACATCCTAGCACAGCAATCAGCATACGCCATGAACATAATAGGGGCACTGTGAAAAGAAATTATGTAAAGGTAAATTAACAACCTCTCTGATGAAGAGAAAAGCAAAGAGATGTAAAGATTATGATAACGATTGCTTACTGACCCAACCGGCTTTGCTTATCTGACCCTAATATTCTAGGAACCAGTAAAAAAAAACCAAGATATTTATCCTAGTGTATTCACCAGTTTAACTCTTAGCAACGTTGTCTTTTTAACAAATAAATTTTGTTGTTGTAATTGAAATCTTTACATAGACCCCTCATCGCTCCTGACCATGCTGTACAAGCTACACAATGAGATGATAATTTATGGTTCGTACGGAACGAGGCGTTTACGCCGAGCTCCGTACAAACCGCAAATTATCATCGAGTTTTTGTGGTGGATGGAATTTTTTTTTATCAGTACTATGGAGTATGTCCTACATCTGATTAGATGCAGCCCAAAGTTGGCTTTGGTTTGGTGAACTGCCTAATTCTGTATGTGACACCATACAGACAGATTGGGGTTGACTAGTTTCATGACAACACAAGTACCACTGGCACAAGTGGCAATGTAGTGTCACTGTTTTCAACACTGACATTGTGACACAACACGCGACAAAAGAGGTGACATGCATTATGAAACGTGACTTTGTTTTGTCAGTTCTTGCTTGCACTGTTGGTGCTGCTTTTCATGTCTGTCTAACACTTTTGTCACAAAACTAGTGAAACAGGTCCCAGTGACCTGTTTCAGTAGTTTCGTGACATGTCTAGATGGCGTCTGTGACATCATACGGACAGATCACAAGATTGCAGTCAATGACACACAGAGCTTCACTCAATTCTCGTGGTAATTAAGCAATGAAACTTTAGCATGAGTAGGAGATACATATAATCTATAATCGTTCCAAATATGAAGAAGATTGGCCACTTCGATCTTCTGATATTTGCTAGTCTTTTTCTGCTGTTGCTTGCTCTGTTGGTGCTGCTGTTGATGTCTGTCTGGGCCTAATGTCAAGAGACTGCTGAAACAGGTCCCTGGTCCCTGATGTCAGTTGTGGAGAAAGTTCTACTCACCTGCAGGCTGTGACATCCTAGAATAATGTATATCTGAATGATACAGCTGTATGCTGTGTAACCCTGCTTGTGTAGTATGGTTCGTCTAGATATTCACAAAGTATGACCCTGAATTCACTCAATCGTGTTCACCATGTAAGGCTGGAGGAATCAGAGCAGAAAAGTAACTTCACCAATCTAAATATAGATCTAGTGTATTCATTACCTGGATGTTGTTGGTATATCATTCAATTCTTCAATTTGTTTAGACGAGGCAGATGGAGCTCACGACCACAAAATTGTTTTCCAACAGCTATTGGTGTTGAAAAACAAAATAGTGAACGAGAAAAAATTACATCCATTATCATTCAATTCTTCACTTGGTTCAAATCAATACCAGTATGAACTTGACATTTCTAATATACTAGTACAGTGTATATCAGAGCGCAATGGAAAAGGTGTTACAGTATATCATCTACCTTTCGATTTGTCTTATCGTCCAGCTTCACGTACGACAAGATATTATATAACATTCTCCAGGGGGCAGTTGAATAAAATTCGTTCGTTTCTGGTGCTGTAGCTGGACGATGCGATAACTCCAACGATAATTGGATGTATTTGTATACAACACCTTGTAACAGCTTTAGGTTACTCATATTGCCAAAACAGCGTATGCTAACAACATATTTAATAGAACACTATGGCCCCAAAGACAATTCTAAGAATTTTTAGTCGTTTGTAATTTATTCAACGGCCCCCTGGCTCACTCACCCGCCCCCCTCCTCAAAACTTGGCAAGCCGTGTCTATTCCGCTTCAGTGTATTCCATCCCGGTCAATTTGAGTTCCAAAAATGGGGGAATCCTCATACCGGAAACACACCAAGCGAGAAATGCAGCGATTTTCAGAAATGGCCTGTGTGTCACCTATTATCCTACCCCTAATAAAAAAATCTCCATAGGCTTAACATAAGATTTCTTTATGTCAGGGTGTGACATAAAGTGTTGTTTATGTCACTACTTTCTAATGCTGAAGAAATGTGGAAATGGGGTAGGATAAAATCTAGACGCCACTCGTTTGGGTTTGAGTTTATCTATGTCACTCATTTTGTAGGCTTCATAATGTCACTCGTCTTCGACTCGTAAAATTACAGAGCCAACAAAATGTGTGACATAAATAAACTCAGACTCAAACTCATGACGTCTTCATATTATTTCATATTTCATCAGATTATTACTTCTGATACGCCAAATTATCGGTGGGAGTTTTATGAAATAATACAAACATTGCATTTTGTGTTGGCGATTTTGGAGATCGCTGCTTTTACTCGCTTGGTGTGTCCCCCGGCTTAAAGCAGGGGAGTCTGAAGCTAGAGAGAAACGCGGCGATTTACGGAATCACCAACATAAAATGGCCTACAATATAGAGTGGCTTCAGAAAAAAGTGGATGTATGCTCCTCGGTGTTGATTCTGCGCAATATCCCCGCATGCGCTCGGATATATACACGATATTGACTGGTTTCAGATACAGGCGGCCGTATGGTCCGAGGAATATCCGAGCGTATGCGAGGATATTGCGCAAAGTCAACTCTGAGGAGCATGCAGCCGCTTTTATCTTAAACCAATCTTTATCATCCACCTTTTCTGGGCAAGTGGCATGTCAATATCAGTTCATTTTAGATATGCACTATTTTTCCGTATGCACTATTTTTTTTCCGTATGCGCCACCCAGAGCATACAACATATCCGTATGCGCCGGGAATATCCATACACACTCCCTATGTGTTTTCTATGGACACTTCGTATTAGGTGGATAATAATACTATGGACCAACCCCTCGGAGCATACGGCCGCTTGTATCTAAAATCAGTCAATATTGTGTATATGTATAATCCAAAAGGTCTACAGGTTATTGTCGTGGTTTGGGGATTGTAGTACTCTCAAAGCCCCTTGTCAATATTGTTATCTATTTTGTGTAATTTGATAAAGAAACAATGAAGTTAGACTTTGTTATCAATTACCTAGGTTAACCCTTTAACCGCCCCATGATGCCTCCAGGCATTCCCGTGGCTACCGCCGCATGATGCCTGGAGGCATTCCCATGGCTACCGCCGCATGAAACCACCCCAGGACCCAGCAACAAACGTAAGAGCGAGACCAATAATGATAAAGCTAAAATCATCCACGCAAAAAGGTGCGATCTACAGAAACGTCCATTCTCAGGAGCGGAACGTTCAAACCAAAGCGAGGCAAAGGGTTTTGCAATTTTAGACCACCCTAGCTTTCTTGTATTATCGCTCGACCGGCAGAACGTAAATCGATGTTTGAACTCACTGCACATCATTAATATGCGTAGTTAGAGGTTGTTTGATGTTCTTCTATCAAGTGATATGAGTACACTTTGTGGCAGAGAAGTGTGAGTGTTTGAATTTGAATATTTATGCACTTTTTAATAAGTTTTTGTTTTGACAGTTGCAGCAGCCTGTCATTTGCAATTTCGGCAGTTTGCTTGAGAACACACCAAATAAAACAATCTTTGCATAACAAAAGGATAAAAAGAAATCCATATACCCTCTTCCCCTGTTCTCCAGCTGCATGCCATTTTTTGTTTGGTTTCTCTATGTTGGATATTTACGTAGATATTACCAGAGATATACAGTGGATTTAACATTGGTTGCGCGTACGAGAGTGCACTGCACTGCTTTACCGAAAATAAACTGGACAGCTATAAACCTGAGTAGCACTGTTTTTGCGGCCGGACCTACCCGTTACTACGTTGCATGACGTCGTCGCCGCTCCCGAGAATAAGCTCAAAGGAAACGAGGTTTACAGTAAACTACACGTAAATGATGACCTTACACCTGAGGACACCAGAACCAAAAGAGATCTAAAAGAAATCGCTGAGAAAGCAAAAGAAGTCAACATAGAATGCAAACTTCGGGATATGTATCTAATCATGAAAGACAGATGATTCACCACATCTTAATTAGACCAACTACCTGAGGAACTACAACTGCAGAACGTAAAAATAGCGAAAACAAAGGATGGATACGTTTTTCAAGGCCACAATGCCTTCCTCTCAAATCTCTACCCAGTCGACATCGAAACAAAAAGAGGAAAGTTCAGATTGGTGGAAGCAGCATATGTGGCAGAACAGGCTCACCATAATGGACAATCACAAGTGATCCCGCAGCTAATAAGCTGCACTGATGCCTACAAAGCGAAAGAACTGAGCAAAACACTAAACAAATCGCAGGAATGGAATAATATGAAGGAAGATCGTATGAAGGAATTAGTACGGGCAAAATTTGGTCAAAACCCAGCTTTGATGGATAAATTAAAACAACTACAAGGCCACCTGTACGAAGCCACCGGCGATATGCTGTTTGGCTGCGGGATATCACTGAGACGCAAGAAAGAGACTCCACCACCATCAAAGGGAAAAACGTATTGGGAGCTATCCTGGAAAAAAATCAGGGACAGCCGGACGACTAGAAGATGAAAATCACTGTGTTAACTGACTCTTGTGAATATAAACTGGCCCCTCACATGGAAAGGACTCAAGCTAAGTTCATGGAAAATAACTCGGTGTCTGTTCATGCGGTGGGGGTGCTATGGTTGGAAGGTTAGTAAACAACTCCTTTAAATCAGCCCAGTCTCAACACACACAGAACGATTATATTATCCTGATGGCGGGTGTAAATAACCTCACTGTAAGAGGCAAGAATAAAACGGTAAAGGCAGCATTTGATGATATTGGACAACTTGTGGACACAGTAACAAATGAACTCATAGCTGCGAGACACAGGCTAAGTGAAGGTACCAACAATGTCATCATCGCCTACTTAGTGGGAGTAGACTTGCGTAAATACAACGTGTTTACTAAATCACCTCTCTACCCTGAATTAGACACCGATCAACATAAATGAAGGAGTACAAGCACTTAACCATACCATAGCCATTCTAAACAAAGAAAGAAACTTCATAGGGCCTCGTATACATTCAACTATTCATTTCAAAATGGGGAACACATATTACAATGCATATGGCAGGCTTTATGACGGCCTTCACCCAAAATCTGACCTTCTAGTCTATTGGTCAAAATGCATTGCCCACATATTTAGAGTAACACCGGGTATGTTGCCTGACCCACATAGTGTCCCCGGACCCGTCTCATAAGAGAGGTTCGGTGACCTATTTCTGGGCCAGGGCAGCATAACTACATACTACATAGGACTTGAATATATATTTTCTACTTGAGTATTATTAACTGGGTCCGTCCTATAAGGGAGACCTGGGCCCCGTTGAATAAAAAAATGAACGATAAAAAAAGTATCTTACAAGTCTCGTCGGTGGCAAACTGTAGTATAAAAAACGATTGTGAAGGTGGACGAGCATTGGACGAGAGGATAAAATCAACGATTGTGAGTGGTGTTGAATAAAAAATCGTTCATTTTGAAAATATTGTTTATTTATCATTCAAGTCTCCTCGCGGACCACCAAGTTTTCGGTGTCGTAGCCGATGTCAAACTCGTTTTTCATGCACTAAATCCATTCCAAATTAAAAGATATTTACAACAGAGAGTTCTATTTATATTTGATACATGTATACAAAATTTCAACATTTATTAAAGATTGAGAGTTGTGACAGGACGTGCGATCGGCTTTAGCGACTGCTGGTATGTGGCGGCGTTCATTCGGCCGTCCCGCGGCTTGTGAGTTAATTTATTCCGGTCACTTTCAAAGCATGGCACACACCAGTTCCTTCCAGTCACATGTTGGTGTAATTTGCACACGATTGGTGCAGATTGAGACAAAGAGAGGCGGGAATCATGTGAAACCAAACATTTGTGCTGGTTCATCAGTGTTTGTTGACACTGACTGACAGGGGCCGGTTTGTTATTGTGTGGTGGCGCCCTCTGTGGTGGACTGAGTGAAGCAAGTGGTCTTGCAGGCTGCACTCTCTGGTGGAGAGTGAGGGGGTTAGGAGTGTGTGTACAGTGTCTGTCCAGAAGTCTAGGACTGTCTGGACCATACCAACAGTTTCAATTGCGTACAATATCGTCAGGCTATCATTGGCTGATCTTTTTCTGCATTATGTCCACTGAGTTGTGGATGTTTTAATGTGTATTTCTCCACCATATGGAGACAATATATGTGAGTATGCTTGTTGAGAGTGATTTTAATGGAATTCATTATGAGATCTGCCACATGTAGTCGCCTTCGCGTTGATCGGGGTGTGGGTGAAAATGTATAAGACAAAATGATTCGCGTAACCGTGTGTGCCCCTATTCCCAGGTGGGGGTGTGGGGCGTCTATTGTTTCGCAAAAAATGTTTTGACGTGGCATTATGGTCCCCTATCAACCGTATCTACTATCCATTATGTTGAGGCCTTGTGGGGCCTGGGTTTTCATCCGATGGATCCAATTATATTCGATCTTTAGTCAGATTTCCTTGGCTGATTTGCTGTCAGGGTGTCTGTGTATGTGGTCTAGTATGGTGAACTCCATATCAGCTACCCCATGGTGACCATTTTTGTTGAAATGTTTAGGGACATCACTTATCCTGCTTTTCGTTTCGACGGATCTGAAGTGTTCCCTCATTCTCTCCTTGATCTTCCTTTTGGTTTGTCCTACATATTGCATCTCACATTTTTTGCAGGTGATGCAATATATTAGGTTCGAGCTGTTGCACGTTGCTCCAAATTTGGTGTCGTGATTTTTGCATGTGCTTTTGCATTTCAACTTGCCAGTGGTATTGAGTTTTTCGAAGTATTTGCAGTTTTTCTTTTTGCATATGTTGCAATTGGTTTTTTTTCGGGGTTTCCCGTTTTCTATCTTGTAGTTGGTTTGGGCCCTTACTAGAAAGTTCTTGAGGTTCTTCGGTCGCCGATATCCCTTGATCAATCTACTCTTGTAGATGTGCTTTGTCGTTGTTGATTTCCCTAGGAGATCCCAGTTGGATTCCACAATTTTGGGGAGGATGTTGCCATTTGTATGGTAGGTACAGATCAGAAACGTTTTGTCTTGTCTGTCCTTTTCTGAATCGGTTTTCACCTTGTTAAGTAGATGTTCCCTATTCAGAGTGTCTGTTTTCTGTTTGCATTCCTTCAGAGTGTGTTCTGGATACCCTCTTTCTCAGAATTCTTTTAGCTTTTGTTGAGCGTGTTTATCGTAATCCGCCTGATCAGTGCAGATGCGTCTTACTCTCAAGAGTTGTGAGTATGGGATGCTCCCCTTTTGGGATGGCGGATGCGCCGAGTCATATCTGAGATATGTATTGTGATCCATTGGCTTCACGTAGAGGTTGCTTTTTAGTTTCCCCTTGTTGGTTTTTACGATTTGGTGTCGAGAAATGCCACTTCAGTGTGTGATTTTTCCATCGTGAACTTTATTGTGTCGTGGTAGGTGTTTAGCCATGTGTGCCATTTTTCCAACTCTTCATCTCCGTGATTCCAAATGAAGAAGATGTCGTCGATGTACCTCCACCAGACCTTTGGTTTAAGTGGATAATCTTCCAACATCCTTTCTTCGAGATTTTCCATAAACAGGTTGGCATACGATGGGGCCAGTTTTGTTCCCATTGCTTTGCCACCTATTTGGAGGTAGTTTTCCCCATTGAATTGTATGTTGTTCTTCTTTAGTACCATTTCCAAGAGTGTGACTAAACTTTCCAATTTTGGAAGGTCACCTGTTTTTCTTGATTTCTCCAGTTTATTTCGTATGATGAAGATGCCTTCGTCGTTAGGCATGTTAGTGTACAGAGCACTTACATCCATTGTACCCAATGTCTCGTTGGGTTTTAGTGGTCCAATTTTCTGGATTTTTGTCAGAAAATGGTTTGTGTCCTTTATATAGGATTTGATCTTCGGGACTTCTTCCTTCAGGAAGTCATCCACGAAGGCCAAGATTTTCTCAGTCGGGCAGCCATTGGCAGATACCACTGGTCTGCCCGGAGGAGGGACCTTCCCTTTGTGAATCTTTGGTAGGAAATATACCTGCTGGGTTCTTGGTGTGGTCGTCTTTATCGACCTTCCCATCCTCTCCGTTATCTCTCTATTCTCCACCAAGCTGTCAATGTAATCGTCCACCTCTTTGTTGTGGTCTAAGGTAAGGTCTCTAGGGACCTTTTTATAGGTGGTAGTGTCATTGAGCTGGCGGTGCGCTTCCATTATATAGTCGGTAGTGTTCAGGATCACCACCCCTCCACCCTTGTCGGCTGGTCTGATGGTGATTTCCTGGTCTCGAGCAAGATCTTTCAGAGATTTACGTTCTTCCCTATCGAGATTGAAATTAGAGGGACCTTTCTTCAATTTATTAACGATTGAATCATTTTTTTGTGAAATGTTTGAAAATTACTGGAAAAAAATGCTTGCCTTGGATGGGGTTAGAACTCTCTACCTTCAGGTTGAGAGACCAACGCCTAATACATGTTTAGTGGTCCCCGTGGATATAGGTCAATTATACGATCATTCTACGATAATTCAACGATATTATCACGGACGACAGCGCTCACATGGACGAGCAGTTTTATGCTACATTGAAAATAAATTATCGTTTATTTCTCGTCCATCCTTCACTATGTCTTATCGTCCAGCCTCACGGACGACAATTTTTTATTCAACGGGGCCCTGGTTATGGGACCAATTCGTTTTTTCTTCTGCTTGACTTGTCTGCTTATATAGTAAGACTATACTACCCTAAGTCATTGTTTAATATGGGATCTTTAATTACCACCGCGGCCCTGAATGCCAAAGCAGTGATTGTTGTATATAGCTTATATTTTGCTGTGTTGGGACAGGAGAGCAACGGGGTCACCGGGGAGGGATGCTTGTTCAAGGTTCATGTTGGGTTAAACTGTATATGCCTACAATGTAAACTTGGCGAACTATTAAAATTACTTATGTTACAATCTTGATTATGGATAATATTTATACTGAAAAGGTGCATGGCTTAAAGGTTGTACATTACAATGCATGTAGTCTATGGTCCAAGATTGATGTTGTACATTGTTTACTAGTTGACTCTGACATAGACATACTCTGTATATCTGAAACCTGGCTCAAATGTGATCTCCCCACCTTCCTGATTGACCTACCTGGATATACCTTCATAAGAAATGATGGAAGCTGGTGTGACCAAGGGAAAGACACAATAAAGACAGGGGGAAGTGTCGGAATATACTTTAAAAATAACTTAAAAGTGGACTCCCAAAAGTTGTCACAATATAATGAAAATCATAGTGGATCGAGATCAGTCTACCTCTAAGTAGGAAAATTATCATAAACGTTATTTATCGACCACCAAAAGGAGACTGTGCCAAATTTATATCTAGTACTGAGAAGGCTATAGACGAATTAACCATCAACCAAGAAATTGACTTGATTCTAATTGGTGACATAAATATTGATTATTTGGATAAAAAGGACAAGAAATATGCTGACTTTAGACAGTTTGAGAAAACAAGTGGATTATCTTAATTATTAAGGAACCCACACGACATGGGGAAAAGGATAGCTGCCTAGACCTCATACTCATAAACTCAGAAAATTACATTAGATCAGGACTGACTGGTACAAAGCTAAGTGACCACGAAGGTACTTACATTATGAGATCCAAACCCAAACCCAAACACGAAAAAATAAGATTTAAAGGAAGATCAAATAGAAAATATGATAAGATTATGTATACTACACATTTACAAAGTGAAGACTGGGAGGAATTTTTTAAAACTGAAGAACCAAATACACTGTGGAATATTATGATACAAAGAATAATGTCTCACCTGGACCGTATGTGCCCAATTAGAGAGTATAGGGTCAGCTCGGTCAGGGAGGTGTGGATCACAAATGAAGTACTTGAGATTATAAAAGACAAATATCGTTTATTAACCCATTCACCGCGGGTGATGCCTGGAGGCATCACCGCGATATATCGGGTGATGCCTGGAGGCATCACCACGGTAGATCGGGTGATGCCTGGAGGCATCATTTTCAAGAAATATACGAAAACAGACTATAAATACAGAAATAGTGGCAGAATAAACATGGAATTTTCACAGAATGTAGGGATAACATGGTTATTAATAAATATGTATCGAAAATGAGACAAAAAGTTGGTCACATGACCTTTTAATCAAATAAATGCGGGAAATATGAACAAGAGAAGACAACCGGGCGGAATCACCACTCCAACCCGCCAACATGGAGGGTTCGGATTGTCGGGGGTCTATTTCCGATTGATATTTTGAATTCTCTACTCGTCCAAACTGGACAATATTATACGGGAACAAACCTCAGAGTGTGGAGAATATCTCCATATAAGTCACTGCTGATATATTCAATGTTAAAACCTTGTGCAATATGATTTTCTAACTTGACTAGATTTGCTTGTCATAGTCGGCGTCTCTCCCCACCATTCAGCGTAGTGCGCGGTTCGATGATCATATTTATTTATTTATTTATTTTCTAATCTTCCCCTTGTCCAAACTGCTAAATACATATACTGAAATGAACCTCAGAGTCGTGGGTTTGCTCCTATCTACCTCCCTGTTCGTTTATCTAATGGTAAAAGCCCATACGAAATGATTTTGAAAAAGACATCTTACGCTTGACAACTCTGGGATAACCCCTCTCCACAATACACGCCATGTTTAAGCAAGCCAATACATACATCACATTTAATAGGCCTAGGTTTTGATTAATATATCAAAATTTCTACTTATCCAAACTGGACAAAATTATACGGGAACAAACCTAGAAGTGTGAGGAATATCCTCGTATAAGTCACTGCTCAAATACTATATGTTAAAAGCCTGTACGAATTGATTTTCTAACTCGCTTACATCCGCTGTCATAGTCGGCTTTGCTCCCCCCCCCCCCCTACCACTGAGTCAAGTGTGCGGTTCGATGACAATTTGTTTAATTCATTTGATACTACTTTCACACGTTTAAACTGCTTAATATTTATACTTGAACAAACTTTAGAACCTTGGGTTTGCTTCCATCTACCTCTCTGTTTGTTTATCTAATGTTAAAAGCCGATACGAAATGATTTTGAAAACGACATCTTACACTTGACAACTGTGTGATAACCCCTCTCCACAGTAAACGCCAGGTTGAAGCCAGCCCAAACATTCAGAGAAAGGCCTAGGTTCTGATTAATATAGTGCAAATTCTACTCGTCCAAACCGGACAATATTATACGGGAAGAAAGCTAAAAGTGTCGGGAATATTTCCGTATAAGTCACTGTTCATATATCCAATGTTAAGACCTTGTGCAAAATGATTTCCTAACTCCCCTACATTTGCTTGTCATAGTCAGTTCTCATAGTCTCCCACCACCACTCAGCGTAGTGCGCGGTTCGATGACAATGTCCGATAATTGATTTGCTAATACTTTCACACGTTTAAACCTGACAATATATATATTGGAATAAACCTCAGAGTCTTGGGTTCACTCCCATCTACCTCTGTGATCGTTTATCTAATGCTAAAAGCCCGTACGAAAAGATTTTGAAAAGGACATCTCACACTTGACAACTCCACTTCACAGTAGTCAAAATATGAACCACGTAAGGCCAAACAGTGAAATTTGATAATCAGGTTAATACTCGTCCATACTGTAAAATACTATACGGGAACAAACCTCAGAGTGTGGGGAATATCCTCGTATAAGTCACTGTTCATATATTAAACGTTAAAACCCTGTCCGATATGATTTCCTAACTCACCTACATCCGCTGTCGTAGTCGGCTGCTCCCCCCACCACTGATTCAAGTGCGCGATACGATGACAATGTTGTTAATTCATTTAATACCACTTTCACACGTTTAAACCTGACAATATATATACTGGAATAAACCTCCGAGTCTCGGCTTTGCTCCTATATAAGTCTCAGATCGTTTATCTAATGTTAAGAGCCCGTATGAATTGATTTGGATTAACCGGCTGCTTGGCTGCCTGCCCCCCGCCTTTCTTCACCCCCAGCATAGTTGAGGATAGGTGGAGAGGGGGGGGGGGGGGGGGGCAATGGGCGGGGCAACTCAGGTTCAGAGTCGGAGGCGCACAGGGCAGATGGCTGTGAGGGTGGCTGTGAGTTTGGGGGGGGGGGGGGGGCTGGGTGAGTGGGCAGTGGGGGCAGCCGGCTTAGGAAGGGAGTAGGCTAATGATAATTTCAGGATTCAACTACAAGTCTGAACAGGGCCATTATATAGTAAGCCTGACTGTCCACACATGGTGTTTGAAAGTAAGATTTATTAGAAAAACAGTAAAAAAAAAAACCATACTGCAGGGTTAACTATGTGTAATTAATTAATTTTTACTCAATCAGGTTTTATAAAGGTTTCATAAAATAAATTGGTATTATAAGATTGCAATTTTCATATGATACAGACTTGGATGGTTAATGGCAAATGAATATGCTACTAGTAGTGTCCCCAAGTGGGAGAGATCGGAACTATTGGATAGTGGTGTAAATACAACAGAATCAGGCGTATATATGAATTAGACATATATATCTGAATTATTCCTTCTCCACCACCAATACTGTTGCACAACCTCCTCCCATCACACAGAGAAGATGCTCCACTACTGCTGCCCCTGCCACCCTGTCCATGTCCAAGGGATAGCGCTCCATTAGGGCTAACTGGTAGAGTTGGCGGTAATGCAAATTTAAGACGGTTGCTATGGACCCCAACATTCGTAGTTCTGGTCACGTGGCTCTGGTCACGTGACTACCCCACTCCAGAACCCGTCTGCGTCCACTTCAGCCCTGGGACGCCAACTGAAAGGAACTACCCACCCTCCCTACAAAAACTCTTCAATCTCATCTTCTCAGTTTCTCATAGGCCATTCTTAATGGTTTGTTACAGTTCTTTTATACTTTAATTATATTTCATATTATATGGACATATACAATTCTCTCACACTCTAGTCTAACTCAATGAATTTTATAGCCATCCGTGCTTCTGTGTTGTTCATCACCATTAGACAGACTCCAGTTGACACCGCCACATACTCCTACACTGCAGACCTGGGAGCTGTTTCAAAAGCCGGGGGGAGTAAACGGGAATGGCTACCGCTAAAGCGAGAGCAATCAACGGCATTAAAAGCGAGAGTTCTAAGGTCTTGTTTCAGAACTGGCATCGGTGTTAAGATCCCAGTGCCGTTAGCTATGCCACCATAACAAACGAGACATTTAATAAATCACTATACATCGAATGATTTAATAATTCCAAATTATTCCTCGTATTTTTCCCCACATTTCAGTTTTTATTTGACGCTTCTATATGAATTCTTAGCGGAGTTACAGAGCCTAACTATTGAAATGGGTATTACCACTGTTGGTGCCGGCACATCACATTTTGAAAGCGAGAGGCCGGCAACAGCGAGCAGCACATCAAATCAAAGCGGCAGCAAAACTACTACCAATATCCCATAGAGAGCGGCACCTCCACCTCGACAGCGACGTCTCAAGTTCCATTGTTGGCCTCTCGCATTGGCGATGAGTACTCTCATTTAGCACCCTCCCGACTTTTTAAATAGCTCCCAGTTCATCTCCTCTTACTGCAGACCTGTCCTCCTCCTGCAGTTACAATGCTAACTCGTCCACCTTCCCCTCCTTATCTACTTAAATATTTAACGCACGATTCGCATGACATGTACTTAAGGATTTGCATGGTTTCGTCCAGAACACGTGCGCCCATACCCTGCCGTGCCGACAGCAGAAGTAAAGGCGGCGGTGTGACAGAGCCCCCGCGGGATAGGATGTGCCCGTTCCCCACGTTTGTTGTCGGGAATCCGAGTGGCTTTGAGCCGCACAGCTTGGGGATATCAGCGTGGAGTGCTGGGATGTTGACGCGCCAGGTGACCTAGTGACCTGACTTAGGTCAGGAGATGCTCAGCGTGGGACGGCATGACCTTCAACGGACAAAGGACCGACAGAAAGAGTTTTAGTTGACATCTCCCTTGAGAATTTTGTCGGGAGATTCACTTACTTGAGATTGGGTTTTTTTCATTTCCAGTAGTCCTTGGGTCTTTAGAATGGTTTTCGCCCATTGTGGGGTCTGGTAGTGATGTTGATTCAGGGGATTAGATGGAATTGGGGACCCACATGTGAGAATTGTTTTATCCAGGGAGAGTCCGTTGGAAGTGAGTGGAGACTGAGGGTCACGTGAGAGGGAATGTGAGGGGTGGGGTTGATTATTACCTACCACATACAAAACGTTAGAATTTTGTGATATCCGCTTGAAGTTGTAGCCGTACATAGAGACAGAGTGAACCCGACCTGGGCCTGGAGATTGAAGGGCCACGAGAGTGAGATTCTCGCATAGTACTTAACTGAATCCTGCTACTATTTTTTGTTTTTCTCTACACAGATGTACTTCTATTGTTATGATTTGTTTCTAGATGTTCTGAAAACATTTTTTGGAAGTGTAGTTTTCCGATCTCCTTTCCTTGAGAGAATGCAATGAGATCAAATTTCGCTGGTTGCTGGCAAAATACTTGGGTCACTCGAGATAATTGGAGCTGTAAGGACCTTAAGGCTTTGGAATGCAGCCGAGAGAGGGCGCCACCGTCAATAGACTGTGTAGACTGTAGTCTGCTAATAAGGAGGCGTGTGTGTGTGTGTGGGGGGGGGGGGGGGGGAGGGCAGCAACTCCGGCGCGACGAAGTCGCTAGTTGGAGAGTGAAACCCTCTCTCCCGCCACATTACAGCCACAATGTATTTTTGAACCAGGTAAAAAGGTTTTATAAAAAAAACAATTCGTACAGTATCAAATTAAGGAAAACATTACCTTTCAACAACATATTTACAACTTCTTATTTGGGTAGATGTGTATTTGATTAGAACCACTTATTCAGCTAACTTACCCTCCACCCCCACCTACTCGAGGCAGCCATGCCACAGTGCCATTTCTGTGCCCGAGGGAGGAAGTAGGAAGGATAACACCAACAGCTTACCGGAAAGAGAAGGTAGGTTTCAACTTTAACATGTAATAACATCATCACTTATATCACTGCTCCCATTATGCAGTTGTAGATTTTTTTGTTCTTAACGTATGTTATCCCTCCATGGTAAAAAATTAATTCATGAATAGCATTTTTGCTCAAAGGTGCATCTACATGCAATTTCACCTGTGATACATCTGCTTCTGTGTGATCATAAACAAGGAGCAAATAGTACGTTCATAATTGATGAATGAGCGTGCAATTATAAATGAATTAAACCCAGCCTATAGATAGCTTTCTGTAACCTACTTACACCCATTAAACTTGCCATTTGTGCAACTGCTTATCTAGGATCCAAACATATCAAACACCAGTGAGTTTTGAGGTATTTTGGTCTTGAGTGATTGGTCATGGTCAGCTGGGTATGCCTCTAACACTGGCTCCCTGCTCTGTTCTCAATATCACAGTGAATAGGACACATATAGTGAAGGGATAGTTTGAATGCAGTACCCTGAAAGTCTATATGGACCCCTCTAACTTCTAGATGATGTAAATAGACCGTGCAAGCACGCTCTAAAAACCAGTCCTGGGCGCAAGGTTGGGGTGAACGTCCTAAACTTATATTGGTTCAGTTAGCAGTGTAGCACAATATTTTAGTCTTTTTCATATGATGGACAATCTTTTTTTATTTAATCTTACAAAAAAGACAGTACAATCACCCTCGATATAGGCACTCAACAACATTTAGCACAAATAAAAGTCTAGGTTCACTTTATTCTAGCTGAGAGACTTATGTTTATACTTATGGGACTGGTCAGTATTTTGATTGACCGCTGAGATAATGCTCTAAAATCACCCCTCTCATGAGATCTCACACTCTCTAAGTAATTCTGTACTCTCACTATGTTCTATGGGAGAATAATTCTTAACGAACTAGGCTTAGAGCCTTGAGAATCCACTGGCCTGCCTCCTGTGCTAAAGATGTACATCAATTCAACCCAAAGATTCCTATAACCTCAGTGATGCCATTTAGCAGGAATACTGTTTGCCAATGGATTCCCAAGGCTCTAAGCCTAGTCTGTTAAGAAATCTAAAATGGATAAAACTTCTAAAATGGATAATATGAAATGCTTTTTGTCTCGTTTCTTGTCCGCCCAAATGTCTGAATTGCACCCATGTTTACACTAGAACATCTGACACATGTGTTCATTAATTGATAAGAAGAAGTTTCTAAATAAATCGGAGGAGAGTTGAAGTGGTCTACTCACCTGTAGGCTGTGTCATATCGAAATAATAGATCTAATTGAGTACACCATATACACACATTGCATGACCCAGTTTTACACTATACGAGAGAATCAGAGCAGAGTGTCACTGCTCTGATTCACTCAACAGTAAAGACCCCCCAAAGTTAGACCAACCCTGGGAGCTGTTTCAAAACGTGGGTTAAGTCTATGGTCAAAACCATAGACTTAACCCCACGTTGGTTGGGGCTGTATTACCGACCAGAAGCTTGTGTGTCTTTTAAAAAAATCATAACTTCAGAGTTTTTCATGTCGATTACTAACTCAAAGCTATCTTTATATCTGAGTGAAGACCTTACAGATGCCCAGACTGGTCTGTGTATTATTTGAAATTATGGTTATGGTGACAATACAGGGTAGATTTACTTGTTGTTTCGGAGAAATTCGTTCTGAACAGGCCGGTTACGGCAAGTTCAGAAAGAATTTCTCCGAAACAACAAGTAAATCTACCCACGTATTGTCCCCATCACTATGGTTTCATATTATTATATACTTGAATTCAGTCTTAAATAGGTAAAACTGACCGCAAAGCGCAAAGATGATGCGTACACTACAGAGATGCCGGAAGTGGATCACAACGTGATTCCGGGCTTTGAAATATAACGCATTCTGGTTGGCCGAGAGGCCAAGGGTTCCTCAGAGTGTATGTTTGATAAATGTACCCACTAACTCGTCACACTATTTTGTCTCACTTCACACGTTCCAAGGTGTTTAGCCACCTCCACGGAACGAGTTATTGCCTAAATTTACCAAATACTGAGGTAGCAAATGTGTAGGATTCACGTAATACACTTTAGATAGCTTAGATATGCTACACCGATCGATACAAACACTCGTTGTCAGGTTTCGCCGACTGACAGGGGTTCCACCGTTTGTTGACATCTACAGGTTGCCTGCTCGGCGAGTGTCTGTGTTTGTATCGATCTCACATATCTAAGCTTTTTAACGTGTTTCACATGATTTGTACACGTATTCTATCTCAATGTTTGCTAAATGTACCCACTACCTTGTTCCATGGATACTATGCCACAGAACTCGCGAAGTGAAGGGATCCGCCATTTTTTAATCTTGCACCTAGAATTCTGTTGTCGGCCTTTCGGCCAATCAGATTGCGTTATTTTGTCAAAGCATGCAAACTGTAGCTCAAAGCGTTCAGGTAAGGCTCAAAGAGTGCATTTTGTCACTCAAAGCGTGCAATCTGTTGGTATCCAAAGTAACCAGTACAACGATTCACGGCGTACGGTGCATTCTGTGTACGATAACTGTACCCCTAGGGCAGTATATATATTTACACTGATTTAGAACATCCACTTGTAACACACACAGCATAAACAATTTCAGTTTACATATGTTTGATTTCCACGTACATATATATACAGTAGAACCCTGCCTAACGGACACCCCGCGTAAGCAGACACCCCGTGTTAACAGACACCTTTGCTCGGAACGGTTTCCTCTATTAGATGTTTGTTTCAACCCCGTGTAAGCGGGCACCCGCGTAAGGGGCCCCTCCCACCTACTACGATTAACTCTACGATTAACCCTTTGGCTGCGTCGGCGACAAACTAAAAAATTCATGGAGGTGTCGCCGACGAACTCCTCAATTAGTCAGGTTTTGTCGCCGACAAACTAGCTCCGCGCTGACGCACTACGACGCACTACAACAAAAAACGTTAATCGTAGAGGCTCTACAATATTCAAACATGTTTGAATTTCGTAGAGCGTCGTAGTGCGTCGTAGTGCGTCGGTGGGTTAATCGCAGAGCGCAGCGGTTTGTCGCCGCAATTAGTCAGCTTTCCATAGTTTGTCGCCGACAGCAGCGTTTGTCGCCGACAGCGTCGGCGACAAACGCTGCTGTCGCAGACTTAATCGTAATGCGTCGTAGTGCGTCGTAGTAGGTGGGAGGGCCCCCTAAGCGGACACTCTGGCCCGGAACGAAGAGTGTCCGCTTACGCGGGGTTGTACTGTATATATATGGTCGATTCTCACGAAAGGGGTGCAATTTATGAAAAAATCCAATTCAGTGTATCCTATCAGCAAATATTTTATTCAAAAATAGACAAATTGTAGCTTTCAAGGTAAAAATCACTAATCTCTAATAGGGACAAAGTTGGAGGCAAGAGAAATGTAAGACCCAAGCAGCTGTCATTCTACGAAACGACACCATATAGCACTATTTCTTTTAGGTAAATTATAAATATATTAGAATAGCAAATTTGTGTTTTCCTTACAGATTTGGTATATATTAAAAAATCCATTGGAAAAATATTTCTTAATATGCGTTTTCTATATTTTTTCAGGTTCTGGTTACTATTTTTCATAATATCTCAGGCCTATGTTCAACTAAAGTTAATCAAAACTTGGCCAAAATTGCAGTTGTAAGGAATATATTTATAAGATGGCGGCTAGCCGACTATGAATAATAACAGTATTAATAATAACATACATGGAAATTGGTTTGGCGGAATAATCACAAACATCGCACTTTATTCAATACAGTAAGAATAAAATTTGTCACAAGTGAAAAACCGTGCATTCAGTTCAACAGCGAAGGCGCAACTGGCGTGACCGTTATGGAAGCATGACGTAATGACCACGCGGTGTGTTACCGGGATACAACCTTGTTGGTAGTAACCCCCCTGGTTACCCGGTTGGTGACCACGCCTCGGCCTCAATTATATAGTGTATAAGGTTATAACTGTACATAAGTTGGCGGCTAGCCGGCTATGAATAATAACATAGATGGAAATTGGTTTGGCGGAATAATCACAAATATCGCACCAATAACCCGCCAACAACAATTGACATCACATAGACAATTCCTTGAGATGATTACCTACAATAGCGTCCTTACGAAGGAGGGTAGATTGTGAATCATGAATGTATAGCTCAACAGCTTTCGACTTCCAATTACCTCTCCTCTGGATGTCGACTAGAGACATTCCTACCCTCGATAAGAAGGTTGTACCGCCATGCCTAAGCGAGTGCGTCGATACAGACAAGATATCCAGTCCCACTCTGAATGACAAGGATTTAAGTCTAACATTGAATCTGTTATAGCCTAACCGACTGAAACGATCATTACAATTCTCTAGAAACAAATATTGGTTTGGAAAATGGTCTCGAGAAGTCAACATTTTCTTAATGAATCTACACGGACAGAGAGGCGAATCCGGAATCGACCTCAAGTAGATTTTTACAGGTTCCTTCCCGTACTGAGAAGTCTTGGAAGACCTAATAACCACAGTCACTCTACCTTCCCCGATAATGAAGTCTGACACTCGAAGTGAATGAGCAGGCTTGACCACATGTGACACTCTAAGTAGTGCTCTGAAACACAGCAAAAGAGCACTCCAAAAAACCATATCGTTATATAATGAAAAATCAAGCAATACATAGATTTTTAACAAGTCCTCCGGCGTGAAAGGATACCTCTCCACTTTAGGGGTAAAATACAATCTTTCGATACCTTTCATAGTTTGGGAAACATGAAAATCGCCAGATAAGGGAGCATACCCTGTAATATATACGATCGCGCACCTATACCGATCTAGCGGCCGACGAGCGATTAGCGTTTGCTGTACCCTTGTGACCCAGAATAAACAACGTGTATTGTCCGAGCCACTCAGCAGTTAAGACGTGATACTTTACAAGGTGTCTTAGAAGTGGTTTTCTGCCTGTAAAAAGTGGTTTCTCCTGGAATCAAGTGATCTAAAAGATGGCTGAGGGTTTGAACATGCAGTTAAGTGCAAGTTTATGGCCTGCCATGAACTGGAAAGCACATGATTTGGAGAAAGAGTGGGAGAGGTTCAGCAATCACTGTACATTTGTGTTTGGAGGCCTACTCTCAAAAGTCACAGATGAAGAGCAGAAAATTAACTATTTGATGACATTCACTGGAGATCAAGGTAGGGAGATCTATCTTACTTTCACTTGGGACCATGACAAGAACCATGGTACTGAAGCTCAGCCTAACAACAAGGATGAGAAAAAGTGTCTCCATTGTGTCATGGGTAAGTTTGAGGTCCATGTGCAGTCAAAGAAAAACCCCATCAGAGCTGCTGTAGTCTTTGACCAGCGCAGACAGCAGCCAGGTGAGAAGTTTATGGACTTTGTTACTGACTTACGACTACTTGTCAGGGGCATAGACGTTACAGTTGAAACTCAAAAAAAGCTGGTGCGTAACGCTATAGCCTGTAGGTCTCGTGAAGAGCGCGTTCGAGAGAAGTGTATGGGTAAGTCCTCAAAGCTTACTGAACGGATGGCGGTCGACATCGGCTCTGACTTCGAGTCATCAAAAGACAGCATGCAGATCTTGAAGGGAGAAGATCCGAGCGTCACCTCTGTCAACAGGCTCAACGCGTATCACAAGAAAGGGAAGTCGGGTAAGCAGAAAACAAGATTTCAGAGTGCGCAGCCGACACATAATCCTTAGAGGGAGCAGCCACGTGAGTGCTGGCGGTGTGGCCGAGGACCACACAGCCCTCAGGAGAGGTGCCCTGCGAAACATGACAACTGCAGGATTTGCAAGAAAATAGGACACTGGGCGAAAAAGTGTACAAAAAAGACTGTTCACATGCTCGTGGAGGATAATGACGTTTACAGCTCCTCACAGTCGCCCCAATGCCAGTCTGACTGCAGTGATGGCAGATACGAAGATGTTCGCCTGCTATCGATCCGCAAAGTTTGTATTGAGTCATCTAGAGGAGACGATGAGTGGTGGGAGACTTTAGCTGTAAATGATGGTAAGTTACGGTTCCAACTTGATACCGGAGCTAAGGCCAGCGTTATGAGTGCAAGAGACCTCCACAAGATCGATCCTGATGCTAAGCTTCATCAAACAAGCAAGAGACTGGTGTCGTACACCAACCACCAGATCTGTCCTCTTGGATGTGTGCAGCTACGAGTGCAGTACAAGGAGCGAGTATGTTTAGTGAAGTTCCACGTGATTGCAGGTCACCAAGTTCCAGTGTTGTCAGGAGCCGCCTGCAGCGCCCTGGAGCTGTCGAAGCGTATCCACCAGGTAGAGGCCTCCACTACAAAGCTTCTAGAAGAGCACCCGCAGCTCGAGCATACAACCGGAGCGCTGCCTGGGACATATACGATTAAGATTGACCCCACGGTCCCGCCTGTCGTACATGGTCCGCGCAGGCAGCCAGCCGCGCTTCTACCCAAGATCAAGGACAAACTCAACGAGATGATAAAGGAAGGTCACCTAGTGAAGGTCATCGAGCCTACAGACTGGGTAAACTCTATGGTTGTCAGCACCAGGCGTGACAAAATCAGGATCTGTCTCGACCCAAGCGACTTGAATAAGGCAGTGCTCAGGGAGCACTACCCAATACCAACAGTGGAGGAAATCGTCAGCAAATGCCCAAAGGCAAAGATCTTTAGTGTCCTAGACGCTAAGAGCTGCTTTCTGCAAATGAAGCTAGACTACGAATCAAGTAAGCTGACGACGATGAATACACCAATTGGTTGTGTCCGCTGGACAGGCGTTCCATTCGGGGTCAATTCAGCACCAGAATTGTGCCAGCGGGTGATGGATGATATGTTTAGAGATATCCCAGGTGTCTTTGTGATAATGGACGATATTCTAGTGCTTGACATGCCTGCACCAGAATCAAAAGAAGCTGTTCGTCGATTCTTAGGCTTCATCCAGTACCTTGCCAAGTTTCTACCCATGCTGGCTGAGGTTGAGGGGCCTATGAGAGAGCTCACAAGAGAGGATGTTGAGTTCCATTGGGACAAGCCACAACAGCGAGCCTTCAAGAAGCTGAAGAAGCTATGCAGCAGTGCGCCGGTGCTAGCGTACTATGACGTTGACAAGCCGGTCACCATACAGTGTGACGCTAGCAAGATGGCCGTAGGTGCTGTCCTTTTACAAGATGGCAAGCCGGTCTCCTACGCCTCCAGGAAGCTCCGACCCACTGAGCAGAACTGGGCACCGATTGAGATTGAGATGCTGGCCATAGTCTTCAGTATTGAGAAGTTCCGGGAGTATGTGCTCGGAAAAAGGTTCACCATTCAAACAGACCACCAGCCACTAGCCACGATAACAAAGAAGCCATTACAGTCAGCGCCACTACGTCTTCAAACGATGCTTCTTAAAATCAAAGGCTACGATTTCAACGTTGAGTACCTGCCAGGCAAGAAGCAATTCATTGCTGATGCCTTGAGCCGTGCTAGCATCGAGGAGCCACCTGAAGAGAATGAAGAGGAGTTTCGGGTCAGCATGATCGATCGCATGTCAGTGTCCCCAACCCGGTATGCCGAGTTCCAGACCAAGACCGCTCATGAACTGAATGAACTCTATCTGATGATTCTAGCAGGATGGCCAGACACGAGGCAAGAAGTGCCTCAGAGTATTCGTTTATACTGGGGTACTCGAGACGAACTTTCGGTTCTAGATGGCATCATTTACCGCGGAATGCGCATCGTCGTGCCACCATCGATGCGTCCCGACATGATGTGTCTCATACATGAGCCACACATGGGTATAGTTAAGTCCAAACAACATGCCAGAGATACTCTCTACTGGCCTGGAATGAGCAGCCAGATTGAGGACTTGGTCAGCAACTGTGTTACCTGCCAGACGTTTGCACCTGCACAGTCAAAAGAACCAATGATGGTAAGGCAAACTACCAAGATCCCTTGGATCGATGTTGCGTCAGACATCTTCCACTACGACAACAACAACTGCAGCTATCGGACATGTCTAGTCAGTCAACCATCGATGCACTCAAGCAGCAATTTGCGTCACAGGGTTCGCCTGAACGTCTGTTTACGGACAATGGCCCTCAGTATGCCAGTGCAGAGTTCACTGAGTTTGCCAAAGATTGGAACTTCCAACATATAACAAGTAGTCCTCACTTTCCTCAGTCCAACGGAGAAGCAGAGGTCAGGGTAAAGACGGTAAAAACCTTGTGGAGGAAAAGTAAGGACAAGTGGAAAGCACTTCAATGTTATAACGCCACCGCTGTACCATCCACGGAGTATGCACCATCTCAACTCAACATGTCTAGGCGTCTCCGTACAGCCGTCCCAGTTTCAAGACAGCTGTTGCAGCCATCCATAGCTAACCCCGCAAAGGTGGAGAAGCGATTGGCAGAGAGCAAGGCTAAACAGAAACATTATTACGATCAAGTCAGCAAAGAGCTTGACCCTCTACTACCTGGTCAGCCAGTCAGGCTGAAACCTCAGCAAGGATCGAGGGTGTGGAAGCCAGCCGTCGTTATCAAGCACCACACACAACCACGCTCATATGTTGTTGATACCGGACAACACCAGCTACGTCGAAACCGAGCTGACATCCGCAAGGCGTCTCCTCAGTACATCGGTGAGCCACGTGATGAGCCACGTCATCAGCGCACACTATCACCTGCCACCACACTGCCTGTTACGCAGCAAGTTCCCAGACATACTCCAATGCCGCAGGTCGATCCTCATGTACCACCTGTAGAAGCTCTGCCCACACCAAGATGTGTCGCCTTGCCGCAGACTCCAAAGCGCAACCAATACCACTCGACAAAAGCACTACCTACAGCTGCCGCTCCTACTTGCAGTGGCAGAGTGCCTGTTCCTAAGAACATACTTGATATGTAATACATAGTCAGTGATCGCCATGCTAAAAGGGCAGAATAATCCCTTATGGTTGATCTGAGGCCGAGCAGTCTACTCGAGTCTTGTAGCTATACATCATATATATGTCAGAGGTCTAACAGATCGTATATTCTCTCATATAAGCATATATAGTATCAGTTCTAAGTATACCCGTGGACATTACAAGTTTAAAGTTGAAACTTATGTGGGTCATATTATGCGTAAAGTTATATGGACATGATAACAGAGAACTAAGACATTTATAAAGAAAAGGGGGGATGTAATATATACGATCGCGCACCTATACCGATCTAGCGGCCGACGCGCAATTAGCGTTTGCTGTACCCTTGTGACCCAGAATAAACAACGTGTATTGTCCGAGCCACTCAGCAGTTAAGACGTGATACTTTACACCCTAAGGTTCTTTGCTGAAAAGACACAGCAGACAAATAGTTTCTGATAGAAATCGGCTTCATCTTATCTGATAAATAAGTTACATAAAGCTTACAAACATGACTAGATGCTGGAAAAGGTCTCAAAGACACTAACTCACAAAAATTGTAGTAACACTTCAACTGTCTCTCTCTGATTTTAGCAGTTTTTTTGTTGTAGTGCGTCGTAGCCCGTCGGCGCGGAGCGAGTTTGTCGGCGACAAAACCTGACTTATTCAATGACATTTACAATAGCCCTAAACATCGAGATTGATACATCGAAAAAAGCTAAGCCTAAAGGTAAGCTATTACTGTAGAACGAGGCAAGTGCAGAGGAGGTGTGAAGCGTAGCGCCCCCTATCGTTTTGGCATGGTCTCAAACGACAGCGGAATGCGGATTCCTATACTAAAATAGGCTAATTAGTAACAGCTACTACATACAAACTGTTAGAGCTCTATCAAAAATCTTTTCAGATATTGATAGAGTGATATCTAATGTACTCCAAACCACAATAGAGCTCAATAGAGCTCCACGTTTTATGCCTGTTTGGTCTTGTGGAATACAACATTATCTCTCATAGACTATTGCTTGCAAGCCTCACACAGTCCTTTCTCAAGAGCTCCTTCCCCTCTGCTGGCAGGTTTGAAAGTGGCGCCTTGAACCCTGGCGCGATCGCATATATGAGTTGGGTGCCTATAGGGGGCGTAACGCTTCACACCTCCTCTGAGGCGAGTGTATGGATAGCGCTCGCTACCGCAAGTGATTGGGGATACTGCTGGCGGGTCCGATCTTGGTTTTTCCCGCTTAGATCTCTTCTTTTCATTGGGGTAGACAGAGCATGTGATATCTTCTTTACATGTTGGTACTCTCCGATCTTGTTTTGTTTCTCCCTCTAGTAAGAGGATCTGGGGGGAGAGTGACTGTATGTGGCTTGTGTCCGGCACGTGCCTGTATGTGCCAGTGTTACAGTGCTTCCCTCTGTTGTGCAGTGGGGTAACTAACTTTAACAGAGGTCTGTGGGAGTGTTGCCATCTGGTGGCCTGAACCAGAGTCGGTTCTATGCCATTTCTGGTAGTGGTAATGCATTTCATATTTGTTTCTGTCCGTTTTTGGGTCTGCATGGACCGCACTACTTGCAGTTTCGACCCTTATTCATAGGTCTCATCAGGCGAGGTGCGTTATCATTGCTTTTGGCGCTTGATATTGACCTACTAGTGTAGTTGCAGTAGGTTTTAAGGATTGAGATGTGTTTTGTTAGTGGTGGTATTTCTACCTTGAGGTGAAGATTTGAGACCGCGGAGTGACCGTTATAGCGAACATGACGTCAAGCGTGACCTTGGCGACCCCTTAACCTAGATACCCGAACTCAACAATAACAACCAGAAGTGGATTATATGTCGACTAGACTTGCCGAGTCCTTAAGCATGTGGCGGTTAATTAATTTATACATATATAATGAATTATATAGTCACATAATGCACAAACTTTCACCGAAACTTGCTCATTCCTCTGGACTCTTGTGTATTCGACACACTTGGCATTGACGGTGTTGTGATGGATTTACAAGAATATCCATCTTTGATAATCTCATTTATATTCACCCTCAATAGGTTTTCAATTTAACCTTTACTTCTGTTTATTCTGAGCATTAAGCAAAGGAGGTATATAACCTAATTTCCAGATACTTTAAGATGTTGCAGCCTCCTACTATGATGAACTATGGCAGACTTTCCGAGGTACTCCGATGCAAAGTCGCCAATATCATCGAAATATTCACATTGTAGTGCATCGATTTGCATTGGTGAGCGTCGTAAAGTTTTGGAAAATGCGCATCATTGTAGAACTTCCCATATTAAAATATATAACCCATTTCATGTAAAGAAAGTGTGCAAGGTTGTAACCGACTTTTTCTTTATTTTTTATTTTTTCTATTGACAACAGTTCTCACCAAGGTGAGATCTTCCACCTTTTAACAATATATACAAAACAATATTATATACAAACTACTTCTGATGAAGATATATAAATCATATCGAAACGTTGAGTTTTTACATGAATCATCTAATCATCATCTCATTGATTTGACTGTACTTCATCCGATTATCATCAATAAAAGTTTTCAACTATGCTTGAACGAGTTTAGTTTTGTGTGGTAAACTCCCTTTCAGACATTAAAACGGTGGTCTCCAGTTAAACTATCAAATATCACCATATTTGCAGGACATAATCATCATTACATGTCCTAGGAGAACTACAATTTTCTGAATTTTTTGTCCAGTATTTCATAGTAATAAGAAATTTTCCTGGACTAATGTGGCACCGATTCACTACAACAAACTACCACAATCGAACATGCTAGATTGTCATAGACATCCCACAATAATTCTTTTATAATTGAGATTTATAGGTATAGCATGGCGACTCCATATAAAGTGGATAATGAAATATAAGCTTTCAATACAATAAAGTGGCTGAAGATTAATAGATCATATCTAACGGGGTTTGTTGTTTACACCCTACTAGGTCCATGTATTTTCATTGCAATTAGAAAGCTGTAGAATTTACTACATTTATTGATGTTGGAGATGTTTCAGGGGTTGTTTGTTTTTCTTCATCACCTTCCATGAATGGCTTGGCCCAGTCCTGGACTTCTCCTTCACCAAATATAAGAAAGACAAAGGCTCCGAACATGTATATACCAGCTGCCACATAGAAGACTACTTGCCACTCCTCCCGTGTACGCTGAAAGAGAAGAGTGAGAGAGTGAAAAGCGAAATTTCCAACATGAAATAATCCCTACTATTGACCGCCCTAACCCTTTAATCCCTACCACATGTTTATTCCCTTTGCAGCTGCAAGGCTTAGTAGGCCCTGGGGTGGTTTACGTATGAAAGTTATTGTATTGGATAAAACTGAAAAATAGACAATATAACTTGATAATGTGGGACTGTTGAGGCCGATATTGCAGGATTAGGATGTACAAAATAGGCTCTAACCTCACTTCTTATCCTAGTCCTTACCTGACTGTATGGAGAGGCATGTGCAACTGATTATGATAATGAAACAGTTGAAGACCTGCTCAACGCAGAACTGGTGTAAGTTGATTTATCCTACCCAAAATAAAAAACGTAGGTAGGCTTAACATGGGATTTCTCGTGACATAAAGCTTTGTTTATGCCACTACTTTCTAATACTGAAAAAGTGTGGAAATGGGGTCGGATAAAATCCAGACGCCACTCATCTGAGTTTGAGTTTACTTTTGTCACTCATTTTATGGGCTCTGCAATATCACTCGTCTCCAACTCATGCAATTGTAGTGGGACGGGAACCCAGCAGTGTTCGTTTGTTTCACGGAAGGTGGCGCGATATGCCGATCCTTACTGTGTAGTGATTCCGGACAACGCCGCACACGAGAGTGGCGCGGTGGAGACCGGGATTACGTAACGCTCAGTATATATACTCAGCGTTCACAGTAGGTCGACAGGCTGTCCTCGCGCGTCCCTTCTACGGAACGGATCCTTGGGCCCTCACTTTGCAGGCGGGTTCTTGTAACCTTCCTGGTGGTTAGGCTGATCTTCCGGATTGGCCTATCCAGCGTTACCTAGCACCTATGTGCTAGGGTACTGTACTTGTAGGGAAGATCTTCCAGATCTTTCCGGGAAGTAAGTGATTAATAAACATCCTTGTTTATTAAGTGACGTTGTTGTGTTATGTGTGAATAGGTCTGTGCAAACTAACCGAAAACCGAACCAACCTACGTAAGTGCGTAGGGTGGGATCCTGCCTGGAACTAGCGTTCCGGATTGGGGTCATCCAACCTGCTAGACAGGCGGCGACCACCACACTGGTGCCGTGACCAGGATCCCAGGTTGCTTGCACAACCCGGGATTCTCGGTAAATGCACGGATCTGGAATAAGAACCAGATCCAAGGCTGAACAGGAGAGTGAAGATGGGGAGGTAACTTCTCAACAAACTCTTCCGGCCCGGAATGACGACAAGTCTCCAAAACCAGAGGGAGGGGGTGAAACCCAGAAGTCTGGCAAGGAGAAATCTCGGAAGAGAACCGCCGCTCAGAATCTGAGTTCGACGGTCCTGAAGAGTTTCAGTCCGGCGGCCGACAGCCGATATGGCCCCGCAAGGGATCTGGAGGGACTCAGTAAAATTGGGTCTCAGACAGATAGTCCCGGAGAGTCTAGTACTCCCCGGAATAGGTCGGAAAATACCTTAAGGGTATCTTCCGAGGAAGTTCCTGTAGGTTTCCTTGGACCCGAACTCTTAGCCGAGTTTGATAGGGAAAGGGAAGCCAGAGACATGTGTCGGGAACTAGAAGCTCGAAACCGTGAGATCGCCGAGAAGGTAGCCCAAAGGCACCATAACTTGGAAGAACTCTCGGTTCGCGAGATTGAGACTCTAGAAAAAATCGAGCGTTTGGACCAACATGTACAATACATGAAGGACCAAGTTCGACTAGCAGAGACAGAATCATCCCAACGGATGCCTATGTCCCAAGCTGGCTGGAGTAATGTGAGAGATCATCTATATTCCCCACCAGGAAGAGTAGAGGATCCAGAGAAGACCCCTAACAGATTCACATCTGGAACAAAGGGTGTAAAGACTCCTTTGGTTAGCTTCCGGCTACCCTCTGAGTCAAGAATGGGTTCTCCGAGTTCCGAACATACTAGTAAGGCTATAGCTGAACTAGGGTTCAACTCGTTCAACCAAGTCCGGGAACAGGATCGGATCTTTAACTTGTCAATGGCGAGAGCTGACAAGGTTCCGATGATGCGCCCAGAGAACGCAGCCAGAAAAAACGCTGTCATTCCAAAACCTTACGGGAAAGGAATGGAGTGGGAACACTGGTTCGCGGGATTTTGTGAGGACATACAATGTAATGGCTGGAATAAAGTCGATGCATTGCCATACCTCAAAAGAGCGTTGCGAGATGGACCCGGGGAAGCTGCACTTCGTGCTTTTCGCCGTTCCGGTGGTACGGAATGGGATGAGTTAGTGGAGGTAGCCTCATACTACTGTGGTCAGTTGGTAACACTGAACCCCCGTTCCACTTTTTTAAAGAGGATCCAGGGAAAAGAGGAGACAACTCGCGCCTATGGGCTAGCTTTGCAACAAATGTTGTTAGAGGTTTACCCAGGGACGGGATTAGATTCTCCTGCGCTGCATGAAGATCTACAAACTCAGTTTGTAAAAGGACTTCGAGATGATGACATGAGAGCGGAAGTCATCTCTAAATGGGAGCCCGGTATGAACTTCATGCAGGTATTGCGAATAGTAGATGCCTAAGAACAATGGTGTATACTATTCGGAAAATATGCTAATCCCGGGAAAACTTCTCGGGTTAACATAGTGGGTTCTACTTGGTCACAAGTAGAGGAAGATACCTACGAGTGTCAGGAAGCGGAAATAGAGGATATACTCTCTAATGTCCGCTCGATGGTACTCGGAAGAGGAGGCTTCAATAGACGGGGACGTGGAAGAGGTCGAACCCCTAGCTTTGGAAGGAACAGCGATGTACCTTCTGTGGCAGAGGCAAAACCAATAACCATTGATCCTGAAGGAAATTCCTCAGAGGTTATGAAGTTGTTGACCAAAATCAACGAAAGACTGAATCAGGTGGAGAAAAACCAGCTGGATGTCCGACATTGTTGGCGGTGCAACAAAATGGGACATATCTCTCCAGATTGTCCAGAAACCCGGAACGTTACTACGGTGGAAACATCTCGTAGTCTGCCTGCGTTGATGGTTGCCTCTCAGGGTGAACCGGAAAACAAAGGAGGACTGTAGCGAGTGGCAACACTGCGGTCCGGGAAGGAAAGTGCCAGGGAACACAAACCTGTGAGATGTATAAGGAGGAAAATATTTCCAACTTACCAGAAAAGGGGAAGATACAAAATACGGTCGCAACAATTTGTAGTAAGTATCTTTCACCCGGGCATCCTTGTCTGCAATGGCTTTGTCAACGCGGATGGGATCTTGGAACCTTAGATGGAATCTCACGGTTTATAAGACAACCGTCCCCTTTGGGAGGACGTCGTTGGTATGTGCCGGCTAGAATTCAAGGAAGGAAAGTGGATCTATTGTTGGATACTGGTGCTAGTCGCTCTGTGTTAAACAACGGACTCTATCAGTCTCTTGGATTTGCGCAGGAATGTCATGTTCCTGGAGCCTCGGCAAAAGCTGCTAATGGTACTCATATGAGGTGCTATGGTAGTGTGATTATTCCAGTCTCAATAGGTAACACTGAATTCGTATGGGGTCCCATACTCAGTGATATCGAAGAAAGTGGAATATTAGGCGTAGATTTTCTCACCCTCTATGGAGGCTCTGTAGATCTACCCGATGGCACTCTCCGACTCAAATTTCCTGAGTTAATGGAGGTGGAATGTAGTTGTCGACGGATCTCTTCATTGATTTCTGTCCGACAAGATGTGGGCATCCCCCCCCAGCAGATGGTTAATGTCCTGATAGCTGGGGAAGGTGACTTACCACGTGGAGATGCACTTTTCGAGCCAGATCCAGAACTGTTTTCTAAAAAAGGAATACAGGCCTGGGATACCCTGATCGGAAGTGCCAGAGAAGGATCAATTCCTATAAGTAATCATACCTCCGGGTTGATTAAATTAAGGAAGGGTGATACATTGGGCTGGGTAACTCTAGCTCATGTGGATGGCCTAGTGGACTCCAGTCCACAGGGAATCACACCTATTCCAGTTTCCGAAATAACCGGGGAAGATGAACAATCTAAACTGGAAAGGTCAGACTTAATAGGAAATGATTATGAAGAAGTGCGGGTTAGTGCTATCGATACAGGAACGGGATCCCTTCCAGTTCCGAGTCCATTGCACGAAACTCTGGAAACTTTAGTTCAGACGACAGACACACTAAACAGTGGGGAACGACATGAACTAAGGATTCTTTTGAAAAAGATGGAGTCAATCTTTACTCGACCTGGAGATCCCTTGGGGAGAACGGATCGAGTAGAACACACGATTGACACTGAAGGTCATCAACCTTTCCGCCTTCCTTATCGACGGCTACCACCGGTAAAACGGGAAGCTTTAGAAGAGGAAGTAGGGAAAATGATGGACCAGAAAGTAATCATCCCCAGTGCAAGTCCTTGGGCTAGTCCAGTGGTAATGGTTACTAAAAAGGATGGTACTTGCCGATTCTGTATTGATTACAGAAAATTGAATGGTATCACCCGGAAGAATGCCTACCCAATACCCCGGATCGATGAGAGTCTCGACTCTCTGGGAGGGAACCAGTGGTTTTGTACTCTGGATCTCCAGTCTGGATATTGGCAGGTAAAGATGAACAGTGGCGATCAGTCTAAAACGGCGTTCACCACTCATCAAGGGCTTTACGAGTTCACAGTAATGCCATTTGGCCTCTGTAACGCTCCTGCAACTTTCGAATCCATGATGGATCAGATGTTGCGGGGTCTACAGTGGAAAAAGTGTTTGGTTTATCTAGACGACATAATCATCTTCGGAAAGAATTATGTTGAATGTTTAGAAAACCTGAGAGAGGTATTTGAGCGTATTCAATCTTATGGGTTGAAACTCAAACCTCAAAAATGTAAGCTGTTTCGCAAATCTGTGGAATACTTAGGACGGATAGTTTCCGGAAATGGAATCCGGGCAGATCCTTCTAAGTTGGAGGTAGTGGCTAATTGGCCACGCCCCCAGAATATAAAAGACATAAGGTCTTTCCTAGGATTTTGTTCGTATTACCGCGACTTTATCCCGGGTTTTTCTGAAATTGCACACCCTATGCAACAGTATGTAGTACTAGATAAGCCAGGGAAGCAAAAAGAGATCCAATGGACTCCGGAAGCTGAACACGCTTTTCTGGGACTAAAACGAAAGTTTACGGAGACCCCCGTATTGAAATACCCTCTAGCTCAGGGTCGGTTCATTCTCGACACTGACGCTAGTAATGAGAGTATTGGAGCGGCTTTGTCTCAGATACAAGATGGTATAGAAGTTCCAATAGCTTTTGCCAGCAACAGCTTAAGTAAAAGTCAGCGGAACTACTGTACTACTAAGAGGGAACTCTTAGCGGTTGTGGTGTATGTAAGAAAATATCGACACTTCTTAGCAGGTGGAGATTTCATCCTACGTACTGACCATTCTTCTCTCAAATGGCTCTTTAACTTTAAAGACGCCGAGGGAATGATTGGAAGATGGCTGGCAGCTCTCTCCGAATTCGGGTTGACTAACTGCCAGATTGAACACCGGGCTGGAAAGTCACACATTAATGCGGATTGTCTCTCAAGGAGACCAGTGCGGAAATGTGGACGACCAGATTGCCGGGATTGTGGCGAGCATAGAGCAGTCATAGCTACTCTACGTTCCCAGAAAGTGAAGCCGCCATTAAACTATCAGTGGACACTAGAACAGATTAAGGAAAGTCAACAGGCTGACCCAGATTTGTTCCGGTTAACTAAACTGATAGCTAATGGACTCCATAGGCCAACAGGACCCGAGATCTCGCCTGAAAACCGAGAATTTCGGAATCTATGTGGTCAATAGAAAGAGCTAGAGGTCCGTGATGGAGTATTATATCGATGGAGAACCACATTGCAACCACTTAAACGTGCTCTACAACTAGTGGTCCCTCGAGAATTACGATCCGGACTAATGACCCTATGTCATGAACATAGGAGTGCAGCTCATCTAGGACGGAAAAGAACGGTAGCCAGAATAAGGCGTCATTACTACTGGCCTGGAATGGGTGCAGATATTCGAAGATGGATATCTGGATGTTCCATATGTAGCAAAGTCAAACCCGGGGTAGGACTCGGAAAGATGCCGTTACAACAGGAACTGTTTGGTGTCAGGTTTGCCAGAATCGCTCTAGATATCATATCTGGTATAGACGAGTCAGAGGAAGGAAATACCTGTATGATGGTGGTGATGGATTATTACACAAAATATGTGCAGATCTATCCCATGAAAAATCACAAAGCTGCCACGTGTGCGGAAGCTTTAGTGAAAAACTGGATGTTGCCTTTTGGAACTCCGAGCGTACTACATTCCGACCAAGGAAGGGAATTTGAATCCCAGATCTGGAAAGAAATGTGTAGGATACTCGAGATTAAAAAGACACATACAAATCCATATCGTCCCCAATCAGATGGTATGGTAGAGAGATTCAACCGGACATTGATCCAGTGTCTTCGGACCCTGGTAGATGAAAATCGGAAGAATTGGGATGAATTAGCACCATTTATAGCTCACGCATATAATGGGACCATTCATTCAAGCACTGGGTGTTCACCTAATTTACTCGTCTTTGGCGAGGAAATAGTAATGCCCGCGGACATAGTCTATGGGGTTCCTGGAATGTCTACGGATGATCCTTGTCCCATAGGATTTGTCGAAAAACTCAGAGAACGTTTTGTAGAGGGATATTACCTTGCGAGACGAAATCTGACGAAAGCAGCAGAGTGGCAAAAGACTGGACATGACGTCAATCTTAAACCACGTAAGTTCCGAGTAGGAGACCGGGTTGTACGATACCACACTCCGTTGGTAAATGTAAAACTCGCTCCTAACTGGGACGGACCATTCAGAATTGTTCAATTATTGTCAGAAATGACAGTAGTGATAGAAGACGAATGGTCAAGAAGGCGTTATAAATCCCATGTAGCTTGTTTACGACTATGGGAAGGAAAGCGTGAATGTTCCGACTTTGAAGTTTCACACCCTGCTACAAAGCGAGATGTGTCACTGAACACGGGCCCTACTGGGAAACCAGGGAGGTCCCGGGTTCAAAGAGCCGGGAAGCCGGGCGTCAAACCCCCGTCAACACGGCGGAGGCAGACCCCGATAGGGAAGTCCCGGTCAAAGGTTACCGGGGTTCCGAGTGGGTGCTCGCCTACACGGCGAAAACCGGGACGTCCGCGGAAGGTGATTCCTACTTACGCCAACCTAAGAAGGGAAGTGTGGGTAGAAGAAAAACCTGACACGGAAAAGTCTAAATTTGCTACAGATCGAGCCGTGTATAATAAACATGGTTCGAGATGTAGAATGGAGTCTAAAATAGACTCAAAACCCCGCCGCAGCTCTCGAGTAAAATCAAAGGCTGTGGTTAACTACAAAGAGTAGTGGTGCCGGGGTTGTCGAAAACACAACGAGAAGCAATGGTACGAAATGTAGATCGTTGGTAGTCAGTGACATGTCGATTATACATGAATGTTGATCAAATAGTTATCTTAAAATCAGTCGTTATGTGCCGCAGCCCAGACATTGCTCTAAGGGACCCCGTCGAGGACCCTCTAGAGGCTGCAGAATTGCCGAACGCTCTGAAAGGTCTGATCCATTTACATGGAAATTAGACAAGTCTCCCATACTATCAGCGAGATACACGACGGCGATAAGAATTCCCACACTACAGAGAACTCGGGGTGGAGCTCGAAAAGGGGTTTCCCCGGGTTCCGGAACCTGTGCTGGGTGATTGAAGGCGTGAACGAATCAAGTCGAGCGTAACGCTGACCTTTGGTTTCTTCACGCATGCGGTGTTGAGACGCTCAAGATGAGCCAGTCTCGACACGGTTGATTGGTTCGCGACAGTGAATCTAGGTCACTTAGGAGTATATAAGACCCTGTTTTTTCAGTAGTCTTCACTCTGTGATCGGAGTGGTGCCTAGCACCACAGGAGTCGGGCGGTAGCAGCATGGCTGACCGTGCCCCGTCTACGGAGGGTGAGCGCGAGCTCCCCTCACCCCTGCCCGGATCCTCAGCTTCGGCTGAGCGGGGGGCAGATCTGGACGATGATGCTTTGCTCATCGGGTCAGATGATGGTGATTTTGACCTGGAAGGGTACGAGTCTGCGGACTCTGTTCTTCTTGGGGAAACCCGAGATGAACGACCCGGAAAGGGAAAAAGTCACACTGGGAAGAAGTCTGAGGCGGCCCCGGCCGCTAAGGGCTCTTCTGGTGCCCGTCCGAAGACGAGCTCAGTGAAAACTGAGGCCTCTGACTCGGATGTGTTCATGGCCGAAGGTTCCGAATCGGAGCGTGATACGCCAAGGCGAGGCCGAGCCCGCCCGCGTCGTCACTCTCCGAGGAAGTCCTCCGAAGAGATGGGTTCCAGGCATGAGGTTTCAACCCAGAGCCTGGAACAAATGCTAGCTGGGATCCCAGATCCCAAAACGCGTTCCATAGTACAGTCAATGTACCAAAATTGGACTCCACCCGGAGTGGAGCTGGCGGAAGCCGGGACCTTTTTGGCCCCGGGTCCGGTAGCAAAACCCGGAAAGTCTGAGGCTGGGACAGAGACGGCTATGGAGACTGATTCGTCAGTTGGGGACGACTCCGTAAAAGGGTCGTCCAGCAAAGGTGAGAAACCGGTGTCAACACCGGCTAAACCCGTGCCGGGGAAGTCTGTCAGTAAGACTGAGGTGTCAAAACCTCGGGAAGCTGACAAGACTGAGCCGCAGCTTTCGAAACAGAACCGGAAGCGACTCCGTCGTGCAGCCCGGAAACGGGCTGAGGCGGAGCTAGAAAGGACCGGAGGTCAGCCGAAATCACGTGACTCGGAGAAAGGGAAACCTCAAACCGGGAAGCGTGAGGAGTCGAAGGGGGCTGAGTCGAAAGGCTCGGACAAACCCGCGGCACAGGCTGGACCTAGTGTGGCTGACGCTATACCGAGTACCTCAACAGGTGCCACGGGTGGCAGAGAGGTCAAGTGTTGGGGAACGGAGATGGACAAGGCTAAACCCCTGGTCCCATCCAACCCCGACAATGATGACGGTGATTTCCAACCTGGCGTAAAGCGGGCTGGGAAGAGAACGGTAGCTAGACAGATACCCACCTCTTTGCTGGGCAAGACTTACACTTGCCTAGAAGATCTCCGTCATGGAAACCGGCATTACATCCCCGATGGTGTCGGTTTAGATGGAACCTCAGATGATGAGGAGTGGCTAGTTGACGAGGGTTCTCCCAACGCCTGGTACATAGACCGGGTGAAAGGAGTTTCCCGAGTTAGCCGGCTGAAGTACGAGGATCAGGTCAAAGACCGGATCGCGTACGCATGGCACAAGTTTGGGAACGGCAATCATTGTGTCTTCTTGAGTTGCCATGGGAGGGACAAGAAATTGTCACCGACCTACGCGACTGAAGGTCGTTACGCTAGGCACCTCGTAGAGGTACACTTAGCCGAACGACCATGGCTACAGTGCCTTGGCAAGAAGGGTGGTTCTTGTCAGGCTGGGTGTGCCAGTTCCAGGCGTTCGTGTCTAGTTAGACACATTGCCCGGGAACACCGGACTGCTGGTGCTGCTGCTCGGGAACGGGTCATGAATCTGTGGCAGAGATTCGTTGACTTAGGTTCCGAGACTCAGAGAGGCAAACCGGAACCCGAGACTTGTGTGACAGACGGTCGACTGTTTAAGATCGGATGGAAGAAGAATCCTGGCTGGTTCGGGACTCTAATGCTATCCGCGTCAAAACATCGACAGATGTCAAAGGAGTCGAGGAAGAAACGGTCCCTTAGCCGGGAACCGTCTCAAAAATCCTCGAAGGCTAAACGACGGGTCAAGAAGCTGTCATCGTCCTCGTCCAGCGAGACTGACACTTCTGAGCGATCCAGTCGGAAGCCCAGAAAGAAATTGGCTCCAGGTAAGCACACCATCGCTGACGTGGTGGAAGCTGCTTACCAGGTAGGGCCAAAGTTGTCTGGGGGATTGAAAGTCCTCTCAGACCTGAGTGAAGGAAACGTTCCAACGGCTTCAAAAGCCCGCGGACCCGTAGAAAAACCAGCTAGGACTCGTCCTAGCTCAAGTCTCTCGGGAGTTTCCCCACTCAACAGAGGTGTTACCCAAGCACCCGGGAAAGTTGAGGAAGAAGAGGCCTTTCCGGCACTCCCTCCACCAGCCAATCCGGTTGTTGAGGTAAAGAAGAAACCAACGACACAACCACCCGTTGCGTCGAAGGTGACTTCTTCTCCCTGTGCGATGTCGGTTGAATACGTCCAACGGGCGGATCAGCTAGAGTCGCATATAGGTGGCACCTTGGAGGGCCGTGTCCGAACGGGTGCGCATGCTCTCCATGAAGGCCTCGTTAAGGAGCTAGTGAACCTAGCCCGATTCGAGGTAAGAGAAGCCACGAAAGGCCTGGCTAAACAATACGCGTTGGACTTAGAGGACGCGCGTATTGCGAAAACCACGGCCCAGTCGAGGTTTGCCCGGGCGGAAGCCCAGACCCATCGCCAAGATGAACGTTGTCTTCGGCACTTGGGTATGTCGCTCTATGACATCGGTGACGACCCGCAAGCCCTTGAGGAAGCGTGGTTGGCCCGTCAAAGGAGCCGGGGAAGATTTCTTCAGTTCACCACGGAAGAATCAAACTCGACACGTCAGCAACTCGCTGGCATGTTGGGATGGTCACCCATGGAAGAAACTTCCCAACAGGACACTACACCCATAGCGGCTCAGCCCATGGATGTCAGTGTAGATACTCCGCTGTCAGGACCCGGTCAGACCCCACAGGATCAGACTGAAGTCCTACAGCCGAGGAGGCCTCCCGCCGTGACACGGGCTGAAAAATCAGCAAAGCCTTCCAGGGCTAAGCCGGTAGATCAGCCCGAGGAACCAAGTGGGGCACTGGGGGTGAATGCCAACATCATCCCGTTGGAGTCTGGAATCTTTTTAGATACCGGACCAACCTCTCTACAGCAGTTGATGTCTCAGTTGCAGCCTACGTCTGCGCTGAGTCCACTGCGACCAGAGAGGACCGCCCTGGCAACGTCGGTTCCACCGACGGCTAGTGCACCAAGCCAGTCGGACCTTCTCGACCTCAGGATATCCTCCGACGAGGATATTTAGGGGTTGACAATGACCAACTCGGCTGGTGCCTAACAAGCCAGGAAGACGCCGTCTAAACTCGGAACCGGCAGAGCCAACAACTCTCCTGGATCCGAAGTCAGACGGGTATGGGAAGTCCCGGGGAGGAAAATTTTTTTTTCCGACCTAGCTACTTCCAGAATGTGGCCTCCTAGCCAGAATTCTGCACTTTCTCGGCGAACCGCAAGGATCGCTGGGAGGGGTAGAGGGAAAGTTAGGAGTAACCAATAATAAGCGATCCTGGGTTGGGGCTGGGGAAAGTCAGTAAAATGACTTCCCTAAGGCACAACCCTGGTTTCAGACGGCTGAAGGTTCTCTCGATGGTCAGGCCCGTAATAGGCCCCCATCACGAAAACCTCCGGCCTGTGGTGTGGTACCAGGTAAGGAAGATTGTGCCTTTCGGGTACAGATCTGACTTACCAGGTCTATGTCGGAACTGAGTTCATCGACTCGATAGTGAGATAGTAGGCGTAACCCCTGATCTGATGGATTACGCCGGCTATTTCTACCTTGGGTCGGTGATCGTAAGTTCTGAAGCCGGCTTAGAATTGGGGCCTTAATTGGTACTCGATTCGAGCCGAGAAATATGCCAGTATAGCTGGAGTCAAAATGAAAGAACACTGATACCACACACTCTTACCAGGTGGATGGAGAATTGTTTTGCCTTTTTGGCCGTTATTTCCATATTCGGAAACTTTCAACTCGGAAGGTGTTTAGCGAGGCTAACCCTTCTCTACATATGGATGTCTTCCAACTTGAAGAACAGTGGGAAGCCCAGCACCCGTCGGCATCGGGCTGAATGTAGTAGGTCTGCTACGCCGATGGGCCAGCTGGGCTCGATACTTTAAGATGAGAAAGAGAACGACACTTCACTCGCCTGGAGCTAACAGAGGACTTCAACAAGATCCGGAACAGCTGGAGGCAGAGTGCTTGACAGGCCGGGCTGACCACCTGTAGGTCCGCGACTGTCGAGTCTTCTCTGCCCAACGCTCAAGAACCCGCTCCCCGGCTCAAGATGGGTGAATATCACATTTATTCAAGGTGCTAGCGAGGCTAGTCCTTCATTTTTCAAATGTCGTTTCCTCTTTCCTAAATGTCATATCTTCCATATTTTTAATAATTTCTCCATCTTACAATTCCACCTTTTTCACTTATACGTTGGTATCAGTGAATTCTTGTGAACACCAGGAAGCTAGAGAGTAGACCAAGAACTGCTGGATATATGTTGTAATTTTTAATTGGGTAGTCCCTTAGCAGCAAAATGGCTGCCTTGGTTCCCCCCCTTAGTAAAAACTGGGAGGGGTAATGTAGTGGGACGGGAATCCAGCAGTGTTCGTTTGTTTCACGGAAGGTGGCGCGATATGCCGATCCTTACTGAACACGAGAGTGGCGCGGTGGAGACCGGGATTACGTAACGCTTAGTATATATACTCCGCGTTCACAGTAGGTCGACAGGCTGTCCTCGCGCGTCCCTTCTACGGAACGGATCCTTGGGCCCTCACTTTGCAGGCGGGTTCTTGTAACCTTCCTGGTGGTTAGGCTGATCTTCCGGATTGGCCTATCCTGCGTTACCTAGCACCTATGTGCTAGGGTACTGTACTTGTAGGGAAGATCTTCCAGATCTTTCCGGGAAGTAAGTGATTAATAAACATCCTTGTTTATTAAGTGACGTTGTTGTGTTATGTGTGAATAGGTCTGTGCAAACTAACCGAAAACCGAACCAACCTACGTAAGTGCGTAGGGTGGGATCCTGCCTGGAACTAGCGTTCCGGATTGGGGTCATCCAACCTGCTACCACACAACCGACCACCACACAATTATGGAGCCTACAAAATGTTTGACATAAAAAAAAACCAGACCCTAACTTGTGACGTCTCTTCATATTATTTTGCTAAATAAAGAATAAATTGCATAATGGCGATTGCTTCAGTGAATATGAGTCCCGGTCTTAGATTCTGACAGTTTGTGATTGTATTTGGAATTCGGTGAATTCACACATATTTCGTAATATTCTGATGGCATTTAACATAATTTTTGTCAACAGAGTGAGTATAACAGAGCTATTTAGTTAATCGCTCACGGTCATAAAGATATTTTATTGCACAGCTGTGGCATAGGCACATGCCATGTTAAGTCTATGGGCATTTATCTCACCCCTGCTACAAGTTCAGCCATAGGAATAACATTAGAAAAAAATACTCAACTATCACCCAAGTGTGGCGTAATGAATTTGAGATGACGTCAAATGGATTTACTAAGTATATTCTGATTATTCTGAAGTTGTGATGATACTTAATGTCATAGAAAGGCATAAGATAAATCCAGAACCGCACTCAAATCGTAAAATACATAAAACTCCACTCATTTGGTTGTGCCATAATCGTCACTCAGCTTCGCCTTGATGACAATTGCGGCCCATCCAAACTCGTGGAGTATTGTCTATTAATACAATTTGCGATGCAGTTCTGTTTACACTGCACAAAATTAACCACTTTATATATGAATGCACCCAGCGTATATAGGTATGCTTTTGCGTATACAAGGATGTCCTATTCCCCGTGTGTATGCACCACATCTGTAGGCGCCTGATTCATGCATACACCTGATTCATGTATATGCCTGATTCTGTTGTAGATACACCACTATCAAATAGTTCCAATCTCTGCCACTTGGGGACACTACTGGTAGCATATTTCATTTGTCATTAACCATCCAAGTCTTTATTATATTAAAATTGCAATCTTATATTACCAAGGTGGCGGGTGGCGGGTGGCAACCTTTTTTGTTTGTATCATGTCCACGCCGGGCGTATATATATCGCGCAGAGTATATTTCCTCTCGTATACGCCAGGTGTGAAATACAGCCAAGTCGCGACCGTATTCAAAAGGAAACAGTCTTGTATACGCCTCATACGTAGGTGTGAAATATAGGCGTATACATGTGACAACAAGGCTATATTCAGCCGATACATACACCTCCGCGATGGTGTATACATGAATAAACTGGTGGTTTTCGTGCAGTGATAGTTATGTGAGGGGTAGGATTAAGTCCCAGTCCTCCCTTGCCCCACGCATGTGAAGCATGGATGCTACAGAAATGTTGATAGGAAAAAAAATTATAGTTTCTCTTTGTTTCATCATGGAACATACATCTCAATTGGATCTTTGTTTCAAATGCATTTATGTTAAATCAATGTAAATACCTAATGCAGTAATCAAACGAACAAATGATCCATGATCTTAATAACTTACATTAGGGGTCAGGATGGAAACCACGTATGGAGTTGCAATACCAGTTAAAGCAGCAAAGGTATTAGCGATGCCATATAAAGTAGCAGCAAATGGCGGAGCAATATCGATGAAATTTGTGTGTAATCCAGTATACTGTGTAAATAAGCACAATGTCATAAAGTTCATATATTCGGTATACATAGTAGAACAATTCTTACCATATTTATATAATATATATATATATATATATATATATATATATATATATCAACTTCTAAAGAGGAAATTCCAAAACTACGCTTACTTTTCTTATTTTTCTTTATTAGATATTTTGACAAACCTTTAGCTTCCCCTTCATACTAAAAACTACATATATAGAGTTTTATGCAAAAATTACCTGGAAACCATTAGCTCCAACACCAATGGTAAGTAGAACGACAGCAACATATGGTGTATGGCATGAAATGTACCCAGTCACTACTAGGAACACACTTGGTATGATTGAAGCTAGGAATATGAATATGAATTTATGGTTTTGTCATAGTATATTTTGGAATAACCCAGTGAGTAAGGCATACGAATTATGTTTTTTGTTATTTGTCAAAGATAATGTAATACAAAATGTCCAAATTATGGATTTCTATCCATGTACTCAGAAAAAATCAAACTGTCCTCAAGAGATGAAATAAACTAAATTAACAATGAGATATATCATACATGTGATGTTATTTACATACTTTTCATTAATTGTAATCGCCTTCTTTATTTTCTACTGGGTTACACAATGTTTAGTGATGTAATCATGATGACAAGTTTACAAGATTAAAGGCCGTGCACCATTGCACCAATCCACAGGACATTGATGGTCGGAGACCATTGTTAACCCTATCTCCTCCCGTTCTCCGATAGTTCGTGCCCTCGGTTCTTCACTTGATCTTCCCTTGGTCGGCGCTGCTGCTCCACTTCACCGACCGGCTGGAGACAGTCCCCAGCGCCAGTCCCCAGTGGGTCTGCTCTCAATCTCCGGTATGGAGCACCGCTAGGAGTTTGAGCACCAACCGTCGGGAGATTGGTACTCCACTAGCTCCACTATAGCTCCACTGCAACTCCACTATCGGCGACTGGGAGCCGATCGGTCAGTGACCAAATCAATCTCTATAGCGGATCGGCGCAATGAAGCACAGCCTTAAGTCAGCTGGGGGCGCAGCATAGCTAGAGGAAGGTTTTTGTTAATAAACTTAGATATACTTTCAAAATCCCTCAAATCTAAAACCCAATAAATACACTGGGCAATAGGCTACAGCTAAGGCAACATTATAATCTAAAATTCAAGATGTAGGTTTTCTAACAAGCTCTCATCACACACACTAAAGGCATCAGGAAACATGCATTACAGATTCTTGAAAACAGGGCCAACTTTACTTAAATTACAACTAAAAATGGGGGCAACCCAACCACTTTCATGACTCCATTATTAAGATCAATACCTGCACTGGCTGCGATCTTTCTGATAACCACAGTGCGCCAACCACGAGCACGCATGTCATCAGCAACATATGCACTCATCAAACTGACCAACCAAAAGGCCATGAAAGGCACTGCAGAAAGCAATCCATTCTGAAAATAATAACAGTCACATATACTACATTTTGTTTATCAACATATATTTATCAGATTTGAGCAGGGCAAGTCAGAATGTAGACATCCAAAACATAAGTAGCAGGTTCAGAGACAGAAGGTATCTGAGAAATTGTGTCCATAATAAGTGAATCAGACACTAACATAGAATCATGTTCATAGGTATCAATATTTAATCATTTTGTCTCTGATTTCACACTTTTCGTCGTGCACTTCAAGGCGGAGTGCGCACCAAAACTCTCGGAACATTCATGTTTATATTTGCATTCATTGGCTGTGCACTCTTTTTGAACGCGGGAAATCGCACTCATAAATGTCATCTAGATAGAGGTTAGAATGCTCACACAGGGTTTCAGCTTGCTGTAAAGAATCTAACGCTTCACTATCAATGTCCCAACTATAAAGGCCTGGTGAAATGGACACGTGTCCAGTATCACAGTCTGACCATACCCCTGCCCCACTACTGACTTGGTTCCTAAAAATAGTTCAAAACTGATGGGACACACCTAAATACATTGTATTCAAAGTGTCACATATGATTGGGCACACTTGAGGTGTCATAATCAGATATATTCCCTACATGGCACAGAGCCAGGAAACCTGTTTGACCAGTTATTAACCCTTGTGCTTTTAGTGACCAGAGGCTGATTCAAGACAGTTGTAAGACTGATACAAGACTTGTATGACTGTTGCGGGACTGTTGTAAGACTGTTACAGGACTTGTTAGGCTGCTATAAGACTTGTAAGACTGTTATAAGACAGTTGTAAGACTGATGCAAGTCTGTTGGATGACTGTTGCAAGATTTTTGTAAGACTGTTGTAAGACTGTTGTAAGGCTGATACAAGACTGTCGTAAAATAGTTGTAAGGCTGATATGAAACAATTTTCATATAAGCCTTACAACAGTCTTACAAAAGGCTGACAACAGTCTTGTATCAAACGTACAACAATCTTAAAACAGTCTTGTATCAGTCTTACAACAGTCTTGTATCAGCCTTACAATGGTCTTGTATCAGCTTTACAACAATCTTACAAGAGTCTCACAAGAATCTTGCAACAATCTTACAACAGTTTGCACCAATTCTCATATAAGCCTTTCAACAGTCTTAGAACAGGCTTACAACAGTCTTGTATCAAACTTATAACAATCTTACAACAGTCTTGTATCAGACTTACAATAGTCTTGTATCAGCTTTACAACAATCTTACATGAGTCTTCCAACACTCTTACAACAGTCTTGTGACAGTCTTACAACAATCTTGCAGCAGTCTTAAAACAGTCTTACAAGTCTAGCAACAGTCTTAAAACAATCTTACAACTGTCTTGCAACAGTCCTACAACGGTTTATAACAGTCTTGCAACAATCTTACAACAGTTTGTGACAGTCTTGCAAAGTCTCATAACAATCTTACAACAGTCTTGCAACAGTCTTACAACAGTCTTAAATCAGCCTTACAATAGTCATGTGTCAGCTTTACAACACTCTTACAACACTTTTGTAACAGTCTTACAACAATCTCGCAGCAGTCTTAAAACAGTCTTACATATCTGGCAACAGTGTGAAAACAGTCTTGTAAAAAAAAGTTTAGGGTAAAGATATACAGCACAAGGTGATCTCTACCCCAGAAAAATTGGAATTATCATGTGAGAGTTTATTGTCCTTTAGAAGTACCGCGCTCATCCATTGTAAATGGAAATATCATTAGCTCCTAGTTTATTATAGCGCCAGCACACTCTGAATGGACGGTTTTCCTTCCCTTTGCGGTTCTTTGGGCGATTCTTGGACTTGGTCAATTTAGAAAAAGCAACACACTTCTCAATGTTCAAATATTTCGCTACTAAGTAAGCATCACCATACATAAAACTATTAACTCCTAATAATTCAGCTTTCTCTCTGCATGCCAAGTCATAATCGATGAGAGCCTGTGGGGTTAAGTAAGGGCGACGATCGCTAAGAAAAGCGATATGTTCAGCATATTGTGTAACGTCCATGCCTTGTGCGATCATCAATCGCATCAAACTCATACTGGCGTTTATAATTTAATCCAATGTAGGCTTAACGGCATCACAAGGAAGATGGTCTTCTAGATAGAATACCACACACTTACGCCTTTTTTCTGTCTTGCCCTGGCAGGTGTGGACGTGTTTGAATGGTTTACCTTGTATAACAGACCAAGTCGTAGCAGGAGTACCGTACACCGGAGTTAAAGCCAATGCCCATCTACCGATTTTGGAACATTAATGTACGTTTGTCGGCGACAAACGGGCGGTAATTTGTCTCAGGCAACCCATCCTAACGGAGTCGGTAGATGTAGCATAGCTAGGCAAGGCTTTCCACCGATTAGTGAACCACCGCCTTCAGACGTCCTTTTGTCGCCAACAAGTTGTGGTTTCGAAGTTCCAAAATCGGTGGGGATCGGTTTATCAACATGTTGATAAATGTTGTCGGCGACAACGGAACGTTGGGAAAGGAGGGTTGATTGGTTGGCCGACAAGGGCCGACGATGGACCTTCAATAATCGCTTGGTGAGGCTTGTAGGGGGTGCCACACTTGATTTCTTTGGTTTTTGCACTCCTGCACCGATTAGTGGACCATACATCGATCAAAGACCAACGCTTGAAGGCACTGTTCCCAAATCCTAACTCAGTCGGCAGGGTGCATAATCGTATCTTTGTCGGTAGGTGTAGACTGATTTGCTTAGGACTAATACCCTCTACCCCCTCTCCTCGAGGGTCGCGGGTCGAGCGAGGTATTGCGTAATTTGCCTGCGACAAGGATTTGGGAACTAATCGTTCATACCAAAATCAGTAGATGGACATCCGGCATTAATCGCACTTTGGAAACCGTGCCGCTGGCTTTAGTACAAAGTGGTGCACTCTGCGTCGGGGTAGAAGTAACTGCCACAGGAGGTACTGGACGATGGCTTGAACTTGCATCAGTATGGGTCTCATTGCGGGTCGCCGGTACATGGGTCATAGGTCAAGTGCCATCTTGTTTCACCATCATCAGTCAGATTTTGGCCATCATTTTCGTTAAATTCGACATTTCCGACCGTAAAGATTCTACTTCCAGGCAATACCCGTGATTTTCTTCCCTCAATAAAGCAATTGCCCCAGTGTAGTCCCTAGCCAATTGCTCAGTCGCACTGCCGCCTCCAGTTGCGCCTACCTTTTCACTTTCTAGGAGCGTGTCTGGGCCATCTGATAATTCTTTTAAACTCCTCTTACAGGTAAATGGGACTGAGGTGAGGTGGGAATATGCCACCTGTATGTGGTGAAGCCACCAGTACGGCATAGTACGTCCGATACCAGAAGGTGGCGGTAGTATATTTATAGTAGAATTATGATCAAATTTTCCCTGGCAGACTCGGTTAAGGCATTTCTGCCTCCACCCCTTACGGTTTGACCCAGAACAAATTTTTCTCTGGGTCAAACTGTAAGGGGTGGCTCCAGGCAAAAATGCCTAAACAAAGTCCGCCAGGGAAAATTTGATCATAACTTTACCAACTGACACTCACCAAGATATCTGAACGATCTGTCCGGTATCACCATATGATATGAAAAGAATGAAGCTGAAGAGATATCCTTATCAAAACTACTGAGGACGGCCTCTCCAAGAGGACAGGGCCGTTGGTCAAATGTTAATAACATTAGACTGAATATGGAACCAGCCCCAGTTTAGATCAAATGGAAAAATGCTTTGTGGACTGTAAAACGGCAGGGGACCAGTCCCCAGCATTTGACACTAGAGGTCAGGTAAGATCCCACTGGTACCTGACAGTAACAATGCGAAATTCTACCCAAAAACAACATATAACACACACACCCATTGGTCAACCTACCGTTCCCGCCACCACGGGACGGCAAAAACCAATAAACAGAAGGGGCAGAGGTCAAACACAGCCATCAACGAATCACAAACAAGGTTCCCCAACACGGTGTCAACACCGACCTGCCGTGGCGGGTAGGAGAAGCACCAGACATATCACTCACTCAGTAGTCGCTGCCGACGCCCGTCCAACCTACCTATTTATAGTAGAATACTCAGTGTGTTCTGTATTCCATCCATATATATATATTGAATTTTAAAACGAAACATTAGATTCGGAAATGCTTTGAAACAAATTGCTTACCTGCTTTATGTCAAACTTCAGCACCTCATGCATATAGATTGAAATACAAGTATACATAGTTACAATGCCCCAGTCAGTGCATACTAGATCAAGAGCGGTAGCCCAAACTGGTAATGACTTCAAGATCTGGCTCCAGGGTGTTCGTGTAGGTCCCTGAAATGGGTCTTTATTATTCACAATGACAAATTTATTACACATATGCTACAATTCAAATTTACCTGCATCAGAGTGGCTCGCTTAGGAGCCAGTGCTAGTGTCAATGTATATGGAACAGAGATGACCACAATGTCTTATGAAATCCTTACTTGGTTGTATCATCATTTGATATGTATGTCAACATCAATTTTATCATTTGTTTTGACTATAAATCTTAAATCTATTGCCATAGTTATATTTTCTAAAATTGTCATGTTTATGTTTCCATTTTTCCGTTGAAAAATAAAATTTCATATACATTGGTGAAATGATGCCTAAAGAGTTCAATTACCCTGAACCAGTTGCTGCCTCCACATCCTGGTCTGTGTGATGTTTAATTGGTTAAGCCAGCATAGAATTACCCTCAAAACTAATATGAGGCATAATTTATATATTTGATTTAAAATATGTCACTCCAATAAACATAGCCTGTTCACAAACAAAGATTTGATTTACCATAACCTTAAAGAGTTTGATGTAATAGGATTATCTGAAACTCTTTTAAAACCACAAATTCCTACCACTTTCGTGGATATTCCGGGATTTACCTTTTTTAGAAAAGACAACATGAAGGAAAGGGGGAGGGGTAGGCATTTACATTAATTCAGAATGGGCCCTTTTGTATCAGTCAAATTAGATATGGAAGTTATGAATGATTATTTTGAGGCAATAGTACTAAAGATAACAAGGCCCAACCATAAAATATTAACAATTGCCAACGTATATATGCCACCAGGGTATAATATTGAATATCTTCTTGAATTTATAAACAACTTGCATGCCTCGCCACAAATAAGGAGATCTGAAATATGGATAATGGGGGATATCATCCTGGACGGGAAGGTTAGAAGGGATATTCGGAACAAGGACTTGATGGGTGTTCTAAAAAATTTTGGTCTGAAAAGGCTTATTACAGAAATTACTAGGCCTGGGATAGGCAACATCACAAGCATAGACACTATACTGAGTAATGCAAAGTATATATCCTGTAAGGGAACTTTAGATGCGAAATTAAGTGACCACCTAGTGTTTTTTCAATCAAAAAGAAAGAGAGATATATATTACTAAAGAAAACGAGTAATTGTCAGTGTCATAGGAAATTTAGTCAGCCTACTCTAGACCATAAAATCAGAGTTAATATGTCCAATATGGATAACGCAGATCAAAGTAGGAAAGAGCTATGGCGATATGACATAATACTACCACTACGTACTTAGAGCCCCATTTATAAATCGAGAGATAAAATTTGCAGATTTACCATGGATGTCAACCAATTTGAAAACAAACATTTTTGAGAAACGGTTAAAATATAGGGCTTTAAATAAGAGGGACACTGAAGCGGACCTTGATGTTAGATCAAGTTTAAGGATTTTGTAGCAGGATATAAAACGCTTACTTATTAGGGACAGAAGGGACTATATTAAAAAACAGATTACTAACTTTGCCTGCGATCCCTGAAAGTACTGGCGAGAGGTCAACAACATAGTAAAACCACAAGGGGAAACTATTTATTCATGTTTTAAGGATAATGAGGGGAGTATTCTTGAGTTAAATAGATGCGCGGAGTATACAAATGACTTCTTCTGTGGGATAGGAAAAAAGTTGAACAAAGAATTAGGGGACGATTGTATGTTGCAAGGACTCCGAAGGATGAATTGCCACATATTTGAGGTTGAGGATATTTCAGACTCAAGTTTGGAAAAATTGATATATGGGTTAAAAGAATATAAATCATCAGGTATATACAGTATAAGTAGTAAGATTATGAAATCTTCTCTGCTGAACAATATTGACATTTTTGGTAAGATACTTCAAAATTCAATAAGAAATGGTAGTTTCCCTCAGCTGTGGAAAGAGGGCAGAATAGCCTCGTTGCAGAAGCAGGGCGATCTGCAATCTATTTCTAATTGGCGGTTTGTTTGTATATTGCAGGGAAGCTTCTGGAGCGGGCAATACACACCCAGCTTTATAGTTTTCTGGAACATGCTGATTACTTCAATACCAACCAGTTTGGATTTAGGAAAAAACATAGCAGGGGTGGAGCCGTATTCAAATTGGTCCAAATGCTGTCTGAAGCCCGAAATGAGAATAAAATTTCCTTGACATTATATGTTGATATCAAGAAAGCGTTTGATTGTGTGGATCATCATATACTCCTCTATAAGCTGATGGAAGCTGGCATTGGAGGGGATCTTGCCCCCTGGTTTGAATCATATCTATGGAATCGAAAATGTTTTACCAAGTATGGAGAATATATATCTAGTCTTAAGTATGTATCATATGGGATACCACAGGGTTCCATACTGGGCCCTTTGCTCTTTCTCATATATGTTAATGATTTATCTATTTATTATTGTGACGTTAAATATATAATGTATGCAGATGATCTGGTCATTTTAACAAATGATATTGTGGTAAATAAGGCTGATGAAAAAAGGCAAATGATCATAAATAAACTTGAAAACTGGTATACAGCTAATAGACTAACAATAAATGTGGATAAAACAAGGGTGGTTTATCATGGTAGCAGGAGTAAATTAAAGAACTTAGAACGAGGCACTCTCTATCTAGAGGGGGAATCAATAAGAATGATTGAAGATATGTGTTACTTAGGAGCAATTGTAGATAGCACTTTGAGCTTTGAGAAGCATACGGAAGAGATGATAAGGAAGATTAATGGGAAGTTGGCGACGTTTAGAAAAATATGAAAATTCTTTGATACAGAGACGGCTCTTTAAGTAGTGAAAACCTGTTTTTTGCCAATAACAGACCATTGTAGCTTCGTAATAGAAGGTATGGTAGTTAAAAATCAAAGAAAGATTGAGAGCTGTATCAATAGAGGTTTAAGGTTAGCTTTAGGGAGAGAGGCATTCTACGATGGGAGGTTCATCAATAATGATGTGCTGATTGCCAGGTGTCGGAAAGTGTCTTCTAGGGAACGCTTTATAAAGGAATTACTATTTGGAACAAGTTATGCAAGGAAGCACAAACTACTTCCTCAAAAAGTATTTTTAAAAGGGAATCTGTAAGAAAAATGAGGGAATTCATATCACACTGCATAGAACATGTATTATTAGGTAATGTCCATCATGCGCTATGGCATCACAATCTATTCTTGGTTTTTGTAAATACCACATCATCATCTTGTTGGTTAATATCACAACCAACTGTTGCAAATGGTCATACCTATGGAGGCTATCTTGCGATGCTCGTATGAAGGAAAGCATTGTATATTTCATTTGTTGACACTGTTTGTCAAATTCTGCTTGTTGTTGATTGTGTGGAAGAACAGCATATCATCGTCGAATACAAAGATCAATACAAAAAGAAAAAGAAAAAATAAACAATTTATATATAACCAATGGACATGAAAAAGTACAGAATTTTGAGAAACCTAGACTATTTCAAACATAATACATTTGGCTGTAGGTCACAGAGCCGAACTGATGCATGGAAGTGCCATGAGTTCAGTCTTTATTGCATAACCCGACTATATATAGTCTGGGTCATATCTAGGCCAGCAGATTACCCTTTGCACTTCTCGAGAGAGAAACATACCCTGGTTGTCATAGTGAGTTGGGGTTCTCGCTACTCTTTCAGTGGCTAGGTCTGGGTTATTCAACGTCGTTTGTTTGTTCCTACCCTGCCAAATGAGTTACCTAGCTTCAGCTCTGGAAACGGTAACCTAGGATAGAGTTTTTTTGGGGACATATCAGAGTTGTAGGGATTGTTACGGAGTCCCACTATATAGTCCTGTTGCCAGGTCGAGGCACAACACTTTTATCACCTTTGATATCTAATCCTTTCATTCACTTCAGTTGTCTTTGAAAAGGCCCATGTTAGAAAATATTTTACAACATGGGCATCCAACCTTTCAGATGTAGCCAGGTAGTGGAGGAGAGCTGAAGGTCAAAATTAGATAATTGCTTGCTATTTTGTGCAGAAGTATCCTTTGCTACTATATATTAGTGGTTTCACTGACATCTAATTGCTCGGCAAAGAACTGAAGGGCATGGAAACCTTGGCTTACCTTAGTTAGACCAGTTTTCATCCCAATAGATGTTTCAATGTATTCCCTCTCAGTAGCTTTTATAAAACGGTGTTGACTTGGACTGTCAGCCACAAACGCTATCCACAGGACCAATGTTAGTAAACCAAATAGTCCTGGGGAAGAGAGCCTCAAGTTTGTACTTTGCATCATAATTTGTTACACCTATTTCAATTATCTGCTAAAAAAAAACATGGAGACAAGTCCCTAATTCATGTGGAACAATTTGTTTGGAGTTCTTACATCAATAAATGGATGGTATATATATCTAAGAACGAAGAAACAAGAACATTGTTTCTAATGAATACTCCTCTTGGTTTTATCGAGAATATCACTATACTTTGACTGTTCCTAAAATAATCTACAGCGCCTGGAAATATCATTTTAAAATATTCATGAATAAAAAAAGGTTGATGGCACATGAGGGTGCCTTTCTTTATGCTTGATCATGTCTAAGTATATGGACCCCAAATTCCAGTGATTAAAGGAATGAGTCAATGAAATAGCATCAATGGGAAGCCACATAGATAAGTAGGGTGGATACTCACCAGATACATAAAATACAGAAGGCCATCCATTGGCAAATCCATAATCACAAAGAACCCCTGAAACTGGAAGTGAAATGATGTTTCCAATCTGTGTACCTAAAAGAGAATTCATTTGTTATCTTAAAAATGAATATTCTCTTCACAGGAATGCACAGTATATCTTAAAATCTGTCAATCAATATAATACACCAAACTTAATTGAGGTCCAACCAGGAATGATGAAGTAAGGTGATCCAAAGGTCACTTAACACAAAGGATGGCCGGATCAGCTAAAGATTTACAAAATCTGGAAACCTCCTGCTCTATATTCAGTGTTATCACAGGATATCCTTGTGGAACATATACTGTAAAGAAGCTAAATTCAGTAATTCAAAATCAAAATTTGTGGCACTTGCTGTCACATTAAATAATATTTAATATTTTGATTACAGACTTATTAATGACACATTGGTAGTATATTGAAAAACTACCTATTGATGGGAGCCAGAAACATGTAAAATCATCTGAAAAGAGGGATCTTTGAATGCAACATTGATACCACAAATACTCTGATTTTCATTATTAAATATAAACATATTAAAGGACATCAAGTGCCATATATACAGAAATCATATATATATATATATATATATATATATATATATATATAAATTTATTCATTTATTCACCTGCAAATGTGAAACATATTAGTTTGGTTCTCTCCAATGGTGGTGCCCATGTCGACCAAATATTGTATAGTGCTTGATGCACCGAAGCCTAGGAGAAAAGATTACATTTGAAAGTTACAGTTAAATGTTTAATGATTCAAATAGATATGTCTTTCTTTGTTTATACAATGTTATTCCTGCAGTTCGTGGTGACTATTAAGGTAGGTATCGGTCATTCTGTCACTGCAGATATTATATGTCATTTTATCGGTGATATCAAATTATTTGCCAGTTGTTGTAGGTGTCATCTCCTCTTTCCTGATCATCCAAAAGAAAATGTCCAATAATGCTGTCATAATCAAAATTATATTCTAGATATGAGTGTAACAGCCTTGAGAATCTTTGCATGTCCTTTTATAATGCTGACAAAATACTTCAGTCTTTTAAAACTGGTTTTCTCATGCAGCCATATCGAGTCACTAGTCGAAAGGGTATTTTTTCTATAGCAGCAAAGGTAATCATATATCTATGGCTACCATTTCTTTTTGTACTGTTTTACACTGTACTCTAAAAGTATGAAGATGATTCTTGAAAATTGAGAAACCTACTTGAAAAAGGCCAATAACAATCCGCACAGCAACAACCATGTAGGGGCTAACTGTGGCAGAGATGGGCGTAAGGAATGTGGCGATCATGCAGACAAACATCGAGACACTCAGTGTCCTTTTGCCTTTAAATTAAGTTGTAAGAGGTTACATTTGATGATAAAGAACACATTCCTGAATTATATTGTATATATTGGTATAGCTTGATGAATTATTAACCAACATATATACAGAGACACACCTACAAGTATAGTGTGCACACTTAACATGTTATATAGACACACTGCACGAAACTTACCGCTTTACATATGTATGCGAAACGCGTCTAACAGTAGGATTCTGCGTCTAGAAGTTAGACCTGTTATCCGTCTCATAGACGCCTTATCTAGTGGTGTATATACATGTCCATGGTGCGGTCTCATATACGTCATATATATACCTGATTCCGTTGTATATACACCACCATCCAATAGTTCCGATCTTTGCAACTTGGGGACACTACTGGTAGCATATTTAATTTTCGATTAACCATCCAAGTCTGTATTATATGAAAAATACAATCTTATATTGCCAATTAATTTCATAAAAACCTAATTGAGTATAAATTGATTAATTACACATAGTAAACCCTGCATTATGTTGTTTTTTATTGTTTTTCTAATAGATCTTACTTTCAAACACCTTTTCAATGTGTGGACAGGCAGGCTTACTATATAATGACCCTCTTCAGACTTGAGGTTGAATCCTGAAATCATCTTAGAGAAGCGCCCCCCGCCACCCCCCATACCCCCCCCCCCCCCCCAGCACCCACCCGGCTGCACACATATGAATGCAGCTGCAAATGTGTACCCGGCCCCCACCCGACACCTTAACACCTCACGGCGGGCAGCGGCGGGCACACATATGAATGTGGCTGCACATGTGTACCCGGCCCCCACCCGACACCTTAACACCTCGCTGCCGGCAGCGGTGGGCATGGGTGGGGGGTGGGGGATGGGGGAGGGTTTCCCACTGAGTCAACCTCTACAAACGTGGCTGGCGGTGGGCGGTGGGCGGTGGGTGGCAGGCAGCGGAGGGCTTCTCACTGAGGCTGGATGGGGGTGGTGTTGGGTGGTGGGGGTGGCGTGGGGTGGTGGGGGGGGCACACACATGCCAAGCGGCCGCTAATCCATCTACACACACTGCAGGGAGGCGGGGGTCGTGTACCAGGGCTTCACCGTGGGTAGAGTGAGTGGAGGGTGGTGGGGTGTCGGGGGGGCGGTAGAGGGTGGAGTTGGGAGGTCGCGGGTGGCGGGTCAGTGTTGGTGCATCCTATACCAACACCCACAGGACGGGACGGGCCGCGGGTCGCAATTTTTTTTTGGTATCATATATACGCCTGGCATATGTATATTGCACAAAGCATGTTTTATCTTGGATACGCCAGGCATGAAATACAGCCAACTTGCGCGCGTCTACATATGGAAACTACCTCGTAGACGCCCGAAATGCAGACACGGATAAGAGGTGTATACAAATGAAAACAAGTATATATTCAGCCAATTTGTGCGTTATCGCGATGGCGTATATATATGTAAAATAGTGGTTTTCGTGCAGTGACAAAGATATAATTAATAACATTTAAAGACTTTAAAATAATGACAATAGATGATATGCTATGATGCCCATAGATTATTAAAGGCTATTAAAATCACTAGATGTTTTTTTCCTCTATAATGATAATTAAATATTAAATTGATCTATAAACTCAAATCATAATTAACCCATAATGACAGAGGATTCATTAACATCGATTCTGTTGATCATTATCTATTAGAGTTAAGGGTTCTGGTAATTTTTTTTAATGAATAATGGTTATCAAGATCTCTACTTACCTCCCCAGCGCTCAGAAATCACTCCGCTTAAGAACTGAGTGAGGAAGTAGCCCCAGTAGAAACCTCCTAGAATGATGCCCTGAGTTTCTTTAGTCCACACATATTCTCCATCCAACTGTAGCAAACAATATGCTCTTATATTCAGCAAAATGTAGATCACAAAATAACAATAATGGTACAGCATTTCAATTTGTGTAGAATGAGAGATCTTGAAAATAACATGTGTATTGGCAATAATAATAATATTGATAAGAATGTATCTAGACCTTGATATCTAGACCTTGATGGTTAAGTGCCAATAACTTGCATCTCCAACCAAATGAAATTTAGTAACTACAGGGACATATTACAAAAGAACATGGCATTTCCATTCGACTTCTGATCGGTAATTATCTACTTAGTTTCTGTAGTCGTCATGAATCATATTTAGAAAGCCTTGTGAAATGAGGGTTTGTGCTATTATAAAAATTGCTAATGAAATAATGATTATCAATCTATCTAAAGATATAGACGTGAGTGGTTCACCACAGTTTTTGAGATCTGTAATGTTAGTTTTGCCCTCATCTACCCTGTACCACACAAAATATGCACACCACTCAATTAATGCACTTACTTCACCTTCGCTCTTCATTCACTACATCATTTACCATTTCACAACTATACAGATACTTATCCAACATAAAACGTGGAAAATTCACAAATTCACAAATTACTAAATTGACATTATTTAGTTCTTCTGATTCATCATACTCAGTAACATTGTCATTTACATGCTTAATAGTTAAATTATCTCAACTCTTTTTCTTTAATAGCTTCAATTCCATTTATGTCCAATAGTATCTTATGTTTTTCTAGATCGCTTATCTAATAAAACCCACCACTATACATAGAGAACCTACAAAATAAAAAATAAAATCTTTGAAGCAATATGGTGAAAACCAAGGTAGTTGAGTAAAACTGGTGGTACCCTGCTATGCTCCGTCAGGTTGCTAACACATGTTTCACCTTCTGGGTCATGGTTGATGTCAGTCATATTCATATTTTTGTGCGTAAGTGCCGTCTCTATGATGAGATGAGTGTGGTTGACCATACACACAATGGCAACAGTCATGTTTGTTCTTATGGCAAACATATTGATGAAAGCAAGACATCCTAGCAAAGCAATCAGCATACGGCAGGAACCAAAAAGGGGCACTGCTGAAAAGATATGATATAATGGTAAATATTACATGAACATAACTGTCTCTTAACATCATAATTACTATTACTTTGTGAATGATAATAAAGATTGAGAGATGTATCATTCATCATTTCTAAGAATTCATATCCTTGGTTCTGTCCATGATACAGTATCTGATCCTTCATTAATAAGTTTTTTTCAAATTTCACTGCGTGAAAACCCCTGTTATTGTATATACCCCACTGCGTAAATGCATGTATCCATTGTATAATTTCATGTTTTTATTTATATAAAATGAGGATTATGAGAAACACACAAAGAAGAAAATACATGAGTTCAGAGAGAGGGGATAATCCAAGAATCTCCTAAAAAACTGCAAAAAGAAGGTCGAGGCACTGCACGAAACCTACCGCTTTACATATGTATGAGAAACGCATCTAACAGTAGGATTTTGGTTCTAGAAGTTTGACCTGTTATCCGCTTCGTAGACGCCTTATCTAGTGGCGTAAATACATGTCCATGGTGCGGTCTTATATACGTCATATATACGCCTGATTCTGTTTATTTTTGCCACTATCCAATAATTCCGACCTCTGCCACTTGGGGACATCAGTGGTAGCATATTTCATTTGCCATTAACCATCCAAGTCTGTATTATATAAAAAATACAATCTTATATTACCAATTTATTTTATAAAACCTTTATATAACCGAATTGAGTATAAATTGATTAATTGCACATAATAAACCATGCATTAAATTGTTTTTTTACCGTTTTTCTGATATTTTTTTAAACTTTAGAACACCATTTCAATGTGTGGACAGCCAGGCTTACTATATAAGTGCTTCCCCCCAGTGTCACTCAGCCGGATTAGCGGCCGCTCGGCTTGTGTAAGATGCTTTCAGTCCACTACTTCTAACAAGGCAGGGGCGGACTCAGAGTCGGAGTCAGGAGGAGGACTTCAGGCGCACAGAGACACTGGGGAGAGGCTGGGGTCGTGTACTAGGGCTTCACTGTGGGTAGAGTGAGTGTAAGGTGGTGGGGTGTAGGGTGGTGCATCCTCTACCAACACCCACAGGACGGGGCGGGCCGTGGGTCGCAATTTTTTTTTGTATCATATATACGCCTGGCATATATTGCGCAGAGTATGTTTTATCTTATATACGCCAGGCGTGAAATACAGCCAAGTCGCGCACATCTACATATGGAAACCGTCTTGCAGACGCCCCAAATGCAGACGCGGATAAGAGGCGTATACAAATGTAAACAATGCCCTATACAGCCGATACGTGCATTATCGTGATGGCGTATATATATGTAAAATGGTAGTTTTCGTGCAGTGAGGCTATTGACCGGAAAAACTTGAGAGAAGGAAAGAAAAAGGAAAGTATGGATCACAGTCCAAAAAATTTCCTAACAAGCACTTGCACCCAAGGGTGTAACGCACTACCAGAAATAATGGAGAAAAACTGGAAAATTCTTGGGAAATCAACAACAGCAAAAAAGATCGGACTATGGAGAAACCGAAAATCTCAAGGCCCAGAAAAACAAGGACAACAAATGCACAAAAACGAACTGCAAAAACTGCAAGATACTGATAAAAGACAGTAAAGTGGTCTCAAATTCACTTCACATGCGATAGTTCAAATGTGATATACTGCATCGAATGTAAACGATGCAGTCACCAATATGTAGGGCAGACAAAAAGAAAGATTAAAGACCGAATCGGAGAACACCTAAGGTCGATCAAGAAAGGTTCCGCAATAAGCGATGTCCTGACACACTTCAACCAACCAGGGTCCTGTCATTTAGTGACGACCATCGTTACAGGCGACATGTTTTTGCTGTCAGTGTACTATAGTCGCGATAGTTTAGGGGGTCGGGTAACTATCACTGCTCTAAGAGACTTAGGGTGGTCTGAGGTGTGCTATAGTCACGAGACATGTAAGGTCACGTGGGCAAATTTGTCTCCCAAACTGTCTTAGACCTAAGACATCTATGGACATGTCGTACAGAATGCGCAGCTTCACTTTCCCTAGGAATTAAGCGATGAGATTTTAACACGAGTAAGGTATACATATAAGCTATAACCGTACCAAATATGAAGAAAATCGGCCTGAAAACCGTTCTGAAGATATCGGCGTTTGAATTTCGTCATAGCAAATTCTGCTCTGGTGGCCAGTGTAGCTCTAACCTCGCTCTGCGCTTACTTCACTCTCCCAGCAGAGATTCCGCGCTCTATACCGCGAAAGATCTGCGAGGAGAGTGCTTGTATGATATCCGATCGATAGCCCGATGTTTCAAATTCAAACGCCGATATCTTCGGAAGGGTGAGTCCGATCTTCCTCATATTTAGTAGGATTATAGGTTATATGTAGCCCTTACTCGTGTTTAAATTTCGTTGCTTAATTCTCATGGGAAGCATGAGAAATCCTCTATATACGCACAGTGAGGTTCTATAGACCCTAAGACTTGTCATGACGGCCGATACTTTTAGCGGCGATCTCCCGTGCGCACTACGACACCGTCCATAGCACACCGGCCATCTTTTGTCGTCGAAACTGTCGTGAGATCGCTGGTTGGTCTTGGGCCTTCCTGGCCACACAATGGTCGTGACTAAAAAACGGGGCCCAGGACACTGTGGGTTGGAAGATGTGTCAGTGAGAATCTTGGACTTCATCTACCAGCATCCTGACAGCAAAAGGGCAGGACAGTTGAGGGACAAGATAGAATACAATTAGATCCACCGGTTACATACCGAGGCTCCATATGGTCTAAATACAATGGACAGTCAATTTGGATAGATCCACAATTATGCCACATCAAATTTTTTTTCGCATCACCCAGGGTGCAGTCACTTGCTCAGTAGTCGCCGAGGTCAAAGACATATACACACAGTTTTTATTTATATACGTCCATATTTCATGGTAGTGTATGTGGCGTATACAAATGTGTTTTTCTATGTATACGGAAGCGTAATGGCTGTTTTTGCCGCCAACCATATATGAGGAGAAATATCCTGTGCACAATATATATATACGCTGGTCATAAACATGTTCTATATACGCTTGGCATATATACATGTATGTATACTGATAACAAAATAAAAAAGGTTTTCCACCTGACCACCCTGCCCCCGCCACCCTGTCTCCCCACCTTCAATTTCTGACCATTGACCACTTAGTAGAGAACCCCCCCGGTCCCCTCCCCCCAACTCCCCCCGTCTCCCAACAGACTCGCCCCAGTGTTTTTGGACGGATGACCACAAGTCCTCTGCCTACACACATTATCAGAGTATCATCTATGAGACGGCAGGCACATGGCTGTGTTCCCACAGGTAGTGATGGGTGTGAAATCAGCGGGTGTGAAAGCAGCGGCAGCAGAGGTTTTGGTGCCAGTGGCAGCAGCAGTGGTGTTTGTAGTGGTTGTGTGGCCAACCCAATGTCTATAACCTCAACCTGCTAAAACCTTTTAAAGGCACATATCCAGAACCCTACAGAAGAGTGATGTTTTGAAAGTAACAACTTTTTAAAAAATGCTTAAAAAACGAAAGAAGGCTGGGTTTGTTATATGTCTTTAATCAAAAGATAGTAAAGAGGGTTTTAGAACGATTTTATAATCTAAATTGATAATATGTCATTGGATTTTCCATATATTAAGGACTTAATTACTAATGGCATAAGAAATGATAACAACAGTGTTGTTCCCTAGGTGCAGAGAATTATTGGACAGTGGCGTAAATACAACAGAATCAGGCATATATATGACATATAGTCATCTGTAGGTGAAGGATATGCATGATGGAAAATATAACTAACTTATGTATGCAAAATCATAGCTATACGCCAGACATATACATATGTAAATTAGGGTTATTTGCGCAGTGTTTCTTTATTTGGACTGGGCGAGTTCTGGCTCTGCGAGCTATCTGCCTTGCAACAAGTGCTACACTGTAAAAAAGGTGTTTGCTTTTACTCACCAGGTTCTCTAAACACCGTTTAATTCCCGCACACTTTGCACACATATATTTAAACACCATCACATTCTAAATGCTTTTTCTGCTACTTAAACACTTATATTTTACACACATGATATTTACACACATATATTTAAACGCCATCATATTCCAAACACTTGTTCTACTACTTAAACACTTATTTTTAACACACTTAAACGTTTAGTTAGAAAGTGTTTAGCCGTCTAGGGTTTACACAATAAGTGTTTAGTTTTACACGTCTGTACATACAACGCCTAGCTTCGTTTTGGTGGCAGTATGCTAATTAGCTTCGAGATGGCCACACAGACAAGACAGTTGAGAGCTGGAGTATAAAGTAAGTATTAGATATGTTTTCATGTTATCTATCATAATATTTTTTATATTGTAATCATTTTATTGTACTTCACTCAGTAGTATCCATGCAATAGATATAAATACAGAGAGAGTGATCTGATCCAGTCTTTTGCTAAGTCTGTAATATTATCTGGGTCAAGCCCGGACTCATTCAAACTGGGTATTTAGAGACACATTATCAGTGTGTTGTTGTTGAGCGCGGGAAATCGCGCTCATATACGTCATCTAGATAGGTTAGAATGCTCACACAGGCTTTCAGCTTACTGCAGAGAATCTAACACTTCGCTATCCATGTCTCAACTATAAAGGCCTGGGTAAATGAGCAGGGATCCAGTATAACAGTCTGACCATATCCACGCTCCACTACTGACTTGGTTCCTTTAAATAGAACTTTCATGGCTGAGTGACCATGTCAAAGTGTGTGCATTCAATGCATATATCATATGGGCAGAAATCACATTTCAATGGACTATGATAATAGTAATAGTGCCAAATATATGGATGTTCCAGATGATATCCCATCTGAAGATGTCAAAATAACTCTTAGAAGTAGATGGAAAACAGATGACAAATATGTTAGTAAAATGAAGTACCCTCAAGCAAAACAAACTTGAGTGCATCAAGTGCTAAGGGGCTATCAAAGAGCAAACTGAGTGGCATAGCTGACCTATTAGCCAGAGAAGTAGGGCAGTTGACCAAGACCCTACATGAAAAATTCAACCACGACAAGGTGAATGTGATCTGTTGTATGCTAGACCAGGCACAAGTCAAAATCAAAAACGTTAGCCAGAAAATGAAAAACATCTCAAAAGAAATATACCAAAATATTGATATTCTCTTACTTTTATTTTATGAGATTTTGGTATACCGCGCTCTTCCATTATGAATGGAAATAGCATATGCTCCTAGTTTTAGCACCTGCAGTGCCGACCTGAGCGCTGACCTGAGCGACTGTAGTGACCAGCCTTCTCACCTTGCATGGTAGGCAAGGGCACAGTGAATGGGTGTTATAATATATACAGTCTACTAGAGACATAGGAAGGTACTAGTCATAAGTATATTTACAAATATATTTATTATATATGTTAATAGTGTATTCTATTTGGGTACTTCCTCAATATCATTTCAGATTTATAATAATCATTATATCATTTTCAGGTGCCACTTATGAAGCTATGGGCTAATAACACAATAAGAATGGCTAAGGCACGAGGCTGCTACCACGACTATCAAGCAAAAAAATGTTTCCCGCGAAATAGATAGAAGAAAATTCCATCTAACACACTCAGACCAGCCCACCAGCCAGTCAGAGAAAGGGAGAAAATGACTAGAACACAAGAAGAATGCTTAGAATGTGAAATCGCGCCAGACTTGGTCTCTGGGTCGGGTGAATTCATTACCGCCAGTGGTCCCGGCTGGCCAACTGGGTGTTCCGGACGGCCACCCGGCCGTGCGGCCGCCTGGTCACACGCCCGCGGACCTGTCACACCGGGGGAAGACCGTACATAGGCACTTTAGTGAAATTTTAAAACAGGTTTAATTACATAACTAATCTAGTAGCAATTTGGGCCTCATTGAATTATTTGATTTTTGTCTGTATCACTTTTGGTTACGAAGATATTCAAGTTTTTGTGAGGCAAATCTGACAAAAATTTCTGCAATGAAATGACCAAATCTAAGGACAATTTTTGGCATGTAAAAGGCCTTCACCTGTTGAGACTATTAAGTTTGATTTGACATAACTCATTTAATATTAGTCATTTTGACATGAAATTTTCTGTGCAAGGTGATTGTTATGTTTCACATAATTTCCTTTAAAGATTGTAACAGTTTACCGATATACAGACCCCCAGATGACCTATATAGGACCTTACAATGACCTTTTTGTACCAAACAATACTCTTCTTTTGCCCCACTTTGACCTATTGTCTTGAATTTTGCAGGAAATCACTATTTTTTAATTCTGATTTCGCAAGCAGATACCCTGGATCAATGGCTATCCAACAAGGTAGAGATCATAAAGATACTCAAAGGGAAAGTTCCTCTAAATTAAAAAGTCGCACAGGTCATGTAGCACGGCCACTGGTGCAGTAGTGAGTGTGATTGGTCACACACACCTCACCTCACTTTAGTGAAAACTTTCCAACATGACTAATTTGGGGCAAGTAAAATAAAGGGGTGGGCAAAGCCAAATTCACATGAAACTTTGTATATAGCACATTCATTACCTGAAAAATGCATTTGACATGGTCTTGAAAGAATTTGAAAAGTCCTTCATGGAATTTTCTACGGTCAAACATAAGCCTTCACTTTGACCTGTTGCCATCTTGCCAGATATCAATATCTTTTGATTCTGATTTCGCAAGCAGATACCCTGGATCAATGGCTTTTTAACAATGCTAAGAGCATGAAGATCCTCAAAGGGAAAAATCCTCAAAATTGAAAAGTTGCACGTGTCACGTTGCGCGACCATGAGTTGAACCTGCCCAGAACTATCAGTGTAGCAGCAGACTTTACCCCTCCCCCTCACGCGACCATTTGAAGTGCCTACTGTACACACGGCCGACTTGACCACCAACTGGGAGTACAGGCCCAGGACCACAGCGGAATAGAGTTCCCTGTTTACCTGTAGGCTGGCACCCCATCCACCTGCCTCCCCATCTACCTGCCTCCCCATCTACCTGCCTACTTATCAACCTGCCTCCCCATCTACCTGCCTACCAATCTCCCTGCCTACCTATCAACCTGCCTACCCATCTACCTGCCTCCCCATCTACCTGCCTCCCCATCTACCTGCCTCCCCATATACCTGTCTACCCATCTACCTGCCTACCCATATACCTGCCTACCCATCTCCCTGCCTCCCATCTACCTGCCTACCCATCTCCCTGCCTCCCATCTACCTGTCTCCCATCTACCTGTCTCCCATCTACCTGCCTACCAATTTACCTGCCTGCCTATCAACCTGCCTCCCCATCTACCTGCCTACCCATCTACCTGCCTACCCATCTACCTGCCTACCCATCTCCCTGCCTCCCATCAACCTGCCTACCCATCTACCAGTCCACCCATCTACCTGCCTACCCATCTACCTGCCTCCCATCTACCTGCCTCCCATCTACTTGCCTCCCATCTACCTGCATAACAATTTACCTGCCTGCCTATCAACCTGCCTACCCATCTACCTGTCTACCCATCTACCTGCCTACCCATCTACGTTCCTACCACTCTACCTGCCTACCCATCTACGTTCCTTCCAATCTACCTGCTTACCCATCTACCTGCCTACCCCTCTACCTGCCTACCCATCAACCTGCCTACCCATCTCCCTGCCTCCCATCTACCTGCCTCCCATCTACCTGCCTACCCATCCACCTACTTACCCATCTAACTGCCTACTCATCTACCTGCCTCCCATCTACCTGTCTACCCATCAACCTGCCTACCCAGCTCCCTGCTTATTGGTCTGGTATTGCCTACCCATCTACCTGCCTACCCATCTACCTGCCTACCCATCTCCCTGCCTACCCATCTACCTGCCTACCCATCAAATTGCCTACCCATCTACCTGCCTACCCATCTTCCTGCCTACCCCTCTACCTGCCTACCCACCTTCCTGCCTACCCATCCACCTACTTACCCATCTAACTGCCTACCCATCTACCTGCGTCCCATCTACCTGCCTGCCTATCAACCTGCCTACCCATCTACCTGCCTACCCATCCAACTGCCTACCCATCACCTGCCTACCCATTTACCTGCCTACCCATTTACCTTCCTACCTATCTACCTACCTACCAATCTACCTGTCTACCCATCTACCTGACTACCCATCTCTCTGCCTAACCATCTACCTGCCTACCCATCAACCTGCCTCCCATCAACCTTACTCAGCATTACAATCAAACATGACAGATTTTTAACTACTTAACCCATTAGCTGCGGGTGATGCCTTAAGGCATCACCACACAGGATTGGGTGATGCCTTAAGGCATCACCAGTCCAGATCGGGTGATGCCTTAACCCTTTCCCTACCGCGCCTAGCGTAGCGCGTAGTGCGTCAACCGCCGCGCCCCCTATAGCGAGTATCTATACTACGTCCGACGTCACACGTTATCCAGGTGCCCTAGATCCGGCGTTTTTCCCATAAGCCAGAACACGGTCCAACACGCAGAGGGGTGCGTTACTAATTATCAAATTTAAATAACTTAGAGAAATAATTAGATTATTTAAATGATACCGAAAAAAAGAAGAGACTTCAGGCTATATTTTCATACCATTAATTATTGATTAGATCGATATTAGATTATATTAATATTTCCAAAAGCAGGAACATTTCAAGACATCTTTTTTTATCGCCATTGACACAAGCCTGTACATAGGCCCAATATAGCACTGCCCCTATGGAGGTTTGAATTTTTTTTTTTATCGCGATGACATTATGGTTTTTTTGCCTAAATAATAATGAAAACATATGGAGAACACGTTTCTGGAGTTGTTTTTTGTGTTAAATCAATATATTATGGAGAAATGACGAAAATGCGGTTAGCCTCATAGGTGGCGCCTACCGCGCACTGTCTTATAGTAGGCGCAAGGCTTCGCATCATCTCTATGCTAACCCGTGTGGTGTGGAGAGTGTGTCATTTGTAGCAGCAGAACACAGATTATTAATATTAATCATATATATTCAACATCGCCATTACTACCAGAAAATAGAAGAGACATCAGGCTTTCTCATGGTGCCATTTGTTACATATAGGATTTACGTTAGATGACGGCAAAATTCATCGGAAGTTACAGAACAAGTTGTGACAGTGTTCGCCATGTTATATGAATGGGCGTCTGAGGCAACCTTAACGACAACAGTGTGCTGGTTTGGTCTATTATGAACTATTCTACCCAATGACATCAATGGTGCTGGATCGAATTAATATTTAAAAAGCCTGAGGAATCTGTCTGTGGCACTGGTTTATACGGGGGAATGATCTTTATAGCAGAAATATTACATTTGCTTCACGCCTATCGGGGATCGGCCGAGTGAGCTGTCACTGTCACTGTCATTGACTCCAGTCTTAAGTTAATCTAGGGTCTCTGTACATTGACACAGGCCGGCTCGACGTAGTTTCCCATTTTCTCCATAATATATCGAATGTCCATAGAAAGCAATGGTACAGACGGGTTCCTCAGGCTTTTCTTATACTCATGTTACCAGCCTAAATGATTGTTATCAATTTAAATATAAACAACAGATCATAACAGGTCCACTGCCCCTATGTAAATTTTCCCAGAACTTTGTCAAGTGTCGAGCTGGTACTTGAAGAGATAGGACGCCGTAGTGAATATGTTCAGTCTAAATCTCAATTTAAATTACTTCTGGCCGATAAAAGTTAACAAAATATATACGGGAAGATTCCTTACAGTCTATAGATCATAGATATCTAGGTTTGAATTCATTTAAATCATCATAAATATCACCCCCCTATGGTACATAGGTGTTGGCACTGCTGTCACTCGAACGAGTGTGGGTGCGAAGGGGCGTTTTCCCGATACTTATAGGGATGTATCAACTTATCCATGACTACCAGAAATTTATTTCCCATTTCTTTTTTTTTTGCAATATATTTTTACATAACCCCTGAAAATATCATTCAAATCCATACAGTATTAACTGAGATATAATCAGTTTTGTAACAGATTGGAGAAAAAATGCCATTTGGCATCACCGGCTGTACATACGGGAGTGCCATTTGGCATCACCGGACGTTAACACGGGAGTGCTATTTGGCATCACCGGTCGTACCCACGGGAGTGCCAAATGGCATCATCGGTAGGGAAAGGGTTAAGGCATCATTTTCCAATATTTACAAAATTATTTTAGGTGATAAATTAGAAAATAATTCATCAATATACATGAAACTTCAACAGAGTTTAGGTATAACATCATATTTAAAATGTTTAGGGAAATGGAAAATGATATCGAGTATCAATTGTTATATCACGTGATCACATCATCCAATTACCATAATGGGCCTGTGCATGGATACCCATTCCCTAGCACTATATAGGTACTTATACCCGACCCCTATATACATGACTGTGTAGGAGCCCGCCGTGGATGGGTTAAGATTATAATTTCCCTAATGCTAAGGGTGCGCTATTTGTAGTCTAGTGATGTTATGAGATGGAGTGGGAAAAGGGTAAGCTACCTCATCTAATTAATTAGATAATTAGTCCTTTATTTGTATGGAAAATAAAAGAAGTAGGTTAATACTGGGCTCCTATACATCGAAAACAATAACAAAATATCCTGCGCTCCCTGCCTCCACCTCAATGGATGCGGTCAGCATGAACGGGTGAAACCCGCATTTTGACTGAGTGTGAATGCACTCCCCAAAACAACGGATCATAGTGACCAACCTTACTGATATTTTGGTAAGTTTTAGTTCATATGTAAACCTAACTCACATATTTGATTATTATAGCTCAATTCAAAAGGGAAGTGTGTGTGTGTGTAAATACGACCAAGCTTTCAGCCTCCGCTCATGGGTTTACGAATAGCGAGTGTTACCCATTCATGTTGAAGATAATAATTACCATTACTTTGTATATGATAATGAAGATTAAGAGATATATTGTCCATGATTTCTAAGAATATATATCCTTGGTTCAGTCTATGATACAGTGAATGTCTGTGCTCCATGAACTAATTCTGTACTTCATTTATAAATACCCGACTTGTTCTTATGAAAAAGCAGGTATACCAGGTATTTCTAACACCCAATTCTTATCCTCCTGCTGCAGTGGTACATAGTACCAGTAGCCAAGTTCACTTTATGCACTCACAAAGTTAGTTGCTGATTAAAGATTGAACTCTATGAAAAGAGCTTTCCATAGCTGAAGGTAAAGGGTCTACTCACCTGCAGGCTTTGTCATACTAGAATAGTGTGTATCTGAATGATATCTGCTGTAAATAATTCAGTATCATTCGCACATATAAGTTTTGTATGACGCAGGATTCAGTCAATCGTATTCACTATGTATGAGGCTCACAGAATCAGAGCAGAACAATTTGCTCTATATACTTCTGACCTAGTTAAGTATATTATTCTGTTCTCATTATTTTCTACATCTACTCGTGACCATTGGGAAAGTGGCATTTTTCATACTGATATAGACTAGTCTAGTGATGCTTAGATTTGATAGCACAACATCCGTAACGTCAGAACTTCTCAAAGGTCTATTTGAAAATGAATCAGCATTACTTCTTATCCCTGGACCAAAAAGAGGAGGCCGGACTTTTATTGAATTTTATTGAATTTTTGAATAAATGTTTTAGTTAGCCTCATCAGTATGAATTATTCATAAGGAGTTATTAACCCTTTCAGTCCTAGCAATGCCTGGAGCTATTCCCACCCAGGGGACGAGGAATACCTCCAGGAATTGTTTATGTGTCATCATCACAAACCTTATGTTTTATGAGAAATAATGAATAGATCTACACCATTTTTTCACAACAAATAAAAAATACTATGTTCATCATTATACTCTGTGGGCATTCGATAAATAACTATAGTAACTTGTATCTAAAGGTTACGAAATGACGCCCATACCATTAACAGACGCCATTGTGCCGATAGTCTTGTCCCCTTGGGGTATATAGCTGTATTATGTCTCGTCCTGTTGTGCCCACAGTCCCCACTCAGGCTCGGACAGAAATAGTTAATGCGAATTATCAATGATATATCAAATAATTGACTAAAAGAGTAATAAGTCAAGCATTATGGTTTTATAAGATAATAAAACAAACAAGAAAAGGCTTCTGAAGATAGGCAAAGTTGTAGAGGTGTGGGTGGGTGGGTAAAAAATGATACGCGTGTATAGTGTGAGAGCAAAGATGAGAGTGAGAGAGAGAGTGAAGTGAAGCGGTAGTGCACGTTAAGTGCGTAGTGTCGGAGTAAGAGACCAGGGACCTGTTTCAGTAGTCTCGTGACATGTCTAGATGGCATCTGTGACACCATACGGACAGATCACAAGATTGCAGTCGATGACACGCGGAGTTTCACTCACTTCTTGTAAGAATTAAGCAATGACACTTTAACATGAGTAAGGGATACATCTAATCTATAATCGTTTAAAATATGAAGAAGATTGGCCACTTCGATCTTCATATATTTGCTAGTCTTTTTCCGCTGTTGCTTGCACTGTTGGTGCCGCTGTTGATGTCTGTCTAGGCGTAATGTCACAAGACTACTGAAACAGGTCCCAGGAGGTTCAATGACCACCCCAACCAAAGGCCATGAGTCACCCATTGTGTGCATTAGGCAACAATCTTTACTATCATAATCATTCTAGCATCCTGCATATAAAGTGTTGCTATATGGGCTCATATGGACTAAGCTGTATATGTCAGGTAAGATTTTGTTTTTAAACAACGAGAAGAGGGTAAACAGAACTAACCTGTTTAATGCTCCTGTGCTTTCAATCTGTAGGAATATAAATAAGGCAAAATACATGGTCTCGGCTGAGTTCAAAGCTGGATCAGCATGGAATGCACTTACAGCTGCTATTCGTAACATAGATGATCAAAAAAGCTTTCAGAGCTGGCAGAGGAGAGAGTTGAAAAACATGAGACTCCAGTATGAGTAGGTCTTTAAGTTGAGTTGATTAAGAACATTACAAGTTGTATATTTCTTGATATGTGTTAGCCCTAAGGTTACCTAGTTTGGTGTATATATCATTACAAATAAAGCTGATTATGCTAGATAATGTAAAATGAAATCTTTATCCTGGACCAGATAGTGCTGGACATGGTAATGTAAAGTGTACCTCTTACTAAGTTACCATAGCTAGGGAGTTTGTATGTACAAGTGTTAGTTAAGTACTGTAATTGTGGACAGAGCCACCATGTAAGCCCATAATCTGGGCATCGGTGATTACTTGAATATCGCGACTGGAGACGGTGGAAGATAGGGGTGTCACACCCCAAACCGGCAACTCCAGTATAAATAAAAATCTTTAAAAAAAAAAAGGGTTATCCCCTGCACCAGTGCACACACAGACCACCTCTACTTACCTCTAGACAGCATCAAGGGCAATACTGATTGCAACCTAGATTTGCTCAAGTCTTTGATTATGAACATTCATTAAATTATCAAACACAATCAGAATAAAGTTCATTATAGTATGTATCCTTCTCTGACTGGCCCATGAATCAAAGACTTGTCAAGTAGGAACAGAACTTCCTGTATATGTCCCCCAAGTTACTCCCTGTAACCCTTCACCTCCTCCTACCCTTCCCCGTCCCACTTCTACAGTTCTCTGGCCACCTGTGTTGTCTTGGCAATAAATTTTACCTGCTCTTGACTCTGACCTGATTGAGATCAAAGGAAGTGGGGTTCAATATTCCAGCAGATATACACTGTGAAAAATGGGTTTGGTTATACACACCAGATTGTGTAAACACCGTTTAATTTCCACACACTTACAATATTTACACACATACATCCAAACACTATTAGATTTAAACACTTGTGCGGATACTTTAAACACTTATAACTTACACACCTAAACACTTTGTCAATAAGCGTTTAGCCGTTTAGGGTTTACACACTGACTTTGACTAAGTGTTTAGTTTTAAACATCTATAGCTACAACACTCACCGAACTTCGTTTTGGCGGCAGAATACTAATGAGTGTGGAGGTGACCACACACACAAGATATCTGAGAGGTGGAGTTAAAAGTAAGTATCAATTTAGTATCAATATCCCCCTTTTATCTACACTTGTATACGACACTACAATAGCAATATAATGTATTGTGGTCATCTTCTCCAGTCCTTACTGTGTCTCAAATATTATATAGGTCAACCTAGATGCATGCCCACCGGCATCACACCATCAATTTGTTCACCTGTATCTAGAGGCCTATAGTATAATCATATAGATACTTGGGATAGTAGTATCAATATTCCCCTTATATCTACACCCGTATCCTATACTACAATATCGGTATAATGTATTGTGGTCATCTTCTCCAGTCTTTTAATACCGTGTCTTAAATATTATATAGGTCAATTTAGATAAATGCCCACAGGCACAGCGAGCCGCGAAATTATCAGAAAGTGTTGTTTTAACACCTGTAGCCGCTGTGGCAGTGAGTGCATTGTCCTGCTTTCTCACTTCAGGCAGGTGTGGACACAATGAATTTGGGTTATTACATGTACAGTCTATTATTGAATTTTTTCAGGTGCCTCAACACATGAAGAAAGTTTAGAATGGGACACAGCTCCGGACTCGGTCTGAAAATGGACGAATTTGGTATCACCCGTATCCTGTCCGGCCACCCGGGGTCACGTCCGGCCACCCGACTGACCACCCGGCCGCGGCTATCACCTTGTATTATCCACCAAATATAAAGTGCCCATAGAAAACACATAGGCAGCGTGTATGGACATACCCGGCGCATACGGATATGTTGTATGCTCCGGGTGGCGCATACGGGAAAATAGTGCGTATGGAAAAATAGTGCATAACTAAAATGAACTGATATCGACATGTTACTTTGGCAGAAAAGGTGGATAATAAATACAATATAGACTGGTTTCAGATAAAAGCGTTTGTATGCTCCTCGGAGTTGACTCTACGCAATATCCTCGCATGCGCTCGGATATTACTGCGCGTCAACTCCTCGGAGCATACGGCCGCTTGTATCTGAAACCAGTCAATATTGTCTATGTACCCGAAGGCCGAGAGCCAGTTGTTACTGGTACCAGGCCCGATGTAGTAAACATAGGAACTGGTTCAGGCACTCGCATGTCAGTATGTCAATCCAACTCACCTATCTACCCATCTACCCGCCTACCCATCTACCTGACTACCCATCTACCTGCCTACCCATCTACCTGCCTACCCATCTACCTGCCTACCCATCTACCTGCCTACCCATCTACCTGACTACCCATCTACCTGCCTACCCATCTACCCGCCTACCCATCTACCTGCCTACCCATCTACCTGCCTACCCATCTACATGCCTACCCATCTACCTGTCTACCCATCTACCCGCCTACCCATCTATCTGCCTACCCATCTATCCGCCTACCCAGCTACCTGCCTATCCATCTACCCACTACCCAACTACCCGCCTACCCATCTACCGGCCTACTCATCAACCTGCTCACCCATCTACCTGCCTACCCATCTACCTGCCTACCCATCTACATGCCTACCCATCTACCTGCCTACCCATCTATCCGCCTACCCATCTATCCGCCTACCCAGCTACCTGCCTATCCATCTACCCATCTACCCAACTACCCGCCTACCCATCTACCGGCCTACTCATCAACCTGTCTACCCCTCTACCTGACTACCCATCAACCTGCCTACCCATCTACCTGACTACCCATCTACCTGCCATCTAATCAACCTGCCCAACCATCTACCTGCTAAACAGCACCAGAAATCCAACACCATTGTCGATTGTACCAGTCACTGTATCCCAGCGAGGAGGGTAGCCCTAGGATGCAGGGAATGGAGCCAGTCTAGGTTGACCTCTTTGTGTGAAACTGGTAGGAGACATGCCAAATACCAGGTGATGCACGGTAAGAATGACTAATAGTTTGATGCTTTGTGCATCTAGGTATGTCTATCAACTGACTGTGCTATATGTGGTTTCATGTGGAAACAGTATATATATATATATATATATATATATATATATGACTATTTGCTTGGGTAGTTTAATGTCCAATTTGGTCAATAAGACATGGATATCTGACATATATGAAGCCGAATAAAGAAAATAAATACATGTTCTCATGTAGACTTGATGGCTGAGGATAGGATGAGCATACTATATTTGAACAATCAGTTATAGAAATATCACTTCCTACGCCCCCTGTTTCTACTCAATTAACACTGTTGTGCCAGCTTGTATCATGGAAATGTGGCAGTTTCCCAATAGATGAGCACTTACCATGTGCGGAAGAACGGCCATGCCGAGCCTGGAAGCATTTTGTAATTAAAATGAAGACCCTAATGAAAATACTAAATATATATATATATATATATATATATATATATATATATATATATATATATATATATGTATATGTTAGGAATATACACACAAAGTATATTCACATATAAAGGCTCAAGGCGCCACCGAGCGTCATGTGGGGGAACTAACCTCTTCACCACACTGCTACAAGCGTCACCGACGCCATTCATGTTCACAAATTTTTTCTGTGAAGACGTTAATACTTTCAATCATGGTTGTATGCCAAGTGTGCGGAATTTTTTTCGACGGTAGAAAGCGGCCAAAAGGTTGTCCGAATTGTAACACGAGCGAGATAGATGAGCTGAACAGGAGCTTACGAGAGCTGACTAAACGACCTGACTGTTTAACAGATCAGAAACAGCCCGGTAGACAACTTGAATCTGAGCGGGAACGGACTGAGGAAGAAAGCACACAAGGAGCGGTAGGAGGCCTGGAATCAAGAGCGATTTTCTAATCCCAATCTGATTTCGCGATTAATGAATGACAATGTACGTGTACGTTCTGAAGTAGATGGATTACGTCCTGAAATCGCTGTCCTGACTTCATTGATGACAGAAATGAAGATGGCGCTAATAGGCGCCAAACAAGATGGCGTCCCTTCTACACAAGTGACTACCAGCGGTCGGAGCGCTATCCCGGGGTAATTGACTCAATTGTCTAGGGGTTCACATTCGGTGGAAGCAGATAAATCTACACAGATTGGGCAACACGAATCATCACAAGATAATCGGGTGACATCAACTGGACTTCATACTGGTCTTCCGACCGTGGCTCCCAAGAGCATATATATATATATATATATATATATATATATATATCAACACAACATATAAATATTGACTGCTTTCAGATACAAGCGGCCGTATGCTCCGAGGAGTTGACGCACAGTAATATCGGAGGATATGCGAGAATATTGCACAGAGGCAACTCTGAGGAGCGTAAACGACCGATTTTATATGAAACCAGTCTATATTTACTTATGATTCACCCTTTCCTGACAAGACGAGTACTGATACTAGCTAATTGAGGTGTGCACTATTTTTTCATTAGCACAATTTTTCCGTATGCGCTGGCTTTTGCAACCGAAAGCATACAACATATCTGGATGCTCTGGGTATGTCCATACACACTCCCTATGTCTTTTCTATGTACACTTTGTATTAGGTGGATAATAAATACCTAGCCCTTACCAGCCTGGACGTAAGAGCTACGCCATGTTAGCTCTGGGACCTGCTGTTTCAAAACCATTGACTTAACCCACGTTTTGAAACAGCTCATGTTTCACTAGTTTTGTGACATGTCTAGATGGCGTCTTTGACACCATACAGGCATTGGGGTTGTCTAGTTTTGTGACAACACAAGTAGCTGCCCTAAGGTAAAGACAGACCACAAACATAAAAAAAAGACAAATCTACACGTCATGGACCTGTTTCACTAGTTTTGTGACAAAAGTGTTACACAGACATGAAAAGCGGCACCAACAGTGCAAACAAGAATGGACAAAACAAAGTCTAATGTCTAGTTTTTATGAAACCGGACACATCATCTAGACATGTCTAGACGGTCCCAGGGACCTGTTTCAGTAGTTTTGTGACATGTCTAGATGGTGTCTGTGACGCCATACAGACAGATCAACACAAGTTGTGGCACTTAGGACAAGACTGACCCCAAACATGTTGCGTCTGGTTTTAAAAGTATTAGACAATTTCATTCACTTTCCGTAAGAATTAAGCAATAGAACTTTCACACAAGTAAGGGATATATATAACCTATAGTCGTTTTAAATATGAAGAACATTGGCTGCGCCGATCTGATGATATTTGACATCAACTGTGACATACATATTGAAACCCGATAAAAGATCTTCCACTGTTGGTGCCACTGTTGATGTCTGTCTAGGCCTAATGTCACGAAGCTACTGAAACAGGTCCCTGGTCGGGTTAAACCCGCGCCCTTGGCCCAGTAGCAGGAACTGTTTGTTACTCTCCTTTACTATATACCTACTGCCGTAAGTGACATAATTACTACACACTGCTCTCCAACATGTACTGCACGGCTGTGCAGTAAATCACGGTCCGTTTTCAAGCGTAAAATGAGATGAGAGAGCAACCACTGTGTTTTCTTCCTGACGGTTTCCAGATGTTTCCGGCCTGTTTCCGGCCAGTTTTCAAGCAACAAAAAGTGTTGCTATGCTGGTTGCTATGCGCGTTGCTATGCGATAACGTCACAGCCGCATTCCACGGTTGAAGCGAAAGCTAGGGTTCATGTTGACCCTTCTGTGCCCAAATTTGATTAAAAATTGCTATTACAACTTAATTAAGGTAAATATATTAATGTTTTTGAGGTATATAGTAAAGATAAAACGCTGTGCCTGTAAACTTACAAATTTCGCTCCGAACTCTGGCCCAGGGAACATTTACAACTCGGTGTAAACACCTCGTTATAAACGTCCCAGGGCCAGAGTTCGGATCGAAATTTGTACGTTTACAGGAACATCGTTTTATTACTTTACTATATACCCACTGCCGTAAATGCCGCAAATACTACACGCTGCTGTCCACCATGTAAAGCACAGCCGTGCAGAAAGTTAGGGTTCATTTCACGGTAGAAACGATATATGATTACAACATCGATATTTAAAAATGGCTAACGTTTATCGCTTCGACATCGGTAACGTTAATGTTAGAGTACATAAGAAGACTTATTGAAATACTGTGAAATCAAAAATACATGAATGAATTACAGAAAAACTTCGAAGTACAGTAATATAACCCTGAATAAACATGGTAACGACCTTAAAAACAGGAGTGCAATGAGAGAACAACTGCTGGCTCATTCTCATAGAACCAGTGCAACTCCAATTTTAGTGGTTTCCTGCATTCTATTTTTTGCAAAAGGTCTTCAATGTTTATTTTTTCTCTTTTAAATGCTAGATCTCGTCGAGTGCTCGAGGGGGAGTATAGGTTTTACTGGTCAAATACCAATATTTTCGTCTGCAGGAGGTCAAAATAGGTTCAAAATCACCAAAAACCCTCTAAGCAATGGCCTGAAATACCCTTTTATTATAAATAACTTATTTTTCACCATAAAGAGGGTGTTCTTTTTTTCCCCTAAGAGTGTCTCGTTGAAATTTAATTTTCAGCAAAAAAATTCCAAATTAAAAAAAAATTCCAAATGTTCTAAGATGGAAAAGGTTGGTTAAACTGCTTAGCTTGCAGCGTGACCGGGTGATTCAAACGTTCTTTATTAACTATGGGTAATAAATAAACTTTAATAAATACTACGTTTGACTAGATAGTGGCTAGAAATACATTTTTATAAAAAAAATAAACTGTTTAACAAAAACCAAACTCTCCCATTTTACTTTAGTTGTTATTTATACTTAATCCCAGTTTTTGGCTGTATTTTCATGTATTCAAGAGAAATCCAGTTATTTTGCAATATTTTTTTAATTATGCTATTAAACTAATCAAACTATCAAAGTTATTTAGAACTGTGAGTACTTTTATCGGGAAACAACAATAAAAAGATCTTTTGGTTAAAGCAAAATATTGAATAAAAGCTGCAAACTGATAATTTTCTGACCATTGATATCTCTTGCTACGTGACCACCCTTATCATGCTATGTCTTACAGAGTGGTTTTTACCATTAAAATGCAACTTTTTCCTATTATACAATTTTCAACCAATAAAATGTTATCATGAATTGATCCTAACAAGCATACGAGCAAATACTACAAAATTCAGCACTATTTTACGTATTATAAATTTTTTGTATGGTGATAATAGTATTTAGTGGCTCCAAGTGATGGCTGTCTCTTACAGAGTGGTTTTTACCAATAAAATGCCATTTTAAGTTTTATTCAAGTTTTGAATGGTACAATTTTTTTTCTGAATTGCTCCAAACATGCCTACTAGCAAATAATACAAAATTCAGCACTATTGTATGTAATAATGATTTTTTATATGGCGAAAATGGTATTTAGAGGCCCCAAATGATGCCTCTTCAAGAGTGGTTTTTACCACTAAAATGCCACTTTTTCCGATTTTCAACCGGTACAATCTTTAGGAATTGATCCTAACATATTTGCCCTCAACCAGACTGCCCCTCCATATACTGCCCCTCCACCATACTGCCCCTCTGATATACTGTCCCTCCCACATACTGCCCTTCCGCCATACTGCCCCTCCACCATACTGCCCCTCCACCTACTGCCCCTCTACAATACTGCCCCTTCACCTACTGCCCCTCTACAATACTGCCCCTCTACCATACTGTCCCTCCACCATACTGCCTATCTACTATACTGTCCCTCTACCTTGCTGCCCCTCTACTATACTTCCCCTCTACAATACTGAACCTCCACCATGCTGCCCCTCAACCATACTGCCTCTCCACAATATACTACCCTTCTACAATACTGCCCCTCTACAATACTGCCCCTCCACCATACTGGCCCTCCACCCTACTACCCCATAATCATACTGCCCCTCCACCTTACAGCCCCTCAACCATACTGCCTCTCCACAATATACTACCCTTCTACAATACTGCCCCTCTACAATACTGCCCCTCCACCATACTGGCCCTCCACCCTACTACCCCATAATCATACTGCCCCTCCACCTTACAGCTCCTCCACCATACTGCCCGTCTACTATACTGTCCTTCTACAATACTGCCTCTCCACCATACTGCCCATCTACTATACTGTCCCTCCACCATACTGCCCCTCTACAATACTGCCCCTCCACCATACTGCCCATCTACTATACTGTCCCTCCACCATACTGCCCCTCTACAATACTGCCCCTTCACCTACTGCCCCTCTACAATACTGCCCCTCTACCATACTGTCCCTCCACCATACTGCCTATCTACTATACTGTCCCTCTACCTTGCTGCCCCTCTACTATACTTCCCCTCTACAATACTGAACCTCCACCATGCTGCCCCTCAACCATACTGCCTCTCCACAATATACTACCCTTCTACAATACTGCCCCTCTACAATACTGCCCCTCCACCATACTGGCCCTCCACCCTACTACCCCATAATCATACTGCCCCTCCACCTTACAGCCCCTCCACCATACTGCCCGTCTACTATACTGTCCTTCTACAATACTGCCTCTCCACCATACTGGCCATCTACTATACTGCCCCTCCACCATAGTACCCCTCCACTATACTGCCCCTCCACCATACTGCCCATCTACTATACTGTCCCTCCACCATACTGCCCCTCTACAATACTGCCCCTCCACCATACTGCCCATCTACTATACTGTCCCTCCACCATACTGCCCCTCTACAATACTGCCCCTCCACCATACTGCCCCTTTACCATACTGCCCTTCTACTATACTGTCCCTCCCCTATACTGCCCCTTTACCATACTGTCCCTCGGCAATACTTCCTTTCAAACATACTGCCCCTCCACCATACTGTCCCCCAACCATTCTGCCTCTCCACCATACTGTCCCTCAACCATACTGCCTCTCCACCATACTGCCCCTCCACCATACTGCCCCTCAACCATACTGTCCCTCCCCCATACTGTCCCTCAACCATATTGTCCCTCCACCATACTGTCCCCCAACCATACTGCCTCTCCACCATACTGCCCCTCCACTACACTGACCCTCGACCATATTGCCCCTAAATCACAAGGTCCCTCACTATAGTACCCCTATGAGGGGCAGTATAGTTAGGGCCAGTATAGTTTGGGGCAGTAAGATTGAGGGGCAGTATGGTCTAAGGGCAGTATGGATTAAGGACAGCATGGTAGAGATGCAGTATGGATTAAGGGGAATATCATTGAGAGGCAGTATGGTAAAGGAGGAGTATAGTGTAAGGGCAGTATGGCTGAGAGGCAGTATTGTTGAGGAGCAGTATGGAGGTTGAAGGAAAGTATGGGTGAGGGGTAGTATGGTTGAGGGGCAGTATGGGTGAGGAGCAGTATGCGTGAGGGGCAGAATGGTTGAGGACGAGTATGGTGGAGGGGCAGTATTGTAGAGGGACAGTATGGTAAAGGGGCAGTATGGTAGAGGGGCAGTATTGTGGAGGGGGAGTATGGTGAAGGGGTAGTATGGTTGAGGACCAGTATGGTGGAGGGGCAGTATTGTAGAGGGAGAGTATGGTAAAGGGGCAGTATTGTGGAGAGGCAGTATTCGGGAGTGGCAGTATGGTAGAGGGGCAGTATGGTGGAGGGACAGTATTGTGGAGGGGAAGTATGGTGGAGGGACAGTATTGTAGAGGGGCACTATGGTAGAGGGGAAGTATGGCAGAGGGGCAGTATGGTGGAGAGGCAGTATGGTGGAGAGGCAGTATTGTGAGGGGGAGTATAGGTTTTACTGGTCAAATTTCAATACTTTAGTCTCAAGGTGGTCAAAATAGGTAAAAAATCACAAAAAATCGACAAACCAATGCCTTGGAAAAGCCGTTTTTTATATTTAACTAATTTTTTACCATACCAGAGGGTGTTTATTCTATTTTGCCCTAAGAGTTTATTGTTGAAATATTATTATCAGCAAAAAATATTCCAAATTAAAAAAAAAATTACATTAAAGTATAAAAGGGGTCTTGCAGCGTGACCGTATCTTGCAGAGTGACCGTTTTGCTACCTATTTTTTAATCTAGATTTAGAGAAATATAAAAGAATCTGGAAACTGTTTGCGATAATTCATATAAAAGTCTATCTACTAAGGTATAAGATAATGGAGTTGATTTATCTAAATAATTTTTTTCCTATTGTCCACAGCGATCGTTATATTAGAAATTGCTATAAATATCATTTCTAAAAGTAAAAAAATTCTTTTTTTGGTAGGTACAGTATGTAAAATTGAAATTTAGCCATTGAAAACCCCATAAATTCACTAATTCCACTTAATTTTCATATTATAAACGATTCAAAATATATAATAATGAAAATTTATTGGTTTGCTTTTAGTTATGTTAATTTCGGATGCCCGATCACGCTGCAAGACCACTTTTTCTTATACATATGTTATAAGGTGCACCGTGGCCACATTTATAATATTTAACTAGTAGTTTTTCAGGGAAAGTTGCCCCACCCAATAGAGATTAGCACCAAATAATAATTTTTAACCTCATCCCAAATTCTTTTTTTCCCCAAAAAAATCCTACTTGCACTGGTTCTATGAGAATGACCCTGCTATGTTTTCTTCCCGACGCTGGTTCCCTGCTGGTTTGCAAGTGACAACAAGTGTTGCTATGCAGGTTGCTATGTGTGTTGCTATGCGACAACGTCACATCCGCATTCCACAGTCAAAGTGAAAGCTATGGTTCATGTTGACCGTTCTGTGCCCAAATTGGATTTAAAATGGCTCCTACAACTTAATTAAGGTAACTATATCAATGTTTTAAAGGTGTATAGTAAAAATAAAACGTTGTGCCTGTAAACATACAAATTTCGATCTTCACTCTGGCCTTTGGCACGTTTACAACTCGGTGTAAACACCTCATTGTAAACGTCCTATATCAGAGGAGGTACACAGTGCAGCGCCCCATATATATACTGACCTGACTCATATATTTGTGATCGCGTCTGCCTCACGACGCCACTTTCAAACACGACAGCAAAGAGGAAGGAGCTCCCTAGTCTGACTCACACTAAACTGTTTTTAATTAGTGACCACCATAGTGAAGGCTCAGCTCGTCTCTGCATATATGTCTGTAATGTATTCTGAGTGAAATAAATAGCTGTCTTTTATTTTTTCATGTTAAAATCATCTTTTAACTGACAAATACCCCTATTTTCGCTCATGTAAACACAAAGACTTGGATGTCAGATTGTCCACGGACTTGGGCAAGTCTACCCACCAACCAACTTTTATAGAAAAGGTAAAAGATTTATTTCAAATTCTATGATATATACAATGTTATAGTATCAGTATGCGAAGTCTGCTCGCCAGGAATCATAGAATTAGTAGAAACCAAACGAGAGTTAGACTTGTCAATGTTCATGCCACAACGGGAAGGTCGTGTATTACTGTAGTGAGGAGCAGACCTGACCAGAGCGAATACACAGGCGAATACACATGAAAACAAGGCACGATACAGCCGATATGTGCGTTATCGCGATGGCGTATATATATATATATATATATATATATATATATATATATATATATATATATAAATATAGATATATATGTAAAATGGTGGTTTTCGTGCAGTGTTTGCTGCTACAGTATTCATGTACAATTGTACATTTTCCAACAGGCCTCTCAGAATTATTGTATCTAAGCTCTTCATACAGACTGTTGACTAGTTATGAAATGAAAGGTAAAAACTGCATTTTTTGTTGTTTAGAGAGTTGTTGAATATATCACGTTTCTTTTCCCAGGTGATATTTCAGTAGTTGTTTGTTTTTCTTCATCACCTTCCATGAATGGCTTGACCCAATCTTGCACTTCTCCTTCACCAAATATAAGAAAGACAAAGGCTCCGAACATGTATATACCAGCTGCCACATAGAAGACTATCTGCCACTCCTCCCGTGTACGCTGAAAGAGAAAAGTGAGAGAATCAAAGGCCTAATTCATGAAAGAATCCGTCCTTTTGGAAAACAATTTGATAAATTTGATGTCACTGATACAGAGTGAAGTTGTATGGAAACGTGTGTGGCCTCACGTTTGTTAGTAGTTGAGGCCCAAAATATGTTATTTCAATAAACCTTCACAAGTAACTACACTTTTACAGAGCAATCCAGCAAATGCCAAAGGTATGGTTTTTTGTATTGTGAGACAGATATTCCTACCCATTTATAAAATATTGCATCAGTAAATGCTAGAGTATAAATAGTTCATGATGAGTAAATTATCAAAACTGAAAATAAGTCAAGTGGGCAGGTTATCAGCTTGAGAGCATAACACTTGATACTTCAATGATGTAGTATTTTCACTCGTGTATTAATGATAATAAACAATAAATAATGCTTACGTATTAGATGGTAATGTAATATTAATGAAGTTGATATATTACATAATATTACTATTTTGACAGTTGAAAGACTGCTGTTCTTGAAATAACACAAGATAATTGATTGAATAAGTTTAAGATATAGCTATTAACCCAAACTTCATTGATAGCAGTTCGCTAGTTTTCTGGTGGAAGTGATAGTGTAAGAAGGATTCCTATATGTTCTAGTTATATGTAGGATCTACTCATATAATGGATTTGATAACTAATAAATTGTTGTTATCTTTAATTTTCTCAAAAAGTATTCATCTCTTATGATTTGTCATCTAATCTTCTGTTACATTAATTCAAATTCTGGGTCAAATAAGTATATAATCAGAGATGAAGATCACAAAAAAACAGACAAGTATATAATCTTTATTAGTCCAGGGTATTAATGACTTACATTAGTGGTAAGGATGGAAACCACATATGGAGCTGCAATGCCACTTATTGCTGCCAAGGTATTAGCAATTCCCCATAATGTAGCAGCAAATGGTGGTGCAATATCCATGAAATTTGCATGTACTCCAGTATACTGTATGAATGATTAAAAATGCAATTTGATGACATAGGAAAAACAATTTACTTTCTACATCTAGTCTTTATTTTTGACATATAAAGGTACGCTTTACCTCTCTATTATTTCTTATTTAAGTTTGTATAGGTGTATATAGATTAATATGATCGTTAGACAAAGACACAATTTCATATGAATGTCTATATGTCATGAGTTGTCTACACGTAGAGATTTCATGAGGCATAGCCGAGAGAAATCTGGAGAAGACAATAAGGGGCATTAAACGTTCATATGAAATTGAGTGGCATTTAAATTGTATCCTACCCCTCTCTAAATGCTACCCCTAGATACATGCTAAACACTCAATTTTACAGACTGTTAGTTCCCTTTTGGTCCCCAACACTGAAATGGTTATGCTTTTTTTTTTTTTTTTATTATTCAGAAAAAAGGGGATTTAGTACAAATCATTCTGGTTAGGACGTTCTTCCTTGCACCGATCCAAACAAAACAGTGGTGCGCTTAGAGACTCACAGTGTGTCAAACAATATTCAATCATTCCAAATCAGCTGTTGGTATACAATAGAGAGTTATGGGTAATAAAGTAATGTCATTGAGGCAAGCAGGTCATTTGACTCCACTGCAATTATAAATCTTGTATTAGGTAAACTAATATCGTTTTCGAAATAATCACTGTGAATGATTGAACAGAAAAGATTACAAGACAGTACACACAAAAAACAGCAAGGATATACAGTCGGGTATAGATGGTCATATACAATCATTACAGGCAACATGTCCATAACATATCTTCTTCTACTCATAAGGTCGTAGTTTTTGATTTATGATGTAACTAAACAGTGGTCATCTGACTCACTCATTCGGGAGTTTTGGTTATCACTTCGGGAAGCAATAAGAATTTCTTTACCATATATTTATAGATTTTAGAGTCGACAATGTTTTGTAAACTTGCAGGTAGGGCGTTCCACAACAACATACCTCTATAGAGAGGTGAGCTTCTGTACCTTTCAGTTTTAGGTCGCTGTGTTTTTAACACTGTTTTACAGTTCATTCTAGTTCTCTGGTATTCAGGAACAACTACATTTTCATTATCACTTTTCCACCAAAAAATAAGCATCAAAAGATGTAAAGCTTGTCTGTATTTCAGACTTCTGATTTTACTATTTTGATAGAGGTTTTCGGTGCTCATTTGTGCGGGAGTCCTCTGATTGATTGCAATTCGTAGACTGTTGTTAAGGCAGACATTTAGACGATCACAATCTTTTTTTAGAGCCAGGTAACAGATGAAATCTGAGTATTCAAGACAGGGTAGTATAGTTTGTTTGCAGACCGCTAGAGCTGCATCCTTTGGAAGGACGTTTCTGAGTTTCCTGAATTTAAAGTTCTTTTGCCTAACAGATTGTAATATCTTGTTTATTTGCCATTTAAATCTTAACTTACTATCGATAATGACACCTAGATAGTTATATTTTTCAACATTTTCGAGAAACACCCCATCTATATGACAGGTCTGTTCTTTAATATCTGGTGTTTTGTGGGCAACCCACATCATTTTGGATTTTTTTATATTTATACTTAAGAGATGTTTGTCTAACCATTTCTTGATATTTTGCAAGCCATGCATGATTTTTTCAATTATTTTTGATACAGTACTCAAGACACTGATTGGTCTCCAATTGGAGAAACTAGCAATGTCACCTCCTTTCGGTATAGGGGTGATTACTGCCCTTTTTAAAGTAGAGGGAAAACACCTAGTATTGATAATATACTTAAACATCGCTACTATAACAGAAGGATTGATTACTAGTATCTTTTTTAGTAGTAGGATCTTGAGATGAGGAACACCCGTGCTCTTATCATTATCTAATCCTTTTATATAGCCGATTACTTCTGTCATATCGGTTTCATGAAAATCAAACAAGTCATAGTTACAATTCTGAACATGCAGTGCAGACGATGTCCCTGGGACAACTTGGCGTTTACACATCTCAGCTATTTTACCTCTGATATCTATATAGAATTAGTTCAGGGTATTCACATCCTCATTTACCTTAAAGGGAATCCCTATGTCACTGTTATCCCATTTCCAGACCACATCCATATTCTCATCATACAGACCTACATGATTTAATAGACTCTCTTCCATTCCATTTAGAATATTTCTCCCTTCACATTTCACCACTGTTTTCTTTTTCTTACAACATTTCCTAACCACATATACTGGCACATGATCAGATGCAAGCAGGTTTACATTCCCACTATCACAGACATGGGGACAACTCGTGTAGATGTGATCCAGTCTGCTACTACCTTTTGAGTGGAAATAGGTGTCCTTTGTCTTCATAAGTTCCAATTTGGTGCTATTCAGGAATTTCTTAAGTACACAGTATTTGGGACTATTACGGTGGTTGGTATTTACATTCATGTCCCCGAGTATCCATACCTCCATGTTCTTAAACTCACAGTCACATAAAATCTCCGATAATTTAGAATAACAAGACGCTACATCCTTGTGTGGGGGCCTATATAACGAAATGATGAGTAACTTACGATGGTTTGGTTCATTAACAGTATGTGTCAATATTTCAAATTTTGGCGTAGAATAACAATGCCTATTGATCTGTTTTATAAATGGTACATTTTTGTTGCTAACTAACAGAGCAATGCCCCCTCCGGTTTTCTTCTCCAGATATGATCTGTCATTACGATAGAGGGTCATGACAGGTACACGGATCATTTGATTGTCATACTTTTCACGTAGCCAAGTCTCCGTTATTGTGACATAACTACAGGTAGTGAATAGATCCTTTAGTTCAGGGAGTCTTCTAAAAATACTACACACATTCGCTGTTAGAAATACATCACCCTTCCTATTTTTTAGTTCATTAGGAGTTATTAACGACATTTATGAGGTTAAGTATAGTGCAGACTATTTTGCGATAACATGTTGCATTCATAATATACCCTAGACAGATACCCTTGCAGACAGAAACACAGACATAACATGTAGTGCACAAAACACAGTCTAAAGGCAACAACATATAGCAGTTTAGACTGAGCCTATGTGGTTTGGTACCACTGGGCATAGTTACAACAGTGCATGTAGAACAAAACATACATATACATTACAGAATACAGAATTTGATTCAAGTGTAATGGGCTTAAACGAAGATAATCAGTTTCAGAGAATGAGAAGATAAAGGGAGAAAGAAAGAAAGCAACATGAAATGTTCTAATATAATAACAATATTGCTTAAACAATATATATATATATATATATATAACTTGTCATTTGCCCTTTATGTTGGATAGTTAGTTTGAAAGTTGATAAGCATAAATGTCAAGAATCCTCATCTAATTCGGCCTAAACTTTATCATTTGTAATACTAACACATCTCGAGAAGTATTCCCGTCCTAGATTTGCAATAAAGAACCCTGAGAGCATCTTTTATTTTAGAAATGCATTCTGAGGGTTGGAAATGCATTGATTCTAATGTTTCTATACACACTGCAGGAAACTAACCACTTTACATATATATGCAAAGGGGGTATATAGGTATGCTTTTGCGTATACAAGGTCGTCCTATTCTACATGTGTATACGCCTTACCTATTGGCGTATATACATGTCCATGGTGCGGTCGTATATACGTCATATATACGCCTGATTCTGTGGTATTTACACCACTATCCAATAGTTCCGATCTCTGCCACTTGGGGACACCACTGGTAGCATATTTCATTTTCCATTAACCATCCAAGTCTGTATTATGTGAATACATAAACGAATGGCGTATATATATATATATATATATATATATATATATATATATATATATATATTAATGTATAATGCACTTACTTATACATATATAATTAGGCCCCCATTTGCTAAGCACGTATCTATGGTATAGCCACTCGGGGGCGTGGCCTATTGTCGCACACGTCATAGTTCCTTTGATGCGACGGTTGGGGATCTCCTCACTCTTCCTTAGTCAATCGTATGAGCAGGACCTATTTTTAATATATTTAATATATTTATATATATATACATATATATATATATATATATATATATATATACATATATATATATATATATACATATATATATATATATATATATATATATATATATATATATATATATATATATATATATATCATGCAGAGGATGTTTTATCTCGGATACGCCAGGTGTGAACTACAGGCAAGATGCTTCCGTATACAAAAGGAAACAGTCTTGTATACGCCTCATGTGGATTAGAGGCATATACAAATGTAAACAAGTTTATATTCAGCCGATATGTGCGCTGCCGCGCTGGCGTATATATGAATAAATGTGTTAGTCTTGTGCAGTGACATAAGAGCATTTAGTAAATAATCACTAAGAGATAGTACCTGAAAACCATTGGCCCCTACACCGATGGCAAGAAGGATGACAGCAACATAAGGTGTATGACATGTGATGTACCCAGTCACTACTAGGAACACACTTGGTAGGATTGAACCTAGAAAGGGGAATATGGTATTCATTTTACAGAATTGAAACACAAATCATAATTTGTCACAGCTGATTTCATGATTTATGCTTTCAGGTACCTTCTTATGTAAGGCATTATTGTGTTCGTTTTTATATTTCAAATAAGTGTTTTCTTCAAAACTGAAGTGTAGCATGGTGAAATATTAATATCTGAAGATGTATTTAACGTACTTATCTCACCCCTGGTACAAGCTTAGCCATAGAAATAACATTAGGAAAAAATACTCAACGATCACCCCCGTAAAGTGACAATACTACACCACGGCCGTGGCATAGGGAAGGTGTGATGACGTCATATGGATTTGCTAAGTATATTCTAATTATTCTGTTATTCTGATGTTATTTGATATTAATCTATTGTCATAGAAAGAGGTGAGATAAATCCAGAACTGCATAAAAATTGTAAAATACACAATATTCCACTCTTTTGGTAGTGCGATAATCATCACTCGGCTTCGCCTCTATGACGATTGGGGCACATCCAAACTTGTGGCGTGTTGCATATTTATATGATTCTCCATGCAGTTCTATATAAATACTCCATGTATTTGATGCAAAGAGTCCCACTCATTGATTAAGCCACACAGTTCTTAAGTTCTCTTTATATATGGGGAATTGAAAATAAGGAGGGGGTGACCAGTCAACATTGAGGTCAAAGAGTCAAATGTCTTTGTCTTTTTTGTAGCGCAGCTGCAGCAACCATGAAAGATTCAACATCAACATACATGATGGTATCATCAGCATACAAGATCCTGTGCCTTAATACCAGGGTCACTCTATGTGGTGTCGCAGCAGGCAAGACACACATATGAATACAGTTTTCACATGCAAAGTACTACCTTGCAAATGTATTCATGATTTGTTTTTATGATAAATACCTGCACTGGCTGCAATCTTTCTTACCACAACAGTGCGCCAACCACGAGAACGCATGATATCAGCAACATATGCACTCATCAAACTGACCAACCAAAAGGCCAGAAAAGGCACAGCAGAAAGCAATCCATTCTGAAAAAGACATAAGTGATAACTGATTACATTTGTTGTATGTTATGAATCACACAAATTTAACGTTGATGCAGATTCTCATGTGTAGATATATATAAATCTCTCAAGAAACCAACTGAGGCAGGTATGGCGGAACATCATGTATTATGCCTATCCGATACAGAGTTTCGGGATAGGATGTGTGTCATAACATAGTAGTACAAAAACACAGACAAGTGAAAAATCAAGAAACAATTTTCCTGGTATCAGGAGTCAAGCAAGGTGAAGACTGAGTGTGAGGCTGCGCAGACGTGGCTTCCGGAGATTTACCCGGATAACTTCCGGCAACCGGAGTAGTCATCCCACCCATATATATATAAAAGAAAGCTAATCTGGCAGAATATTTAATATTTACACTTGATTCTGTACAAATCCTGTTGGAAGCCAATAAAGTAGAACCCTGTCTAACGGACACCCCCTCTATAAGCTGTTTAATTCAACCTGGGGTAAGTGGACACCCCGCGTAAGTGGACAGTTATTTCGGTATAAAAAGGCCTAAAGCCTCATGTAAGCAGACAACTCTGATGGACACCCAACCAAAAATATATTAATCTGTGTTTTCTTTAGTATATTCATAGAAAATACATTTGTAATTTTAAGTTTAATAACTTCGGATCTATCATCACCTCTGAACCCTTACACATCGGTATATAACATTTGTGTTTTTGCCCCGGAGGAAACTTGAAGACCCCACATTTAAGCAGACACCCAGCGGATAAGCAGACACATTTGCCTGGAACAGAGTAGTAATCTCCGAACGATAGTGAGGTGATTACGAAGAGTCTAGTCCGAGGAGATTGCGGCCGCTTTCATCTGAACCCAGTTTATATTGTATTTATTAACATCCTTTCCTTGCTAATAATTACGATGCTCTTCTGAAACTTGACCGATGCACCTCCTATCGTTAGTGAAAATATACAGCTGTAGTTTTTGAATTACCCGCGAGGTGGCAGTTAGTTTGAATCCGTTCGCCATGTTGGTTTTATATTGTCACCGGAGGAAAGAAGGTAAGAACTCATTGAAAACTGTAATCTGACGATTATGAAGTTTGGGAGACACTGCGACAGATTATTTCACTAAACTTGAAATATTCTGTAGTTCACATTGATTATTACGTTGTGTAATTGTCTGCCGCTGTCACTGCATCAGTGCATGTATTAGTTTGTGTTTCACTCGCTAGGGGCCCGATGACGTTTTGGGAACTATTTCCAGTAATCTCCTGCAGAAGGTTACGGGCCTCAGTAATCTCATGGTAGCAAAATACTCACACCCAATGCTATTCCCATGGAAACTCTGTATTAGGTGGCTAATAAATGAGTATATATGTGCATTTACACGGATGTGTATAGATTAACAAACTGTCTTTTACATATAATAAATTAAAAAAACTTCGTCATGGAAAAGGACCAACATAATGGAAGAAATATCATATTTTCATCAATCGTTTGATAAGAAATACTGACGAGAAAAAAATCCGCAAAATATAGATCTCAAAGCATCTTGGATTTGTGAAAGAGACATATGATGATGAAATATCTGGAATTGAACTGCTTACCTGCTTAATGTCAAATTTCAGCACTTCGTGCATATAGATTAAGATACAGGTATCCATAGTCGATATGCCCCAGTCAGTGCACACTAGATTAGTTGCAACAGCCCAAAAGGGTAATGACTTAAATATTTGTCTCCATGGTATGTGGTCAGGTCCCTGAAGGAATAACTGAGATGGTTATCATCTAAACTGACACGCATGTTACAAAATTGAAATTTAATCTGACAAACATCACAGATATCAGAAATCACATTCAATTCGCCCGACTGGTAGACCACCTTATTTTATGCTTATACAAATTTTATATTTAAATCATAATCAGGAGTGGACAAATATGATGAAATGAGATGAATGCAGTGTCCAGTTTGGGCTGAATGATAATATTTATCAACAAGTTTCTGCAAGTCACACTTTACGACATACACAAATTTAAGAAAACCAGCAGTGTATATTTCATGGTAGTGCTCCCATGCACTGGTGACGGATGCGTGACTGAATAGGGAGCCAGTGAACCTACTAAAACGGCAGATACTTGTTTTCAAAACAGCATTTCCGGTGGCCAGTAAGAACGAGGCTTAGTGATAAACCTATGGGGATTTGAGGCTAGACTGTTGTTTTTGGTCTCGTTTGTTACTTTTGAAGTGTAGTTTACTATTATCGCCTCTGAATAACTCGAAGCTACGATGGATTTGTTAGGTATATGAAATAATGTATTAAAAATGACTCATGTAATCTCTAACCTACATAGTCAAAGTACCGAACGCCTATATTCGGAAATGGTGTTTTGTAAACGAGGGTGGTTGTGGCCCCTAAGATTCGAGGTCAACTCTCGACTGCAGAGCAATCCCAAGGCACTAGAAAATATTATGTAAGGAGGTCAGGGTGAAGGTCGGGGTTTGCTGCGAATGCAGTCATTGGCTACTCGGTCTACTGTATTCCTTATATGGAATTAAGGTAATGGGACAACTTCATGGTGAAACAGGTATCTGTGGTTTCAGCGGGTTCACTTTTGCTCCCTCTGGCGGAGGTTAGAACCCCATCCCTAGCCGACAATGGCGCCCTCTGTGGTGGTGTGAGGAACTGGGAGCTGTTTCAAAAGCCGGGGGGAGTAAACGGGAATGGCCACCGCCAAAGGGAGAACAATCAACAGCATCAAAAGCGAGAGTTCTAAGTTCTCGTTTCAAAACTGGCATCGCTGTTGAGATCCCAGTGCCATTCTCTATGCCAGCATAACAAACGAAACATTTAATAAATCAATATATAACGAATAATTTGATAATTCCAAATTATTCTTCGTTTTTTCAACACATTTCAGGTTTTATTTGACGCTTCTATGCGAATTCTTAGCGGAGTTATAGAGCCTGCCACTGTAGCTCTCGCTTGTAAGGCTTTAAGGTGATAGCCTAGGGTCGAGCAGCGCAGTGGCATACCGACCGAGGAGTGCAGTCACAGAGTAGAGACCACTAGAGAATTGTGAAAATCGATATTTGGTCAATAAATACATATGGAATTGTTCGGAATATGTTTTTCTTTACTTATATATGTTATAATATCTGATAAAATATGTTTTTAAATTGCTGTTATGATCAGTATGAGAGGGTACACCTTCTTGCAACTAGTGGTAGCCAGGTGGCACCAACAGCGAGACCTCACTAACTATTGAAACGGGTATTACCACTGTTGGTGCCGCTTTGGTTCAAAGTGCCGCTTGCTGTTAGCGAGGTGCCGCTATTTGGTTAGTGAAAGCAACTACGAGGATTTTTTTCAACTAATGAAACAGCTCCCAGGTCATCAGTTGCTCCCCCTGATAACTGATGATAGAAATACTATTATTATATACCAGTGCACGAATGTCTCATGTATACGCCCTATAGTAATAATGATTTCATTCGTCCACACTGTGGCATAATATATATAATACTACCCTCCGTACCACGTGACCACTCAATCTTCTATTTAGTGAGTTGTAGAATGGCATTTTTAATGATTTCTAGGTATAAAATAATAAAAGACATAGTGAGTGTGTCTGAATTACATCTGTTCCTCGATATTTTGTTCAGAAATATCTCTGAACAGATTCCATTCAGACACACTAACCCTGTCTTTCTATATTACTATTTCTACACATATCGCCTAGCGGTTAGAGTGGTCACATATACACTGTCAGCGTACTGCAAAGACATTCTCCATTCGCTATCTGTGTTCCATTCACTGACATATTGTAAAAGGGGCCTAGGGCCAGTGTCTCGGGGTCTTGGAGGCATGCCCAGCTGACCATGATAAATTATTCAAGCCTGGAATATGCCATCGATCTACTAGTGATTGATATGTTTGGATCCTCGACAGTTGCAGAAAGGGCAGATTGACTTGGTGCAAGAGGGTTACGGAAAACCATCCATAGACTTAATGTAACTCAAACCTTTCACTTGTTATTGATTCATATTTGCATGCTATTTCATCGATGATGAATCTTCTATTTGCTACTAGTATATCGTTTCTTTGTGGTTAATATGTTCACTTGTCCTGTACTGCAGACAGAAGGTTGCAGCCGATAATACCGAGTCCAGCTCATTCCTTTCTGTTAAAGACAAATGCGGGTAGTTGGGTGATTTCTAAATTCTATATTTTGCAAATAACTCAGGATAAAATAAGTTTCATATATTAGCAATTAGAAAATGCAAAAGAATTGGCATGTCACCATGCTAACTTCTATGTGAGGGCCATCAGAAAATGAAAGTGCTTAACAATCGGTGTCTATGGGAAACTGCAATGTTTTTACTTTGTTGCTAAATGACACTGATGTTCTATTGGTATCTTCAAATAATTCTGGATTATGATAATTGGGAAAATGTACAAATGAGATATGTGAAAAAAATTCTATGTCACCATGCTTATTTCTATGGGAAGGCCATCTGAAGAAGGTCAGTGCTTATCTATCGGTGTCTATGGAAAGCTGCTATATTTTCATGACACCAGCTGGCAGCACCAGTGTTAAACCAGGGGACAGTGCGATACCTACCCGCATTTGTCTTTAAATGCAATTTCAGCTTTATATTTGTGATTTCCAGGTAAGTAATACTAAAGAAGAAACCAACTTCTGGTCAAAGTCGCCGTTCTTCACGAGTTTGATGGGGAGTGTTATGAACGAGGCGACTGCCGAATGAATATCACAAAGCATTCAAACGAGTTGGAGAATGACTTCTTTGACCAAAACGAGTTGCTTTCTGTATTTATCTCACACCTGTATACACTAAAAGAATGGACAAACACACAGGACTTAAACCATGGAGAACGAACTGCAATACTTGTATGGGCATGGAGAACGAGTTCCCCATGTTAAGCCTATGGAAATTTATTCCAGGGGTGAGATAATTGAAATTATGGATTATTTACTAGATATAGATTTATAAATGTCTTGTTCACTATGCTGGCATAGCGAAGAGAAGGACCACCTTAACAGCGATGAAAGTTATGAAAGAGACTTTATTGACGCCGCTGTAAGTGCCGTTGATTGCTCTCATTGTTTTGGTTGATTCCTATTTACTCCCCATGCCAGTGAAACGGGTCCCAGGACCCCTTGAGAAGCTGGAGGTCCTCGGGATGTTTTTCCTCTAGTTATTATTTAGAAACAATTGCTTCCTTAAACTTATTAGATATGCAACACAAGTCAATCTATAAGAATGTTTTGGGAAACACTGTTTGAATCCGGACCCGACCTTAGTCCCTAATATGCCTTCCTGACCTATAGTTTTCTCAATTCTACATCTAAGGCCCAATGGACATCTACCGATTTCGTAACATTGATGTACCTTTGTCAGTGACAAAGAAATACTATTTTGACTAAGGTGAGGCATCCTAATGGAGTTGGCCCTAGTCGGTAGATGTGATGCTGCCAGGCAAGGGTCAGCCAATCATTAGTGAAACCCCGCACTTGAGATGTTCTTTTTAGAGCGTGCTTGCACATGCTAAATACATCATCTAGAGGTTAGAGTGGTCACATTGAACTTTCAGTGTGCTTCCAGAAAACTACCCTTTACTATCTGCATGCTGTTCACTGTCATAGTGAGAACAGAGCAGGGAGCCAGTGTCTCAGGGTCTTAGAGGTGTGCCCAGCCGACCATGACCAATCACTCAAGACCAAAATACCTCAGGACCCAATGGTGCTTGATGTGTTTGGATCCTAGACTTAGGCAGTTGCAGAAATGACAAGTTGACTGGGTGCAAGTGGGTTGCAGAAAACTATCCATAGGCTAAATATAACTATAACCTTTTAATTATCATTCAATTATAATTGCACGCTCATTCATCTGTGATGAACATCATTTTTGTTCCAAGTTTTGCTGATGAGTTGATGGTTGATGTTCCTAAATCGCTTGCCAAAAGTTTATCAACATGTTCATAAATCCATTTGGCGACTATGGAACATTGGAAATACCCCCGTTCAGGTGGCATCTGGTTACATAATTTGCCTGCGACAAGATTACTGACAACAATACGATTTTGGAACTAATCATTCAACTTCGAATCGGTAGATATGCATTGGACTTAATCCAGCACTTTCACCTGATTATTCTGGCCACCACCCGCCGTTTTCTTTGCATCTTTCCTGCACATAATCATCAGGTTGAAAGGTGCATAACAAGTTCAGGGCGACGAGTGTGAGACCTGAGTGATAACTTCTAACCGAGTACATATAATCGGTGATGGGTTGATTATTCTGTTACAGTTACAATCTCTACTACATCAATCGATGGCCCTATTTGAGAAGTCAGATGAATCCGCTCTGTTTGTCCTAGGGTTAAGGATTATGCGCCAAGACTACAAAACCACCATCTTGTAAAGCTATGCAGTTGTTACTACTGGTTTTAGGCCTTTTTTTGTGAGTGGAAGATCAACATTTATATCAATAATAAATATATTGGAGAAATTCTAAAGACACCCCTAACCAAGATGGCCGCCAGTGGCCCGTATTTACTTCTCCCCTAAATTTAGAACGTTTCATCATCTCCGAGGCTTTGGACCCGGTAGTCTATTATGTAACAACTTCCTCCTGGAGGGAAGGTGGTCGTTGGTGAGAGGCCTGGAGCTAATAAGAGCAATGGTGACGTGGCCTCTTCTCCTACCGCCACGTCGCCTCTTCTCAAGGCGCCACGTCCGTGTTAGTTAATGAATATGTTAACTTAATCATTCACCTATATATCCCTGAGAAGATTCAATAAACGATGTCAGACCCTGCCCGGATCTCGCCTCCACTACACTTATGCGTTGACTCAACCTTATTAACGTATATCGACTGCTGGGGACCTGATAGCTATATTTCATCATAGCGGGTAGAGGACTGAATCTTTACAATCTGATAACTGATTACAGTAACCAATTAATCAGTGGACAATTAGTCATCAGCTGGAAATGCAGCATAATGGATAAGCAAACAATCATAGGGCACCGAAACCTTGGTTTACCTTGGTTGGATCGGTTGTCATCCCAATAGATGTTTCAATGTATTCCCTCTCTGTAGCTTTGATGAAACGGTGTTGACTTGGACTGTCAGCAACAAACGCTATCCACAGGACCAATGTTAATAAACCAAATAGTCCTGGGAAAGAAAACCTTATATCTTAAATGGAGCTTTGTAAAACTTTATTAAAATATCGCAATAGTATAAGAAGTGTATGACATGTGACTGACCCTCTCGAAAATGAAAGCAATTGAAATTTGGCCTCACTAATAAAACCCTAGAGCTACTGAATTAGGTGGTAAACCTTGAAATTCATGAGGTTTAAGAAAGAGATATGCTTCTCTCAAACAATAGATGGTATCAATAATGAAAAATGTTTAAAATAGCAAAGGAACTATTTTGATTTGATACTCCTCTTTTCCAGAACAAACAGTATGATTTTAATAAGCCTTGAAGAATTTCGTTAATGATTAAATCAGCAACATAATACTAAAATTAAAAAAAACTAAAAGCATGGGAGCTTGAGCAAAGACCACCTGAAACACACAATATGAGCAAATCATGTATAGTTAAGGTATAACCAAATGAAACGAATTGTTGTATTATACAAATGGAAATAAAAACTTGCTACCAACAAAATTTTAAAATATCAGCAACGAGAATGTAAAGAATGTCAATAAAATATACTTTTCAAACAAACCGTTTCAATAATCAAAATGGGCACTCACCAAAAACATAGAATACAGACGGCCATCCATTGGCAAATCCATACTCACAAAGAACCCCTGAAATTGGCAATGTAATGATGTGCGAAATCTGTGCACCTGAAAGAAAAGAAGAAACTCAATTTGTACAATCTCGCAATTAGTTCTCTTTTATGGGCATGTACAGTATGTCATAAAACATGTTGTTCAATATGACACCTTCAATCCAAATCAGGGAGCTGTCTTATATACTACTAGCACTATTACTAGTGATCACGAAAAAGGCGCGACTGTTTTAGTGACCGTTTTAGTGACCGTCACTATATAGCTTTGCAGAGTGGTCAAGGCCTAACTGTTTGGACTGCCACCCCAGCATTTGAACTGTCCCCTGTCTTCGTTTGGGCTGACCCCCCAATAGGGTATGTAATGAAGCAGATTTCTACTCAGAGCACACTTGAACCCAGAAACTGAGGCGTCAACATCTCCAGGCTGCTCAGCATAACCACTACTACAGGGAGGAGGCTTGAATACCATAGGACACTAGGCTACAGAGGCCTTAACTTAGTATTGGTCTTCTCTCCACAAGTTAATATCACCCCAGCACTGGAGGAACAGAGATTGATGACTGCTACCACCATATGCCACTACTTTGGATCATCTATATCCACAAGTCAAGGAGACATTGAACAATAACTGAAAGTGATAGACTGTGAGTACTGCTTTGACCAAGAGGACTTATATCATATGAACACTACAAAAGTGAATGTGATTTTGTATATTGATGAGAATTGTTATGTAACTGTATACTTTGTTATAATATGTCTTATCAATACATATCTGTGTATGGTTATCTGTCTTCTTCATTTAGTATAGAAGATGTTCTGAATTATCTTTTCTTGTCACTGGGTTAGCTAGTCCATAAGATTAGGAATTAGCTACTGTATGTGACATAGGAAAGTATGTATATGTAGTGAATCAGTTGGTCTATATAATTTAACATTATGAATTTAGGAGTTTTTGAGTATTTAGCGATGCGTTGCGACACTCGATATTGTTTTTGTTGGCGACATGGTGAAATTTACAGCCTTGTCACTAATAATGATCGTTTTAGCAATCGTTTAAGGGAAATTCACTAGTGATGATCAGGACTGTGCAACACAAAAAATGGTAAAACTGTGACTTTCACTGTTCAGTGATCATCTCGACTATTAAACGTGATGCGCTGAAAACGATTACTATTCGCGATTGTTACGACTATAAAACACCTCACAGGTCTTGAACTAGACCTGTTTTTATCAGAATATTTAGTCATTGACAACAAAAACACCTAGATCTCATAATTTAGTTAATTTGCAAATACCAAAACACCCACAAAATGCAAAATCACTACTCACAGAAACCAAATCAACTAAAGGGATTTTGTCGGCAATATGTGCATTTGACTTAATTATTCAAATATTTTCTCTATTGATCTAGAAAAAACACATTCTCTGAATTCCAAAGGTAACTTATAGAAGCTTTATATATTTTTACCTGCACATGAAAAGCCTAATAGTTTGGTTCTTTCCAAAGGTGGTGCCCACTTAGACCAGATTCTGAAAAGTGCTTGATACAACGAAGCCTAGAAACAAAAATCTCACATGTTACAGTCATAGTTATGAAGTCTGAGAAAGATTAGATGATTACAAAATATTTGTATTTGTATCTATTGATATTTATGGTTAAAGTGAATCAAAGCAATCCAAGTTATAACCATATCTTCTATAATTTCTTGGTGCTTGTAACAGCTTTCCTTCGGTCGTAGTCGATAAATGTAGGACAGCTAGGCAAGGGTGAGCCACCGTTTAATGAACCACCTCCTTCAAACGTCCTTTTGTCGCTGACAAGTTATGGTTTCTATGTTCCAAATCGGTGGCTAAGAATTTATCAACATGTTGATAAATCTAGTAGCTGACAATGGAACAGTGGAAAATGGTGTAGACTCAAAGACCAACGACTTGGGACTGTTCCCAAATCCTTACTCCATCGGCCAGGGGTTCATAATCGTATATCTGTCGGTAATTGTAGACTGATTTGCTTAGGACAAACACCCACCACCCCCTCTCTTGGAGGGCCACCGGCTGAGCGAGGGGTTATGTAATTTGACTGTGACAAGTCCACCAATTCCTATACGATTTTGGAACTAACAGTTCATCCCTGAATCGGTAGAGGGGTATCGGGCTTGAAGTGAAAAACTCACTGTATGGTTTGGTTTCGAATGATTAAGCCCCTTATGGCAAGCTAGTTTTAACATATCTCACGCGAATTTGTACAGGGCACCGACAATCACAGGGTGATACCAGAAACGGGGTGATGGTCGGCATGAAGAGCATTTCTGCTTGAGACAAACTTAGAACTTGTTCACTATTTGGGAACTAATCAGAACAGACTCTATCGGTTAGTATGTATCGCACCTAATCCCAGACAGTAAGGCCATGCACCTACCAATGCTGACGTAAAACTCAGATTTTTCGATGCGTTCAAACATGCTTAAAAGCATGTTAGAATTGGCACAAATGTTGTAGATATATGATTTGACAAAGGCTGCTACCATAGCCGAAACGTTGTATAGCATTCGCTGTTCTAATAAAGCCATCATTGAAAACTGTTCTAATAAAGCCATCATTGAAAACGACCATGGACTGTTGTGGTGTTCAGATTGTCTAAACCTTCTATCATTCGATATAGGAACATATTTCTTACTATGTAATATAATATTAGTCTATGACAACAAGATCCAGATATACTGTAACTTTTTCGTTCCTACTACAGAAACCTACCTGAAAAAGGCCGATAACAATGCGTACAGCAACAACCATGTAGGGGCTAACTGTGGCAGAGATGGGCGTAAGGAATGTGGCGATCATGCAGACAAACAATGAGACACTCAGTATCCTTTTGCCTTTGAATAAAATGATAATTGGTTAAATTTAGGATTATAAAGCACATTCCTGTAACATGCAACATGTATATAGAATGACCTAACCATGGTCATACACAAAAGAATATTTAATCAAGTGTGATTAGAAGGGATATAAAGCACATGTGTGCATATTGGTATCAACATACCTAGCAAATACAGATACAGTTAAATTCTGCTTCTGGGACAACTTGCTTAAGAAGTCAGTTTGCTCAGAATTCTTATTTAGTTTACTTTAACCACACTTAAGGGGATACCCCACTTAAGGGAACACCCCACTTAAAGGGGACACTTTCTTCGGAACGGAAGGTGTTTCCTTAAGCGATGTCTTACTGTATGCTGTATGTGCTTGGTTGCAATATAGTATATGGGAAAATAGTGTATATGGAAAAATAGTGCGAAAAGGAAACAGACTAATATTGGCATGCCAACTGTGAGGAATAGGTGGATGATAAATGCAATATGGATTGGTTTCAGAGAAAAGCGGACATATGTCCTAAAACTTTCCCTTGCATGCACTCATTTATGTCACCCCTGGTACAGGTTCATCCAGAAGAATAACGGAAAAAAACAACTCAACGATCACCCCGGTAAAGTGACAATATTATCATATACCTGTGGTAATATATCCAACACATATGGCCCGCTCCTACCCATGTCATATTTATATCTGTACAGGGTGATGTACGGGGTATGTATTGTTACAATCTGTCGTGAATAGTAAGCTGAATGAAAGACTCCAAGGCTTCGTCCCGTTACAAGCTTTATTGCAGATGGTGTTACAGTGCGCTACGCTGACCGGACTGAATCGAGTACCTCGAGATCAGGATTATATGCTGGTCCGTGTTTACCGCGTCGGGGCAACCTGTTTTGATCGTAACCAAGGGGGGTCGCCTCATGCAGCGTGCCACGCAGCCAGCTTGGTCCATTAAGCCAAAGGATATGATCTGTATGTTTAACATACCGATATTTTGGATTGTGACAGTATGTGGCGTACGGGGCATGTACGGTGGAGAAATCCCAAAACTTGCCCAGAAGCAAAGTTAAAAATTGGATATTTTGAGGTATATAACAATACGAAAACAGGTATACTGTGTCTGTACGTGTTGAATACATGGTAAAATTGACGATAAAGCAAACCTCTGCCTTCGGCATCGGTTCGTTTTATCGTCAATTTCACCACATATTTATCCCGTACAGCCACAGTAACCCTGTTTCCGTATACTATGCCACGGTCATTGGGGAGGGAATATGTGATGACGTCATATACTATTAACCAACTGGATTTGCAAAGTAATTTGAATCATTCTGATACTTGTGGTGCTATCTAATGTTTAACTAGTTTGGATGGGCCGTATTCGTCATTCGGCTTCGCTTCTATGACAATTGCGGGCCATCCAAACTTGAATTTATACAATTATGGATGCAGTTTTATATAAGTATTACTAAGCGCCATCACCTGGAGAATATGGCCACTTGTTTCTGAAAACAATTAATATTGTGTATGTATTTTATGAATGAGGACTACTAAGAAGAATTCTGCTTACCTCCAAAGCGCTCAGTAATCACTCCACTTAAAAGCTGGGTGAGGAAATAGCCCCAGTAAAATCCTCCTAGAATGATGCCCTGAGTTTCTTTAGTCCATACATAATCTCCATTAAACTGTAGGAAACAGTAGAGTATTGCATTTTACGCAGATTAACACAGATTTTTGAATGTGTGTTAGGTCCATTAAACTGTAGCAAACAGTAGAGTATTGCATTTTACGCAGATTAACACGGATTTTTGATTGTGTGTTAGATGAACACCATCGTATACACTGCACGAAACTAACCACTTTATATATGTATATGCTCGGTGTAAATATCTATGCTTTTACGTATACAAGGTTGTCCTATTCCCCGTGTGTATACGCCTTATCTATTGTGTCCATGGTGCTATCTTATATACGCCTGATTCTGTTGTATTTACGCCACTATCCAATAGTTCCGATCCCTGCCACTTGGGGACACTACTGTTAGCATATTTCATTTGCCATTGGACATTAAGTCCTTGGTATATGGAAAATCAGATGTTATATTATCAATTTTGATCATAAAATTGTTCTAAAACCCTATTTATTATCTTTTCATTAAATACATATGATAAAAAACTGAGGGAGGGAGGGAGGGAGGGAGGGCTTCACTGAGAGTGTTGGGAGTGGCACTACAAACAGACATGGCCGGGAGGCACTGCTGTCTATTCCTCTACCAGCACGGGCGGCGGGTGCGTCTAAAGTCCTCCTCCCGACCTTTTTTTTTATCAGTATACCTATACGCCAAACGTATATAAAATGTATACGCCCTGCATATACAAGTTGCACATTTCCTCTCGTATATACCTGGCGGGAAATATAGCCATGATGCCTCCGTATATAAAAGGAAACGGTCTTGTATACGCCTCATATGCTGGTGTGAAATATAGACATATATATATATGAAAACATGTCAATATTCAGCCGATACATGTGCTGCCACGAAGGCGTTTTTTTGTTTTTTTTTGATAGATTTCTTTATTGACCAAGGTAATTTACAACTTCTAGGGAATTTACCAATACTAGAACATGGAGTCAATAAAGCGGCCACGGTATCAGCTGCTAGCATGGCAACTGGTTTTCATTACCAGGCCTACCTTATAAGAATAACAATGGATGGAACACTGTTAAATAATGTTAAGATTTCCAAAGTCTAAGGAGTACACATCATTTCTCACCTGTAATACAACATAGTACTGAGAAGAGAAATGTTGACAAAAAATAAACCAAGTAAGTAAGATGGCGCTAGACAAGATGAGGTATAGTTTCCGATAACAATGTTTTGGTGATACTTTTAAAGTATCTATAGGTTGGGATGTTGCGAACTAGTGGCGGAAGTTCATTCTAGGTAAAGCCACCATGGAATTCTATCGATTTCATGTAGGCCATACAATTTGGTCTGTTAACATGCATTAAAGGAGCATCATGTGCTCTTGTAGGTAATGGGTTTTGGACCAAATTCTTCATGACTTGTGCACGTTTGAATGTAAAGTTCTTTAGATGGGCTACTCTTCTATGACATAATAATGGGAGACCTGCTCGAGCATGTAGGACTGGAATTGGAGTCCTTTTGTGGCACTTTAGACATAACCGTAAACACTTATATATGAATAAAGTCGTAAGTTTCGTGCAGTGATAGAGGCTTCGTCATATCCTTCTCACTTTTCACGAAAAAATCAATACTGGCTTCCGATTTGTTGGACTGTTTGCACTCGGGGGCCCTATAGCCAGATCCGATGAACAAATTGTATGTTAATTATTGATGAATAAACGTGGAATTATAAAGACAATTATATGGCTTGGGTTATATGCTGTGAGTCATTTACTGTAACCCACTTGTTAAACCAACTACTTCTACAACTGCTTTTGTGGGGTCCAACTATGACAGGAACCAGTGGGTAGATGAATTTGTCCATTCTGTAGTGATTGGTCATTTCTAACTGAGCATTCCTCTCAGGTGCTAAGACACTGGTCCTTGGCACCATACTAGTGTCGGCACGCAGATAGCGAAAAGTCAGGCTTTTGTAGCAAGCTCAGAGTCTATGCAACCTCTTCAACCTCTTTAACCTTTAGGCAGAGTATATGAGCATGGTTCCCACGGTCAAGGCATTAGGCAGGACTCTTTAAGGTCCGGCGTCCACCTACTACGATATGGCTCCGATATGGTCTAAGATACACCTCCTGATAAAAAATTGAAATCGCGTCGGAAGGTCACCTAATATCTGGGCAGTTGACCACGTTCCTGCGATTAGACACCAATAAACAAACCCATACTATCAAAAAACGTCACGAAGTTTCATATAATTGTTTATATGATCTGAGTTGTCTTTGCGGAATGATATCACAAAGTGGAGCTGAGTGATACCTGTAGCAGAAGAAACCAAATGCCATATAAATAATTATATGAATTTGAGGTAGATTTTATCCTACCCTGTCACATGTTTTTAATTGCATATATCACTGTGGCATACATTCACACCATGTTAAATCTATGGGGATTTATACGAGGGGTAGGATAGAATGCATAGTGGATTGGCGTGCCTAGACATATGTCTACTCTTCTGCACCTTCCCGATATGTCTCCGATATTTGCTATTTGCATCGGTACCATATCGGTAGGTCTAAATTTCTATCGTAGTAGGTGGACGCCAGGCCTAAGTAAGATACTCTCCTTTTTAAACAAGGGCTACTGAACTTTTCTGTCCTTTACTTGACATACGGCTATTAGCCTGCTAACTTGTAAGGTAACCTTCAACCAACTTCATTGTATAGTAACATACAAATTATTTAATTCATCTATTGTTCTTTTTCATATTTATTCATGATAGCTTGATTATATACTCTTTGTGTATCTGAATAACATGTTGATTATTGTATGGAAGAACGATGTCTAATCGAATGCAATGAATCCAAATTTAAAAAGAAGGTCAGTCAAAGTGTTCTTTTCAGAATATTCAACACATTAAACAACTCTAGACAAGAAATTATGATATTCAGTCTACTGTGTCATTGAGAATAGAACAATATGCCACAGTGCACCAGATACAAAAGTGGCCAGTATTTGTTCTAACATGCACTCACATGCCGCCCTCCACAATTGGATCTCAAGGTTACTATGCTTTAAGGTAACCATAATAAAAAACGCCATATGATTAACATAGAATTTGTTTATGTCACGGGTATGAATTTGTTTCTTCTCACCGTTCAGCGGTTCCCCGTCTCAGAGACTTCACGGTTTCGATGATTCAAAAATATTTTTTTATAGCATGTGACATAAAGTGTTATTTATGTCACTACTTTCTAATATCAAAAGATCGTGGAAACGGGTAGGATAAAATCTAGACACCACTCGCTTAAGTTTGATTTTATTCATGTGACGCATTGTGTTGGCTCCGTCATCTCACTCGTCTTTGACTCGGGATAGTGAGATGATGGAGACAACAAAATGTGTGACATAAATTAACTCAGACTCAAACTCATGACATCTCTTGATTTTATTGAACACAGTCACCTTCCTCACATCAAGGGTTGTTACCAATTCATAACCTAGATTTTGTCCATCCTTTTTTCATTTGGTAACAAACTTAACCTATTCAGGTGGTTCTACAGCATCATTGGGAAAAAACATTCAGTAGTTGAAACATGTACTCTCTGTAGCCCCTTCAATCAATACACTAATGTGTAATAAGTTACAAGAACATCAAAAGTATATATTATTATATATGGGTGCACGAATGTCTATTGTATGCACCCTAGTAGTAATGGTTTCATTCGTCCACACTGTGGCGTAATATATATGATACTACCCTCCGTTCCACGTGACTACTCATTCTTCTATTTAGTGAGTTGAAGAATGGCATTCTTAATGATTTCTACGTATATAATAATAAAAAGACATAGTGAGTTGGTCTGAATTATATCCGTTCCTCAATATTTTGTTCAGAAATCCTCACCTCATTCTTCAAATTTGGTGAGTATTTCTGACGAAAATATCTCTGAACGGATTCCATTCAGACACACTATAACCATGTCTTTCTATAATACATTGATGAAATGAGATGTTTCATGACAATAAGTCAAGTTAGATCAATACACCTCCTAAGTCACCAATTAACATAAACAAAGGTAAATTTATGTAATAAGACAATAATTTCTGAGAGAAAAAATAGATTCCCCCTTCTACACCAAGAAGAGAAATCTAAAACTCTGCTTTTCCTACCCCCAACGGAATGGGAAAATGCGAAAAAAACTTTTTCAAAACAATTTGTGGTAATTTCTCAAAGTACATTATCATATGCCACAAAGGCTATGCAGTTTTCTGATTTATCATACAGCCATCGCTCAACAATTATCTTAATAAATTATGTAGGTATAACTTACTCTATCAAACCTTCATATAGAGTTAATATATCAATAGCCAAAATATAAAAAAAGCCCTACCATGCTATGCTCTGTCATGTTGCTATCACATGCTTCACTCTCTATGTCACGGTCAATGACAGTCATATCCATATCCTTTTGCTTTAGTGCCGTCTCCATGATGAGATGAGTGTGGTTGACCATACACACAATCGCCACACTCATGTTGATTCTCATGGCATACATATTGATGAAGGCAAGACATCCTAGCACAGCAATCAGCATACGCCATGAACATAATAGGGGCACTGTGAAAAGAAATTATGTAAAGGTAAATTAACAACCTCTCTGCTGAAGAGAAAAGCAAAAAGATGTAAAGATTATGATAACGATTGCTTACTGACCCAACCGGCTTTGCTTATCTGACCCTAATATTCTAGGAACCAGTAAAAAAAAACCAAGATATTTATCCTAGTGTATTCACCAGTTTAACTCTAAGCAACGTTGTCTTTTTAACAAATAAATTTTGTTGTTGTAATTGAAATCTTTACATAGACCCCTCATCGCTCCTGACCATGCTGTACAAGCTACACAATGAGATGATAATTTATGGTTCGTACGGAACGAGGCGTTTACGCCGAGCTCCGTACAAACCGCAAATTATCATCGAGTTTTTGTGGTGGATGGAATTTTTTTTTATCAGTACTATGGAGTATGTCCTACATCTGATTAGATGCAGCCCAAAGTTGGCTTTGGTTTGGTGAACTGCCTAATTCTGTATGTGACACCATACAGACAGATTGGGGTTGACTAGTTTCATGACAACACAAGTACCACTGGCACAAGTGGCAATGTAGTGTCACTGTTTTCAACACTGACATTGTGACACAACACGCGACAAAAGAGGTGACATGCATTATGAAACGTGACTTTGTTTTGTCAGTTCTTGCTTGCACTGTTGGTGCTGCTTTTCATGTCTGTCTAACACTTTTGTCACAAAACTAGTGAAACAGGTCCCAGTGACCTGTTTCAGTAGTTTCGTGACATGTCTAGATGGCGTCTGTGACATCATACGGACAGATCACAAGATTGCAGTCAATGACACACAGAGCTTCACTCAATTCTCGTAGTAATTAAGCAATGAAACTTTAGCATGAGTAGGAGATACATATAATCTATAATCGTTCCAAATATGAAGAAGATTGGCCACTTCGATCTTCTGATATTTGCTAGTCTTTTTCTGCTGTTGCTTGCTCTGTTGGTGCTGCTGTTGATGTCTGTCTGGGCCTAATGTCAAGAGACTGCTGAAACAGGTCCCTGGTCCCTGATGTCAGTTGTGGAGAAAGTTCTACTCACCTGCAGGCTGTGACATCCTAGAATAATGTATATCTGAATGATACAGCTGTATGCTGTGTAACCCTGCTTGTGTAGTATGGTTCGTCTAGATATTCACAAAGTATGACCCTGAATTCACTCAATCGTGTTCACCATGTAAGGCTGGAGGAATCAGAGCAGAAAAGTAACTTCACCAATCTAAATATAGATCTAGTGTATTCATTACCTGGATGTTGTTGGTATATCATTCAATTCTTCAATTCGTTTAGACGAGGCAGATGGAGCTCACGACCACAAAATTGTTTTCCAACAGCTATTGGTGTTGACAAACAAAATAGTGAACGAGAAAAAATTACATCCATTATCATTCAATTCTTCACTTGGTTCAAATCAATACCAGTATGAACTTGACATTTCTAATATACTAGTACAGTGTACATCAGAGCGCAATGGAAAAGGTGTTGCAGTATATCATCTACCTTTCGATTTGTCTTATCGTCCAGCTTCACGTACGACAAGATATTATATAACATTCTCCAGGGGGCAGTTGAATAAAATTCGTTCGTTTCTGGTGCTGTAGCTGGACGATGCGATAACTCCAACGATAATTGGATGTATTTGTATACAACACCTTGTAACAGCTTTAGGTTACTCATATTGCCAAAACATCGTATGCTAACAACATATTTAATAGAACACTATGGCCCCAAAGACAATTCTAAGAATTTTTAGTCGTTTGTAATTTATTCAACGGCCCCCTGGCTCACTCACCCGCCCCCCTCCTCAAAACTTGGCAAGCCGTGTCCATTCCGCTTCAGTGTATTCCATCCCGGTCAATTTGAGTTCCAAAACGGAGGAATCCTCATAGCGGAAACACACCAAGCGAGAAATGCAGCGATTTTCAGAAAAGGCCTGTGAGTGACCTATTATCCTACCCCTAATAAAAAAAATCTCCATGGGCTTAACATGGGATTTCTTTATGTCAGGGTGTGACATAAAGTGTTGTTTATGTCACTACTTTCTAATGCTGAAGAAATGTGGAAATGGGATAGGATAAAATCTAGACGCCACTCGTTTGGGTTTGAGTTTATTTATGTCACTCATTTTGTTGGCTTCATAATGTCACTCGTCTTCGACTCGTAAAATTACAGAGCCAACAAAATGTGTGACATAAATAAACTCAGACTCAAACTTGTGACGTCTTCATATTATTTCATATTTCATTAGATTATTACTTCTGATACGCTAAATTATCGGTGGGAGATAGTATTATGTAATAATACAAACATTACATTTTGTGTTGGCGATTTTGCAGATCGCTGCCTTTACACGTTTGGTGTGTCCCCGGCTTAAAGCAGGGGAGTCTGAAGCTAGAGAGAAACCAAGCGAGAAACGCGGCGATTTACGGAATCACCAACACAAAATGGCCTACAATATAGAGTGGCTTCAGAAAAATAGTGGCTGTATGCTCCTCGGTGTTGATTCTGCGCAATATCCCCGCATGCGCTCGGATATATACACAATATTGACTGGTTTCAGATACAGGCGGCCGTATGCTCCGAGGAGTTGACGCGTAGTAATATCCGAGCGTATGCGAGGATATTGCACAAAGTCAACTCTGAGGAGCATACAGCCGCAGTGTGGATTCACATCATAAAGTGGTTAAAATCTTATGAAGAAGCAGCTGGATTGTCTGTGAATCCCCATATTTCCCAACTCAAGATATATAAGTTGTTTGACTTTTCTAACATTTGACAGTTGCCTTGTTTTGAATCTGAAATGTTAGCTGGTCCCTACTGTCTTTAGTAGATACCCGGAGTACCAGCGTATGACATCAGTGGGTCAGGGTAGAGATAAGAAAACGTTAGCGTCGCGAAAGATCTGCTAGGAGAGTAAGTTAATTTTAGATATGCACTAATTTTCCGTATGCACTATTTGTTCCGTATGCGCCACCAGGAGCATACAACATATCTGTATGCGCCGGGAATGTCCATACACACTCCCTTTGTGTTTTCTATGGACACTTCATATTAGTTGGATAATAATGCTATGGACCAACCCCTCAGAGCATACGGCCGCTTATATCTAAAACCAGTCAATATTGTGTATACATATAATCCAAAAGGTCTACAGGTTATTGTTGTGGTTTGGGGATTGTAGTACTCTCCAAGCCCCTTGTCAATATTGTTAATTATTTTGTGTAATTTGATAAAGAGACAATGAAGCTAGACTTTGTTAATAAGGATTTTTAGTGAGTTTCCATAGTTTATATTCCACTATGTCCCAAAGGTATACCGTGCTCAAAGATAATTGGCTCGAGCTCTCTGGCCAGAAAGCGGTCGGACCAGGGGCCCATTTCAATAGAATGGGTCACTAAACCACTTAGTGACATGTTTAGTGACGCCAATAGTGACTTGAATAACAGAAAAAGTTTGGTCGCGTTGCAATAGGCATGTCACTAAAGGGGAGGTGTGTCTTGTCACTATTGTGGATGTGTCCCTAGTTTGGGACAACACATGTTGGGTATCCCACCTCTCATACTCATGTCCTACTGGGAACAAGTGGTGTCAAGGTGAAGGTCACCGCAAAAATTAGCGACTGCGCTTGGGTAATTCTACACTGGACACCAGAGCAGCATATTCTATGACAAAATTCAAATGTGAATATCTCTGGATTGCATGGACCGATATCCTTCATATTTTGCATGTTTATAAGTTGCATGTGTCCCTAACTGGGGTTAAAGTGTCATAGCGTTATCCCTATGGTAAGTAAAGTTATGTGTTTGTGACATCAAAAACGAGAGGGTATACCCTCTCGCTATTATAGACACTATAGTGACCCTTTTAGTGACCGGACAGCCACTTCTGAAATGGTACAAGCCACTATTTGCGGCTGTCTCTTACCCTATGTCCCACAAACGGTTGTCCCTTAACTATTGCAACGCGAAGTACCGCTATTGTGTCACTAAACCCAATAACGGACGTCCTACAGACTATTGAAACGGGTCCCTGAACAATCCCTAAGTTGGACACAGCAGTTGTTTGCAAATCTAGCCAGGAATTTGACTGACCGGCCACCTTTAGTGAGAGGAATCTTGTGGTTGGCTGTTCTAATTTTAGTGCAAACCCAAGCTTGAGAATACCCTGATTCTGGCACTATTCTGGGAATCATTGTAACTCTCCAAGCTGATTTATTTGGTACATGCCCATTAAAAGATACTCTAGGACCTATGCTTGAAGAGTAACACACTGGTTACTGGCAAATCACTCAGGGTAGCTGAGTACCAGTAGAGGCTTGAATTCATGCCTCAAAATGGCAGCGCATAACAGTCTGAGTTTGAGCCTGTGTGCCCTAGCCTGGCAGCCTGGCCTAGTTAGACTATAGGCCAGGTAACGGGTTCCAGTTTCGTGGTGCATTATTGGTAACGCCTCCATTTTTCTGTTGCATTGTGGGATTGTGCCACCTTGGTTCCCGGGGTATCCGCTAGTGGGCTCGGTGGAGATATATCTGCTTTGAGAGCATGAGCGCCCTGTCCCTAGCGACAACGGGACTTACTACGGCCTAGTTGAAGGACGTAGGAACCCGTTACCTGTCCCTTATTTCATAAGGGCAGGGAACCAGTCTACTGTGTGCCCTGGCCCTGGCGATAACATACTGTACTAGAGTCTAAGGCATTTGATGACGCAAATATCTGCCTGGTGGCGACTCAGGTGCTGTATCTCCCTCTGCAGACACATTTAACTTGTCCCCATCAGATGATAATAACATTGCCAACTTACTAGTCTGAAGATTCACTTATTGTCCTTGATCAACCATGTGAGAAAGCTGAGGGTGTATTTTCTTTTAATACATTTAATTTACTGCCCACACCCAATAAGCAGGGCTCCTTGATCAACCATGTGAGAAAGCTGAGGGTGTGTTTTCTTTTAATACATTTAATTTACTGCCCACACCCAATAAGCAGGGCTCTTTTCTGCACTAGCTATTTACATTCCACAGTTCCTTAATCTCTTATGATCAATCAAGAACTTTTATAGAACGACCTGACCATGTTGTACATGCTGCAAGACGAAATGGGGAATCGAGTTTTATAGCATGTGCTAGTATGGTGGGTTGTTATGTATTTGTTATACCCAAAATTAAATGAATAAGTTCTTATCATATATTGGCACCCCTCTCATAAGATCTAACACTCTCTAAGTGGTATTCTGTAAGGTTCTCACAACGCTCTATGGCAGAAGAATTCTTAACGAACTAGGCTTAGAGCCTTGAGAATCCACTGGCACACAGTATTCCCGCTAGGTGGCATTATTGAGATTATAGGAATCTTTGGGTTGGATTAATGTACTTTTTTAACACGGGAGGCATGCCAATGGATTCTCAAGGCTCTAAGCCTAGCTCGTTAAGAAGTATTCTCCCAAAGAACGTAGTGAGAGTACATAATACCAATTAGAGAGGGTGAGATCATATATGAGAGGGGTGCTATTGTCATACGGGACATGCGACGTGAAAGCCCACACACTGCTGATGTTTCAACTTGTTCAGAATTTATACTGCATAGGGAGCAGTACCTAATTATCAAATATACTGCATGGGTACATAATAAATCATTTTAATGGCAAGGATGTTATAATTATAGGGTAAGGTTAAGAGGTGGGACTCTAGACGTTGATTGTGTCCGTCCCTGCGTACGTCTTCTGGTGATAGCACCTCCCCTGCTATCATCGCTATGCCAGTACTTAAATATAGAAATTTTTTTCCAACACCGGAATAGTTTCCAGGCGAACGAAAAAATTAAGATCGACACTTCACACCATGGCTAACCTGACACGACTCCAGCCTAATGAGGTATGTGTATATATATTATATATATATATATAAAATTTCGATTTCGTTCTATATTTACTATATATCCGAAATCGATAAAAATCATTAACTTAATTTGGCCCAACAACTACTACTTTAGTCAATGCATACGGAACAGTGTTCCATATTTTGCCATATGGAACACTGTTCCGTACTGTATTTCTACGTTATATGGTGAAACAGTGCATATTTACACTATATACGACATAGGTATATATAACTATATACCATATGGGCGAAAGTCTCACTTTTACTGACCAAGTGTACAAATTCCGTTCGTCACTGAGTGACAAAAGGATATCCCTCCGTACAACGTGACCACTCATTTTGCTATTTATTGAGTTGTAGAATGGCATTTCTAATGTTTCAAGGTATAAAATAATAATAATAATAATAATAATAATAAAGAGACACAGTGAGTGTGACTGAATTCCATCTGTTCCGCGATATTTTGGTCAGAAGTACTCACTTCATTCTTTAAACTCTGTGAGTATTTCTGATCAAAATATCTCTGAACAGATTCCATTCAGTCACACTAACTATATCTCTATATAATACTGAGCTGATATCACTCTACTAAACCCACAACAGGAGTAACTCCCGACACATCCTGGACCCACACCTCTCACTGACATCAGCCTCGTAAGCGACTCGTGACACGGAGGAGAACAGACACCAAGCGAGAAAAGGAAGTAATAATATGCCATGTAAGATTATGATCAAGTTTGAGAATGATAATGATGGTTTCTTTTTATCTATCCAACCCCTAATATAAAATTCCATAGGCTTAACATTGAGTTTCCTCATGCCATGCTGCCTGGCATACATAGTTTTATATGCCACTAGTGGCATACATAATTTTTATCATGTAATATTCCAAAATCGAGAAGACGGGGTAGGATAAACTTGATTTGTTTTAATCATTGCCACCGCATTCCACTCTTAGAGTTTTTGCTCCGGACTTCACTCAGAGAAACTCTTTTTTCTCTAATCATATTTATTACTTTATCTTTGTATATATATATATATATATATATATATATATATATATATATATATATATATATATTCAGAACAATACCACTAATGATTTCTTTTTATTCAGCACGGAATTTAGACACGATATAGGGAGTAGAGGTTGATAAATATAAGACTGACATGCACAGGTGTATGTCAAAATATAATGTTAATAATTGTTGATGAAAAATATAGTGTAGTAATTATAAAGCATGAATATATAAAGAGTCTCATTTCTCTCATTTCAGTTCCGCCTTATCAATCTCTTTAACGTTTCCAAAGTGTCACTCCCATGCCTCTGTCAGTCAGGTCATTCCACATCCGTATACTCCGTGATAGTACGGACTGTTTATTATCTCACACCGGGTATGGAGAGGGGGGGGGGGGGGGGTGATATCACAAGTGTTAGCCAATTAGTCAGTGGTAGGGGTAAGATAAAATCTGAGCCGCACTCAATCCATAGGTACTGATAATATGCCATTGACTTTGGTTAACTGCATAATCTAACTAGGCTCTGCCTCGTGATATTACTCTGCAACCAAGGCCCATGGCATTATTATTATTATTATTATTATTATCATCATCATTATAATTATTATTATTATTATCATCATCATTATTGTTGTTATTATTATTATTATTATTATTATTATTATTATTATTATCATCGTTTTAGTATTGCACATTTGTTATTATCAATATCATTAGTAGTTACATCGTTGTTATTTTCATTATTATTATTATTATTGTTGTTGTTGTTGTTGTTGTTGTTGTTGTTGTTGTTGTTGTTATTATCATTATTATTATCATCATTATTATGTATCTATAGCCGAACGTCTGAGAAATACTTCGCGCTGCTCGGGTACAATATAAATAATGTTCTGGCTCACTGAGACGTGGTGAATGAGCTATGAATCGATTGTTTTAATAGTGAATAAAATGGCAATTTTTGCTTGTTTCTTAAAATTAAATAATGGGATAGCATATACATATAGTGACAATGGGATATGGGTGTCGTTCTCAACGTCGTTTTTAACGTAAATAAGTCCCGACGCCGGAAGCGGGGGGACGTATTTCATACAATACAGACCACAATAAGACCACAAATGTCCATCCCTAAGTCTAAGTAACCACGTTTTCTCTTAGTAAACTAACATATACATTACTTACTCGGGACTCGAGAACATTTGGAGAATGTGTATAAACTTGATCTGTTCAGCTTCATTGCTCAGTCGTATCACTGAGCATTTTGTAAACATAACATAAAAAGGACAAGTTTGGGACTGACTCAAATATAAAACAAGAAACTGACCTTGTTACAGTCTTTTAGTTGTATAATATCATGAAACATCACTCAATTTCATATGATTGTTTATATGGCATGAGTTGTCTTCGCGGAATGATATCACGAAACGGAACTGAGTGATATCTGTAGCATAAGACAACGAATGGCATGTAAATAATCATATGAAATTGAGTGATGTTTAGATTTTATCCTACCCTGTCATGTTTTTTTTACTTCATATTTCACCAGTGGCATATAAATATTTTATGGCATAACCGTGGCATACAGGCCCACAATGTTGAGTCTATGGAGATTTATATGCGGGATAGGATTTTTTTTTTTTTATTGGCCAAAGATATAAGTACCAGTTCTGCCACTAGGGCAGTTCTTCCACTGGATAGGCTCGTACATCAAGACCAAGAGCAAAGCAAATCAGGACATATACAGGTGATTCGGTGGCACAATTTTACATATAAAATAACATAATGATTTAACATTTAATTAAGAGGGGAAGGGGGGGGGGGTAATGAAGAATGAATAATGAGATTGAAGGTAAACTTAGTCTACAGGCCATAGTTTAGCGACTACAGTCATACACTGAGTATGCCTCTTTTGTCTGATAATGGCTGTTCTGTGTTAATAAAAGAATAGTATGAATCAAGTTATCATATTTTATATAAATATTACGAGCATGTACATAGAATTATGTTTGATAGTGTTTATTTCTTGTTGCTGTAATCAATGTATGGATTTTCTTTTAATACAATATTATATTTCATATTACGAGCATGAACATAGAATTATGTTTGATAGTGTGTATTTTGGTTGTTGCAATAAATGTATGTGTTTTCTTTTATTACAATCTTTAATGTCATATTACATGAATTATTCCGTTCAAATACAATGCATATGTATGGGACGATTTGATATGACCATATTATGTTGTGATTGAAAACCAATGTTTCTGAGCAGCCAGACGTAGCAGAATTGTTTCCTAAGAGAGTGAGGTTCTTATCAAATGATTATAGTGCAATGAGATTGTTCATGTGTTGATTTTTTTTCTTACAAAGGAAATTGTGCAGCGTTGGAGGGGTGCACATGTAGCTAGAAGGATATACTATTGTTCATCGTGGGAGCGAGCACATGTTAACACCAATGGGTTTATGCTAGTTTTGAACAGGGAGAATGAACTGTGTAATTAAATCATGATACTGAATAAAAGAGAGCGCTGCTCGTTTGAGAAAACCAATGTTAAGATTTCTGAATGCATACAAGCTGTACGAAATCTGGAAATAAACACTGCTCTTTTAGATTTCACTTTTAAAAGGAATGGTGGCTACAACACCTTAAAAGAAATCTCTAACTGATGTTGGTTTTATATATATATATATATATATATATATATATATATATATATATATATATATATATATATATAAACCAACATCAGTTAAAGATTTCTGTGTTTTCTTTTATTACAATCTTTGGCTAATACTTCTAACGTTTATGTCTCTGGACTTGGGGAATAAACCGGCTTCCCAAAATCACGCAGGATTTAGAAGTGCTGAGTTTCGCATATCCTGGTGACATCATGGCCGTATCCTACAATCGGGAACTAGGAAGTTCCCTGACCATCCTGTGCCACAGAGCCCTATATAAAGAGAGGAGAATCCTGTCACTGCACACAGCCGCTCACACTCCCCTACACGACAGCAGACGACATTTAACCAGATTCCCGCCAAAATCCCCAGCAGGTAAGATCTACGTACTATCTCACCACTGATATTTTTGTCCCATATATAGCCATAACATTTGGGAACTCGTTCTCCATACTTCTACGAGTGTTGCAATCCGTTCTCCATGGTTTATATCCTGAGGTGTCCATTGGACAACACAGGATGATTCTACGTATTCTGAATTATTGCAAAATCATATAAATCATTTATACATCTTTTTGAAGAGTTGATTCACTTCCGTAGAACAGTTCTTACAGTGAAAGCAAGCATACACATGTACTAGGTGATGGCGACTGCAGAGGTCCGCGGTAGTACATTTTGTGGTAGGTAAAACTAAAAATAGACGATTTTAAAGGCAATACTTTAAAATTCAACAAACATATGGCAGGGGATGATGCTGCTTTTCTATCATCCATCGATTAAGGAGTCTCCATACTAAACCTAAAGGGACTGTGTAATTCACCGGGCTCAGATTACGGGTGCTCGTAATCCACACCCAACACAGGGCGAAGATTTCGGGAAAATAGACCATTTCTTCATAATTTAAAGTTGCCATGCTTGTATCTGAAGAATCAGTTAATGTTGTGTATCAAACTAAGGAAATAGGTGATAGGTTGATACTACGATACAAACCTCCACATGAGATCCTTTAAATCCATACCATATCACTAAGAACAATACAGGATTGCCATCAGGCCAGCGAATATGATATGTCATTATCATCTACATGTGACTGAATGAAAAATATTTTACGTAGAGAAACCGAAACCAGTGAACGACTCAGATCCAGTGGGGGGAAATCTCGGTTCAGTTTTTACCTACCACATATAAAACATGTAATTTTCGGTACTATCCGCTTGGAGATCTTCCCGCACATAGAGACAGAGTGAATCAGACATAGGGATGGAGACTGAAGGGCCACGAGAGTGAGATTCTCATATAGTACTTAACTGAATCCTGCTACTATTTTTTGTGTTTCTCTACACAGATGTACTTCTATCCTTAGGATTCGTTTGTAGCCGAACTGGAAACATAATTTTGAATTGTAGTTTTCTGATCTACCTTACTCGTGAGAAACCAATGAGATCACATTTCGTTGGTCGCCGGTAAAATCAGTGTCACATGAAATGATGGTTGGGAAATAAATGATCGTTCCGGGTATTAATAATAGGGGGCGCCACTGAGGTCTCCCCGCAGACTAGGGCCGTGTGTGTGTTGGGGTGGGGGGTGGGGGGGGGGGGTGGGGGGGGGGGGGTGCAATCGCTAGTTCCACAGGGTAAACACCCTCACCATTAGACTCGTCTGCAGTTGGTTAGTTTCAGTTTCGTACCTCTATGATGGTATGTGTTAATGGCACACTGCACCGCTAGAGCAAACTAAGGGAAGTAGCTTTTCCGGAGCAGCGCAGTATGTTTATGGGAGTAGTCTCTCTCCCAGCAGATCTTTCCTACTGAGTTAATGCAAGAGCTGGGCTTGGAGAGTGTGAGTTGGACTGAGATGGTGCCATTAGTAAAGCAGCAGGGTCCTAGTGTCTCAGGGTCTTAGAGGCGTTCCCAACTGACCATGACCAATCAATAGAGATTGAAATACCTAACAGACCCAATGGCGTTTGATATATTCGGTTCCTAGACAGGCAGTTACAATATTTATTAGAGCGTACTTGCACATATTTTATACATTGCCTGGAGATTACGGTGGTCAGTTAGCTAGTCAAAGGTCTTCAATGCATTGATACAAATCACACTAGGGGAATATGAACTTGAAAGAGAGTAGATCATGGTAAACATTTGATAATTACGTACTGTTGCCCCCCTATGCAGTATGGATTGTGAACTGAAAACTGTGCAGTACTTTGAAGGAAACCCATGAGATGAAAACAACTTGGTCTGCACTCCACCTCGGTTGACCGCAGCCAAATTTCGGTGGAGTACAAACCAAGTTTTTTTTCATCGAGTGGGTTTCTGATTTTATCTCACCCCGTAAAACATTATTTATTGATAAAATGAATCACCCAATTAGCCATTGAGTATTGGGTACATAAACGTCACAGCGTACGAGTTCCTAATGTTAACCCTATGGAGAAAAATACCGGGGTGAGATAATATTGTAAAACTGGATGAGGTTTAATCTTGGCCACCGTATTCCATGACTGGAGTTTGGCAAAGTGACTTCATGAGGCGAAGCCGAGTGAAGTCCGGAGCCAAAACTTCAGGAGTGGAATGCGGTGGCCAAGATTAAAACGAATCAGGTTTTGATTTTATCCTACCCTATCTCCTCGATTTTCGAATATTACGTGATAACAATGCTGTATGCCACTAGTGGCATATAAAACTCTGTATGCCAGTCAGCGTGGCATACGAAAACCCAATGTTAAGCCTATAGGATTTTATATTAGGGGTAGGATAAACTGTTATACTGCACACGTTGAAACATCAGCAATGTATGGGCTTTCATACTGACATTTCTCTTACATACTAATATATGGTAAAATTTTATTAATTTAAGGTATATGATAAGAAAATAACGACCCAACATGCTTGCACATCCTACGAAACTCGATGGGATTTGATGTTTTTTACGGAACTCGGATTGAGGCCTCGTTCCGTGAAAAAGCAACAATTGTCCATCTCGTTTTGTAGCATATACAGCATGGTTAGGTCGTTCTATATAAATCCACTAACAGAAATTGTGATTTATTTCAAGGTGAAGAAACGAGGTGATTACTACCGCAACAACCATGGACAGTGGTTTACTGTGTCTGAGACCGCAGGATGTTCTGCAACTTTCAGAATTGTGAGTAGATTCAGATATTCCTCATGCCAGTAGTGTGACTGTTTCCTGGGTTATTTCGAAAATAAAATAGATATGGAAAACTAAACAGAGATTTGATTAAGCTGCAGCAATAAAATGTCTTACACCAATTTATTGTATATCCAAAATAAATGTATGTCCTGATATACCATCTAGAACATATTGATATATTCGTAAATAAAAGATACAACATTTCAACAAGCTATATGAGAATATATGCATTTACATAGATCACTATGAAATGAATATTTTTAGAAGTACAGTAGACTCTGAACATTCAACCACCTCACCAATACGACCACCCCACGATTTCGGACATTTTGAGTCAGTCCCAAACTGTCCCATTAATATTATGTTTACAAAATGCTTGTTAATACGACCAACTCCCTATTGCGACACCATCGCCTTAAGACCACATATTTGTAGAAGCAAATGTCAAATTCATTTTCACTAATGAGACCAGGGAGCTGTTTCAAAAGTCCAGAGGGTGCTAAACGAGAGTACTCACCGTCAAAGCGAGAGCAAATAATGACACTAGAAGCGTCGCTGTCGAGGTGGAGGTGCTACTCGCTATTGGGTATTGATACCGGTTTTGCAGCCACTTTGATTCAAAGTGCTGCTCGCTGTTGTGATCTCTTGCTTTGAAATGCGAGGTGCCGCTGGCGACACTTCACTCGACTTTCGAAATAGCTCCAAGATGTATGTCAGTACCTTCATTGGTTAGGAGGGTGTACATAAAACTGAGGAAGTTCATGGTAACAGACAAAGAGTTAGAAGGGTTTTATGGAAAGACCCAATTTGCTTTTATATTTGCAATTTTTTTTATATCGTAATGATGTAATTATATGATAAGAAATATCTGTTCTTTTACACTATACTCTCGGTAAAGGGACAACTTCGCTAAAGTAACGATTGTAGCTTCGTCAACGAAGGCGGTCATAATAGTGAGTGAGAACTTACTGTTTGACTACCAGTAGGAGTGAAACCAATCATTTATCTCACCCCTGGCCTTTTGTCTCATAGGCTTAACATTAGAAACTCGTTCTCCATGCCCTTCTGAGTACTGCAGTTCGTTCTCCGTGGTCTATTTATCCTGTCTGTCATGCATTCTTACAGTGTGTACAGGGGTAAGGTAAATATAGAAAGCAACTCGTTTTGATCAAAGTTGTTGTTCCTCAACTCGTTTGAATGCTACGTAATATTCACTCAACTGTCGCCTTGTTCATATCACTCCGCATAAAACTCTTTGAGAATGATGATTTTGACCAAAACTTGTTGGTTTCTTCACCAATCCCTGACACATGGTCAGAAAAGCATCAGTTCATCAGGGACCTGTTTCACTAATGTTGAGACATGTCTAGATGGCATGTAGATGGTGTGTCCGGTTTCATAAGAACTAGACATTAGACTTTGTTTTGTCCATTCTTGCTTGCACTGTTGGTGCCGCTTTTCATGCTGTTGAACACTTTTGTAAAAAAAACTAGCGAAACAGGTCCATGATGTGTAGATTTGTCTAATCTTTATGTTTTGGGTCTGTGTTTTCCTAAGGGCACCTACTTGTGTTGTCACAAAACTAGACAACCCCAATGTCTGTACGGTGTCACAGACATATCACAAAACTAGTGAAACAGGTCCCTGATGTCCTATTCTTTCTTTTAGACACTCTTCAGATGGAAGTGAGTTCTCCCTTGAGGACAACAGGACTCCGTCAGAGATCTGTGGGCTGGATTCAAGCTTTGATGAATGGCTTGCAAGCCTCGGAGAGCAGATAAAGCTTAGCACAGATAAGGATTGGTTTTGCAGGTTCCTAGAGCACAATGCACAAACTGCAGTGGCTGGGAGCACAGAAACCATGCTCAAATCATACGGGTATACTGAAAAGAAATCTGCAGAGATAGCAGAATGGCTGAAAACCTGCGTAGGGGAATTTGAAATGCATAGCTCCCTTTTGGAATGGTCAAAGCGTTACATTTATGACCAAATCCTCAGTGGAGAGAATCTTGGCAAACAAGTTGCCAACTACCCTTTCGAGGAAGGGAGTACTTCTTCCTGGTTTCAGCTACCTGTTACTATGAAGAATGCGGCCAACGAAGAGCAAAATGTTAGTGTGAATGGTATAAATGTCAACGGAGGTGGGGATATGAGTTTTACCACCAGAGAGGGGGAACCTTATCCACCTGCCAACAATGAAGACTTTTTCTACCTCTACCATGGCACAAGTCACGTTTCCGCCAGAAACATCGTCCTACATGGCATTGACCTTGCCTACTGTGGACGTGCAAACGATTTCTCCTGCGGCAGAAAACCTGGTTTTTATTTCTCAACAACCTTTAACCCAGCTTATCAATGGGCTCACAGGGTGTGCAACCATGGCATGACCCGTCCGGCTGTCCTCGTGTTCAAAGTCCCCAAAGTGGAATTTGCCACTTTCTACACGATGTGGCTGGAAGATGACTCCAAGGACTGGAAAGAAATCATCCTCCTGAACAGGACGCAATGGAGAGAGAGGATCAGTGTTCCGCTGTTCAATGACTTTAAGAACAACGCCAAATGTGTGCATGGGAACATGTGCGCCAACCCTCGTGATATTAGTCGAGATGTAGAGCCATGCACACATGGTGTGCCCAAGAAACAGTTCGCCGTTCTGAGTAACAGTATGTGTAGGTTCTTCTGTCTCAACATCGACGCTGCCATCTTTTTCCCTGGTGGACACTAATGACATGACTGTGCTGTTTTGATCTTGTCAATTTTATTGAGGGAATATCATGTGTACAACCACAGAGGTCGGAGATACAGCCGGTCTTCCGATTGGGCCCTATATCTAAGTAGCTCGTCACTGGATGTTGTTCAGTGAAATCTAGACCCCTACTCCTCATTCTAATGGCGGGTGTTTAGCCGGATGAGCAGTGGGTACCATTTTTGTGGAAGTCCTTGGTATGATCTGACTGGGATTTATAACACCCAGACCTCGAATGCTTAAGGCGAATGCCCCTACCACTTAGCCACCGAGCTTTGTTATGGCTCTAAAAAGCCTAATCTATGATAGGAACCATCTATTGATGTGATAATCATGTTGTAAATGTAGCAATATTAGTAAATTGTCAGATACATATACATGTATTATACTTCTGGAATTTCTTGAAAAGTATAACTATCTAAGGATGAATAACATGTCAACTTGATTTTATTTCCTTTGTAGAAATATTTTATCCGCATCAACATACAAAACGAGGAACTAATACAGAATACCTAATCATGAATCTATTTCACAATCGCTGTCAAGTTTCATAAAATACGATAACTTCTACTCCTTAGCCGCTTATTTCGAGAGGCCTATATATGTGACATACAGCAGTTAAGTTGTCCTTATAAGCACTTCAAGGTATAGATTGACTTGACTATTTTTTAATTACAACATCGGTATATGTGTGAATTATATTAAATATGTGTCATCTTATAGAAATAAAGCTTATCCTAATAAATAAAAAAAGTTATTTTCTTTTATCACTTGGAAAACAAAATAAAACATTTACCATTAAGAACTATACCATTATATGCTATATATTCTTCTCATGTATCTATCTATCTATCTATCTATAAGCAATAGGATTTAATTAAGTGAATTAATTGATAGATAAGAATCTATGAATAACCAACCAACACATACCACTGACACATGCGGCGACTCACACTCTGCTATAAGTAATTTCAAGCTATAACGCTCATGAAAAAGACATCAAATTGAAGTTTCATAATAAAATGTCACCAAAGTAATAAGGGGTCACCAGAATACTTATTTGCAATTACATTATATCCTCTTTATTCTTCAGTTGTCAAACCTTTACTAAAGTTATAGTTTCTTTTCATTACCTATTAAAAAATATACACAGAAAGGGAAATAAAATCGCTGCGAGATTATGAGATGATACACTCGCCAAGCAGTGCGAAAGTTCTGGAAGGAGAGTAACAGATATTTTCCGCTCATGTATGAAGATAGACTGGTTCCCTGCCCCAATGAAATATGGGACAGGTAGCGCCCAGCTAGACCAATGAGTGAACAACTTTGAACTTTCGCTGGTTGTCTGCTAATTTGTAGTGGCAAAGATAGCCAGTACAACCTCTCTCCCTCACGAGCTTCCCCAAATACCTTACTGACGCTTGTTTATGATGTACGATGATCAAAATAAAGTAGGCCTAATATCCTGTTATGAAAAATAACTTATTAGAATGTTTCTTTAAATAAGATTAATTTCGCCAAGCCCTCTAGCGGGTAAACCAGCGTAAAAAGTGGCGGGTGTTACCCATAAAATGCACCAAAATATGGCGGGCGTTACCTTACCTATCATGTGAGTAAACACATTGGCCAGACATCCAGGCTAGTTTCAAGGCGGATTTAACCCATACAGGGCTAGTGTAATGAACCTCTGGTGGCCAGCGTAGGAAGCTGACAGTTCCAACCTGAACGCTAGGTGTCTCTACCAGTTACCCCAACAGTTCCGATAGGTCCCAGAAGGAGGCAGCACCGAGCAGGCAGCCTCTGTACGCTGGTTCCCGGGGTATCCGCTAGGGGGCTCGGCGGAGATCCAGCGGCGAACACAGGCGGAACCCAGCCAAGCAGCCTCTGTAGCCTGGAAGCCTGGGCCCTGTTTTTTAGTCAAGATTATCTTAGGCTAAGACCGTCTTAAGACAAAAGTGTGCTATAGACAAGATATCTTAGAGGATCTTTGATATATCTTGGGCTGAGACGACTTAGGGGCGTCATAGCTGTCTTTTAGTCAAGATTATCTTGAGATATCTTAGCTCAAATTGTCTCCAAAACGGTCTCACCCCAAGACAAGGTTGGAGGTGTCCTAGAGGTGTCTTAGAGGTATCTTATGGCCATGTGGCCACATGAGAACAAGAAAACAAGATGCTCCTGTCACTCAACAGTCCTCTGTCACCAGTCCGTACTCACCAGTCCGCACTCAACAGTCCGCACTCAACAGTCCGCACTCAACACTCCACACCTACACCACACCCACACCACACCCACAACCACGCCCACACCCACACCCACACCCACATCCACAACCACACCCACCCCTGCAGCAACCCCCACACCCATCCCCACACCCACACCCACAACCACAACCACAACCACAACCACACCCACACCTACACCCACAACCACATCCATACCTACAACCACAGCCACAGTCACAGCCACAACCACAACCACACCCACAACCACAACCACGAACACAGCCACACCCACAACCCCAACCACAAACACAGCCACAGCCACAACCACACCCACAACTACAGCCACAACCACACCCACACCCACAACTACAGCCACAACCACAACCACAACCACATCTACAGCCACAACCACAGCCACACCCACACCCACACCCACACCTACAACCACACCCACAACCATAGCCACAACCACAGCTACACCCACAACTACAACCACATCCACAACTACAGCCACAACCACAACCACATCTACAGCCAAAACCACAGCCACTACAACAACCACATCTACACCCACATCCACAACCACAACCACATCTACAGCCAAAACCACAGCCACAACCACATCTACAGCCAAAACCACATCCACAACCAGAACCACAACCACAATAAATTTTTTCACCATTTCTTGGTGAAAATGATGTGCCAGCACCGGGGTTTGAACACCCTACCTCCAACACGATTGTGGATGCCTTACCTATGTCTCCACAGAGATGGGTGATGAAATACTCCTGAAACCCCATTAAATTTTGATATGGCTGCACCAGTGCTGAAGCTGGTATCCGGCAGGAGTAGAATTATAGAACCTAAGATAGCTCTATATTGTCTCAAGATCTACCGTGGCGCACCAAGACCTTGTCTATAGGACAGCGGCCATCTTTTGTCTTGAAAAAAGGTCTTAGATTCTCTAGGATATCTTCGCAGATCTCAGCACAAGACTGTCTTGACTAAAAAGTCAGATTTCAGTTGGGCAGGGAACCAGTCTATCGGCCTCTGTAGTAGTCTCGACTCCATTCCCTTGATTGAGTCTACCAACCAAAGAGAAGAGATCGAGCGAAAATTGAAGATGATAGCAATATATATATGTTTTTGCTAAACAGATATACCAAGTAAATAAAACAGCTCCATTTCTATCTTTCTTTTTCTTTTTTTGTGTGCAATTTTTAAGGGAATATTGTGTTACACAATCTCCGAATTCGGCTGTATGGCCGTTCTTCCACTCCGGCCCTAGACCCCTACTCCCCTTTATAATGGCAGGCGTTAAGCCGAATGGGCAGTGGGAATTCAGGTTGCGTCACTCATTTACGCGATGGGTAGACAGGCAGAAAATATCTATAAGTCCTTTACGTTTGATCGTCCACCAGCCGCGACCGAAGCTCAGCCTGATCCACTCAACCCAAAAGATGATTACGATGTAGTGCTCAATAAATTCAATGCATATTTCGTCCCTAAGAATAATACTATTCATGAGAGGACACGGTTTTACCAGCGGACTCAACAAGCAGGAGAATCCGTTGAGTGTTTTGTGCGTAGCCTTCACAAGTTAGCAGAAAATTGTCGTTTCGGGGATCGTGAGACCGAAAACATCAGAGACCGTCTAATCAGCGGAATGTCCGACAAGGAGGTGTCATTGAAACTACAGCTGGAACAAGACGAGTTGACGCTCGATAAGGCAGTAGAGATGGCACGACACTCCGAATTGGTTAAAAAGCAGAACGAGACTAAGGTGGACTTTGTACGTAAACCAAAGCCGAAGAAACCTGCTGGTGGAAGCAGACCACCCAAGAAGGAAAGTGGCGGCCCACCAAAGAAGGACAGCTCAAAGTGCGGAAAGTGCAGTTACGTGCATAGGACCCAGAAGTGTCCAGCTCAGGGAAAGAAGTGTGTGCTCTGCAAGGGTTGGAACCATTTCGCTTCTGTTTGTAAAAATAAACCAGCCGTTGAAGACCTTGAAGTGACTATCAACCGAATTGACGATGACGATGGAGGAGCCAGTGGGTACCTCCTTGGAGCCGTTGACTGCCCCGACAGCGACCAAGCTTGGTTTACCGAGCTTGACATCAATGGAAATTTTGTCAAATGGAAACTAGACTCTGGAGCCGACGTCTGCGTTATGTCAGAGGGGACATTCAAGAGGATGAGAAATAAGCCACAGCTCAAGTCTGTCAACATCGAGTTGTCAAGTCTGGGTGGTGCAGTCAAGCCTTTGGGACAGTTTGTCGCCAGAACACACTTTAAAGGTACAAAGTATTTCTTTAGAGTGATCGTAGTTCCAAAGTTGATTGACTGCTTGATGAGCCGCAGCTTCGCCTGCCGTATGGGTCTGATCAAGAAGAGAGATCAAGTGGAGGTCTTCCAGGGTTTGGGATGCCTCAAGACAGAGCCTGTCAAGATTGTGCCCCACGATGATGCCCAGCCATATGCTCTGACTGTTGCACTGCCCAGCCATATGCTCTGACTGTCCCCTGCTCCCAAAGGTTAAAGAGGAACTCGAGAGGCTAGAGGCCAACAATGTAATTCATAAGATTATAAAACCTATGGCATGGTGTGCTCCAATGGTACCTGTGGTGAAGAAGTCAGGTAAAGTGAGGCTTTGTGTAGATCTGAAGAAACTAAACGTAAGTGTAAAACGTGAAAGGTATGTGTTACCGACTTTAGAAGATGCAACATCCAAGCTGAATGGTGCGTCAGTATTCTCCTCTCTGGACGCGACCAGTGGATTCTACCAGATCCCGCTTGAGGAGCAGAGCTGTGAGCTGACAACCTTTATAACGCCCTTCGGGAGATACTGTTTCAGACGACTCCCGTTCGGGATAACATCCGCACCTGAAATCTTCATGAGAAAGATTGTTGAGGTCTTAGATGGACTGGAGAGTACATTCGTGTACATGGACGACATTCTCGTCTATGGTAAAGACCGAGAGGAACATGATCGGAGGCTCGACAATGTCATGAAACGTCTTCAGGAATCTGACCTAAAACTGAACAAGGAGAAGTGTGTGATCGGCAAGTCAGAACTCAAGTTCTTAGGACATAAGTTCACCAAAAGTGGTATTGAACCAGACAGCGACAAGGTATCGGCCATAATCGAGATGCCCGAACCAAACGTCTGTGCCGCTTTTACGCCAGATCATGGGGATGGTACATTACCTCGGAGCCTACCTCCCCAATCTTCATGACATTACTAAGCCTTTGAACGACCTGCTTCGAAGTGACACTGTGTGGTCATGGGGACAACCTCAGCAGGAGGCCTTTGATAGGATGAAAAAGCTGGTATCATCAGCCCAAGCTCTTGCCTACTACGATGTTTGCGAGCCGACCGTAGTGAGCGCTGACGCGAGTAGCTATGGTCTAGGTGGTGTGCTGCTTCAGGACCACGATGGTCAGCTGAAGCCCATTGCATACTGTTCAAGGACCCTATCGTCAGCTGAACAACGGTATGCCCAGATTGAGAAGGAATGTCTCGCTAGTGTCTGGGCCTGTGAGAAGTTTGATCGTTTCCTTTGTGGACTGGAGAACTTTAAGGTCTTAACAGACCACAAGCCCTTGGTGACTCTGATCAACGAGAAGGACTTAGACAGAGCATGCTCCGCTTTAATGCGAAGGCTGAGTATGCACCTGGAAAGACGATGGTGATATCTGATGTGCTTTCACGAAGCCCTAAGTGGGATAATGCAACTGTGACGGACACAGAGGTTGCAATACACGTGGCCATGGTAGAGGAGAGTCTTCCCATGTCCGACCACCGGATGACAGAGCTTCGGAAGGCGACACACGATGATGATGTCCTCCGAGCTGCAAGTGTGTATGCCCTGGCTGGATGGCCGAAGTACAAACAGGATGTCCCAGACCAGCTGAAACAGCTCTTCAATGTGAGAGGGAGCCTATCAGTTAGTAATGGTCTACTGACTTATGGCAACAGGATCATCGTCCCGGAAAAGATGAGACCTGATATTCTCGACAAGATACACCAAGGCCATCAGGGTATCACAAAATGCCTTGAACGAGCAAAGGAGTCTGTGTGGTGGCCTGGTATCGCCAAGGATGTGAAAGGTATCATGACCACTTGTGACCATTGTCAAACCTATAGACCGACCCAAAACAAGGAACCACTCATGACGACTACGCTCCCTGATAGGAGTTGACCTGTGTCAGTTCCAGCGTCAAGAGTATCTTGTTATGGTTGACTATCATTCACGGTGGATTGAGATACTCCATCTATCAATGACTACATCTTCAGCAGTGATAGCCAAGATGAAGGATGTGTTTGCCAGACTGGGATTCCCACAGGAAGTAGTCTCAGACAACGGGCCCCAGTTTGCATCTGAACAGTTTAAACAGTTCGCGAAGAAGTGTGATTTCAACCACATCACTTCTAGCCCCCATCTGCCAAGTTCTAATGGAGAGGCAGAACGTGCCGTGAAAACAGCCAAAAGTATCCTGAGACAAGACGATCCATGGCCGGCACTGATGATTTACAGGGACACCGTCAACGCCGCTACAGGGTGTAGCCCATCCCAGCTCCTCATGGGCCGACATATTCGTACGAATCTGCCAACTCTTGGTGCCAGACTTAGGCCATCGTGGCCTAACCCAGACATCATTAGAGACACTGATAAAGCAACAAAAGCAGGATATGAGCACCACTACAACAACCGTCATGGTGTCAAATCCCTGCCTAATCTACAACCAGGAGATGTGGTTAGGCTGAAGACTGACCAGGAAAAAACTTGGACGACTAAAGGTGTGATAACCACCTCAGCCGAGACTCCAAGGTCATATAATGTGCAGAAAGAGTTACGCATTTTCCGCAGAAATCGTCGACATCTGCAGCTTACTGAGACTGCAGACTCCCAGCCAAGTACTGACTCGACCTGACCACCATCAGCCTTCTGTGGTCGCCGCACCTAATCCGGCTACATCAGCTGGTCCACCTACTCCAGCTCTCACAGAAACACCTGTGCAACGCCGGTCTCTGAGGATGATCAGGAGGCCAGAGAGACTGATTGAAGCTTAGTCTTGTCCCCCGACATGGGCTAAGAATAATGCCCGGGACAAGGCGCGAAAGGGAGAAGTCTACTCCTTATTCACAGGATATGTTTTGTTCATGTTGTGTTGCTACTATAAATATTCTCTTACAGCTGACTAACATTGAGACTCATATAGACATTCTAAAGACATTTCAAAGTAGTAGTAAAAGTAAGAGATAAAAACTCCCTATCTGAAGTAAGACTTATTTGAGAGAAACATAAAGACTCTTGTTTAAGAAAGTTTTGAAAAAAAAGGAGATGTTGTGTAGCGCCTCTAAAACATTATCCAGCACCAAGGCGCCCCCTACAGTGTATGTGGGGTACTATTGTAATAAACAGTCAATGCTGGCAAACTTGAAATGTAGACTGCTTCTGAGTTATCCACTGATCTAATCCACATATTATACACAAGATTGGTGACAACTACCTCGGTAGAGGGGGCTGTGTCGATACTTCTCTGTTTTTGGTCTTTTTACTTTCAGTTGTATTTTTTTATTTCCTCGAGTATTACACGTCTCTCTGATATCAATAGTATTACCTGGTATCATTTGCCACCAGTGTATCACCATTAACAATTGAATGGCCCTCCGAAAATAGTGCGGTCTAATACGGACCTGCTCTTGGAGTATGTCACCGGTAGAGCTACTCCAAAATAGACGTTAAATGGAAACAATAAGCGTGAATGGGTTAGTCATCTCCCTGTAGTGGGAGAGGGCGCCTCCTGGGGACACAATAAAAACACCACAACCACCACACCATACACTATAGGCCGCTCAACCATATTGGGGACTGAAAACTAGTTATTTTTGACTTGAAATACAAAGATTTTCATAATTGAGGCTGTGAAAAAGTTACAGATTTGCAAATGGTACCATATTAAGCCAGGTACTATGGGCTTTATTTCCATATATATCTTGAGTTTATTGAGACGATTTATCTGTGTTCTTGGACGTATTTTTTCGGAAATCATGTCAAAAGTTAGGCAAAATGTTTAACTTCTAGAATATGAGTTTAGATTCCATAGGATTCCAAATGGAACCAAAATCAAAACCCAGTTTAATCAAGCAGGTATTTCCTTCACAATCCTTTTTATACCTTAACTTTCGTTGTGCTCATATCAGAAGTCAAGATGGACTGTTTTGTTATCAAAATAGAAAAGTGGCAAAGAACCCCTTTTTAGGACATCAGCCATATTTCAAAGCACTGTCAGTGTAGGCAGAAAATGGGGTGGAAAGGCTTGGTTCGAAATGATGCAATATTTTCATATTGTAATTTCAGAGAATGTTTTTCCTTTAGATGTTATTCATAAATAGATGTTAACTTAAACTAATTAGATATGCAGCACAAGTAAATCGATAAGATTTTGTAGGTAAACACTATATGAATCTGGATCCCACCATATTCCCTAATATGCCTTCCTGACCTTATGGTGCCATCTCGAAGCTGTACGGTGAGTGCTTGAACAGCCCGACACGACTCCAACAAGTTACCAGTAAAATCGGAAAAATCTGTTTTTCCAGTTCCTTATTAAATTCTTACAAGCTATCTTCCGCTCTCCCTTTCATTGGTACAACCATTCATTTATTCACTAATTCGGGGCCACGACCAATAATTGGCTACCCCCTCTTCTTCTCTATTCCTATTCGCCCAAGGCCCGTATGAGGGGAGTGGTCAGGTCCGGAAATGATATGTTTCATGTCTAACTAATATACAGTACTACAGCAATACTTATTACATGCTAATCATACAGTATCAATATACGACCCTACAGCCATACTTATTACTTGCTAATCATCCATCTTCTATAATTCTAGACAAGGTCATCCATTTACCACATGAATCGTCAATTTGATTTAGAAATTAATAGTAACGCATTATTCTATTCTGATTTTAATATTTCATAATTTTTCTAGATATATCTAAAACATAGGCTGGAAGATACTACCATCATAAAAGTGCAGGGAAACTGTACTTCTATGATGGTACACAGCCAAAGTATGACTGCAATCACGAAGTGTGTTAAGTGCAATCACTCAGGGATTGCAGTTCTGTGGCAACTGGTTACAGACTCAAGGGGGGCGTCCACCAACCACAACAAGGCTATGACAATGGCTTCCCGACCAGGTCCACGATTGGCCTATGATTGGAGGCCTTGTCATGATTGGTGGACCCTAGCCTGGAAGCCTGGCCTAGTTAGACTATAGGCCAGGTAACAGGGACCCGTTTCAATAGCGTGTAGGACGTCCTACAATGTGTGCTGGGACACAATAGTGGCAGGTAGCGTTTCAGCGTTTTCGTGTCAACACATTTCGCGACCCAGACATTGAGACAGACCCCTACAGTGGTTGTACCATTTCAAAACAACGTGTCCGGTCATTATTTCTGCCTAAGTAGCGTCCTTAATAGCGAGAGGGTCTACCCTCTCGCTTATGTGGTCACCGTGTGTCACAGACCGCTAAACGTCCAATAAAGGTGTACTATAGTCACGACAGTCAGTGGCGAATGGAGCGGAAAAAGTCACCATACGTGTCGCATGTCTAAGACAACTCTGGACATGTCGTACCAAATGCGTAACTTCCGTTGGAATTAAGCGATGAAATTTTAACACGAGTAAGGTATTCATACACCCTATAATCTTACCAAATATGATGAAAATCGGCCGGACCATTCTGAAGTTTCCGGCGTTTGAATTTCGTCATAGCAAAAGCTGCACTGGTGGCCAGTGTAGCTCTACCGTCACGTGATCTAATTCATGTAGTGACCTCGACATTCACTGGCACGGGAGGTGGGAGGGTGCAATGGCCACCAGAGAATCATTTGCTATGACGAATTTCAAACGCAGTAGCAGCCGTTTCTAGACCCATTTGGACACACCACGGATGAACCGAACCATAGGATACGCTCCACCCTTCAAATTCCGACTTTGCCCCATGTTATCAGTTTATATAAGATCAGGGGCCCGTTTCAATAGTCTGTAGGACATCCGTTATTAGGTGTAGTGACACGATAGCGACAAGTTGCTTACCAACACGTTACAAGCACTCCACCACTTCACTTTTCACTATGCACCACTACGCATTTCTATCTAACTTACCACCTACCATCGCATTTCAACAACTATCATATTTCACAAACAATACTAATTCCTAGTTTCCAATTTTGTTATCCTATCAACAGATAATATCTCATACAACTAATTTTATTTCATCTTACTTAACTATACTTTATCCAAGTGAATATTTATTCCCAAGCCAGGGAACTTCAAACTCGTTCAGCTTAGGCCTGGCGTCCACCTACAACGATATGGCTCCGATATGGTCTACGATGCACCTCCCGATAAAATATCAAAATCGCGTCAGAAGGTCACCTAATATCGGGGCAGTTGACCATGTTTTTGCGATTAGACACTGACAAAAACCCATTAAGATGCGTGGTGGATTGGCATGTCTAGACATATGTCTATGATTTTGCAACTTCCTTTTATGTCTCCGATATTGACTTTTTGTATTGGTACCATATCGGTAGGTCTAAAACACTATCGTAGTAGGTGGCCTTATACTGTTCAACCTGACCAAAGATCGTCCATATAAGTGTTGAATAAAGTTGACCCACACCGTCCATGGGTCTCGTTGGCGTATGATAAAGGGTCTTCATATATGACCTTAAATTACCCTACAAGCCCCAGCCTGGGGCCCGTTTGATAATCGAATCCAAGATCGTACATGAAAACCCTTTTCTGTACCTCGTACAAGGGCAATCGTTTAATAAAATTTAATTTCGTTCACTAAGATAGTCTTGGTCGTTCATAAGGTCGTCCATCAGTGTTAAATAAAGTTGACCTACATCCTCCTTGGGTCTCTATGGCATACAGAAAGGGGTCTTCATGTACGGTCTATGATTATTCAACAGGCCCCTGGCTCTTTCATCAATGATGAGCATACATATTGTTCATTGTTCTCTCGGTGAACATTTATGCTAAAAGATCTGTGCAAAGCTAACGCTGGCCAGTTTTATCATCAACAAAAGAGTGTATTGAATTATCACTATTCCAGTATAAAGCCGTGAAGACTTCATCACGAGGCATACATGGACCTGCCGGGCAGAATTATGCATACAACATCTCAGAGAACTGTCAGTAACATTGGGAAGCTTTCAGACGTATAAAGACGCATTAGAGCTAAACACGGCCCAAGGCCTCGTGACAGCGTGCAGTCTCGCGAGATTTACCGATTTAAGCCCTGTTTCCACTCGCCGACAAAATGATCTGCGGTTTTTGGTATTTATATAGGACGTCCTGACCATGCTGTTCAATTCACAGAACGAGACGGTAATTTACGATTTGTACGGACTGAGGCATTTATGCTGAGTTCCGTACAAACGGTAAATTATCATCGAGTTCTGTGACTTGTACAAGCATTGTTGGATGTTATATATTTACTATATATACCTGAAATTAAAAAAAAAAATCGATTTCATTTGGCTTAACAACCAATTTCTTAATAAACGTGTTTGGCAAGGTGGTCTGTATTTTAGTGTATGGACCAGCGGTTCGTACAGTATTTTTACGTCATATGCCGAAACGGTGCGTACAGTATATACGGCATGGGTATATAGTAAATCACTCATTCGAATAAGCATATAATGGCAGGGTGGTATGAGTGCTAAAAATCTGTACTAGAGATTGGTGATTTTGAATATAGTTGCTTTATTTCCACTTGCCGACCGATTTCTGACCAAATTCATGCCCGATAAATTAACCCACATTGACTTTTTTTGTGACAAATTTGCATTACGCAAAAAAAAGGCAAAAATTAGAACATAGATTGGTCGCTAATATGATTTATTTTCTCTTTCAATTTGCCAATTTCTCACAAATATTGTGGTAATGGCTGACAAATTCGGTTGGTGGCAGGAACCATCATGTAGAAACGTTGCCGATTGTGACTACCGAAAATGGGATTTCGCACCACTGACCGATTATGCGACACATTCTGTGCAATAATCGTCAGGTGGTAACAGAAATGGCGATCGGTTGAATTAATCAGTGGTGGTCTGCAGTCTACAACCAAATTTCATTTATCGGTGTACCTTGCAATGGGAAGTAGATACACATGCATGCGGGAAGTGCAGGTAACCGATTACGTGCCACTGATTTTTCACATGGAGAACCACTGACAGACTTTTTGTACAGCGTGAAAATTATCAGTGAGGTTTTTGTCGGCAGATGGAAACGCCACATTACTCAAGGAATTGGTACTGAATAATTGGCCGATGTAAACAGGCTTTATGAGAGAGTGAGGTGGTGACCTCCCGGTACCTGGCTCTCTGTATTTCTTGATCAAAACCCACAAACAGTTCGGTTAATGCGGCATTTCAACTTGATAACTGAATGGCCACCGACTATGAGTTCACAGAAAATCAGGAAATATGTACCTGTTTCCAAGTGATTAGTTAGGTGCATAGTCGTCGGGTGGTGCTAGCTTTGATTAACCACCTAATACGGAGTCTCCATAGGAATAGCATTGGGTTTGAGTATTTGGATACTAGGAGATTACTGAGGCCCGTAACCTCCTGCAGGAGATTACTGGAAATAGTTCCCAAAGCGTCATTGGGCCCTTAGCGAGCGAAACGCGAACTACTAGGCCTACACGCAATGACAACAGCAGACAATCACACAACGTCAAAATCAATGTGAATTACAGAATAGTTCAAGTTTGTCTGCGTCATTGTCTCCTAAACTACATAATCTGTCACATTACAGTTTTCAACGAGTTCTTACCTTGTCTTATTATCGTATTTTGGTGTAAAATCCATCCTCTAGTGACCGTATAAAACCAACATGGCAAATTGATTCAAACTAACTGCCACCCCGTGGGTAATTTAAAAAACTATAGCTGTATTTTTCCACCAACTATAGGAGACGCATCGGTCAAGTTTCAGATGAGCATTATAGTTATTAGCAAGAAACGGTGGTTAATAAATACAATATTAACTGGTTCAGATACAAGCGACCGCAATCTCATTGGACTAGACTCTTCGTAATCACCTCACTATCGTTCGGAGATTAGTATGCATCTTGTTCTCAGAGATTACTGCCGCTTGTATCTGAAACCAGTTAATATTGTGTATGTATAACATGGGGATAAATAGTCGTCAGCTTCAAAGTTGTATCCCCATATCCTCCTGACAATTATGCATGATAAAAGTGACAAATAGCCGGCGGGTGATGCTGAAAGAGTCGGTGGCTAGAATCGCCATGTGGAAACGCCGAGGGTAACTTAAATAATCGGTACCAAATTTAAATAATACATGTAACCGATTATTTGCCACTGACTTTTCACATGGAGAACCAACGACAGACTTTTTGTACGGCATGAAAAATAATGATGGGGTTTTCGTCGGCAGGTGGAAACGCCACATTACTCAAGGAATTGGTACTGAATAATTGGCCGATGTAAACAAGCTTCATGAAGAATGAGGTGGTGACTTGTGGGGATCTGTCTCTCTGTCCTTCATGATCAAAGCACAGTTCACTTTATGCAGCCTTTATCTGACACCCGCGTCCGGCATGGATCCGTCCCCGCCTCGCGGCATAGATTCGCGCCCACTCTCGTCTCCCGCGAGACTACGGCATTCTGGGTAGGCCCGCCCCGCTGTGACGTCACTTCCGGAGGCCACAGTCAGTCACAGAGAATCTGCGGCGATTGAGAATATTCTGACGCGTTCTTTGATTGAACCAGTTTGAAGATCCTGAAAACTGCAGATGTGCAATGGATCATGTGTTAAATTACAGGTTGCTGAATTAATGACGGACTATTGGGAATATTCTCCTCATTGCAACCCTTTAAGTGCGGGCGGCAGTGTCCATTTATACCAATTTCTTTATTGTATACGGCATATAGCCTATGATCTATGGGCGTCGCCATGACGCCCCCAAGTAGATGTTCTACACTAAAGGAAGTGAAAAAGTAGCTGTTCTTCACTATTGGAGGTGCAAAAGAAGTGAGTGATAATTGGGAAATGTCACTTTATTTGCCTTGCTCACATATGTAAATAAAGTGTTCCATGTAAAAAAACAGCATGTCCTGGGTTTTAGCATTATATCTTCCTGCTCTTAGATCGGTGTAGAGAGTCAAAGGAACCATGGGAAAACATTGAAAGGCAGCTGAATTTCGTAAGAACAAAGAGCCAGAATACAGGTGTTGTCCCCGGACCACCTAGTGACTGCTTCATGAACTAACAATGGCTCTGTCCCCTATACATCTTCATACTTTATTACAGAATATCACATGATTGGATTTGACACGATTTGCGATACATAAGTGGGTATATCCGTCAGCTATAATGAATGGTAGCTGGTTTCAATGGGATCCTTTTATTGCCGTATAAACTCATAATCTAATTAATTCGTCGCATGAAAAAATTCGATTTATATATATTGATAAATAAGATGTTATTCCACATTCTGAGAATATTGGATATATAGTGATCTTTATTACTTTGTCTAAAATAATTTGATGATTTAGGAGGCACCATTCACTCTGGGCCGGTTAATGCCTCAATGGCATCATATGTCATCGAAGGGTTAAGAAAAGATCTGGATTTGATAGATTACAACGGTTTACTGATTCCAGGCTTCAAAGTAAAAGACATTAATCAGAATAATAACGCTACCACCATCGATATGATAACAGAATATATGTCAATTTAGTGGTTGAACCATTCCTAAAATAGAAATTGATTATGATAAAATAATTTAGTAAAGGACCTATATCGAGACAAAACACGTGGAAGCTGGCATCATAATCACCTAAATGTAAGTATGAGTTATATTCACGTGCGTGCACATTATGCATGTATATGGTTATATGTAGAGACATAGTTAGTGTGACTGAATGGAATCTGTTCAGAGATATTTTGATCAGAAATACTGACCGAGTTCGAGTTCGAGTTTACTACTTAGTGATTACGGAACAAACTAAATCTACATGGAAAATGTAACTTACATGGCTGAGAATCCGGTAGCTCGTAATTGTGTAGTAATTGTAAATTGCATATAATTTAGTGGCCGTGCTGCGCGTACCTCAGTCTTATAATCGAACACTGACTTGGTCACCTAGTCAAACACCTACATTAATTAACTAATTTATTTATTCACCACGTGTACTTTTAAACCTCATTCCGTTTTAAGCTTGCACTGTTGGTGCATGGGTTTTCGTTTCCCAACATACCCACACCTTTATCTTAATTTTATATTACTCATATACTGTATCTTTAAAATGTATTTATTAATGTATATTTTCAAATGTATAACTGTTTTATAAACGTTTACAGTTGTCTAAAAAATACATTTGATTGGCAGCACGGCTTTTATCTTAATTATAATTTCCGGCCTACACAGAGCGGAGATTACGGAAAGAAGATGAATGGAGTGACGTGCATGAGTAGATAGGCATACATTTTGTCATTTCTTTAATAACTTAATTTTGCAATGCTGAATGCTGAATACAATATAAACTGAGTTCAGATGAAATCGATTGTAAAATATGATCTACCATATACAGTAAAACCCCGCGTGAGCGGACACCCTCCGTTCCGGGCCAAAGTGTCCGGTTACGCAGGGCTTTCAAGTTTCCACCTGTCCAATATGCAAGTGTTATATATCACTATGTAAGGGAGACAAAGGCGATGATAGATTTTAAATCATTTTTTCGATATATTAATTGGGTCCGAAATTATTAAACTTTGAATTATAAAATTTATTTTCTATGAATATACTAACCCATATTCATAAAAAACAAAAATGAATCTATTTTTGTTACAGTGTCCATCAGAGATGTCCTCTTACACAGGGTTTTAGGCCTTTTCGGACCGAAATAACTGTCCGTTTACGTGGGCTTACGCGGGGTGGCCGCTTACGCGGGGTATCCGCTTACGCGGGATGAGCGCTTACACGAGGTTAAATTAAACATCCAATAGTGGGAAAAATTTCCTTTCCAAGCGATAGTGTCCGCTGACGCGGGGTGTCTGCAGGATGACACGGTGTTCTACTTTATGTGTATAATGTTTAATCCATAACGAGATACTATCAGTATTTTCATGTGTATATTGATTAACAGGGATTAAAGGCCCAATGAAAACGAGTCTAACATACACGGGCGCTACACTGGCAACCAGGGCTACTTAAAATTAGCTCTGGGACCTGTTTCACTAGTTTCGTGAAATGTCTAGATGGCGTCTAGATGGTGTGTCCGGTTTCATAAGAACTAGACATTAGACTTCGTTTTGTCCGTTCTTGCTTGCACTGTTGGTGCCGCTTTTCATGTCTGTCTAACACCTTTGTCACGAAACTAGTGAAACAGGTCCATAATATGTATATAGATTTGTCTAATTCTTATGTTTGGGGTCTGTCTTTTCCTAAGGGCAGCTACTTGTGTTGTCACGAAACTAGACAACCCCAATGTCTGTATTGTGTCACAAACATGTCACAAAACTAGTGAAACAGGTCCCTGGTTGGGTGAAATAAGTGGCCACCTTGACCCAGTAGCAGGACCTGATTGTTACTCACCAACCAGGTTTTTCGTACTACATGGAGAGTGTGTTATGTCATAACCTCGAAGCCAATTTTTCGTTTTCTCATTTCTTTCCTGTGTATACTATTTCAAAATATAATGAACACAAATCTTGGTGTCTTTATCAACTTGTTAGCTATGAATATTATATATTAGGTATGTCTGCTTTTAGAGTATACATAGGACAAAAATATTTGGTTTGAGGTGAACACAGAGGGATACCTTGTGTGATTTAACCCAACTAACCCCGATATCGTAGAAGGTGTTAGTTGCCAAACTAACACGGGTGCACACTTACCTGTACTATTTTAGGAATTATCCACTAGATGGCAGTACTGAGCATCTTCCCGATTGTAAAATGGAGATGGAAACTGCTACCAAACGTCGTGTGAAACCAGCTTCAAATTCTTCATGTGCCAGTATAGATAATTATATAGAACGTCCTGACCATGCCGACAAGCTACAAAACGAGATGCTAATTTACGGTTTTTACTATATACCCATGCCGTATTTACTGTAAATACGCACCGTTTCGGCATATGACGTAAAAATACTGTACGGACTGCTGGTCCGTACACTAAAATACGGACCACCTTCCCATACACGTTTATTAACATATCAGTTGTTAAAAATTAAATTAATGATTTTTATTTTTTAATTTGGGTATATAGTAAATATATAACGTCCAACCATGCTTGTACAAGTCACAGAACTCAATGATAATTTACGGTTTGTACGGAACTCGGCATAAATGCCTCGGTCCGTACAAACCGTAAATTACCATCTCATTCTGTGACTTGTACAGCATGGTCAGGACGTTCTATGTAAGTACGGAACAAGGCATTTATGCCGAGTTCCGTACAAATTGTAAATTAGCATCTCGTTTTGTAGCTTGTACAAGCATGGTTGGACGTTATATATTTACTATATACCCGAAATTTAAAAAAAAGAAATTCAATTTGCTTAGCAACCAAAATTTTAATAAACGTGTGTGGGAAGGTAGTCCGTATTTTGTACGGACCACTGGTCTGTACAGTATTTTTACGTCATATGCCGAAATGGTGCGTATTTACAGTATATACGGCATGGGTATATAGTAAACATAACAAAGTCGCAAATGGTATGTTGATTAGTGATGAGTGAGCGTGGAATTCTCTAGAGGCTTATAAAAAAGGTTTGGGTTATATTCAAGCTATGGGTCGTTTTCTGTAACCCAGTTCCATCCAAACAACTTGCAATTTCTATACAACTGCTTTTCCAGGATCCCAATATTTAAACCACCAATAGGTCAATAACGTTTTTCGGTCTCTAGTGGTTGGTCATGGTCAGCTGGGAAAAACTCTGAGACACTGAGACAGTGTTCCGCTGCTCCTTAACCCTTTAACGGCCGCACGCCTCACAGGGGCGGGGAAGCAGAGGCAGCGCCACCATCGACGTTTTCCTATACTAGAGGCAGGAAGACGTTACATAGTGAACGTGTGAATGACAGGCGTGTTTTGCCATGATTTTCGCCATTTTCTCCACAAATTGATGATTTATTCAATTTATTTCTCCATATTTCTTAATAATATTGAACCCCTTAAATACCTTAATGATTTTGATAACCTGAAGGAGTTTTGTGAATTCATCTTATATATTTTGAAAAAAAATGATTAAAAAAACAACGAAGCCTTAAGGCATCTTCCTGCCGTACAGTGGTAATGCCTTAAGGCATCCTCCTGCCGTACAGCGGTAATGCCTTAAGGTATCCTCCTTCTGTGAAAGGGTTAACTAATGTCCATGTACATCGTTATGTTTATTATCAAAGTAGAAACCCAGAGCATCACTCACAACGACAACGCACTACCAGAGCACATGATGCTATATCACTGAAACAAAATACTCCAACTAGTGCCTTTTATATAGACTCATTGAACTACTATGGTCCGCTGCTGTGGAATAATCTATCACCCATGGACAGAAATATCGAGACATACAATGCTTTAAAGACCCAAATGAAACTGACATTAGCCAAGAAGATACCATGAACTTAAATATGCAGATTGGATCAGGACATTCCAAAATATGTTTTAATTTTATTAATGTATCAACTATGTTCTCGTAAGGGACTCTACTCAGAGAGAGACGAGTGATGATTGTGTTGATAGTCAACCTTGAGCTCATTTACTTGTATATGTGTTAGCTATGTCGACATTACCAATGGAAACTGACAAGTTTTTAACCAGCACTGCACGAAAACCACCATTTTACATATATATACGCCATCGCGATAACGCACGTATCGGCTGTATCGTGGCTTGGATATACTTGTATACACCTCTTATACGCGTCTGCGTTTCGGGCGTCTACGAGACAGTTTTCATATGTAGAGGCGCGCGACTTGGCTGTCTTTCACGCCTAGCGTATTTAAGATAAAACATCCTCTGCGTGACATACATACGCCGGGCGTATATGTATAGTGATAGAAAATAAAAAAGGAAGTCCTCCACTCCCAGCACCCGCTGCTGCTGTGGATTATCAGTGTGTTGTTTTAGCACTTTAAGTGGGAGCTCTCTGTGAAGCCCTGTTCCCCTATTGTCTCTGGGCAGGCGGGTGCATGGCTATGTGCAGACGGGTGTCAAAGCGGCGGGTGTCAAAGCGGCAGGTGTCAAAGCGACGTCGGCAGCAGATGTGTGGAGGCACTTGGGTTGTTGGTTGATAACTGACCAGACCTTGTGTTATATATACAGTACCCAAGGTATGACTTCAGAAGAGTGGTGTTTTGAAAAACCTTAAAAACGTAAAAAAAACGTTTTAAGAAACAAAAAACGCTAGGTTTATTATATGTATTTAATGAAAAGATAATAAATAGGATTTTGAACAATTTTATATTCAAAATTGATAATATAACATTGTATTTTCCATAAACCAAGGACTTAATGACTAATGACAAATGAGATATGCTACCACTGATGTCCCAAGTGGCAGAGGTCGGAATTATTGGAGAGTGGCGTAAATAAACAGAATCAGGCGTATATATGGCGTATATAAGACCGCACCATGGACATGTATATACGCCACTAGATAAGGCGTCTGCGAGACGTCTAATAGGTCGAACTTCTAGACGCAAAATCCTACTGTTAGACGCGTTTCGTATACATATGTAAAATAGTGGTTTTCGTGCAGTGCAGCAAGACTGGTAATAATGGAAATCATCGGTTATACTGCTTTAATAAACATATTAAAAAAAAGTCGCAGAAATTCCATACAAATAATGAATGGATGTGAAAGTTACATAGACGCAGGCAGCGTACCTGAGAATGTCACCCACGCTCAATGATATGAAAAATATGAGTAGTGTATGAGCGACCAATATGAATGAGGGTCGGAGTGAGAGGTGACATGACTGAGAAGTAATAATGAGGTAGAGTGATGCAGTGTAAATATGTGGGTAAATCACACTGTGGAACTCAATAACCACCTCGGGTGACTGTAAGCTTCGGGCTGGCATCCATCAACCACGACAAGGCTACGACAAGCACTAACAAGAAAGTTTTAATCGGCGCTTGTCGTAGCCTTGTTGTAAGAAGGGGGGCTTTATGACAGCATTGTCTGGCGTGTTGGGAAGTGCACGCTCCACCAAATTTCCTATTGTAGACCTCTGCGACACATTCCCGACACGCCATCACACTCCACGACAAGGCTCCAGTCATGGGAAAAATCAAACATGCTCAAGCATGGTCTGGACGTTCTATATAATTACTACGCATCAACCCCTCATGGTTTACGTTCGCCATTGCTTATCAATTATTATTTTGTATTGTTGATATGATGATCAGATACTATTTCACTTTTACTGTGATTAAATTCTTTTATATGATTAATGACAAAGAATTTTAAAAAATACCAGTTTCCCAGAAAACATTCCTACATAACATTTGAGACAGTCTATAGTTTATGACTCTTCTGAAATCACTGCAAATCTTTGATAATGATTATTTCCAATGAATCCAGCATTACTAATATTGCATTGTCAATACTCCTAATGTCATGGAACAAATTGGAACCGTATTCGAGGCAGAATGTTAGGACACATCGATTAAACTAAAAGTCCCCGATTTTTACCAAACACATTAGATTGCGGGCTCAGTAACGAGCATAAAACAATAGTTCTGAAAATCTGAAGTGCGGCTGCTCTGTGATCGTTCCTGTCACTTATCTAGGCCACAGATGTCAAACAGTGAGAGCTGACAATGGAATCCCCTACAAAGCTGGCTCACTAATGGCAGGGCTACATTGTCGTATTTTTAGAGGTCAGTCAATAGGCGTGCTCACTGATACCGAGAGACACTGTGCGATATCGTGGAGCACCACGAAAACATCACGAGATATTGTAGAATGCTAAATGACACCACAAAGCATTACAAGACTGTGAGACACTATAAGACATCAGGAGGCACCATTAAAGGGATATCGGTCAATTTGACTTGAAAATTAAAACCCATGTCATTTTCTTGAAATTTGAATTTTCATATGATGATCTCCAAGTGTGCTAATACACATATCTAACTTAAAAATGGGTCACTGCGTGCCAGTTTTTGATTCAGAGCAATACATTCAATAATATGACAATTTTATAAAAGAATATATAATAATTCTAAAAAAGTAGCTTTTTACTTAATAAAACCCATGTAATTTTCCTGAAACTTTTACAGAATATATATTAGATGTATAGTACTACATATCTTTGAGTTTTAAAAACCATAGATCACAGGACTGTTTTTGACACTGGAAAACACCATGAGAATGTCCTCTTGCAGTGTCTGCCAGTTTCATTTTGATTTCCATTATCGCACCCTTCTCGCATCCTTCTCATAAATTCGTGATCTCTGAGTTTTCAGTGTATTGTGGTATATTAACAAATCGTCTTCGTGCACAAATAAGCCAGATCTTTGAATGAAAACGGAATTGTGAAATATAGATAGGCAAACATTTGCAATCTCTTTGACCAAGATGGCTTTTCTTTTCTTTTCTTTTCTCATGCTGTTTGTTGTGTCCTGTAACATGGGAAGGTGGAAGACCGCTACTCTACTGTAGGTGAACTGACTCAATAAAAAAAAAAAAAAAAAAAAAAACCATCGCCATTTCAACTATGAAGCATGTATCAAAGTAACGTCTGCCATCAAATATATAAGCAAGATTTTAACAGAGAACTGAAAGCTCGGCGGTAGGCTTTTCTTTAGTTTCTGTAGAATTATTTTCAGCCAATTAATTAATGAAACTATGAAACGGCCTATGGTACGATGCGCTAACTTCAGCTGTAGTCCCTTCATGAAATTCCCTTTGAAACAGGAAGGCAAAGCACAAACATCAAAGAAGTATGAAACATTAATTGATGGCTCATGTGTCACACAGTTACATAAACTACGAATAGATCATGATTAACGCCTGGCAGCGACTGCTTCTCATACGTTGCGACACGGCTGCGACCCACCTACGACACAAAGTTCCTTCATTGAAGCTGTGTGGAAATGTTGACGTAATTCCATGTCATAGTGAATAGGCTATTACGTTCCGAGCAAAGTGTACTCTTAAGCGGGGTGTCTCCTTAAGCGACGTGTCCCAGAAGCGGGGTTTTACTGTACCAGCAAATCAGGGAACCACAGATCACTTATTTTTGTGTGTATACAAATGCAGCACAGCATTTTAAATGGTCACCATTTGATTTGGTAAAAATTGTACAATAAGGCCACAATCGACCGGCAGGATCAAAATTTGATACCTATTTGGAAGAACTCAATCTTTTTATTTTTTAATATTTAAGCAGCTTTTATTTTCATTGATAACAATAATCCAAATATAAGAAGTGTTCCTCTACAAATCTTCGACGAAGTACAAGTACAAGATCTTATTTGGTTAGTGAAAGCTATACAGTAGACACAGTGGACGTAGACTTCAATTAATGGGTGCCGTTCTCGTCAGCCAATCAAAAACGGCTTTATGCAAGATTTCACGCTCTCTTAGTGGTATTCTGTATTCCAGTCCAAATAAAGCCACCAGGGCGCCAGGTACACAGTATTCCCGCTAGGTGGCATCACTGAGATTATAGGAAACTTTGGTTGCACTGATGTACATGTTTAGCACGGGAAACAGGCCAGTGGATTCTCAAGGCTCTAAGCTAGGTTCGTTAAGAATCCTTTATCCATAGAGCTTTATGAAAACCTTGTAAAATATCACTTAAGGCCCTTTTCCATTGGACGACAAACACGGTGTAGATTTTTTGTTTTCTCATAATAGCCTATTTACATTGGCAATCACCAATATACAGTCTGGAATCACCGAAGGACCTTAGCACTGCTGACGCAAAGTGAAAATAGGCTATTAGGAGAACACAGAAAAATCCAGACCGTGTTTGTCGGCCAATGGAAACGGCCCTTTAGAGAGTATGAGATCTTATGAGAGGGGTGCTATATATGGTGGTAGGTTTCAACCGCCTCACAATTCTTCGTTGAACGGTATGTCATCGTCAAGTTTTCAGTTTTCTGGTGTAAACGCCGAGATAGATGTGCCATAGGCCTGTTCACAATTTCATCAGAGTGTTAAAAAATACGGTTTCATAGAATGTTAGAGTATACGGAACTAAATTACCTACATCATCGCCGTGTAGAAATGTTGAAAATTGTAGTGGTGTAGTGAGTGGGAACGCTTTGTAAAGATCTGCAGTCGTTGTAATTATCCTAGGTATTGTTAAGAGTTGGGAAATCAGCTTTTATATCAATGATATTAATTTGGAAAATTCTAAAGATACGCCCCCTGACCAAGATGGTCGCCATTGACCCGTACACACCCCCTCCCTTCATTTTAGGACGTTTCATCATGTCGGGGGTTTGGACCCGGTAGTTTATTACGTAACAACTTCCTCCTGGAGAGCGGGGTGGGGGCTGGGAGGCGCATCAGAGGCATGTACACATATCATAAGATAAATTCTGACGTGGCTTCTTTTCCTCCCGCCACATCGCCCCTTCTCCAGGCATCACTTCTTAGTTGATTAATGTATATGTTAAACATGATGACTGAATGATCGTTCCTATATAATCATGTTTGAAATAATAAAAGATGTCAGTTCCTGCCCGGTTCTCGTCTCTACAACACTTATGCGTTACTTCAACCTTCAGTACTATAATAACTGCTGGGGACCTGAAATATTAAAGGCCCGTTTCCGTTGGCTGACAAAATTTGTGTAGATTTTGTGTGCTGAACAAAGTCTGTAGATCGGTGACGGGAAATCGGCCAATGGAAACGGGCCTTATGGAAGTCTATCGTAGTGGGTTAGAAGACTAAACTTTTACAGGTTGTCGTAGTGTATCGGGAGCTCAGTGGATTCCCGGCCTTACAAGACACATATTACAGATATTGGAGAACTTGCGACACAACTAAAACAAAGAGCCAGTGTGTCATACTGGGTGGGTTAACTCTAAACTGTTGAAATAACAGGTTATTTAGATCAAACATATATTAAATTAAAGACAAATCTTACAATTAGCAATGGCGCCACCTGGTGATTTTTAAATATCCACAACGATCCTGTGGAATTGGTATTCTGTGGTATATTCCTAGCCCAAAAGAGTAAAATCTAAGTTTTGTTTAGTTTGACCCTACCCAATAGGTAAAATAGGATCGTTTTCATTTGCCTCATTTAAAAGGGAAAGCTACTTTTATTACATTCAATTATAAGATATAATAATATTAAGCTCTATATCAAAAAGTAGCATGGTGACCCTCTATTCTGAAGTTAGATATATGTTCCAAAATAATTTCAGCTTATCATATTCAATTTTCAGGATTTTGACATGGATTTCCATTTTCAAATCAAATTCTCCGATATGCGTTTAAGTGAATGAATCGAGAAAATCCATTAGAATTTCAAGTTCGGTAATGTGGGTTTTTTTTTATGAGGCAATGATTATAAACCCGGGCGGTTTACAACATGGCTCTCCTCTTTCATCTGTGGGAAGAATTCAGGGTACAGAGACCAGGGATATAAATAAGCGATTATCCCTCAAGTATCGAGATAATTGGATAACAATGGATGCAATTAATTATCAGCCATCATCCAATTAGGGTCATAAAACATGAGAGAGACAGCCGATATCTTATCTCCTCTATGATGTGGGTCCCATCATGTATTGCGATTCATTATCCATTGATTACAAAGTACCCATTGTAAACCTCTTAACATTGTTTCTATGTTAATTGTAAGACACCATACCCATTGATTATGGCTTCAAAGCCATTAAATGCACATCGGACAATTTAGCTTGAAAATCAAAACCCATGTCAATTTCCTAAAAATCCAATAAGATAGTCTCCAAGTGCTGTGGAACACATATCTAACTTGAAAATCGGGGGTCACCATACTAGTTTTTTTATTTATAGATAATTTTATATTAGAATGTATAGGAATTCTAAAATATATTTCTTCACATAGTAAAACCCATGTCATTTTCCTCAAACTTTCACAGAATATAGTACATATATAGTACTACTTATTTAGGTTTTAAAAAACATAGGTCACTGTCCTTGTTTTTGAAAGAGTTGAATAAAACCATATTTTTCAGTACATTTCCTATGTAAATCAAAGAATGTAAACGAGCCTATTTTACCTATCAAGATAGGATAAACTGGAGAAAATATAAAATTTGCTCATGTAGAATTAGAATGAATCCCAACTAACAAGTTTTAACTAATAATTGACACTTCCCAACACACCTCAACAACGCTGTCCTAAAGCCCCCAGAACTTCTTATGACAAGGCTGTGACAAGCGCCAATTCGTTTGTTTGTTTGGGTAGTTTAACGTCCAATTTGTTCAATTAGACTTATTTTGGATTTGACCGAATGTATGAATGTAGGAAGAAATCCCACCCCTACACATTTACCGAGGTGAAAGTTTTTTTACTTCCTACACCACATAGACATGGTATGAGAAGGATTGGCCTTTGATATAGCAGTAAATCTACCACTACTGGGGGGTGAAGGAGAAAAGTGGCTGCAGTGGGACCCGAACCAACAAAGTCCCATGCTCTTTACAACTGACCTAACTCCCCACCCACCCCGGTCGCTTTAGTTATACTTGCGTGCAAGCATATCCGGTCTGCACCACAAGGAGGCGAGGCGACCAAGAGTGTGAACAGATTGGGAATTTCTGTCCACCCCAGCAGACCACAAGCGCTGATTGGAACTTTCTTGTTGGTGCTTGTAGTAGCTTTGTCGTGGTTGGTGGACGCCACCCTTTACGGTGACAATACAGGATGGCTTTTTTAGTTATCTCCGATAAAGTCTTTCAGAACGAGATATTTACAACCACTTTGAAGAAATTACTGGAGATAAATATCAACACTTTAAAATCACGCCACTATGAATTATAGCATATGCCTTGAAAGTAAAATATGTAGTCTACAATGTTTTTAGATCAGCATATATTCAAGTTCCAGGAAAATTTGATACGGGTTTTGATTTTCAAGGCCATACTCCTTTGATAAAATACATTGCTTAAACAATGAAAAAAAAACACACCCCAGATGCCTCAGGCCACTTAGAATTTCAATGATCTGGAATTTCTTGAAGAGAAAGCCGTTTCATTAAATATTATCACTAAAGGACGTCCTCATTTGAATAATCACGCAAAATGTGAAATCGTTATTCTGTGGAAATTGTCCATGAAACTAAATTATCATGGGAAATAAGGTTCACAACCATCTCCCATGACTGCAAATCAAAGTTTAAGCAAGTTTGTTTAAAGACAACGGGATCTCTTTTGTGTATGAAGACAGAACTAATTATATAAAGTTTCAAAGAAGTATTGCGTATGCATGCAGCAAGTAACAGATTACAAAAACTCATTAGGTTGAGAAGCTTTAAATCATCAACACGACTGAAACACAAAACATCTATCGGAAAAGCAGGTAACCCGATAAAGGAACGTATTTGTCAGGGCCTCTTTCTTTTTTCTCTTTTCTGAATAGAGCACAGCATTTATTTTCCAGTGTACAGCATACAGTACATTGCATCATTTCCTTGTTGTCTTTTCCTCATATTTATCTGACAGTACACTCACGGCAGTCTTTTACACACATCTTTTGTCTTGCACCCTTATTTAAAAAAAATATATTTTCATTCAAAGGTGCATTCAACTCCATTTCTATCGGCCGACAATTGGGCACCGATCTGCAGTCAAGAACCACCGATAGATTGAGGACACTGGAACTATAACAGGGAATGAAAAGGAGACCTGTAGGTGCACCCTCTCTCACACCCTCTGAGCGGTATTCTGTACAAGGTTCTCACTACGCTCTATGTGAGAAGAATTCTTAACGAACTAGGCTTGAGAATTCAATGACCTGCCTCCCATGCTAGACACGTACATCAATGCAACCCAAAGATTCCTATAATCTCAATGATACCACCTAGCGGGAATACGGTGTACTTGGCGCCCTAATGGCTTTATTTGGACTGGAATACAGAATACCACTTAGAGAGTGTGAGACCTAATGGGGGGGGGGGGGGGGGGGGTGCCGGAGAATACTTACAGATTAATTGTTCATAGAACATTTTATGTAAGAATGCCAATTGAATGTCTTTGTACCTAGAAAATAAAGTAGGACAGTGCATACTTAGCACCCTCACCAATTTTTTTAATACCGATGTGCAGTCTGTGTCACCACCAACAGACTTTTAGGGGAACTAAAAAAATTCCCATTGTTTTCGTTGGCAAATGGAAACAGGTTTTATATATACAATATTACCACGATTTCGATCTGGGTGGCCGTATTCTGCGCGTAGTTGACACAGAGTTAAAGTGTCAACTACAAGGAGAATACGGCCACAAAGATCCAAATCATAGTCATGTTGTATTTATTACTCACCTTTCGAGTAACTATTAGGAAAAAAAACTTGTAAATAATTAGAAATTCGACCCAAGCGCCATGCATTGTTCGTATACATTAGTTCCCATAATGCCTGTCAGGTGGCCCAAAAAGCCGTATTCTCCTAGGAGATTCCGGAGGTCCGTATTCTACTCAGTAGCGATCTGGAGGCCCCATAGGCTTAGTATGGAGACTCCATATTGGGTGGGTAATCAAAGCCTATTCCCACCTGTCAACAAAATGATCAGCGAATATTCAGTAAGCATTCTTCGTAAAGTATGAATAAGAGGACGTTGTTGCAATCACTAAAATTCCAAGCCAATTTTGGATAGGCGATTTTGTTTATCGATGGTCACTTTCCACCTAACGACCCATTTCTGATCCCCTTTTCTTATCCCACAAATCCCGACTGAATCAAACCATGTTCAATTGATTGCTAACTATTCAGTCAGGAAGTGTTTTTAAAAATCACGCCAATAATCAAAACATACATTGGTCACTAACTGTTTTTTTATCTTATTGTGAAGTTCCAGTCTATAGATCCCTATCATGACTAATTATATTGGTTTCTATGCAAAGAGATTAAGTCATCCAATTTGCCCATATTTATTAGTACCAAAATGACTGCATTATTAGAACAGTCGCCATCTTGTAGTAGTTCCCTCCCTGTCTCGATGTTGACCGTACGGCAGCCATGTAGTGAATGGAATATTTACCCTCATTATCACTCACTCTAGTTCCCAGTCTGTTGTCAGAGACATGAGCGGCCCTGTGCGACAGACCGGAATGAGACTGGTTGGCTGTGACTCCCGCAGCCATCCCCAGCACAGAGTGTACAAGCCTACCCTGAACTCAGATGCCACCTGCTGTGTGTATATAGACTGGACGCACATGTCTAAGCTTCAGCATTAAAGCTCAGTTAAGTTCTTGACTCATAGTAGTTCATAGTACATACTGTGTTTGAGTTCTTACTGCCCTTCATCTTAAGGTCTACACCTAGCTAGTCTGGGCCTCTAGACTTTACATTATGTTTTCACTTGCCGATTTCTCACAAAAATGATGAAAAGCCGACAAATTTATCAGATTCTAAAAGGTCAGAAGGTGGGAATTGGCTATAAGGTGGAATTTGAATTTAAAATTGCCTGAAAAAGTCCTATAAAGTGGAACGAAACGTTGCACATTAATATTACCCCCCCCCCCCTATACCGAATCCATTAATAAATATTTATACCCAAATCAGCTTGTCTTGGTTTTTTGTGGATTTTAACCAACCTGCGTTTTAAATTATTTTATTGTTATGTACTTATTGTTAATGTCGATTTGCACAGTTTCAAGGAAGAGCGTCCATTGGAGATGATTGTGCCTAATCCCATTTTCCTGAATAAAACAATAAATAAATAAATAAAAATAAATTTAGCAGTGATGTTGCCACGAGTAGCGCATGAACAGGTGGTGTTGTCTTAGTCATGTCTCACTCGTTGTAAAGATCTGCAGTCGTTACTACTGGTTTTAGGCCTTTTTGCGTATGGAAAATCAGCATTATTGATTAATAAAATATATATAGGAGAATTCTAAAGACGCTCCTAACCAAGATGGCCGCCACTGGCCCGTATTTACTCCTCCCCTAAATTTAGAACGTATTCACCCTCTCCGCGGCTTTGGACCCGGTAGTTATTTATAAACAACTTCCTCCTGGAGGGAAGGTGGGGCGCTGGGAGCAAGCCTAGCGCTAGTGCCACGTATAAGAATAGAAATGCTGACGTGGCCGCTTCTCCTACTGCCACGTATCCTCCTCTCCAGGCTCCACGTTCGTGTAGCTTATGAATATGTTAATTATTTACCTTTATAACCACGGTGGAAGACTCAATAAATCGTCAGACCTTGCCCGGATCTTGTACTTTACAACACTTATGCGTTGAGTTAACCTTGCTAACGTTAGGAACTGGATTTACTATGGGAAATCATAGTGGGTTAGAGGACTGAACCTTTACATCGTGTTAGTGGAATGGCAGAGGAATGGCTAAACATGCATCGGGTAGGTAGAGTGACAGCCACGAATAAAAGAAGAGCAGGACAGGAATTTCAGATGAACATGGAATTCCACCTAAATAACGCCAGTGTCTTGTCCGGATTACAAGATAAGGATATCTGAACCCCTGTCATTGATCTTACTTTAGTGCGCTACCCGAGTAGGTTATCAAGACGCATAAAGTGAGAAGAAACTAAGCTTATTTCACCATATCAGTTCATGACTTCAATAACACAGCGCTGAAGTTAATCTCAGGCAGATCTGCACAGTAATTCAGTAAAAAAAGGTAACATTTCATCATCCAATAGGAAACTGAGCCCATTAATTACTAAGAAGAAAAAAAGATGAGTTCAGTCTAAATGGAAAAATGTACCTAATAAAATTTCCTTTGAGGAAGTAACATAGAAGGTTATATGCAAATGTATTTACAAATTGCTCAGGTACGCTGAGCTACAATATGAAATCTTCAATCATATTGTACCAACTAACAGAGAACTATATAAAAAAACATTGCACCTTCAGACACATTTATGAACTTAAGGCCCGGCGTCCACCTACTACGATAGAATCGTAGACCTAACGATATGGCACCGGTAGAAAATGTCAAAATCGGTGCCATATCGGGAAGGTGCAAAATCGTAGACATGTCTAGACAAGCCAATCCACCATGCGTTGTATGGGGTTTTTATCGGTGTCTAATCACAGAAACGTGGTCAACTGCCCCGATATCAGGTAACCTTCCGACGCGATTTTTATTTTTTATCTGGAGGTGCATCGTAGACCAAATCGTAGCCATATCGTAGTAGGTGGACGCCGGGCCTTATATAACAAACTTGCATTTGATGATGGATGCACGTTTCAGGCACATGTGGCTGAAGATGTTGCCAACCCTCATATATGTCTTTACATTACTATGTGCAGCTCCTAATGCTTTTGAGAAAAGTATGAGGGGATGCAAGACTGGCTTCAGCATAGGCGTGTATGGGAGCTGGCGGGCGGCGGGTCAGTGTTGGCATATAGGTTGATATCTGAAGAGACCTTGTGTTATATATACAATACCCAAAGTATGACTTCAGAAGAGATGTGTTTTAATTGTGTGTATAATCATGAAAAATGGTTTAAAAAAAAGACAAGAGAATGCTAGGCTTATTAAATGTAATCAATGAAATGATACTTATTAGGTTTTAGAAAGATTTTATAATAAAAATCGATAATATAACATTGGATTTTTCATATTCTAAGGACTTGATGACTAATGGCAAATGAAATATGCTAGAGGGGTGTCACCAAGCGGCAGAGATTAGAACTATTGGATAGTGGTATACGCCTATAGGTGAGGCGTATACACACGAGGACTAGGACGACCTTGTATACGCAACTTTGGGAAACAGTATATACGCAAAAGCATACCTATACGCCGGGTGCATTCATATGTAAAATGGTGGTTTTCATGCAGTGTCAAGGATGCTGTATCGTTATGTAATTTCAGAAGTGACATGCCTGTGTGCCGGTTGCCTCTCCCTCCGCCTACCCTCTGTCCCCTACCTCTCCCTGCTTGTCTCTTGGCCAAAACACACAGGTGGAAACAGACTAAGAATCATGATATAGCACTCACAGAACATCCATTTCATTTAGAATTATACAATAGATGTATAACACATAAGAATCCGAGTCCTGAGAAAAGATCAACTGTCTCCCATGGTTTCATATACTAAAGAATACAAACATTAGTGTCATTATACTAACATACTAAATGGGAACAATACGCTGCCTTCCAATCCAAGACAACCAACATATCATTTATATTACTAAATTTGTAAGAATTTCCATTAAAAATAAAGATATCAATATTGCGTGATGACAAACTTAGATTTATGAGTTTTAACCATTATGTGCCCGTCCTCTAGCCGGACAAACTGCCACCAGCACCCGTCATTATGGGAGGAGTTCGGCCGCAGGGACCAGCTCTTGAAGGGTTAATTGATACTGACATGCAGTCAGTGGCATAGAACTCAATTCATCCGTGCCATTTTCGTCAGGCAGTGGACAATGGCCTATAAGGCCTCTTTCCATTGGCCGATTTCCCGTCACCAACCTACAGTCAGGAACCACCTACAGACTTTTGGCACTGCTGACCCAAAATCGGTCAATGGAAACGACCCAGCTCCTGAAATGACCGACGACTTATTCTGCTTAGATTATGCAATGTGGCACAACCGACCACTGAGTGAAAGCTTGGTAACTGAGTGAAATCTACTTCCCTCACCAATTTTTCTATACCGACAGTCAGTGGTAGCAGTGGCAGACTTTCTGAATAACTCAACAAATCTCTGCCATTTTCGTTGGCAAATGGAAATAGGCCTATAGGCTTTTATCCATTGGCCGATATCCTGTCACCGATCTACAGTCAGGAACCACCTACAGACTTTTGGCACTGCTGACCCAAAATCAGACAATGGAAATAGCCCTGCTTCTGAAATGACCCACTACTTTTTTTCTGCTTAGATTATGCATATGGCACCACCAACCTCTGAGTGAAAGCTTGGTAACTGAGTTACCCTCACCGATTTTTCTATACCGATGCACAGTCGGTGGCACCATTGCCAGACTTTCTGGGTAACTCAAAAATTCTCCGTCATTTTCGTCGGCCAATGCAAACAGGCTTATACTTGATTATGTATATATACATAGATATGATGCAGTGGTTTAGTAGGTGAGCCCTGGCATTGTGAAGGGCATTTACCAAAGTCTCCTAAAGAACAAGAAATTTAAAAAAAGACAGGCCAGAGTCTGTGAAATGACCCACAACTCTTTCTGCTTAGATTATGCATGTAGAATTACCCACCTCTGAGTGAAAGCTTGGTAACTGACTAAATCTAGTACCCTCACCGATTTTTCGTTACCACCAAACAGTCGGTGGTACCACCGATAGACTTTCCGGGTAACTCAGAACATCTCCATCATTTTCGTTGGCCAATGGAAACAGGCTTATACTTGATTATGTATATATACATTTATATGATGCAGCGGTTTAGTAGGTGAGCACTGGCATTGTGGAGGGCATTTACCGAAGTCTCCTAAAGAAAAACTAATGAAAAAAATAGAGCCAGTGTCCGTGAAATGACCCACAACTCTTTCTGCTTAGGTAATGCATGTAGAATCACCCACCTCTGAGTGAAAGCTTGGTAACTGACTAGATCTATTTCCCTCACCGATTTTTCGTTACAGACGCACAGTCGGTGGCACCACCGATAGACTTTCCGGGTAACTCAAAACATCTCTGTCGTTTTTGTCAGCCAATAGAAACGGGCCTTATACTTGATTTTACATAGATATGTCACAGCGGTTTAGTAGGTGAGCAGCGGCATTGTGAAGGGCATTTACCGAATTCTCCTAAAGAACAGGAAGTGAAAGGGAGATAGGCCACCACTGCCAGACTTTCTGGGTAACTCAAAAAATCTCTGTCATTTTCGTCGGCCAATGGAAACAGGCTTATACTTGATTATGTACATATACATAGATATGGTGCGGCAGTTTAGTAGGTGAGCACTGGCATTGTGAAGGGCATTTACCGAATTCTCCTAAAGAACAGGAAGTGAAAGGGAGACAGGCCACGGTCCGTGTCTCACCTAAAAAGGGAGATGAAAAAAAACTGTAAAGAAAAAGATGTCTTGATTGATTAAAACAAATTGGGACAGGGTCAATATCTGCGGTGGAAAAAAGATCCAGGAGCAATTAGGAGTTCTTAGCCGAGGTCTTTGTAGCCTGACCTTCCAATTCTCTAGGGAATTCTGACCAAGGCTTTTGCCACGTTTTCTCCTCCCATTATAAAGAGGTAGGAGGCGGCTCAGGAACATAAAGAACCCACTGTCAAACCCCATTGACTTGTCTGAAGGTGGGGTCGTTTTTTTATGGCGATAAAGCATTGCAAGTGTTTTAAAACAGTGAAGGCGGATACAGAAAAACCTGGTACGCCCAGTCTGAGACTAGGCGTACCCTATGTACCTAGAATCGCAAGTCTTCTTGTCGCAAGAGAGGGTGTCTCCACACATAATCGATGGTACCTTGCGATCCGAGGGACATGCGGTACGTCAAGCCGGTACCTCCAGTCTGAGACTGGAGGTACAGGATCGCAAGCTCCCCCAGTCGCACAGTGGAGACAGGCCTCAAGGAAGGTAGCTTACTGTCTCTATGGATCAAAAATATGCAGTGAAATTATCATTAGATATTATCTCCACTTCCGTCAAGATGTCAACATAACTAAGATAACACTTTGAAGCCAGCGCGGACGTTGTAGCATTTTACCAAGCCAAGTATTTGACCAAGTATCTATGTATGAAAGTATATTGAAGGTGAAGTGTATTAACCTTATTGATATACACATACCATGTTCCTTACGATAAAAACATTCCACTTGCTCTACGAGCAACGAATATCTATATGGAAAGAAACACGGTATGCGAATACCTACCATTATGGTAAATACAGTTGACTAAAATACCTCAAATTTTGTCTACCTTTCATTTTCATAAAAATCAACTTTTTTCTGAACAACCATGAATAAATCCATTTGAATATATTGATATCATCAGATATCAGTGTAAATGCCGCAGGAGTGAGAATCCACTGGCACACAGTATTCCCGCTAGGTGGCATCATTAAGATTATAGGAATCTTTAGTTGCATTGATGTACGTCTTTAGCACGGGAGGCAGACCAGTAGATTCTCAAGGCTCAAAGCCTAGCTTGTTAAGAACTCTCCTCGATAGAACGTAGTGAGGGTACAGAATACGACTTAGAGAGTGTGAGATCTTATGAGAGGGGTGCTAGATCGTCCGATCATGTCCGATTACGCAATTTCACCTCACCTTGGGACTATGCAAAAGATTTGACACCGACAACTCTTTCAAGACGGTACATTTCTATAGCTACGTGAACGAAAAATTGAATTTCATATATATATATATATATATATATATATATATATATATATATATATATATATATATGAATAATATATGCGACAGATAGCCTGGAAAGAGAGGATCACAAAGATATCTTAATTTCTTTTAAATCGGTCAAGTAGTTCAAAAGTTATTGAGGAAGGTCTAGTCAAATTTCTTTTTTCTTTTTTTTATGATTTTTTTTAGGGTAACAAACTTACAAATTTTCCAGGTTCAGTATCGGCCGATCTAGCACCTGGTACCCCTTGGGTTGCCAGGGTTAATATCTTATCAGCATGGACACATGCCGAGGTCGGATTATAACAATCATGATAGCGAATACACAATAACCACTAATGAGATGAGATGAGATGGGTTGGTGGCCATAGTTAAGCGTAAGTATTCGTTCTGGGACCTGTTTCACTAGACAGTGACATTTCTAGATGGCGTCTAGATGGTGTGTCCGGTTTCATAAGAACTAGACATTAGACTTCGTTTTGTCCGTTCTTGCTTGCACTGTTGGTACCGCTTTTCATATCTCTCTAACACTTTTGTCACAGAACTAGTGAAACAGGTCCATGATGTGTCTAGATTTGTCTAATTCTTATGTTTGAGGTCTGTATTTCCTAAGGGCAGCTACTTGTGGTGTCACGAAACTAGACAAACCCAATGTCTGTATGGTGTCACAGACATGTCACGAGACTAGTGAAACAGGTCCCTGGAGTTCATGTAGCACACTATCTTTACTCGCAGTATGGACCATTACAAATCCAGCCAACGCTAATTTATGCAGATACAAGGGTGTGTTTTTTTTTATAATTTTATAAAATTTATTTTCGACAATCACTTTCACCTTGGGCGGTGTTTTACAAAGTAATAGTCGTTCGACTATAGTACATTTTATAATATTCTTCTAGTTATACAACCATATTCAAATACAACAGCAAATGTCCAGTATTCAATTTCTTCATAGTATATCTTGCAAATCAAATGTGACATTTTAATATGTTCAAGTATTCATACAGGTGATTTTCCTTATTTAATCAACAATATGGGTGGAAGCGAGGGGGTACATATACATAAGTACTCTTATCCACAAGTCGAGCTCTTATTGCCTATTTCTATTGGACTATATAATACAATAAGTCCAATTTACTGGTACATAATGGCTGTGGTAAGTAACAATCTAACATTAAACATTTACGATTGAATTTGAGAAAATCAAGTGTATAGAAAACAGTAGACGGCATGGCACCACATAGTGATTAGCACATATTTCACATGCTGAATCCAATGGAGATATTTATTTTCGTGTACATTGATGACGTCATAGTAAATTTGCATATTAATAGGGAAATCTGTAATAATGATCCATACATTTTGCACAAAAACACTCAAATAATAGTCCTCTCTAATCTAGATCATGTCATACAAGGCAAAGCATATATTTGATTTGTATAGTATTGGTAGTGAAACCGAGAGGTTAGCACGGCGTCTTACCCACATATCTTTGACTTGTAATTGGGAATTTGGATAGCTAATTTGCATAATTTATCTTGAACCTGAAGTCTCTAGCCAAATCAGTTCTTCAGCGTACCTATTTCAAGATGCCAAGATGAGCGTTTCCTTCTTTCAAATGGCTGCTAGGATTAGTAATTTGTGCTGGCACTGACGGGAAGCTCAAAGTGTCCTCTAATTAGCTTTAAATTGTATTCAAAGTAGTGTAACCTATCAGCAAATGATTGAACTAAGCATTGTGTCTGACAGAGCAGGTGCCATGGACCAAGATTTAGGCCTAGGCCAATTCCTTTGAAAACAAGTGATAAATCTAAATAAATTATTCCTCCATTATTCCTATATGTATACTCACAGGAAAGCCCTGGATCTTAGCTACCAGAAGGTGTATTTTGATCTTAGATATGATGATCAGGCGCTCGTGGAGAACCATTCAAAGCACAATAAATGAGAGATTTGTTGTTTTTCGCACTGAGTGACGGTAGCGTCCACTTTGCCAATTTCTATGAAAAGCCAACTAATGCAAACGCTTGAGGAAATTCTTCTGTCAGCAACTTACGCAGCCGAAATTGCGTAATGGAGCACCACAAGACTATTAGCTAGACAATCTACATACGTCATGCATTTAGATGGCTAAATGCATTTAGCCATCTACTATAAACGCCGGTTTGCTAGTGTTACTTCTAACTAGTCATAACATGTATATTGGTGAGAGAGCAAGCATCACTTGCGCACATGTGGAGCACAGTGTGGAGGGGAGACACCGGGATGGGGGGCAATGACCACCCTTGACTATAGGCCATGAGTAACCTATTATCCTGATTTTTCGACCTTTCATGAATAATAGACAAAAGCTGGATGTCCTGGCCTGTTTAATAATCTAGGATCGTACATGAAGACAAGGGTTACCGTTTGATAATTTCTAAGTCTGTTCGCTAAGACAATAATAGCCGTCCATGAGGATTTTTCTCTATGACATTTTTTTTTTTTTTTTATTCAGGTAAACAAAATTTACGACAACAGTATTCGCCGCATACAGGGCGATCTTCCATAATGAGGTCAAAAGACATGACTCTACGGGACATCACATAACAAAAAATAGACAAGACAAATATATACAACATTTTTTAGGTTTCCAAAACTCGTCCTATGTACTGTTTTCAACTTTAGTCTGGTGCATGAACTTACATATAAGAGTACAGATAGTTCAATATATCATTTCATTCAATATCTTCCAAATTTACAATTCTTGGTAGGAATTCCTTTGCTTTAAATTTAAATTTATCCCTAATGACTATTTCTGCAATTCACTAGGCAGTTTATTCCAATATTCATTTCCTTTATTTAAAGGTGATTGTCCGAACTTCTCTAATCTTATTTTAGGGAGTTTTAATTTGATTTTATTTTCAGACCTAGTTCTTTTTTTCTTCGTATTCAAAGATATGATCACTATCTTCTACCCACCATCTGATCATAGTTACTATGTGTAGCACTCTCCTAATTGCAAGGGGACGCATTTTACACTTCTCATAAAGAATTTCTCTACTAAGATCTTTCACTCTTCTTACTTCGACCGCCACTCTCATTGCATTATTAATAAGTATCTGCAATTTTTGTTTATGATTTTTACTCAAGCAAAAGTGGACCAAGTCTGCATATTCTATTATAGGGACTAGTATATGTTTGAGTAATTTGATACTTGTATCCACATTAATATATAGACATATAGAAAAGGGTCCACATGTAGGGTCCTAGGTTATCAGATGGTCCTCAGGGTGAATGTTCACTGAGACTATGGCTGAGGCTTTGTACCAGATGTGTTCTTCCATTCCACCATGGTGTTGTCCCATTACCTTAATTCCATATAAGGAATACAGTAGACCGAGTAGCCAATGACTGCATTCGCAGCAAACCCCAACCTTCACCCTGACCTCCTTACATTATATTTTCTCGCGCCTTGGGACGGCTTTGCAGTCGAGAGTTGAGCTCGAATCTTAGGGGCCACAACCACCCTCATGTGAATCCAATTCGCCATTTCTTCTTGAGATTAGAAAAAAACACCTTGCCATTGGGTTTTGTAGCAAAGGTGGATTGTCCGAGATCAGGGGAAAGGTGTGAAGTACACACATGTCAGGGACAGGATTCTCCACGTGTGAATCACGCTGAAGAAGCCTACTTCCCAAAGCAAATTAATTGACTTCTCAGGTGGCGAAGATATCAACGACCTGTAGAGATTTAACCTGCATCTGATGTTTTCTGCATACTGTATCTCAGATGTCATGAGCTAAGATCAAAAACAACCTGGGAAGGTATGTTTTACCTTGACAAAACAGTCATACTGAGAGAAGGGGGATCATGTATCTGTCAGCCAAATGAAATATTTATGTGTTTGTGGACTGAGTGTAAAGAGGGTGCTGTGATATAAGTATATGTTTGAAAGTGAAGTACTCCAGATCTTGGTGCTGTTTGCAATCTGTAGTGAGCAAGTAGCAGATAAACATCTGTCGTTGATTGAACAGCGCTGATGGAAAAAATATACTACTATCTCACAAAAAGTACCACATGGGGCCCACACAATGCCTGGCAACATGGCGGTACCCAACGACCTCGTTCACTGAGCCAGGCGGTCAACTCGTGGATGTTTGCCACTCTAAAGGCGGGCATCCACCAACCACGACAAGGCCATGACCAGCGCTGGCAAGAAATTTCGAATTGGCGCTTGTCGCAGCCTTGTCATAAGAAGGGGGGCTTTACGACAGCATTGTCGGGGCATGCCGTAGACGTCGCTGGTTCCCGTAAAAAAAATGTCCATGATACCGACACACTACAACAGTGATATCGAGGAAACCATGACACTCAACAACAAGGGTTCAGTCATGGTAAAAATTGAACATGTTCGATGTTGTCGTAGCCTTGTCAGAGGCCTCGAGACAAGCTTCTAATCGCAGCCCAATTATGGCCTTGTCATAGACTCTTGTTGGGAACTGGGGTCCACCAACCACAACAAGGCCTCCAATCGTAGGCTACTGGTGGACTTTGTTGGGAACCCATTGTCGTAGCCTTGTCGTGGTTGGTGGATGCCCCCCTTTACATCATAGCAGAGTTCCCCATTCATTCGATAGGCGGTGTGTGGAATGTGCCTCCACCCACCGCCCAAGCACAGAGGTTGTGCAGCGTTGCAGTGTGCTGCCATATTAGAATTGTATGGGAAAGATGATAACTTCTCAATTTTCCTCTGAATACTGAAGAATGAATTAACTGAACAATGAAGGTAAATAAAGATCGGTTTAGATACCAAAACAGTTAATTTATTTGAATCATATTCATACAGAAGACAACAACGAATCAAAGTACAAAATGTGACTACCGCATTTAGTCCAGTATCGTATGGTGTGCCACAGGGCTCAGTTTTGGGCCCTGTCTTATTCATTATTTTTATAAACAGTATATTTGAGATTTTTGAACACGCAGAGGCAATCATGTATACTGATGATCTTGTGCTATGTATCAGTGGAAGGGACAAATTATCAATATACACGAGAATGCAAGAAGATTTAAGAAATATGTGTACATGGTTTCAAAGAAAGCTGCTTACTGTTAACATTAACAAAACGAAAGCAATGTGGTTTAACGCTAAAGAAGATGATAACCCATTACCAGTCTGTTCTGTTAATGGACAAGAGTTGTCCAATGTGTTAAGGTTTAATTACCTAGGAGTTACATTAGATACTAAGTTGAAATTTAATGATCAGCTAACTATCACCTTAAGGGATATCAGACAGAAGCTCTTTAAATTAAGACGATCACGACCATATCTGAATTTCACGACTGCCAATGCTATTATGAAACAGATGATATTAACGAAAGCAGAATATGCTGACTTCCAATATTTCCACTATACTAAGATGCAAAGAAGAAAAATCCAAATAGTGATAAATGACTGTCTAAAATGTGTCCGGAAAATCCCGAGATATGTTATATATAGTAGCAGGGAACTAATAGAGGACTGTAAGATCAGACCAATGTACTATAGAAGAGCTTGTCACATTCTGAATATGATGCATTGGTGGGCCAGAAGAAAAAATACAACTGTAAACAAGGATGACCTCAGAGTAGCAACCAGATCACAAAATAAAATAGAAATTAGAGTAAAAAGACCTAGGACTGAATCGTATAGAGGTAGCTCAATGTATCAAGGAATGCTTTTATGGGACCAACTGCCATCAAATATACAACAAATTGAGGTAAAGGATGCATTTAAATTTAATGTTAAAAAATTCTTATTGACACCGACAATATACATAACTCTGGAAGAGTAAGGTGAATGCAGCTAATCGAGTCACATGACCGATATGATGATCATGGCTAAAAATGGACTGATATAATAATGCTTTTGTATAGCTTCATGTTACCACTAGATGTATGTTCACTACATGTGTGTGTGTCCTGTTCATGTTGTATATGTCATAGTTACCTACTATATATAAAAAGGCACGATTTCGATAGAATCTGTTTGGAGTTGCTCCCCCATATAGAAACAGACAGAACCAGACCTGTCCATGGAGACTGAAGTGCCACATGAGTGGGATTCTCGTGTGCAGGAAAACCTAAACCTGGTGTTCTTTTTAGTAGGTCTTCACTCAGATTTGTGTTTTCTCTCATGATTTAGTTCTAGCAATGCTGAAAACTAAATTCAATAGTGTAGTTTACTAATCTCCTTATCCTGAGACAAGCTGTGAGACAGCCTCGGCCATTACAAGATGGCGCAAGTTTTGCTGGTTCCTAAAACACGCTGAAATCGGACATGGAAGCGTCTACCAGAACTTGGGGCCCATCACCTATTTGAATATTCATGTTCTGCCATAGTTAGTCTGTACTACACGGCACCTGTAGGAGTCTTTGTAAAGCACGAGAATGCCCGAGAGGAGGTGCCACTGTCAGGAATGTACGATCGCCCGTGGTGGTAGCCAACTCCGACTCGTACCCTTTTCAAAATTCCACTGATTCTCCTCCCCCACCCACCACCACCCAGTGACCACCACCAGACTAAGTATTTGGACCTGCTCTATCATATGCCTTTGTGGAGCAGTCATCAGAGCGACTGGTGGGAATGCGGATGTCGGGGGTTCGAGCCCCACTTTTGGCAGTCCGACATCTCTTTTTTTTAAAATTATTTTCGGACTTGGACTCGACGAAGTCGCTAGTAAGGTAATACAAAAAGGTATTTGATTTAACCTATAAGGCAGTACAACACAACAGTTCCTGATTTTTATATTGTAATAAGGGAAAACATTAACTCTATCCTAGCAGAGTCACATGACCTGCACTAAGCCTTAAAATATTATATATGAATCCTTACTGTGTATCTGTTTGGAATGTGCAAGGAAGAACGCCGAATATTTGTAAGGCGATGGTATGTATCCTATTTTTTCTCTTTTCTGAATAATATAAATGATTGATGTTTTGAATGTCAAAACGTTAGAAATTGTCCAAACTTTCGGCCTCCATTGAAAGATAATTGTAAATTATAAATAATTTAATGCCAACCGCTTCTTATACTTCATACGTTCTAAAGTTTGAAGAACTTTGTGAACTTTTATTTCATTATCCCACAACCCGTTTCTGTTGTTTTCATTCATCCCACACGTCTAATACACCTTTTAATCTTATTCTCATGTACAGAAACGGCCTTACACACGTCATCACATTCTGGCTATAAAAGGGGACCAGACCGCTGCCGAGGCCTCTCACTCCTCAGCACGTCTGGCCGGTGTACAAGAAACCCACCCGCCTTCCCCCACAATCGCCAAGAATAATTAATTGATGATATTAATAATAATAGATCATGGCCGAATTAAAAAAAGTGGCAGACAGTCACTTCTTATTGTACCATAAAGATTGTTTTAACTTATGAAAGTTTTAGTCAATGACGAAAAACTCACTTAATGTGATATATTTTTATGTAATAAAACTTTTACACATTGTTTCTCCGTACACGCGTTGGCTTTCAATTAACTTAACAGCATTTTTCTACCTAGGAGGAGCAGGGGTCATTTAATGAGAGCTTGGGTCTGTTTGAAAATGAGCGAACAATAATCAGGCTAAACGATATGATATATGAAGCGGAGGGGGACCTCCCATACAATCCATGATAAACCTTGTTTAAGCAAATTAAATATAAGTGAAACGTTTTGACAGAATTTGATACGCCATATTCACTGTCACATGTACCACTTCGTTCAAATAATAATAAACTTCAAATAAATCTATTGTGTCTGTTTTTTGTGATCTTAATATAACTGAACTTGTTTAATAATGCTGGTGTTTGAAATGCTGTTAGATCGTTCTTGAAAATGTGCGTATACATTTAACACATACATCTTTCATCATCACAATAGGCCGTGATACTGGTACAGGGACGGGTGGGGAGATTAATACCAACAGATGCTACAGAGGGAACCTCCACCTGAGTATTGTTCCTTCATTATCAAACAAGCGCTATACCATTCTCTCAACGAATCGATTCTTGTTAAAATAGAGGCCTAAAGATTGTTTTAGTACTTAACACATTATAATTTTCATGATTCAATTTGATCCAAACAAGATGAAAATGTTTTGGATTGTTCACTGATTCTTGAAAATACATTCACCACATAAAATCTTTTCTTACGCCGATACCTCTGAGGGAGAGTGAACGCAAAGTTTTTTCACAATACACTCACCACATCATATGAGGTGGCGCCTGTTAAGACACCTTTTAAGGAGTTACGGGCCCGCCAACTAGCTGCCTTGGCTTTTATTGAATAGGATATAGTCCTCCTCCTACTCTTGTATCATCTACGAGCTTTTAGAGGAATGATTTCTGAGTTATTAAATGATACCTGCCCTAGGACAATCATAGGACCCTTATTATCATCCTTCATAAAATATCAAATACTCCCTAGGATTTCTCGCAGCCGAAATTAAATATATAAATACACAATAATGACTGTTTTTGTATACGAGTGGCCGTAATCTCCGAGTAGTTGACGCGTAGTGATATCCGAGCGATTTGCGAGGAAATTATGGTCACTCGTATACAAAACCAGTTGTTATTGTATTTATTACCCACCTACAAGATTAATAACAAATCTATTGCAATAAAAATGTTTCTGTAAGCCATTTAGTTCCAGACACCACAGCACTGTTAAGCGTGGCAGTAATTCAGTGTAAACTTACACGAATAATATATTTCGCCATTAACCTGTACTTTTAGCATGCAAAGTGTATTATTACAATGATTTCTGATGATAAATGAGATTATTATGATTGCTTCTAAATAACTAACATTGAATGGACATCCAAGACACTTATTTCGAAGTTCATGATGATTTGACCTCATTATGGACAGGACTATTTTTCCGGAATCTCCTGCAGGAGATTCTGACATGCCAGAATCTCCGGGTAGTTGTTTCCAGGTGCCCTATACGTTTCCTATGGAGACTTCGTAATCGGTCGGTAATAAATTCAAAGCGCCCCTGGTGTTTTGTTTTGCGATGGATCAAGTTGGCAGACACTATATGTGATCGCTATGTGCCTTATAGGTGAGACATCATACACTATTCAGAGCTGCCATCCTCTTGACATATCACTCAATCACCGAGTGGACAATAAATGCCGAGTCCCGGGGGATTGAATAAAGTAATTCAGGACTGGTAATCTAAGAAAGGGGTCTCACCTTTGCTCTATTACTTCATCTATTATTGACACTCCTATCTGGGAAATGGGATTTCGTATTTGGTTGCAAAGGTCTCGCATGTAAGTTCCTGGAGAACTTGAGAACTATTTTGTATGATATCAGGTGGTAACATCTTCAGCTAAAGCTCAGGTCATCCGGTTTATCATTAATATTGTAAAATAACACCGATTCCGTTTTCAATACATATATAAATATAAATATATATATAAAAATATATATTTATATATATATTTATATATATACATAGATGTATATACATATATATATATACATATGTGTATATACATATATACATATATATTTATATATATACATAGATATATATACATATGTATATATATACATTTATGTATATACATATATATATATATATTTAGATATCAACTCTTTTATATGTATATAAATTATATCCAATTGTATTGATCAATTTATTCAATCCGTGACTGTACTTGTTTATTAACGTCACATGTTTTCTCTCCTAGTTACGTGGTTACTAGCCGTAGATGCTGGTTACCTGGTTACCAGGCTCCATAAACAGTCACTCTGCTTCAATATCTTACCGGTATCGGACACGATTTAGTCTTACCTTTGGTGTTTTGATCTTAGCTTCCTGTGCATTTTGATGTGTAGGTCGGGGTAAGTCCCACTGTTATTTGGTAATAAAGCCTGGTTTTATATATTTATTCTGCAAATCTCGCCTTCGAGTTATTCATTATTAATTATCGTATCATATTAACATGTTGGATTAATAATATTATGAAGCAGATATACCAGCAGAGGGCGACAGGTATATCGATGTATAGGCGTCAGGTGGCAGAGGGAGTGCGAGTCGATCAAGCGCAGGGACCCCTGGGACCATAGGAGTCAACGAGCGTCAGGATGACCTAGGACCAGACCTCACTCACCCCCAGACTGCCGCACTGTCTACACCTCGAGTTTTTTGCTTCATTGACCCTGCTACGTGAGCATGGGGCGCAGACTAGTTAAGTGTTCGGAATGTGGCCTTACACACAGGCCGAGAGGCCCCTCAGTGTGCAAGTTCGCTGAGTCTGCAAAGGACAAAGCATTACAAGCAGGACAAGGTATGGAGAATTTTTCTCAGTTTTTGGACTTGGAAGCAGTTTCTGCAGATAATGCGATATACTTAGGTGAAATGACAGGTGAAGACTCTGACGGTGGTGCGGTCAGGACAGAGTTAAGTGTGAGTGAGAGACTAGATAGGACTGATAGGGAGACCGGGACACTGGCTAAGCAATTGAACACTTGTGCTGTAAAGTTGGATGGGGCTTTGTCTTAACTTCATCGGTTGATGGACAGGTTAGACTTAGGTGACCACGAGGAGTCGTTTAAGTTGTCTCAGGCTACTGGTGGGGACAAGTTGGGCCGAGTAGGTGTGGACTTAGATAAAGAAGCTAAAAGTAAAGAAGCCTTAAAGCCGCGAGACGAAGGCGGAGAAGGTTTTACAGAATTAGCCAGGGATTTTTATCCCCCTAGTCCTGCAGGCATTGATGCTAAGGCCACGCTGGGCAGTCTCTCAGGCGGATTAGCCGGAAAGTTAACAGGTGAGTCAAGGTCAGGGGTACCTGAAAGTTCTTTGTATACACCGGGGTTCTTGAAGCCGGGCATTCTTCAGCGTACTAGTCAGGCATCTAATGCCCCAATGTGCTGCCACTCTGAGGAGAAACGTAGGAAAAGGAAATGTACAGTTTTTGATTTGGAGCTCCATCTCCCATTCGGGCGTACGATAAACAATGCTACGATAGAGGAGGTGATATCGGCTAGCTCTAGCTTAGTGGCTGCCATGTCTGATAAAGGTCTTAGAGTGACATTTCCAATTTTTGGTGGATAAATCCAAATTTTACACAAGTGCAGCATTGGTACGCTATGACCAAATAGTCCGGGAAAAAGGGGAAACCATGGGGATCATGGCATTCACCTACGGCGATCATGAAAGTTTCTTTTCGTGCCTAGGGCACGAAAATCTGAAAGTCGTACAAAAAGAAGGGAAACCAGACAGAGGTTCAGCAAAACAAAAGAATCTAAAGGGTAGGCGTGTTGGCTGTTGCTGGGCCTTAAACGCTAGGAAGGGCTGCACACAATCGTGGTGCCGATACCGCCATGAGTGTGTGGACTGTGCGGGTACACATGCAGTGCATGCATGCCCTAGAGCGGTATCAACGAAATAGGATACAGGCACCTCTGGGCAATCTAATTATAGAATGCTTCAGAGGACCGGTAGGGCACCTGTGTATTCCAACCATGGTAGGCAGGCTAAGGGCGTTCGTAGGGAACTTTCTGAGCCCGGTTTGGAGGGACAAAGTCCAGCGCAGAGGTCTAATTTCAGTGATAACTTCCTGAAATATCTTTCAATTTTTTTTATTGGTGGTGATACTTTGAGTTTGTGCCCAAATCTCAAAGATCTTTTCAGTTTTGCGGTGGTTGGAAACTCCTATCAAACAGAGGGGGAAGTGGATTTGAACCCGGTGCGTGGGCACAGAGTTGAAAAGTGTCATGGCCGCCGTGGGAGGGAAATCACTTCCGTTGGTCAGCCCAAGGGTACTGTTTTGCCAAAGTATGAACAGCAAATGAATGGAGAAAGGGATTCGTCGGGAAAATGTAATTCTCGTGAAACTGATTCTAGGCAAGAAGCTAAAGGAAATTGTGGCAGTTTTTCTTATTCAGGATGTTCGGCAATGCGGACTGAGCGTGGACTGCAGCTAGGAAATCCGGTGGCGCCGTCTGTGAAGGAGCCGGATAACCGGGGCTATGGTGGTGGTGGTGGTGTAGGCGGGATGCCTGTGTATACGACCTGGTCAGGTAAGAGTAAAGTCTTTGACAGGCCTTGCAAAGGTCGATGTAAGGGTGTACAATTCTTAGCAGGTTGCAAGATGCAACTAAACCCATGTGCATTTTTTGACCAATGTGAAACATTGCGAGAACTATGTGACTGTGAATTTCTATTGGATGGATTGATTAATGGATTCAAAATAGTGGATGACAAATTTGATACAGAGTATTGCTGTTCTAATTATCAATCTATTACAGAGGAGGAGTTTTATCTTCAAATGTCAGAGTTGTTGAAGCAAGAAATTCAAGAAGACAAGATGAAAGTGGTTCCAGATAGGCCAGCATGTGTGCATGCCATGGGAGGTATCCGTAAAAAAGACAACAAACTGAGACCTATTACAGATGCAAAAAGGCCTATAGGGATAAGTGTAAATAATTCAATGGATTCAACTTCACAGGAATTTTCATTTGTTAAGTTCGAACAGGTACTAGAGGCCATACAGCTGAATTCGTATATGGCGGTGGTTGATATACAATCGGCCTACAGGTCGGTACACATTAACCCAAGCCAAAGAAAGTTTCAGGGACTTTCTTGGGACTTTGGTGACTCATCTGAGTGGTTACAAGATTGTTGCTTGTCGTTTGGCCTACGTTGTAGTCGCTTCATTTTTTCCAGTTTGTCGGATTTTGTGGTCAAAGTTGCAAAATCTCGTGGAGTTGAAAATGTGTATTGCTATCTTGATGAATTTTTCATAGTCGTTGACTCAGAAGAGAGTTGTAAGATTGCTATGAATACTTTGGTATCCGTGCTACTGGAGTTAGGTTTCAAAGTAAATGAGAAAAAATTAGTCTATCCTAGCAAGAAAGTGACATACTTGGGCATTGAAATAAATTGGTGACGCCCGTGGTTTCAAATACTCATTCCGCTGTGATTTGCTCAACCGAGCAGTTCGTTTTTAATCTTTCTCGGAGAGATTGATTTCTTTGCCAATATGGGCAGAAATAAGAAGAAGGCTTCTTCAGATGAAGGACTGAAGGATACACAGAAGTCCTCAGAGGTGGATGCCTCTGGGGAGAATTTGGGGAATTTTACCCATACTTTAGCGGAATCAAGGGCTACCACCGCGGAGTTGGACGGGCAAGCCGGCGGGCAGTCAACTACAGGAGGAGCCTACTCAGAGGGTGTAACGACCGAGTCGTTTTCTCCAGCGGAGACACAAGACGAGAGGAACTCGCGACTGGAGGGAAGGATGACAAGTTTGGAGAATTTTATAGCGACGATACTGAGGATGGTTTCATCAAAAGAAAATCTGTCAACTACAACTCGTTCAAGATCTTCTGGGGTTAAGAGTCGCCATCGGAAAGTCGCTACTACTAGATCGATCTCAAGTTCATCTTCATCTTCCGCTAGCTCAGATGATAGCTCACGTTCCAGGAGCAGGGAAAAACGGAAGAAAAAATCTGGTAAATATGATTCCAGTAAATATCTAGAAAAAGGGGAAACATTTTTAACTTTTGAAGGTCTAACGTTAGTTAATTTAAAAATGATGAAGGAAATGTACGAGAACGATAAAGATATCTCTGGAATAATGAACCATCAGATCATGTTAACAGAAAAAGCGAAAACAAAAGTGTTTTTGAGTGAAGCGTTAGTAAAGTATGATAAATCCGTTAAGGATCGCGCGAGCAAAAAAGGTAGTTACTCTTTCAATACTATCGATCCTAGTGACATTGTCAGGTATTTGTTGTATGATGGTACTCTAAACTCAAGAAACTCAAGACAGACGCAGGGTAAAGTTTCAACTCAAAGTAATGCCCATACCTGTAACTCCTACAATAAAAGCGAAAGCGGCTGCACTTTCGTTAATTGTAAATATCGACACAACTGCAGCGTGTGTTTCTCTTCAAGTCATGGCGCTTACTCTTGTCAGGGTAGGAAAACGAGTTTTGAATGAAACGCAAACCATGGTAGCCGTAGTGATACTTGTAGCGAAACAGATAATTTGTATTAATGTATTAATAGTGCTCACGTGATTAACCGCATTCCTAAAGATATAGGTCAGGTCAGGTCAGGTCAGGTCGCTGAGGATTTACATGATGCAGGCGTTTCAGCGGATACCAGTTGTGAAGATAATCAAGTATCAGATGGATTTATTCAGGGTGATATATTATATCAAAGTTTGGATAGTATACCTGTTTCGTATCAAAAGGTCGATGATAATGATACTTTTGTCGGTGATCTAGTTGATCACTTGTGGTCAGATATTCAAAATGAAAAAATCATTATGGGAATTAGCGGTAATTCTTGTTTCAAAAGTGAATCAAAATTCGATGTTTCATTGGTTAATGAAACAATTCCTTTTTGGAGTATAAAGAATTTGTTAATGGGAAACGAAAGTAAATGTTTTAATAATGTTTGCGAGTGCATTTATTATATAGGTGATCATAAGGCCCAGCTTAAGCCGTGTAGAATTTATCGATATCTCTGGGGAGGAGGAAATACCAGTGACCTTACCGAGTTCGATAAAAATTTTGTCTGGAATGGATTCGTTAGCGGTTTCAGTGTAGTTGATGAGGATTGCGATACTAGTTATCGTTGTGAAAATTATCAATCCATTCTTGATCCTCCTATTTATCGGGAAATGAGTAAAATTATCGAAGATGAATTATCAAACGGGAAAGTAGCCTATGCCTCAGAAAGGCCTAAATGTGTACATTCGCTAGGCGCGGTTATTAAATCTAACGGTAAACTTAGGCCAATAACCAATTGTTCTTGCCCAGATAAGATTAGCATAAACAATTTTATGAGTGAAACTTATGAGTCGTTTTCATACAATACTGTATATGATGCTGTAAAAGATTTACAGAGAAATGATTTTATGAGCGTTGTTGATATAAAATCCGCCTATCGCTCAGTTAATATCAGAGCAGATCAAACCACCTTTCAGAGTTTCTCATGGGATTTTGGAGAGGGTTTAAGTTACTTTGAGGACAAGCGCCTATGTTTCGGCTTAAAATGTGCGCCTAACATATTTACGAGAATATCGAATTTAGTTGTGGACATTGCACGCCAGGAGGGTATTTTAGGCATTACAAATTATCTTGACGATTTTTTGGTGATAGGTTCAAACGAGAGTGAATGTTTATCCAAACGTGATGGGTTAATCAGAATTCTTCAAAATATCGGATTTGAAATATCGATGTCAAAGGTTACTAACCCATCCAAAAGTAGTTTTTCTAGGTATTTTAGTCAATTCAGAGGATTTAACATTGTCCTTACCAGAGGAAAAATAGTAAAACTGAAAAATGCTGTAGAACAATTGAGGGAAAAATCCCACGTGACTAAGAAAGAGTTAGAACAAGTAGGGGGGTAAGTCTCTTTTGTTCGCAAGTGGTGAGGGGGGGTAGGACATTCAGTCGCAGAATTTTTGACTTGTCCTCCTCTATCCCTAGAAAAGGTAAAACTGCGATAACCCCAGAACTTTTGGATGATTTAAACGGGTGGTTTGATTTTTGCAGAATCTTTAACGGGAGAGAAATTATTCAAAAAGATTGCAAATTTTGCCCAATTGTATCAGATTCATCTATGTTAGGCTATGGTGCCTGGGCAGGTCTCGATTATTTTTATGGATCTGATATTAAATGTTCAGTAATTGTGGATTGCCATTTTGAATCGTCTCCAAAAATGGAGGTGATCGAGGAAAATATAAATCTCTACAAACTCTGGCCAGTACTGGTTGGTGTTAAGCGATGGGCCGATAATTACAAAAATCGCAAAATAAGTATTGTTACCGATAATATGCAAGTATTAGCGATGATTAATACAGGCCGAAGCAAAAACAAACAATGCATGAGTTGGCTCAGGGAATTGTTTTGGGTGTGTTTTATTAATAATTTGAGTCTAAAAGCATCCTATATTAGGTCAGCGGATAATGTTTTGGCAGACCAACTGTCTCGTTTGGGATACAAGGGTGTATCGGAAAAAATCTTAAAGACTTTGACAGAAAAAGGCATGTCTGGTTTTTGTTACAGATGAGGTTTTGGAGGCCTTAAAGGATAAACAAAGAATTGTTTTGGACAGTTGCATTTCGGAAAACATCAGGAAGGTCAGGTCAAAACAAATATCTTGTTATTATCATTTTTGTAATGATAGGGGTTGGGTCTGTTTCCCACCTACAAATTCACATTTATCCTTGTATTGTATCTACCTATCCCAGTATCTAAAACCTGTTTCAATTAAAAACTATATTTCTGCAGTGAATTTCGAAAATAAGCTGCGTGGTTTTCCAGATTTGTCTACTGACTTTCTGTTAAAAATGACCCTAAAGGGCTTAACTCGTCTGGGAGATACAAGTATTAATACTCGTTATCCAATTTCTATTATTGATATGAGATCAATGTTTGATAAAATGAATTTATCTTCTTTTGAAGATTTGGTCTATTGGTTGTGTTTTCTTTTAGGCTTCAGAGGTCTATTACGTAAATCACACTATACTCTCTCCCTACACACTCTAAAGAGAGGGGATTTAACTCTTTCTCATGATCATCTAGAGATTAAAATAACCTCATCCAAAGTTGATCAATTAGGGGTCAAGCCAAAGATTCTTAGGTTTGATCGTATTTCAAATTCAATTTTCTGTGTAATGAAATACTTTGAAATGTATTTTAATATGTTTAATCCTAAGCCCCATGATTATCTAATTCAATTACCTATGGGCAGAGTTTTCTTGCCCTTGAATAATCAGAAACTCAATAATAAACTAAAGTCTCTTTCCAGAATTTGTGGCTTTGGACAAGACAATGTCTCATGCCATTCTCTGAGGCACGGGGGAGCGACTTTCTTAAAAGATATCGGTGTTGATATCGGCGATATCAAGTCTCAGGGTAATTGGTCTTCATCAGCAGTATATTCCTATTTACATGAGACCCCCCTCACAGTCGCTTCCTCCGATAGAATGGCCTCTCAGTTTCTGAGTATCATTAATTGAACTTTGTTGTGTCTGGCAGGTTTTTGCCCTGTTTTATTAATTATTCCGCCATCCACGCCTTTGTGTCAATTATTGTTCATATTATTCCATACATTATTCAACCACTAATTGGTTCCCTGATATTATATTACTATATAACCATGCTTATATAAATATAAATTATCAACCAATATAACTCCCGCAAATATTCACTGCGGTCTTGTTGTTGTTGTTGTTGTTGTTTGGGCGTCACACCCACTCTTCTAGGTATCCCAGTTACTGATGCGGTAACCAGAGGTTACTTGGTGACCCCCGTGGTTTCAAATACTCATTCCGCTGTGATTTGCTCAACCCAGCAGTTCATTTTTAATCTTACTTTTCAGGCTTCAAGCTTTAGCTTACCTGTAATTCTTGATGTATAGGCAGGGGAAGGTCCCAATGTTACCTTTTACAATAAACCCTGTTTTATTAATTATTCCGCCATCCACGCCTTTGTGTCAATTATTGTTCATATTATTCCATACATTATTCTACCACTAATTGGTTCCATGATATTATATATATATATATATATATATATATTTATTTATTTATTTATTTATTTATATATATAAACGGCGAGTGCTGTGTCCAGTCCTCAACAAACATAGTTTCCTTTGCAAAACATTGCTGTATATGAATAAAAGAAAGATTACATACGAAAGTACAGCAAAGATCATACGAAAATATCTCTTATAAAACGGATCACTATAAATACAATTACGAACCCCTCTCCCTTCAAAAAAGAGTGGAACAGCAATCAGTACGTGATATAACTCCACCATTTTATCTTATCCTGGAATAAGTCCATAGGCTTAACCCTTTAAGAACGGCCGCCTATGGCAAAACTACACACTCAGGGACGGCTACTAATGACTATGTACAGTTCTAGGGGACGGGCATTGTCCTCTGAACTCGAAATTCGAAGTTTTATCACGTGACATAATTTGGTATCCCAAATATTCCCATTGCTACTACTTAGAATTCTTAAATATGATGTTATACCTACATTCTGTGCAAATTTCAAGTTTATTGTTAAAATATTTCCTTATCAAAAGCAATTTCATAAATATCCAGCAAATGATGCATGGAGGTATCATCCGCCCTTAAAGGGTTAACATTAGAAACTCAAAACAAAATTTTTCCAACACTGGAGACACTGAGTTCTCTGAGTGCACGAAAAAATATACATTAACTTTACATTAGAAACTAGTTCTCAACAGGCTTGCGAGTACGGTATTTCATTCTCAATGGGTAATAAACCGATAGATATTTCCAGGCTAAGATAAAATCAGAAACATTTTCGTGCTTGGTTTGAGTACCTATTCATTATCTCGTTTGGTGCGCTTCAGAATATAATATTCGGCTATCGCCTTGTTCATATTACTGCGCATTCCAAACTCGATGGCGAACGAGGACACAGACCAAATACTCATTAGTTTCTTTTTTAATACATGGAGATACTACAGAGGAATACACATTTCTTCAGACAAAAGACAAATAAAAAAGACTATATCTGTATGAAAGGAAATACCTTGTATGAGGGAGGTATGGAAGCTGGCTCATCTGCTTTTGCTCAGCCCCATTTTAATGAGGACACAAAAAGTTGCTCTCAGAATACTGGCACTACCAGGAGTGAAGTAAATTAGCTGCAACCCGGGATTCATTGGGCACTCATTAAGGTTAATTCAGCCTGATGCTCATTAGTGTCATACGACACGTCACTGCTGGGGCGCCACCTAGGGATGTCATACTGAACCACACAGATCCAAAACAGAGAGTAATTTGGCATGAGCCACATATAGTACATATGGGGTACTATGTAATATCTAAAAATTATCGCAAAAGAGGTTAGCCACCGAACACTTTAATAATCATTAACATAATCGACTCATCTCTATCATCGCAACCTGTACAATTGTGTGTGTAATGTATACTCATAAATGTAAAATGTGTATGTATTAGATTTGTATGAGATTAAGAATTTACCAATATATCCTGCTGTTCTGTGGGTAGGAACCTTGGTAAACAAAACTTGAATTCGACCCACCTGCGAGTGGGATAGATATCAGATAAAAAGGTGCAAAAGAGGGGAAGTGGTAGACCGCAACAGTTTGTGTAGCGAACGGAACCTGAAAAAAAATCTAACATGGCGGTAGGCAGGGCCTGCGTTTATATACTAGAAGCACAGGACGAAACTTTTACTTTATTAGAGCAAATTCTTGAACCTCACGCCGTCACCGCACACTCACACTATCTTATATACGTTGCCTAAAAGCTAGAGCTCCCACATAGACTTTCAGCTTGCTGCAAAATAAAAGTATTCCTTTACTATCTACATGTTATTCACAGTGATATTGGGAATAGGGCATAGGGGACAGGGCCTGTGTCTCACGGTCTTAAGTGGGATTCACACGATGAGATTCATGTACCTCGTACACGTGCCTTTATCAAGAACCTATTAGAATAGTTCTCTAAAAAAAGTAACAGATTTTGCCAGCTGAATGCAATCCCGCAATGCACAAGGAAAGGTGGTGGTAGTTACCTGGCCTACTATGTGAGTTAGCACATTGGCCATGCCTCCAGGCTAGGGTCTATGTCGGATACCTGGTCTTCTCCGGTGACCACTGGAGACTGTACAGCGATCCCCAGCGGTCCCCACACATGCTGAACACTCCAGACAGCCCCTCCTAGACTTGCTCAAGTCTTTGATTATGAGCTTTCATTAAATGATTGAAAACAATGAAAATAAAGTCATTATAGCATGTATCCTTCTCTGACTGGACCATAGACTTGCTCAAGTCTTTGATTATGAGCTTTCATTAAATGATTAAAAACAATGAAAATAAAGGTCATTATAGTATGTATCCTTCTCTGACTAGCCCATAGACTTGCGCAAGTCTTTGATTATGAGCTTTCATTAAATGATTAAAAATAATGAAAAAAAAGGTCATTATAGTATGTATCCTCCTCTGACTGGCCCATGAATCAAAGACTTGTCCAGTCTGACCAGAATCTCCTGTTTATGACCCCAATCTGCTCCCTGTAACCCTATACTTCCTCCTACCCCTCCCCCTCCCTTCCTCCAGTTCTCTGGCCGCCTGTGTTGTCATAGCAATAAATTTCGCCTGCTGCTGACTGTGACCCGATCGAGATCAAAGAGATAGGGTATCAATCTCCAAGTAGATATCCTGACCAGTAGCCAGCATATCTGTAGGGAGAGTGTTGGGAATGCTGGCGTTAAACAGCGCCAGAAATCGGACACCATTACCGATTTGACCAGTCCCTGTATCGAGGAGAGGAGGGGTGGGGTCGGCGGAGGGAAACAGGGACTGGGGCCAGTCTAAGCCCCTCCCTGCGTCACCTTACCCTAATCTCATTGTCCACCACTCAAGTCCGGAGCCTCATTGAATTCCAAGACTTTCACATGTGATTACAACCCGGCTTTTTGTCCACCAGGCGACGGTTAACTCGTTAAACTTGTGGTCGCCCACGTGATTGTGAGTCTGGCCACGTGGTCACGTGGTCACGTGAGAATTGGCGGGATTTCAACTCTTCAGGAATATACCTTGTTCACTGAGAGTGCCTCCAGCCATGTTGTTCTATGTAAAGCCCATAAGACAGCAACATTTACCACCGATTCTCACAAATCCTATCGATGATAATAATCAAGAACGATAATTTCGCTATCTTATTCCATGAATTCCACAGTAAATGTGACACAGGCAGCCAGTCAAAAACCTCCAGATATATTATATATGTATATATTTTTTTAACTTAGACATTTTTTCTGACCAATCGGACGCCCGCCAATTGCAATTCTAAATTTCATAGTTGCTACAGTGCGGCACATGCGCATATTGACCAAATGCAGCAAGTGAAATTCCAATACATGACAGAATTACAAGGGGTCAAAGGGTTGGGGCCCATCAAGAATGCATCCTATAATGTTAGTCCTAGACATTTCAAGATTGGTGTCTTCTGTAATGGGACAGAGGGTTTTTGTTGACTTTTATGTCTTTGTGTAAGGGAAATCAGTAACAACACTTCAACCTTAATTTTGCATGTCACAGCACGTAATTCCGTCACGGAAATCTTGCCACCTCTACTGCCCCTGCAGTAATAAATCCAGTAAATAAAAGTATTCAGAAATGCAAAACTCAAACTAAACAAAGATGTCCCAAATACACATTTACCGTGCCCCTTTATATTCATATTGTGATATCTGGTCTTTGATAGGCCTATCTGGTGTATTTTTGCAATTCTGTCACAGTGATGCACTCATATATTCTTCCTAATTACACCTCCTCCATTAACTAGGAGCAAATATTGTTTCCATTTATAATGGAAGAGCACGGTATACCTAAATCATTTCATTAGATAAAAGTAAGAATGTTACAATAAATTCAGAGAATGGATTTGATAGTTGTTCTCAAGTAGAAATCAACATGTGCCAACAGATGGCAACTGATTATCTAATCAAAATAGGTGTATCTTAATACATTGAAAATGTTTCTTAATCAAGTCATATATGGATCTAAGTATCCCATTCAACTCATCACCCTGACTCGTCACAGTTGTGACTGAATTTTTCATTGATGGTCTTGGTCAACTGCCCTATTTCTCTGGCTAATAGGTCAACTATGCTACTCAGTTCTCTCTCTGATAGCCCCTTAGCGCTTGATGCACTACTGTTTGACTGGCTTGAGCTGGCGTTTTGAGGGGTTTTGCACTGAAGTACTGATTGTTTTTTGTACACTTATCACACTCAAAATACCATAATTGTCCTTTTCTGTGATTTTGGAACCATTTATAGAATCCTGGTTTTCATCTTGGGTATTTCATACATTACTAGCGACTTCGTCGAGTCCAAGTTTTTAAAAAAATGAGATGTCGGACTGCCAAAAGCGGAATTCGAACTCCCGACATCCGCATCCACAGAGTCAGTTTATTGAGTAGGTCCAAATACTTAGTCTGGTGGTGGTCACTGGGTGGTGGTGGGTGGGGGAGGGAAATCAGCAGAATTTTGAAAAGGATACCAGCGAAAGTTGAGATCTCATTGGTTTCTCATGAGAAAAGTAGATTAGAAAACTACAATACTAAACTTTGATTTTAGCATGGCTCGAAATGGATCAGAAAAAAAGAAGTTTGTCTGAGTATAGTCCTATAAAAAAGAACAGGTTTGAGTTTTTCACTAAACGAGAATTTCACTATCGTGGGCATTCAATCTCCAGGCCCAGGTTGGGTTCCCTATGTCTTTATGTACGGCAGCAACTCCAAGCGGATATCACACAAATCTAACGTTTTAGATATAGTAGGTAATAAATATGTGATTTCTGTTGATTAGCTACAAGGCAGCGCACACACCATCACAAGGTCACTCAGCCATGAAAGTTCTATTAAAAGGAACCAAGTCAGTAGTGGGCAGGGGTTATGGTAAGACTTGATACTGGACCCCTGCTCATCTAACCAGTCCTTTACAGTTGGAACATTGATAGTGAAGTGTTAGATTCTTTACAGTAAGCTGAAACCCTGTGTGAGCTTTCTAAACTCTATATGACGTATATGAGCGAGATTTCCCTCGCTCAATAACCTCGAAAAGCGAACGAATTGAGATCAAAGAAACCAGCCAAGAACCCACCCCGGCTGGGTCTCTGTCAGGGTGATAGGCCTTGATAGACAATAATACAAAATTTAATAACCTCTGTTCTACTTAAGATATCGGACAACTGTTTTTAGACTTATAATCGCCGTTGTCTCAACAAATCTGTGTATAATAATTGTAAATCAAACGGGACGATACATATCATAGGTATTTAAATGGCCTACTCAGAATTGGGAACAGTCGCTGAAGTGCCTACAGCCACAAGATTAAAGTAAAGGCCTATTTCCATTGGCTGACGAAAAGGGTGTAGATTTTTTAGTTACCCAGAAAGTCTGTCGGTGTTGCCACTAACTCCGTCAATATAGAAGGCTAGGAGATTTCACTGAGTGACCGAGCTTTCATTCAGTGGTCAGTGGTGCCACATTGCATAATCTAAGCAGAAAAAGTCATGGATCATTTCACGAGCTGCATCATTTCCATTGGCCAATTTTGGGTCAGCGGTGCCAAAAGTCCATCGGTGGTTCCTAACTGGAGATCGGTGATTGCAAATCGGCCAATGGAAACGGCCCTTCAGGCAGAGTCGGTCAATATCCGCGATGCTAGTAATGCCAGACCCGATTATAAAAGGGTCTGTGAAGTGCGTACAGCGACACGATTCTGACAGACCCGACGGATCCCTCGGTCATAGGTGTGATCGGGAACAGTCGCCCTGTTTCTATCTTATATATATAGGCTTAGGGATTCAAGCACAAGCAGATATACTTTTTCCTTATAACAAGAAAATATACCAATAAATCTCCAGGAGAAAGTACGGTATATATATATAATGATAAAAGATGCATAAAAAACAGATATAAAGCCCGTGTCCATTGACTGACTAAATTATTTTGAGCATGGACTCGGAGGACCGTGTTTAAGGCGGGCGTCCACCAACCATGACAAGGCTACGACAATGGCTTTCCGACAAGGTCCACGACAGCTCTACGATTGGAAGCCTTGTCGTAGCCTTGTTGTGGTTGGTGGACCCCAGTTCCTGACAAGAGGCTACGACAAGGCCACAACAGGCTGCGACATGAAGCTAGTCGGAGGCCTGTGGGGGGCCTTCCAACAAGACTATGACAATATCAAACATGTTCGATTTTTTCCATGACTAGACCTTTGTCGTGGAGTGTTGTAGTTTCCTCAATTTCACTGTCGTAGTGTGTCGGAACCATGGGCGCCTTTTTTTTACGGCAACCAGCAACGTCACGCAACGACACGCTCCGACACCGCTGTCCCGACAATGCTCTTCTCACGACAAGGCTGCGATTGGAACTTTAATGTCGGCACTTGTCATAGCCTTGTCGTGGTTGGTGGACGCCCCCCTTTAAGCTAAGGTGGATGTCCACCTACTACGGTAGAAAGATATACCTCCAAATGGACTACGATGCGGATTGGCCATATCGTAGTCATCGGAAGACCTGTATCGGTAGGTCAATATCGTTGGGCAGAGTGCATTGTAGAGGGTAGAAAGGTGTTTGATGGTCACAAAAAGGCTGACATGTTACCGATGCACGGAGAAATCTAAAATTTCGGAATGACGTAGAAGGTATGTAGATATATCACCATTGAAAGTGTGGTAATCTTTGAAAGTCCTATGGTCTAAAACTGATAGTTTGATATCAGAATTGTGATTCTGCCACATTTATCACTGCACAGGTTAATAGGTTGACTAATGCCGGAAACAGACTAAGCGATAAACGCAGCGATTTCCGGAACCGTCCGCACAAAATGGCGTATATATATGTATATGAGCTATTACTTCATATTTTACCTGGATATTGCTTCTGAGACGCTAAATCATCGGTGGGAGATATAGCTGCCGTTTCTCGTTTGGTGTGTCCCCAACTTGATGCCGGGGACACACCAAACGATCGAGTAACGGCAGCGATCTTTGGAATCGCCAACAAAAATTTGCGTTTATGTGCGAAATTATTTCATAGTAGTATCTCCCAACAATAATTGTGCATCCCTGACGCAATAATCAGATTAAATAATAGCTCTCTTATACGCTATTTTGTGTTGGCGATTCCAGAAATCGCCGCGCTACTCCAGCATAATCGCCAACACAAAATGGCCTATATATATAGTTATCATTTAATATTTCACATGATTATTGCTTCCAAGATGCTAGATTATAGGCAGGAGATATTCCTATGAAATGATATCTCACATATACACGCCAATTTGTGTTGGCGATTCCAAAGATCGCTGCCGTTTCTCGCTTGGTGTGTCCCCAACTTTAGACCTTTCCCCATGTCGTTAGCGCACAGATTGGCTGTGTAAGACCCGTTTCCATTGGCCGACGAAAATGGTGTAGATTTTTTTATGTTCTGCTAATAGCCTATTTCCATTGGCCATCACGATATACCCCTAGGAACCACCGACTGCTGACGCAAAATGTAAATTGGCTATAGGGAGAACAGAGAAAATCTACATTGTTTTTGTCGGCCAATAGAAAAGGGCCTTATGTGTACAATTTCATGCCACTCTGTGCATGCCCTCCTCAGCGTATTCAGTGGAAACATGCTCGTCCATGCCCATTAGCGCCGGCGTAATGGGTGTAATTGCTGCAAGCTCACGCATATGAATTTATCTAGATTCAAAATTAAAAAACAATTTGCTCACGATCCCCTGGACAAACAACCGCTACTACACCCCCACTGACGGAGACAGAGGTGGCGGGCAATTACTCCACTCTGGGTTTTTTTCGGTATTTTTTCTTTCTTTAATTTGTATACGCAAACTTATAGAAGTGACGGTAGTAATATAGTGTTTATCAAACTGAAGGTAACAACTGCCACACGGGTATGATGGTAGATCGTAGATCAGACCAAATTACAAAAAAATGGTTGGTATGGTTCAACCCAAAGGATGTCCACGAATTCTCATTCTCAGACCAAGTAATTTCTTTGTATATGTGTGTTCTGAGAGGAGAAATAGTAAGATGTTAAGAAATATTAACATTGAAGTCCACATTCATGGTCATTTTATTCAAAATAAAATTACCATAAATATAGACAAATACACAGCAAGAGGGATCACTAACCTTCGGCACTCAGAAACAAAACTTCATAATGACAGGCAACAGTGATCATTACCTATGGATGTTTACAGATAAAGAATGGCCCTTTTCCTGCGTTCACGATGAGTAAAACCATTTCCTATATACCCATTTCTGAACAAAAAAATACGCTTAACATAACCCAAACCCTTCAATTGTTACCCATGTATAATTCCGCGTTCATTTATCAATGATGGAAATACCATTTGCTCTTTGTAAAAACGTAGACAGCGAACGGATAAATTTCAATACCAGATAATGTTCTGCCAGTGTATGGGCTCGACAAGCAACGGTTCAACGAATATCCAATGTCAAATGAAAACCGACGACTGGCTGTTAGACTCACAACTCAGTAGAAATACAGCCTCTGAACATAAAAAGCAACACCTGAAAGTTTTTCTGTAAATAGGGGATTCGTTTCAGTAGGTAATAACAAGTGTTGGAAGAGTAAGATTTTTAAATGAAAAGTTTTCAGTTTTTCTGACTCTTTCCTTCATTATGCGATTGCCATGTCTGACACTTGGATTGATTGTACATGTGATTTTAGTTTATCACTTGGACTGAGTGCTGTTTAAGTAATAAGATACGTGCTGCAATAAAGGGGAATGACATATATGAATCTTGAAAACAGAAAAAGCAAAGGCAATATCCACCTGCTCAACTGGCTTCCAATTTGAATTTACATAACATTTTTTTCTCTTTAACATTGTTGTTCACGCCCCTGGGAAGTGTTTTAATCAGTCCGCAGATCCTTGAGTTCGTACGCTAGCTGCACACGTTTCGGTTGTCACTGGTAACTGATCATACATTAATTATACTGGGGCTTCACAAAAGATCCATTTAAAATAAATGAGTGTCACATTTTCGACCATTCCTTATTCAGTTGGCATCAATGACGTAATATAAGTCTCTTTGGGACGGAGGGGGTTTGAAATAAATTGAAGTAAATCGGAAATAGGTAAAGAGATATTACCTGTTGGGTAATAAAGGAAGTATGAACATATAATGAACATATAACAGGTAATTAGAAGGGGTTGTTTCTCTTCTTTTTCCTGACTATCTGACGAGTGATGACCCCCCAGGTGGTGTACACTGACCTCTACCTTACAGGTCAGGAAGGCACATTAGGGACTATGGTGGTATCAGATTCGAAAATCATATTATAGAGGTCAACCATTTTGCCTAACCTTTAACACGATTTCTGAGAAAATACGTCAAAAATATATACAGATAAACAATTTCAATAAATTCAAAATATATATGACAATAAAGCCCGTAATATCTAGGTTAACATGGTACCTTTTACACACCTATATAATTTGTATGTACACCCTAAATTATCAGAATTCTTTCATTTCAAGTCAAAAATAACTATTTTTCAGTCCCCAATATTCTTGCGTGGCCTATATCTTTCGTAGTGCTGGGATAATGTGTCAGTTCGTACTCTTCAGGCCATTTGGCCATGTTCTTATTTCATATTGTGCATATTTTGAATAAAGTGACCATGAAGCGATGCTTTATTATCTGTATTCGCTTTTCCACTTGCCGTTTCTGACGAAAATGACAAAAAAAATATATTAGTGGTGACCGAGAAATTCATTAGATGCCACAACTCGGCAGATGGAATTCGGCTTCATCTGTGAGATCCTGTGGTATACATGTGCATGTAATTAACCGTGTTGATTGTCCTCATGAGACTTTCTCACTTTGAGGCTTTGAATGTTGAGAACAGGCCAAGCCTATAGGCCTATTTCCACACACCCCTATCGCCCCTATCACCCCTAACAATACTATTTTTTAACAGTCCATTGGGCAATAATAGTGGTCGATGATTTTTTTAACATATATGCGGGCAAGATGTTTTTACTTCAGTGGGTACAGGTTATGTTTCTTTATGCTGTCTAGCAGATTTTTGCTTCTTGATAAATTTTCCATATTACATGATACAGATCTAGCATTATCTCGTTGGTTGGCTGAAAGAAATGATAGCAAATTCATCACTGGATGCCATAACTTCATCTGTAAAGCCTAATGCCCATCTACCGATTTCGGGCCATTTATGTACGTTTGTCGGTGACAAACGGAGGCTAATTTGTCTCAGGCAAGGTATCCTAACGGAGTCGGTAGATGTAGGACAGCAAGGCAAGGCTACCCAAAAGTTGTGGTTTTTGCCCTCCCCCAGTGATCAGTGGACCATACACCGATTTTATTAGTGTGGGTATATATTTCGGTAGATGTAGACTGATATCCTAAGGACTAACACCCACCAGCCCCTCTCCTCGAGGGCCGCGGGTTGAGCAAGGGTTACATAATTTGCCTGCGACAAGGTGACCGATTCCTATACGATTTGGGAACTAATCGTTCAACCCTAAATCGGTAGACGGGCATCCGGTTTAAGATCCCGTACATGTTGTAGTACATAAGTAATTATCCTTGCCAGCTGTCATTATGGAGCTTTGTTTCTGAGTGCCGATAATAAGACGCACATTATGGGCGATAATAGAAGGTTTCAGCTGTTGACAGGCGCTGGTTCCTTAATCCTCACAGACCTGCAAGCATTCATCCCTGACTGAAGACGTCTCCTCCCCTACTCCTCTAATAGATCACGTGATCCGCCGCCATAGTGGTCATATCCTCCCGAAACACCTTGATCTGTCATGGCGCTTCCTCCACCTGAATACAAAACCTGGGCATGCGCAGAGGACTAGAGGCTTTAAAGTGGAAATCTGTCAGTTTCCTCACCCTTAGATGATTACGCTGCCGAGGTTCCAAGCTTAAAAGTTAGAGGTATTTGAATCCGTCTGGAATAAGATTGAGCTTTAATTCTTACAAGTTATAGGTGTGGAACTTGTCAATCCGAGGTTCTGTTTTTCATCGTACTGTATTGGGATTAGTTCAAAGCATTTGAGTAATGTTGTTGGATAAATATGAGTACATATTGGAGAAGTGACATGCATGGAGTATATCAAAGAATCTATGGGAAAATTTCACAAAACCAACAAACACCAGTATAAGTCTATAATTCTTAAATAGTCGTTCTTAATGATACTTTAATTTGATACAGGTTTATGATTTGTTGACACAACGTTTCGGCACTATCTGGCCTTCATCAGGTGTACATAAGTTAAAATAACTGATATGAGGTACTAAATTTGAGCGGTAAATTGTTTGGTTACCTATGGTAACGTGGGTGAAATTTCTTCTCCTATTTGGTAGGTCTTGCAGTGTTTCTTCTTCTCCTCCTCTTTTTGATTATAGATATGACAGCAAGTTTTCGAATATTTACATAAAAATTTCTTCCTTCATCAACTCGTGAACTTGTTTGATCAATATAATAATTTTAACAGGTCAAGATGATAATTTAATTGTGGATATATACTGTTTTTAGATTGAATTCAGTGATTACATGCAGTGATAATCGGTTGAACAATTTTTTTCAAAAGATTCTCGTGGCAGATTGAATCTGTCGAAATTTATGCAAATTAGACGAACAGCCCACGTGATTCACACGCTAATCTGTGAGGATTCACTCTCCCTGCTGATGTTTGGTGTCTGCCCCTCCTTCCGATACACCATCCCTGAGAACAGCTTGTCCTTGAGAACAGAACATCTGTAGCATGGGAGAATGTGATAATATTTTTACCTTCTAGTCGCCAGACAAATGCTCATCTACATCAACTCACGTCTCTGTTTCAGATCATAATGTCACAGTTCCAGGAACTGGTAAGAAGATTGCTGGATTTATCTACCGTTCCACGTCTACTACTGGGGTGATTCTACACTTCACTATGAACGGATTCAAAAGCATTTTTTAAATGATATCAATGGAAAACTGAGTCTATAATATAGGTAAATAATAGTTGTGAACTCGAAGAGAATACAGTTTTTATAGTCTCTTGTAAAATACGGTACTTAAATGAATATTCATCCAATACAGGAAATTTTATTTTTGTTAATTAGAACAGAAACACTTTGAAACGTATTATAACTCCTAGTTAGATTAACCAAATCAAATTAGTACTGAGTCTTCATTTGCTGAATTTACAAAAAATGATGTTCTTGACAAACTTTAAGAAATCAATCCGCAGAAATCAAGTGGCCTATACCAGATATTCCTACTAAAATCGTTATCGAAACCCTTAAAGGCCCGGCCCAACTGGTGCGATGCGATTGTAGCAAGTCCATAAAAAGTCATAAACGGCGGGCGAGGGTAATAAAAACGGCCCCGCCCGTCGCATCGCACACAATCGCTCCTGTGGGGCCGGGGATGCGCGAATGTGCGATGCGACAGAACCGTCGCATCGCACATCTTGAAATATTCATGATGTGCGACGGATTCGTCGCACAGGCAGGCATTGCCTCCTATTGTATTCATATATAGTCCCCCTATCCTTGACTAAACCATCCAAAATAGAAAGAGACAGGAACTCACCCCGTATGTCATGGAACATCCATTTGGGATAAATTACCTATTGATATTCAAAAAGTGAATGACGATGCTTATTTCAAAATATACATCAAGAATTTCGTATCATATTGCCAGAGTTAGGTTTACAACAAGAACAAACAGGCCACTGAGGTAAAGGTATCAGAGAGAATTCTTTTACCATAGGTGGGGCCATACGCATTGCAACCAATCCATCGCATCAATGGGGCATACCCTGGATTTCCCTTGCGATCGAGTGCGATGAATCCATCGCAATAGGGGTGATAAATCCTGCCGAGGGGGCGTTTATGGTGCCATAAAACGTGTGCGACGATCGCATCGCATCAGTGGGGCCGGGCCTTAAGATGATGGTTTATGATTTTGTCCATCTGTCCAATACCTCCACTAATAGTACTAATAAAGTGTTCCTTACAGATTGGAAGAATGCATGTGTTGTATATACCTGTCTCGTAGATGGGTAACTTGTGATCCATAGATAACTGTAGGTCAATTAGATTATTGCATTTTCGAAGTAAACTTCTTGAGAAATGAATGAATTCATATATTTGTTTATGTTTCTGATTAGGCTAATAGGTTAATTAGATACCAGTATTGGTGGTTCCTGACTGCAGATCGGTGACGAATAATCGGCCAATAGAAATGGCCTATAGGAGAAGTCGGTGTCATATTCGTCTGCTAATTCAAACTGGCATGTCGTTGTACAGTATTGCAGACTTCGCTGCTGTACTGCCCACGCTTTCCTGGCTTGTACTGGATAAAGCCCGATGCCCATCTACCGATTAAGGCTTGAACGATTAGTTTGCTAATCGTATAGGAGTCGGTGAACTTGTCGCAGGTAAATTACGCAATACCTCGGCCCGCGTCGGTCACCCAATCAAGCCATATTTACCAACGTTCCGCTATTGGCGACAAGATTTATCAACATGTTGATAAACTTTTCACCACCGATTTTGCAACATAGAAACCACAACTTGTCGGCGAAAAAAGAACATCTGAAGGAGGTGGTTCACTAATTGGTGGCTCACCCTTGCCTAGCTTCCTTACATCTACCGACTACAGCCAACCCCGTTAGGATGCTTTGGCTGAGACAAATTGCCTTCTGTTTTTTGTTGACAAAGGTACATGAATGATCCGAAATCGGTAGACGGGCATTGGGCTTTAAGCACATTTCCATTTGCCGATTATCCTGCACTGATCTGCAGTCAGGAACCACCGATATATTTTTTGTTTCACTGACGCCAGATCGGTGAATGAAAATGAGACCTCATCGACCCACAGAGAATGCTCACCGATAGAGTTGGTATAGATTATGTAACAAGGCCACCACCAACAGATTTTCTTACAGAGAATCTGTGTATACTTGGAAAATGCAGTAGAAATCACTGCACGAAACCTACCGCTTTACATATGTATGCGAAACGTGTCTAACAGTAGGATTTTGCGTCTAGAAGTTCGACCTGTTATCCGTCTCGTAGACGCCTTATCTAGTGGCGTATATATATATGTCCATGGTGCGGCCTTATAAACGTCATATATACGCCTGATTCCGTTGTATATACACCACCATCCAATAGTTCCGATCTTTGCAACTTGGGGACACTACTGGTAGCATATTTCATTTTCCATTAAGCATCCAAGTATATATTACCAATTTATATTGTAAAACCTTTATAAAACCTGATTGAATGTAAATTGATTAATTACATATAATAAACCCTGCATTCTTTGGGTTTTTTACCATTTTTCTAAACGATTCTTCCTTGAAAACACAATTCTTCTGTAGTATTCTGGGTATTCCCATATATAAGCCTTTAGGAAGTTAACACTATAGAGATTGAATGGGCTAAGAACAGGCGGCGGGCAGCGGCGAGCATGGGCGGGCGGTGGGGGGTGGGGGAGGTTTTCCCACTGAGTCAACCTGTACAAACGCGGCTGGCGGCGGGCGGTGGGCAGTGGGCGGCGGGCAGCGGGGGGCTTCTCACTGAGGCTGGCTGGGGGTGGCGTGGGGTGGTGGGGGAGAGTCGGGGGTGACAGGGGTGGCAGGAGATGGGGGTCGGCGGGTCTACAAACAACAACGGGCATGGGAGTGGTAGAGGACTTCTTTTTATTTTCGATACACATTCACATACACATACGCTCGGCGTATTTATATTGCGCAGAGTATGTTTTATCTTGGATACGCCAGGTGTGAAATACAGCCAAGTCGCGCACGTATACATATGGAAACCGTCTCGTAGACGCCCCAAACGCAGGCGCGGATAAGAGGCGTATACAAATGTAAACAAGACCCTATACAGCCGATACGTGCGTTATCGCGATGGCGTATATATATGTAAAATGATGGTTTTCGTGCAGTGAATAGTGCATGGAAATCACACTCACCAATTCTTTCATACCGACATACAGTTAGTGCCAAAACGAACAGAATTTAGGGTAACCCAATACTAGGAGCAAATAGTATGTTCATCGCTGATGAATGAGCATGCAATTAGAATTGAATAACAATTGAAAGATTTGGGTTACGTTCAGTCAATGGATAGTTTTCCGTAACCCACTTGCACCCAGTAAACTTGCAATTTTTGTAACTGCATATCTAATGCAGAGTTTATACCAAACCCCCGATAGTCCCGACAGTGAATTTTTCACAAATCATAAGACAACATGGAACTTTTATGACATTTTTATGGTTTTTCTTCACTCAGCCCCAAATATCCTGTCAAATTCCACCAGTTCATTCATATATATATATATACGCCATCGCGGAAGTGCATGTATCGGCTGAATATTGACTTGTTTTCATATATATACGCCCATATTTCACACCAGCGTATGAGGCGTATACAAGATTCCTCTTATATACGGACGCATCTTGGCTGTATTTCACACCAGGTATATACAAGAGGAAATATCCTCTGCGTGATATATATACGCCGGACGTATATGTGTACCAATAAATAATTCAAAAAGGAAATCCTTCTCCCCCAGCCCCTGCTGCTGCCGCGATTACCAGTGAGTTGTTTTAGTACTTTAGCGCTCATTGAAGCCTCCTCCCGCCAACGCCCACCACCTCTCGCCCACGCCAGTACCCACCCGTGCTGGTACCCGCTACCACCGCCAGTCTTTTCACCTGCTTGTACCCACACTGGGTGCGGCTGGACTGCTACCTACTATGTACCAGGCTTTCACACAGGCCGTTTACAACTCACGCATGCCGCCCCCGAGGTTGTGGTGGTCACTCAAGTCATTACTTACACTCTTAGTCAAGGTTGTATAAGGGAATACCCAGAACTCTACAGAAGAGCGGTGTTTTCAAAGTAAAATCTATTAAAAGAACAGTAAAAAAAAACATAATGCAGGGTTTATTTTATGTAATTAATTAATTTATACTCAATCAAGTTTTATAAAGGTTTTTAGAAAATAATTTAGTAATATAATATTGCATTTTTCATATGATATAGACTTGAATGGTTAATGGAAAATGAGATATAGTACAGCGGTGTCTCCAAGTGGCAGAGACCGGAATTATTGGATAGTGATGTAAATACAACAGAATCAGGCGTATATATGAATCAGGCGCATATATGAATCTGGCGCCTTCAAATGAGGCGTATACACACAGGGAATAGGAGGACCTTGTATACGCAAAAGCATACCTATATACGCCGGGCATATACATATCTAAAGTGGTTAGTTTCGCGCAGGGATTAAGGCGAACTGCGTTGAGTTTAAGCTGCCGTAGGTCGACGTGGTCTTTGCCGTACGGTGCGGGCCCCGAAGACTTACGGTTGACTGCAGAAGTTTCCCGCTGACTTTAAAAGGTGAATTATGGTAAATTGTGGCAGACCCGACAAACTACGGCATTTTTGCCAGTGCGGTTCTGGTGCAGTCCCGGTGTGGTCACACAGAGACGCATAAATATATATATATACATGTATATATATATATATATATATATATATATATATATATATATATATATATATATATATATATATATATATATATAATACAATACATGTATTAATAACAACAATAACGAGAAGGAGACTGCAGTGAACTAATGCAGAAGACATGCTACCAGCCTCAATATATATTTATATATTTACATATATAGTCATATATATGTATATATATATATATATATATATATATATATATATATATATATATATATATATATATATTTATATATATATATATATATATATATATATATATATATATATATATATAATAAAATGTACTTGTACACTTTCCCATAATACACTGTCGATAGAGTTCATAAAGGAATTTAAAAAACACTCATCAAACTTACATGTTTACAACCATTTACAGTTGCTCACTATCTCTGGTGGTTTACATGTACGTATGCATGTAAATTCAACATATTCTCTCACTCTGACTGTTGGAAGTTGAATGAATATCCCGGCGGACTATAGCCCCATTGTCCTAGTGCTATCCAGAAGCCCTTGTCTGCCGGTCCGTTAATTTAAGGCGAAGTACGGCCTGGTTCTCAATAGCCACAGGGTGTTGCTTATAAGCGCCGGGACTGTCAGGGTGGATTTATTGACAGTCAAAAATCTTTCCCGACAACTCCCCGACTGCCAAGTCGACCTACGATTCGCAATCTCGACGACCTAAGGCGGACTACGGCAGTCTTGACGGAGTACAGCCATGAGGAAAATCCACTGTCAGTCTGTCGGGGTGGTGGTGTAAACCTAGCTTTGGAGTGAACGTGGTGAGGATTAATGACTGCAGAGGGCGCTTACCTGGACTCACACCCCCTCTATCGGACGTTTCACAGACCACATCTGGTCACATGACACGCAGTCTTCGCGCACCACTCAGATTGATAACACGTTGAAAGTTTTCCACCCACCCACCCTACATGTACTCAAATTACTCTGGGTGATTATATTTGATAAACTCTCCTTATAACGTGTATCAATTACTTTATACACTCAAATACATTTGATACTCCATGTATAATTACCATGTAGTTTGAATACTTCTGAGTATTCTCTTTCTTATTCATATTCATATTTCAACTACATCTCGCAATACACAATTTGTATTACTCATTTGTATTACTCGATTATAAATTGTTGTACTACGTATAAAATTATAATAAATAATAAAGTATAATAAATACTATATACTCCATCTCGGACTCTGAGTAGTCGTTTGATCTAAACATATCAAGCACCAGTGGGTCTTGAGGAATTCTGGTCTTGTGTGACACTGTGACACCGGCACCCTGCTACTTTCCCAACATCACAGTGAATAACATGCAGATAGGGAAGGGATAGTTTTCTGGAATCATGCTGTAATTTCAATGTTACCACTCTAACCTCTGGGCGATGTATACAGGCCGTGCAAGCACAGTCTAAAAATCGGTCAATGGAAACGAGGTTTCACTGATATGATCCGGCATGATACAATTGGCTTTGTGACTTTAAATAAACGGATCATCTTCGGAACGTGTAAGATAAGAATGTCACTGAAATAATAGTACTAAAATCGCGCTGTAATTCGACCTCGAGCCATTCAGTGAACAGAATTCTGATATCATACGAAGAAATCAGGTTTCAGTAACGATATATGATGTTCACTGAAGAGGCAGCCTATTGAATGGAGAACCCTTTAATATTCACTGAATGCCCTTCTTATATTACATGTGAGGCTATCCATAGAATTACGTTACGTCGGGTTTGTATTGGCTGATAGAAACATCTAGTTCAACTGTATACGGAAATAGGGCGGCAGTGTGAAACAACGACGGGCAAATAGCATGTTCATTATCAATGAATGAACATGGAACTGTAGAGAATAACAATGGAATCCATGGGTCCTTTTCTGCAACCCACTTGCACAGCCTGTCAAAATATAGTCCGTGCCGTAAATTGTGGGTCAATGAAAACAGGCCTTGTTGTACAAACATAAATCTGTGCGTCTCTGCTTGATTCGCTTTCATTGGCTTTCATTGGCCATTGGTCTTGTTTTTCGGCGGATGGTTGACGATACCTTTATCGGTCTAATAGGTCAATACGAACATGGCTGAATTTCTGACTAAGTACCCAACTTAATCATTAGAAAACCAGCATGTTTTCCAGACCCCTCAATCAAGGGTAACAACACGAGTGTTCACTTAAATTATATCTGAGACTAAATACCAGGTGAAGCCTTCCATAAAGCTGGATGCCCATCTACCGATTTAGGGTTGAACGATTAGTTCCCAAATCGTATATAGGAGTCGGTCACTTTGTCACAGGCAAATTATGTAGCCCCTCGCTCGACCCGCACACTGATAAAATCGATGTATGGTCCACTAATCGCTGGTGGAGGGCAAAGACAAAGAAACCGAGTGTTCATTAATCGCTTAGTAGCCTTGCCTAGCTGTCTACATCTACCGACTCTGTTAGGATGGCTCGGCTCAGACAAATTACCCTCCGTTTGTCGCCGACAAACGTACATAAATGTTCCGAAATCGGTAGATGAGCATTGGGCTTAAGAATCCAATTTTTCCATGAGATTGGCAAAAGCAAAAACTAGCACCTTGCCATAAAACCCTTGTACCAAAGGAGAATTGTATAGAATGGGATTCACATGAAGGGACAAATGTAACTAAAGCCCAATGCCCATCTACCGATTTGGAACATTCATGAACCTTTGTCGGCCACAAACGGACGGTAATTTGTCTCACCCGAGGCATCCTAACGGAGTCGGCCGTAGTCGGTAGATGTAGGACAGCTAGGCAAGGGTGAGCCACTGATTAATAGACCGATTTGCTTCGGACTAATATCCAGCACCCCATCTCCTCGATGTCCGCCGGTCGAGCGACTCCTATACCATTTGGTAACTAATCGCTCAACCCTGAATCAGTAGATGGGCATCAGGCTTTAGATGGCTGTACTTCGCACCATTCCCCTAGTCTCAGATAAGTCTCCTTTGGTACAGAAATCCCATGGCAAGGTGCACTGGACAGTCTCAAGGAACAATGGCGAATTTGCTTGACATGGAAGGACACACCTATTATCATATACCTGTGGCTGTATACACTACGTATACTCCCCGCTCATACCCATGTTGTATTTATACCCGTGCGCCATACTGTGACGTATGTGGTATGTGATCACGTGACTAGGTAGAATTTTGCCATTTTTATGTATATACGAAAACAGGCTGACTGTCTTCGTGCGTGTGAAAAACGCGGTGAAATTATTGATCACATACAACCCGTTGCCAGTTTCCGTATAGTACATATTCTCAGATATAGTTCCAGTGAATACTCACCCTTGGACTAAAGACAAAGAGAGGAGTTTTCAAGTTCCCCTGAGGCGAGGGGCATGAAAAACATGTGATCCTGCATTCAAAACTTTGTCAGCAAATGTTGGACCGATTCACCAGCTTTCATGTTTTAAAGATTATTATTATATACCTATGCACTAAGTGACACACCATACTGTCCGCTGCTGGGGGGTTCATTCGTAACGTTCAGATTGCACGGTGAGCCGTGTATCAGTGTACCTACATACAGATTGCGTGCTTTGAACCTTAGTACCGCATGCTTTGGAGCTTAGTACGGAGTGCTTTGACCATACTACGGAGTGCTTTGAACAAATAACGCATTCTGATTGGCCAAGAGGCCGACAACATGAATCTGGGCGGAAAAATTGCAAATGGCGGATCCCTTCACTTTGCGTGTTCCAATGCGTCTCACACGCACAACGTTGCGAGTTATCACATGTATTGACCAAACATCGAGGCAACTAACGTGTAGAATTCACCTGATATCGTTTAAATCGCTTAAATCTGCGTATTTGATCGATATCAACATAGACCCTCGCCGAGCGGGCATCAACAAAGGCGGCTGTATCCGTGTGACGTCATTATCGGGGGTTCCCTACGCTCTTGGAAATCCTGACGGTAGCATCATCGGGCCGCACCGTCAAGACGGCAAGGCGAGTGATGTTATCGTTCAATATCGCATATGTAAGCCATTTTAACGGTCTCAGGTTAAAGCTACACCTTAGTTGCCTCGATCTTTGGTCAATACAAGTTATAAATCGTTCCGTTGCTCGTGTCAGACGCATCGCAAACCGCGAATTGAGGCACTACGAACCAAGGCGCCATGGTAACTGGAAAACGTTAGCCTCACTCTTCGAACCCGATATTCCGTTCCGTTTAATCACATCGCAAGAAACAGTAGATACGATTGGTGATGTAAAAAGTGAATCCGGGTAACTTAACGTTCTCCAAGCAGAGTTCAGGTCGTTTCACGCTATCGATTCGAATAAAATATCTGTTCGGAGAGCGAACTTAACTCGCCCAGGCGCGATCAACTTCCGATAAAGTATGGTGATGTACTTGCCGCGCTGATGGACAGTGAGAATGTCAACACAGTCGATTTAGGAGGATTATAACCAATCTAAGGTATATAATAATAAAAAAACATGTTGATGACGCCAGTACGGCTAAACTTATTCTCGGAGTCGACACCTCGAATAAGTTTAGCCGTACTGGCATCATAACCATGTTTTTTAATAGTATCAGTTTGGTCGGTTACCTAAGTTATTCCAAAAACATCCACCTCTCTAGCAGTGTCGAACGTAACACATGAAAAATGGTTCTCCCTAAATCTGTATAAAATCATACATTCTGCACTGAAATTGTTGGAATAAGTTCCCTGCGAGAGACATATATCTGTAGTAGATAGAAAAATAGAATTTAGGATTTATTGTCTAAAAATATAAACCATGGTCACGATTGGCTCACGATTCAATTGGTGATTCACTGTAGATCTCAGGCACAATTTTAATATTGATATATACAATAATTTTGGAAACATTGAATGAATCCGAATAATTTTCTACAGCTATTTACAGTATATTATTATACAGACACCAAAACGATCAAACTGAACAATATAACTGTGTGAGAATAATAATTCAGATATGAAATTATTATTTTCAGAGACTTAGACTTAATCAAATAATATCATATTTACATCGATTATATATACATCTATATGAGCCCTACCTAATTCCAGAATTTCATAATTTTCCGCCAATTATTTCATCCACAAGAGATATTTTCCTGTTAAATCACCTCCAATAAGCTACGACATTCTACGATATTTCCAACATGTTGGAAGTTATCGGGACCTCTACGATTGTCCTTTTCAATCACAGACTATCGTGAGCTCTCTTAAGCGGAATCGCAGAAACCTGTTCCACCTACCACGATTTTGGCTGACCTCACGATAGAATCGGAATGGTGTCGGGAAGGGCGTCGTAGGGCCAATCGGGACCAGAATCGTGGTAGGTAGGGGCCCGGCTTTATTCAAAAGATCTACGCCCTTTTTGTTGGCCAATGGAATATGTATAGAGGAAATATGAGACATTTGCGCAATATTATATAAAGCCGGAGACACACCAATTGAGAAGTGGCAGCCATTACCGATTACCCAACGTAAAATAGAATGAATGTGAGATATGATTTCATAATAGCATCTCCCATCGATAACATAGCGTATCAGAACAAATAATTGATCAGTGAAATACGAAATCATAGCTCACATACATGCCATTTTGTGTAGGCGATTCCGGAAACATGAATAGTGATTATCAAATACGGTACTTTAGGTTCATGAACGCCTTGAGCCTTTCCGTGGACGCCTTGAGCCTACCGTGTGGACGCCTTGGGCCTACCCCGTTTTGGTTCCCTTGAGCTTCTAGATGCAAAAACTTTGAAAACTCCACTTATACTCATTAATAATCATATACAATCAACCCTAACCCTTACCAAACCCTTTTTTAACCCTAACCCGCCAATCGGAACTAAAATGGGCGTCCACGTTTTCGCGCTGACAGGAGGCTCAAACGGTAAAAGGCTCAAGGTGTCCAATTCCCGTACTTTATAGGGAGCTAGGAATGGTGATGATTAGAAGGAAACCAACGAGATGAAAATAGCTTGGTCCGTACTCCACCTCGTTTGACTGCAGAGAAATTCACGAAGTTATTTTCAGCAAGTAGGTTTCTGATCTTATCTCACCCCATATAACATGATTTACTGATAAAATGAATCACGCAATTAGCCTTTGAGTATTGGGTTCACGAACTTCATGGGTGAGATAATCGTAATGATATTATTATATACCTATGGCCGTATGACCCACACATTCTGCCCGCTGCTACACATAACGTATATATAGCCGTACGCCACAGTGTGGCGTACGGGGTATGTGATCACGTGACTAGCTAAAATGTCGCCATTTTTAGGTATATAATAATACGAAAACGGGCTGACTGTCTTAGTACGTCAAAATACTTGGTAAAATAATTGATCAGATGCATCCCTTTCCCTTCGGCATCGGGATGTATCTGATCAATAACTTTACCGCGTATTTTTGACGTACGAAGACAGTAAGCCAGTTTCCGTATATTATTTCCCGATCATAAACACACCATTTTTGCCACATTATAAACATCGATAACATGAACATGGCCTGCTGTGATTATACGTGAAACTGCAGTGTTGCTCCAGCACTTCACTACCTTGCCTTGTTTTAATTGATAGATGGATCTGATTTCACCGTCTAGAAGCTGGGACTGCACATGATGAGTGGAATTATACAGTCAGCTCTCTCCTCAGTCTCTCTAAGTGCTCGTAGATCAGGAACGATAATTAAAGCCATCGCTCGCAGCACTGTAGTGGAGACTGAGAAGTCAAGGCATGTGGGTGGAGAGTGTGTGTGTCTCCATCACAGGGTGTATGGAGGGGGAGAATGATGATACGTGATGCCATCTGCTATCAGGGAGTTAACTATGGGTATTATCGCTCACTTAAAGTGTGCGATCTGTATCAATGAGCAATGGCCGCCCAAAAGTGATACATTCAATCTCCATGCAGAGTCTACGGGCCCAGCATACAGTTCGTTATAAATGGTGTTTGATTTATTGAGCTGGGACACAGATATACAGGTTAATTTAGGTCCGGCGTCCACCTACTACGATATGGCTCCGATATGGTCTACGATGCATCTCCCGATAAAAAATCAAAATCGCGTCGGAAGGACATAATATCGGGGCATACAATGCCCATACAATGCGTGGTGGATTGGCATGTCCAGACATATGTCTACGATTTTGCACCTTCCCGATATGGCACCGATTTTGACATTTTGTATCGGTGCCATATCGGGAGGTCTAAGATTCTATCGTAGTAGGTGGACGCCGGGCCTTAAGCATAGGTTATAGAGACTTTCAACATGCTGAAACCTTTACTATTTAATTGCCAACTCAGTGGCATTGGTAACCAGTGTCTCGAGGGCTGCCCGGTTGAAAATGGTCCATCAATACAGGCCAAAGGATCTCAGTTACCCACTGACCTTCAGAGACATAATAATGATATGTATTTGGCGCCAACGAAAGTAGTTATTGAATTGTCAGGTCGGCTTGTTGCCAGGTGGGTTACCCTAAATGCCCAACCTACTGGATGAAGACCAAGACGTTTTTATTGTTAATTTTAGATAATTCCTCGCTCATTAATCAATGATAAACATACTATTTGTTCCTAATAAATATATAAAGCATGTGACCGCTGGTTGCTCCTGAAGATCTGATCGCATGGTTTAGTACTTTACGTTGTAGCAACATTAAATCTGGTCACATTAAGATCCAGTGCCTTAAGGTCTGGCTGCATGATAATCTGATACCAGACGTTCTTGTCATGTGGCGTCCTGGTACAATATGTCCTGGTACCGAAGTTATACAGAGATGACAGTTTGTAGGGTTTAGATCTGAGTCTAAAAAGTACATGAAAATTTCAAGAAATTGTATATGTTTTGAGATTACCTGAAATCTAATGGTTGGATAAGCTTGTTCTGTTATTTTTTAAAATTCCTAATTCAGATGCCCTCAGCATTCTCAGATAAAGCGCTTATGAATCTCAGTAGTTCAACCTAGAGTTGTAGGATGGTGGGATTCCTGGGGGAAATGCTCCTACAGACAAGAGCAAACTAAAATGCTGACATGTAATTGGCTAAAGATATGTCATTTGGGTTAGTAAAGGCTTACCAAGCATGATAAGAAATCAAAGGGGTTGCTCAATGTACTTGTGGATATATACTTTGCAGAATATGCAACAGATTATATCTGTTTGTTTCGTTAATTTGAAGAGTACCTCATTAAGTGTAGAACTATACAAAAGGACCAATTCTCCTAGCAGATATCTAGATACCAGAAGTTCTCATCATGTGGAGTTCAGCCACCAAAGGTTTTAGTCATTTGACGTTCTGGGCCCTGTTTTATTTTTCGCCCGAGGAGGCTTGAAATGCCCAGGGAGAGGTCCTAGGAGAGTTGGGGTTCGATATTTCAATGTATCGTGGGGAAGGAGAGTTGTGGGCGACGATCTAGGAGATCTCCTCAAATTTCGTTTTATTTTCAATCCTCTGGCCGGGAGAGCTCCTGAAAGGTGTCCTGCAGCTCTCCTGGCGGGCGACACGTCTAGGGGTATCATGGGTGGTTCAAAATAACAAATAAAAGCTATTTAATTCATTTGAACTATCGGAAATATATTTATTATGATTTTAATAAAAACTGGAGATCTCAGATGGAGAATAACTGTGTTATTTAATTAGATTTACATATATTCATAAATGATGAAATTAGTTCCCAAAAATAACACTATGTGCCACCACCTGCAGTATACACAGCCTCTCTTTCAAGTCTCCTCAAAAGTGTCCTACAGGTTTATTTCGTCCTGAGGCTCTCTCAAAGGAGACTACGGCCGATAATTTCTCTTCCTCCCGAGGACAGGGTAAATCGAACGAGATTGAGGAGATCTCCTCAAAAATATTCTCAATGGAACTGCACTAGAGTATATTCATGCACAAACCACAATGTGAAAAGTATTGGGCTGACACAAGTGTCTTTGACACAGAACAGGGCGCCGGCCCACTGTGCACTGTGCTGTTGAGTGTCCTTCACCTCATTAATGCACAGAGAGGCTGGGCATCCCCACCCTCATCAATAATGCATGGGCACTTGGCAGTGGCCTTGACACAGTGACTGGGTGTGACCATACAGACTCATCAGTATGCATGAGCACCCAGCAGTGGCCTTGACCTAACACACATCAACCTCCCAAACACAGTGTTGGGGGGATGCACTCCCACTGTCCTTGACCTTGGAATGGGCAAGGACAGCGCGCCACAGGGATGGACATGGCATTTGGGACAGGGACCTTGGCAGTGTACCAACCTTGACATTGTAACTTGTTCAACCTTGACAGTGTACCAACCTTGACATTGTAATTTATTTAGCCTTGATGTTGTAATGTATTCAACCTTGAGAATTCCTATATAAGCAAATAGCAGCCCTAGTTCAGGGTTCTTCTATCTGAGTTTGTGAGAAGTGATTGTCTGCGTACCAAATAAAAGGAGTTATACTACAAGTGCCTCTCCCCAGATCTTTATGTGAAGGGCTGATACAGTCAAGGAGTATTCTACCACTTACAACTTACCTACATCCAGCTGCTGTGACAACTTGATCCAGGATTCCAGTGACTGCTGGTAACCATCCACAATCCAGTAGATATCTCACTGTGATACATCCCAGGACTAATCCAGATACAGCAGGCTGAGGTTAGCTCATCCCCCATTGCTACACATTGACAGGACTTTATATAGCCACACACACAAACACCAGTGTGTGGGTGCTTGGTATTAACATCACACTATACCAAATAAGATACATTCTAAACCATAAACGCCATTCAGCCCAGAACTATCCCTCGTGGGGACTCTCCTCGCCCAGGAGAGTTGAAAATAAAACAGGGCACTGGTTCCGAAGTTATACAGAGATGGCAGTTCGTAGGGTTTAGATCTGAGTCTAAAAAGTACATGAAAATTTCAAGAAATTGGATATGTTTTGAGATTACTTGAAATCTAAAGGTTGGATAAACTTGTTCTCTAATGTTTCAAAATTCCTAATTCAGATACCCTCAGCACTCTGTTAAAGCGCCTATGAATCTTTGTAGTTCAACCTAGAGTTGTAGGATGGTGGGATTCCTGGGGGGAATGCTCCTACGGACAAGAGCAAACTAAAATGCTGACATCTAATTGGCTAAAGATATGTCATTTGGGTATCGCTTGGAGTGTTTTTGTGGGTTTTTTTAATTTCAGGAATGAATATACATCAAGACATTCTGCTGTGCGCAGGTTTTTTGTGCCTTCTGAGAACAGCTTACAAAAACATAACGCAATTTTGGCCTATATACAAAAGGTATCGCCGGTACCTTATAGAGCAGTCTACGATATACAAGACATTACTGTGTTCCAACACGTCTAGTGCGTATGTACAGGGTTTGATGTATACGTCAAGTGATTACATAATAATAACAAGTGGTGAATAATGAGATGAGATGGTTGAATGACATATCTTAATAGTGTTACCACGTATATATATATATATATATCTTTAACCTCTATCTAACAGATTTTTAACTTTCATTTTCACATATTTCTTATACTAGTACAGTGAACAGTTTTGGATTTCCGTAGGTAGGGCGTTCCACATGGTCATGCCTTCATACATCGGGTTCGAGGCCATCTTTTTATAAGAAAAACCCGATGTATGAAGGCATGACCATGTGCTTACCAAACATGATAAGAAATCAAAGGGATTGCTCAATGTACTTGTGGATATATTTTGCAGAATATGCAACTGATTATATCTGTTTGTTTTCGTTAATTATCTTTTTCAGTACCTTATTAAGTGTAGAACTATACACAAGAACCAATTCTCCTAGCAGATATCTAGATACCAGAAGATCTCATCATGTGACTTTCAGCTACCTAATGTTTTAGTCATGTATCGTTCTGGTGCCGGAGTTTCAAACCATGTGGCTTTCTGATACCAGAAGTTCTGATCACTGTTCACTCAGATACTGGAAGTTGTTTCTTTGATGTTCTTTATTTATACTGAATCCGATCAGTACAGATGTACTGGTTTGCGTACGGACTCAGTGCAAAAATTGATTACGTAGAGTGCAGTAATTTCAGACATCCTAGCACGATCTTTTTTTCTTTTTTTAAAATTTCGAGCTTAGCTCTGTTTATTGAACCAGGAAAGATACAGTAAATTCGGATAGAAAAATGACATGTGAACTTTCTATCGGGGCGTAATTGAATATCCGAAAGGCTACAAGTGATCAATCCAACATAGAACAATGTCTGAAACCAAAGACGTTTCATTGAAAACTCTCACGAAAAGCTTATTCTTCGGTCTGGCGTCCACCTACTACGATAGAAATTTAGACCTACCGATATGGCACCGATACAAAAAACAAACTTCGGAGACATATCGGGAAGGTGCAAAATCGTAGACATATGTCTAGACATGCCAATCCACCACGCATTGTATGGGTTTTTATCGGTGTCTAATCGCAGAAGCGTGGTCAACTGCCCCGATATTAGGTGACCTTCCGACAATTTTTTTATTTTCTATCGGGAGGTGCATCATAGAGCATATCGGAGCAATATCATAGTAGGTGGACGCCGGGCCTAATGGTTTGCGTGAACAATGTAATAACACTTTACCTGACTTTTCATATCCTGTTTCTTGGTAATTGACGCCTCTGACACATTTTGCAACAATGTACATTCATCGATAAGCAAAGAGTAGAGGGCGCTCTTTTTCTTCATTTTCAACTTTTCTCAAGAAAAACATGGATACACTATAGAGGAAACCCATTCAAGTTTAGGGTCTGAGCTCGTATCCCATCGAGTTTGAATCACGTAGTAATTCACAAGGTGAAGCCGCATGGATTGCTATGCGATTAAAATGAGATGGGATCGAGCTCTGACCCTAAACTTGAATGGGTTTCTGAATTTATCTCACCCTTAATATTGACTAAAGGGCTAACATTTGTGACATTATCTCCCATTGGATATTTTTCCTAAATATCTAATGGGCGTTAGATACGAGTTTCCAATGTTAACTCTATGGAGAAAAAATATCTGGGGTGAGATAATACACAAGAACAGTCATGACTAACAAGAATACAGAGAAGAAATAACGACTTTCCCTCGTTGACGACAGCAGGCGAGAACAGTCGGAGGCACGCCTAGGCACTGATAGCCTGGAGCGCAAAGCCCATTTCTCCTGCTTATGCCTTACTTCTCAAAATTTGGAGATTGTACTGGCTAAAATTAGAAAATTTATGTGGCTTATCTACCGAAGGGAAAGATTTAGACAGTTGAATACGCACATAAGGTTTCTAACTCTTATGTAGAAGATAGCAACAAATAAATCTTTTTTGTTTTATCTAGTCGTTGCGTCACTTGGAGTCCTATCTCAAGTAATCGCAGTGTAAAGTTTCAGCTCCTATTCCCGCTATGTTGAATCTCCATAGTTATCAAGTCCCCACAGTTAATATACGTTAGTGAAGGTTGAATCAACGCATAAGCGATGTAAAGACGAGAACCGGGCAGGATCTGACATCGTTTATTAAATTCACAGGTTATATAGGAACGATCAGTTCGTCATCATAATCAACATATTAATTGATTAACTAAGACGTGGCACCTGGAGAAGGGGCGATGTGGCGGAAGGAGGAGAGGCCACGTCAGAATTTCCCTTATGATACGTGTACATGCCTCTGATCCGCCTCCCAGCCCCCACCCCGCTCTCCAGGAGGAAGTTGTTACGTAATAAACTACCGGGTCCAAAGCCCGGACATGATGAAACGTCCTAAACTGAAGGGAGGAGTAGATACGGGCCAATGATTTCCCAACTCTTAAAAATACCTAGAACAATTAAAACAATAATCCACTTAGCACCAGGCAAACAAGCCAGTTCTAGCACCCCTCTCATAAGATCTCACACTCTCTTAGTCGTAATCTGTGCACTCTATGGGAGAAGAATTCTTAACGAACTCATTGTTTTAGAATTCGCCAGAGGTATTCATAACATGCAGTACATGTTGATATAAACATTTTCAGTATCATAAACATTCTGTATGCTATTAGAAACGTTACCACAGTGATTGGGATATCAAGGATAGACTTGCTAATACCTTCACCATGGTACAATATGTAAAAGCACCCCTCTCATAAGATCTCACACTCTCTAAGTGGTATTATGTGCAAGGTTCTCACTACGCTCTATGGGAGAATAATTCTTAACGAACTAGGCTTAGAGCCTTGAGAATCCACTGGCACACAGTATTCCTGCTAGGTGGCATCATTGAGATTATAGGAATCTTTGGTTGCATTGATGTACGTCTTTAGCACGGGAGGCAGGCCATTGGATTCTCAAGGCTGTAAGCCTAGTTTGTAAAGAATTATTCTCCAAAGAGCGTAGTGAGAGTACAGAATACGACTTAGAGAGTGAGATCTTATGAGAGGGGTGCTTCTACATCCTACCTCCCAGCCTGCAAAACCGGGGGTGCTAGCTCCACACTGGTTTTCTGAGCGCTTACGCTTGTTACGGAGTAATTACACATTGAGCACAGATAATATTTGCTTTCATATTTCATGCTTCCACTTACAAATTTCTGAAATGATGTCTTTAAAAAAGAGGTCATGGTGGATGATAAACTCATCGGGGTCCAGGATTCTGCAGGTGTAAACAGGGCTTATGGCTTCGCTTTCAGTTCCCCTATATATAAGCCCTTTTCCATTGGCCGACAAAAACGGTTTAGATTTTCTGTGTTCTCCTATTTACATTTCCAAATTTCGTTAGCAGTGTCCATCGGTGGTTCCTGACTGTAGATCGGTTATGGCCAATGTAAATCGGCTATTAGGAGAACACGAACAACTTACATCCGTTTTCGTCAGCCAATGGAAATGGGCCTTAAGACACAGGTCGTGCATTGCTGGGGGTGAGAGAGGACAGTGTTAGAGATGCCTGTAGAGCAGATTAGCCACACTCGCCACATCAATGAGAGATAAACGCGACTTTGTGTGCCTCGAGCTCAGCCTCCCGCCTCTCTGCACCTCGTGATACACCTCGTGATACAGGCCTTGTCAGGAGTCACCCCCCAGCGATCAGTTATCAAAGATAGGAGGCTCCTCAACAGGCAGCTAGAGCATTAGCTGTGACTCCACACCACAAAGATAGTCAGCACATTTCTGACCTTACCTTATATGGAAACCATCAGAATGTACGCAAGAAATACGCAGAAATACGCAGTTGTCTATCTACATACTTTTACGCTAGTCAATGTCTCTTAACATTTCAGACTTCTAAATACGGCCAGCATCGCTCAAGGTGTTAACTTCAACTTTTGTTTATACATTTAAAATGTATAGAAATACAGTAAAACTCCAGTAAAACCAATAAACTCCAAGCGATAATTCAACGCTTCCTGGATCTCTGAACATTTTTTCCAAAATGTCAGCGCAAACGAAAAAATCGTTTAGATAGTTTACCCATTTGTTAAGACCGATACCAGATAGACATTCAACAATGAAATCAGAGCAAGAATTAAAAATATATGGGCTACTTTTTGGCCCAAAACACAGGCGATTATCGCAAGAAAAACATAATCAACATCGTCCATATGCCATGAAAATCCTTGGTATCGTCTGTGGTTGGGATTTATATGAACAGCTCTAATATATAAGCGTTCTTAATGTCCAAAATCCCTGGGAAACCGTCTTTTGTAACCATGTGGTTGTATTTGAAAGGTGGTGCCACCATACCCATTTGATTAAATATACTGAGTCCCAGTGGTCTACGGCAGTCCATAATAGGGCGTAGAGAACCATCCTTTCTGGTTACAGCCCCCATAGCATGTATACAAGTGGGTGGGGATTCCGCAATACTTATTTTCCCTTCAATCAACTCAGAGCAAACCCTGGCACACAATTTCTGTATAAAATGGTTCTTTTTTGATCGATTTGTAGTTGGAGCAACAATAACCAGTATGATCACCAGGATCAAAAATGTTGAAACCCCTACAAATACCAGTAAATATAAATAATTCATTCTTTGACGGTTCAACAAGGGAATTATACATTGCAGCACATCTACAAGGTCTCAATTGGATAGGAGCATTATTCAGGTAGTAAGAACAATTATAAATGCCATCTCGGCAATAATCAAAGACAGGGTAGTGTATACCAGGAATGATTTCAATGCAGAACAAATAATGATCAATATGGTGGACCATTTTGCAGGTATCTGTAGTACAGTGATAACAACATCGGACCGAATCTTTGGCCATAGGCACGTCGTGTAGAAAGACCTAAATAACCTGAGATTTCCCATCAAAGGAAATATCAACACTATGATCTGAGGCAATTCAATCATACCAACCTACCGGTAATCTATCATCAACCACTTCACCATAGATGCGTATGGACCCCTGTTTGACCATGTCCTCTTCCATTATCAGAGGAATGGATTGGTTTAATAATTCAATAGTCTCCTTAATGACCTTTGTATGACCGTTACTATACTTGTCATCATGATTAATAGACGAATATTCATCATTGCAACTATCAAATGTATCAGCACCATAGGAACCGATACCTGCGGTATCTTCACAACCACGAGTATCACAACTTTCTTGATTACCAATAACAATATCATCAAAAGAAGTCGTTGAATCCTGATGTGTAGAGCCACGAAGCGATGCACTGGAGTATCTCTTGGAACAAACTTTCTTTTTTATAACCTTTTTCTTGTGGTCATTTACTGAAGAATCCCCGGTAGATTACAACCCGAGTCATAGTCTGTTGTAGAAGAACTTGTGGTCGTCTTCTCACTGTCTTTTGAAGCTTCACAGACAATCCAACTGGGTTTTTTTTCAGACTTAAACCATTTTATGATGGGAATTCACAGTTAATTAGACTGCTCCTTCAGAGGAGCATATGGGATTGTTGACAAAACAAAGCCCTGCAACACATGAAGTGCTTTCCACTGTAGAAAGTAATCCAAGAGACAGTGTCTGGTTTGCCATAAATAACAATAGAATTGAGAGTATTTTATTCACCATATAAATATGTGCATCTCTATTTACATGTAGAACACAAAATACCCTGCAAATCTCTCAGAATTTAGGATAATTGAAAAACTGGCGTATGGGCCACATTTGAGCCCAAAAAGGCAGGTTGGGGCAGAGATACAAAGCGACCACAGGAAGTAGAGCGCAGGATCTCGGCTGGGAGAGTGACTCGTCTCGCCACTGGCCCGTGATGAATCTGGGAGCTGTTTCAAAAGCCGGGGGGAGTAAACAGGAATGGCCACCGCCAAAGCGACAGCAATCAATGGCATTAAAAGTGAGAGTTCTAAGGTTTCGTTTCAGAACTGGCGTCGCTGTTAAGATCCCAGTGCCGTTAGCTATGCCACTATAACAAACGAGACATTTAAGAAATCATTATATATCGAATGATTTAATAATTCCAAATTATTCCTTGTATTTTTCCCACATTTCAGTTTTTATTTGACGCTGCCTATATGAATTCTTAGCGGAGTTACAGAGCCTAAATATTGAAACGGGTACTACCACTGTTGGTGCCACTTTGGTCCAAAGTGCCGCTCGCTGTTAGCGAGGTGCCGCTATTTGGTTAGTGAGAGCAACTACGAGAGTTTTTTAAACTAATGAAACAGCTCCCTGAAGTGCCGCCCTGGTCCCTGCTGGTGCTCGTCCTCGCGTCGCCCTGCCTATGACCGTCTCCTTCGTCCTCATTCCTAACCTTGAGCGTTGATTTCCCTACCCCCTTTCCTTTTGGCGTGGACTGTTGGAGTAACTTCCCAATGGACCCTTCAAGATGAAACATATAAGAGGACATGTCGTGATACACGTTTTGCATCTCCGCCCGTAAGGCGTCAGTAGAACCCTCGGTCTGCCTTGCTTTTCTTTTCACTGTATCTTGTTTCATCGAGTCTGCTTCTTCATTTTCCCACATTTTTGGACACTTAGAACCAGTTGGTTTAAAGTGTTTCATGTTACACGATCGACAATACCTCTGTCGAGATGCCATCTCGATTTATAACAAAGATGAACATGGATATAAAACCGAGCGTATTGTGTCGTTGGAGGGGCAGGTAGCAATGGCTGACTCAAGTTTGGGGAGGAACTGTTTGATAATGTCGACCCCAGGTGTCCCCACAGGGGTATGAGAGTCAGCTACCTATGCCCACTGTCGGTATTCTTTGGTAATATAATACCTTAACGGATTGATAAAGCTACTCATATTTGTTGCAAAGCGTATATGAAGAGAAATAGCATCTGTGGGACATGTATACGTGTGTCATATACATTTTACACGTCTATACATGAGGCGTATACACAACGGAAAATAGGACTACCTTGTATACGCAAAATCATACCTATATACGCCGGGTGTATACATATTAACTGGTGAATAAACTTGCATACAGAGAAAAAACGCCATTTTTTACACCAGAGTGCTGGGGCATTATAGGAAAAAACATCGATTCCCCATCTCGTTTTATAGCATGTACAGCATGGTCAGTTTTCTGTTGAAATTCTTCGCTATGCTTTATAGTCTTTTAGTTCCAAACATCAGAATTGTCCACCAGGCCTCAGGACTCCATATATATGACCGTGCTATTCGGATTTGAGACGTCTACCTCCCTGATCTCATAAAGCCCTATAGAACTACACCACATGCCTACAGCCATACTCCCACACTGTACGTAAAACAGACACAGGCCCTGCAGGGAGACAGACCTGGTGCGGTGTCAATAACGTCGGCAGCGATCACGACAATAGAATTAAGCAGGCGCACCGGCTTTGCCTCTGTGCCCACTGGTTATAGACTTCTTGATCAAATAAGAGGTTTGTCTCTGACAGAATGTAGATATCCTCCTTTGAAACATGCCCTAAACTCATGCTTAGTTCTATCCTTTGAGACAATGTCCCAGCCTTGTACAATCCCTACAATTACGAATGTTAAAAAATAAGTCAGAAAGGAAACTTCTAGAATGGCAATCCAGATATATATCAATGCAAATGACTTATGGAGTATGGTAAAAAAAATCCTGTTACGTTTGTATGTTTTATTATTTACCCATGCAGTGTATTTGATAATTACGTACTGCTGCTCCCCATGCAGTATAAATTGTATACTGAACCCTGTGCAGTAAACTGTTATACTGCACACGCTGGAATATCAGCAGTGTGTGGGCTTTCACGCTGACATATCTTCTATGCCAATATATGGTAAGATTTGTTCAATTTTGGGTATATAATAATTATATAGACGACCCACCATGGGAATCGATGTTGTTTACCGAACGAGGCCACAATACCCCATCTTGGTTTATAGCATGTACATCATGGTCAGGTCGTTCTATATAAGTTTTGAATAAAGGATTGTCAAATTATCTTTCTTGCTCATTTGTGGAATGTTGTAGTAAAGACATGCTTGACTAATTGGGCTGAGGAAACGCTTGCCAATTCAAAGGGTACATCTGTGAGGAGTATAATTTCCTTAATGCATAAACTGACCTTTTTCCCCGTAAACGTCTTTGGCTTCATATACAATGGATTTGAATCCGGAAACAAGGGCTAGGTTGTCTGACAGTTTTTAAACAATTATTAGTGGTTTATTGAGTCGCCACACATTTCCAATAAAGATTTTGTATACGATGGATAATGTAAGTAAATAATGCCTGCACAAAAAACCCGCTCTTGTGTTTCGCTTATAATTGCACTCAGTCTGTAACTAGAAGCTGGGTCAAAGGTCAAGTGGAATACTGCATGAAGGACAATATCTCAGAAGAAAACTGCTCAGTAACTCTGTCCTCAGACCAATCTACCATGTGGAAATAGCATACTGCGCATATGATGCATTTCATGATTGCCTTTCTCAGTAATGCAAAAACAAAGCTGTACATCTTTAGATGTAAGAGGATAGGTGACATTTGTTTCTAACATCTTAAAAACGAATCGTATTGTGAATTTTACCTTTTTAACTTATACATTTATCTCACCCCTGGAATAAATGTCCATAGGCTCAACATTGGGAATTCGTTCTCCATGCCCCTACAAGTATTGCAGTCCGTTCTCCACGGTTAATATCCTGTGTGTTGTCCATTCGTTTAGTGTGTACAGGGGTGAGATAAATACAGAAAGCAACTCGTTTTGGTCAAAGAAGTCACTCTCCAACTCGTTTGAATGCTACGTGATATTCACTCGGCTGTCACCTCGTTCATATCACTCCGCATCAAACTCGTGAAGAACGACGACTTTGACCAAAACTCGTTGGTTTCTTCTTTATTACCTGCTTATTTATCGGAACTGCGATGTACTAAGATGTACTAATAATGTACTATGTACATTTTATTATCACTTACATCATCGTAGGTAGCATTGACTATCTCACGTTTAATACACACATAAAAGAATTCCTTTAGCAACATAAATCTATGTGAATATCAGGTTATACATCAATATAATCCCATTTTCAACGAAGGATTAAACACGTGCACTAGTAAACCATTTTTCAACGTTGGAAAAAGCGCAAGTAAAATATACTTATAACTCTTTGAAAAACTGATCAATAGAAAAAGTGAGGGTTGTATTTGAAAAACGAGGAGTAAATGGCATGTACACCATTGATGAATGAGCGTGCAATTACGAATGAATAACGGTTTGCGTTACATTCAGTCTATGGATACTTTTCTGTAACCCACTTGCATCCATCCTACTTGCCGTTTCTGCTACCGCCTAAGTCTTGGGTCCAAACATATCATGCACCAATGGATCTATGAAGTATTTCGGTCTCTAGTGATTGTTCATGGTCAGCTTGACCCTGAGACACTGGCACTCTGCTCCTTTCCCAATATCAGAGTTAATAATATAGTGGAGGGATAGTTTTCTGGAAGCACGCTGAAAGTATGTATCTGACTACCCAAAACTTTAGGCGATGTATTTAGATCATGCAAGCACCCTTTAAAAAGATATCCCATTTTCGCCTAATGTATGCACATTAAATTTGACTGCGGGTCTTTAAATCACCGACAATGATAGAGTGCGGAAGTGGGACCTTAACTGGCCTAATCACATGCCACAACATCCATACCCCCACCTCAGTCTCCTGACACGTTTTAACGAGGTGTCTACCACCTCTTTCATTCCACTTTACCACACTAGGCGTCGCCACGATGACGACCTGAGAATTATGGGATGGAAGCGTTAATCGGACTTCCCTTCGCTAGACCACCCCCCACGCTGTCCAACTAGCGTGAATGATAGTTATCTCGAGGTGATAGATAACGCCAATCAATTGCAGTTGATTAGAAATTAATTGTACACCAGGAGGCTAGACAATGGATCATTGGTAATGATACTGCCTCCGGCCTACGTGGTAAGTGGTGAGGGCGTGCCTCAGGCTGTGAAGTATGTGGTAAACCAAGTTAGATTATCCATCCTGCTATTATTATATACCCATGGTGGAACAGCTATTAATTACTACCCGCTGCAAGAGCACGCCTCTGGAGTTGTCCCATTATACGCACTGCTATATAAGGAATAGACTAGTCCCAGTAGCCAATGACTGCATTCGCAGCAAACCCCGACCTTAACCCTGACCTCCTTACATGATATTTATAGCGCCTTGGGACGCTTCTACAGTCGAGAGTTTACCTACAATATAATGGGCCACAACCACTCTCCATAAGATCTCACAGTCACGAAGCGGTATTCCGTATTCCAGTCCAAATAAAGCCACCAGGGCGCCAAGTACACAGTATTCCGACTAGGGGGCATCATTAAGATTATAAATTTTTGATTGCATTGATGTACATGTTTACCACAGGGGGCAGGCCAGTGGATTCTCAAGGCTCTAGGCCTAAGTTTTTTCAAAGATGGTGTTCTCTTGAGAAAATGGAAACCACGAGATGTCCAACCATCACAGGACTAGTCTATTGTTGATCAAATTGTACTTCCTATAGTTAAGGCCTATCGCTCGGAGGTAAGCTAGCTATGGGTGGTCATTTGGGTATTATCATAATATCTGAAAAGGTTATGAGGCAATTCTATTGGCCTAAGATGATATCCAGACGATCTGTAGTTTTCACTTGTTTCGCGTTTAAGCCGGATGCCCATCTACCGATTTAGGATTGAACGATTAGTTTCCAAATCGTATAGGAGTCGGTCACTTTGTCGCAGGCAAATTACGTAACCCCTCGTTCGATCCGCACACTGATAAAATCGGTGTATGGTCCACTAATCGCTGGGGGAGGGCAAAAACCAAAGAAACCAAGTGTTCACTAATTGCTGGGTAGCCTTGCCTAGCTGTCCTACATCTACCGACTCCGTTAGGATGGCTCGGCTGAGACAAATTACCCTCCGTTTGTCGCCGACAAACATAAATAAATGTTCCGAAATCGGTAGATGGGCATTGGGCTTTACACTTGATGATCTGTGCCTGTTTCCTGCTAAAAGTCGTTTATGGTGAAGGTGGTGCTAACTCTAAGAATCGTCCCCGATAATCGTCTAGTGTGACCGGCGGATTACGGCAGTCAGGCCACCCCTGTCCTCTGTTTGCTCGTTATACACGGACCTAATGATGCGTAAAGAAGTAAATTGGAGTCAGTGACGCAGAACAAATGGCGCGCAAATTGTCTGAGCTGTATGTGTCCCTGTAGGGCGGAGGTCTGCGAGGGGCTCGCGGCACCGGCGGGAGCAGCACAGGTTCATCTCCTATTCTCACATTAACCCTTTAAAGACGGGGGTCTGTGGCAGAGCCCTGTTGGTCGTGGCGGGTACTTGGGACTGGTATAATGCCAGGGGACGGGCCCATTTTTGTATAAATCCAAATTCTATTATTTGATCACGTGATATTACACATCACCCTTATTTATATTATTTGTTTAACCAAATATCATTAAATACTATATCATAGGTATATTCTCTGAAAGTTTCATATTCATTGTTCGATTATTTCTTCATGAATAATTGAAAATTGTAAATATTACTAAATTTCATAAATAATGCCTCAAGGCATTCTCAGGTCTGTTTGAAAGCGGTATATTTAGTATCCTTGACATATGTTTATGTGAAACATTGGCTAGGATAGACAGTTATTTCTCTAGTATTTTTTTATATACATTTTTGATTCGTATGTTTTTGCGCCCCTCTCATAAGATCTCACACTCTCTAAGTGGTATTCTGTACTATCACTACGCCCTATAAGAGAATAATTCTTAACGAACTAGGCTTAGAGCCTTGAGAATCCACTGGCCTGCTGTCACGTACAGTAGCTAAGGCCTAATCCTATAGACTAGCTAACCCAATGACAAGAAAAGAGAATTCAGAATATCTTCTATACTAAAGGAAGAAGACAGATAACCATACACAGATATGTATTAATAACATATATTATAACAAAGTATACAGTTACATAACAATTCTCATCAACGTACAAAATCATATACACTTCTGTAGTGTACATATGATATAAGTCCTCTTGTTCAAAGCAGTACTCACAAGCTATCACTCTCAGCTATTGTTCAATGTCTCCTTGACTTGTGGATATAGATGATCCAAGTAGTGGTAGCACTCATCAATGTCTTTTCCTCCAGTGCTGGGGCGATAGAAGATCATGGAGAAACCCAATCCTCAGTAAAGGCCTCTATAGCATAGAGTCCTATGGTGTTTCAAGCCTGACACTGCAGTGGTGGTAATGCTGAGTAGCATGGAGATGTTGACGCCACGGTGTCTGGGTTCCAAGTGAGCTGTGAGTTGAAATCTGCTTCCTTATATACCCTATCGGGGGGTCAGTCCAAACGAAGACAGGGGATGGTTCAAACGCTGGGGGTGGCAGTCCAAACAGTTAGGCCTTAACCTCTATCTGGAGCGAGGACCTGTTAGGAAGCACCCTGTGATATTCTCAATACATACATCACACCTGCCTCCCGTGCTAAAGACGTACATCAATGCAACCTAAAGATTCTTATAATCTCAATGATGCCACCTAACGGGAATACTGTGTGCCAGTGAATTCTCAAGGCTATAAGCCTAGTTCGTTAAGAATTATTCTCCCATAGAGCGTAGTGAGAACCTTGTACATGATACCACTTAGAGAGTGTGACTCATGCTCTGCTTGTATTCTCCAACTAAAGATTTTAACCCCATTTTTTATATTGTTGGATCTTTTAGATTGTCTTCCTCCTTTTGCTTTGAAAGCAGCATATTTCTCATCGTTGACCTATGTTTTTATCCTACCCCTAATATAAAATCCCATAGGCTTAACATTGAGTTTCCGTATGCCACGCTGACTGGCATACAGAGCTTTATATGCCACTAGTGGCATACAGAATTGTTATCACGTAATAGTTCAAAATCGAGGCTACGGGATAGGATAAAATCAAAACCTGATTCGTTTTAATCTTGGCCACCGCATGCCACTCCTTAAGTTTTGGCTCCGGACTTCACTCGGCTTCGCCTCATGAAGTCACTATGCCAAACTCCAGTCGTGGCATACGGTGGCCAAGATTAAACCTCATCCAGTTTTACGATAATATGAAACATTGGCTAGGATATACAGTTTTTCCTTTGGTCATTTCTCATATACATTATTCATCCTTAAGTTTTACATATGTAGTACTTGTCAGCCGTAGTACTTAGGCCGATGTTATATAAATCTATGTAAATTCATGTAGGTATATAGGGTTATGTTCGTCAATGTATGTATATTTTCTACATTGCGCAAGCGTCGAGAATTACCAGTGTTGACCTACAAAAACGAACGTATTTTCAACGTTTGAGATATGCCTGGTTGGGAAACAACTTTTATCTACCTATTTCCTAAATAAAAGTATGCAGAGTGTTTGCTGGCCGCGTGATAGGGAAAGTGGTTGTTTGTTCTCATGTTCTATGTGGGAAACTTCTGGGAATCTCATCAGGTTCGTTGTCACTGTCTTTCAAATCTCTATGATTGGTTTCCTCAAGCCCATTTATTCTGAAAATGTGACCTTTTGATGTTCATGATTCTTACACTTCTCGCCATAAAGAAACGTATTTTTTCAGCTTTTTCCATTCCTCACATTTAAAAGTACAGTTTTTGAATGTAAACGCTCATTTTATTGTATGGAGGAACTTTAATTTTCTTAATTCTAAGACTCTGTATGGAGACAATCTGTGGACCATTATGAAATGAAAACTCCTTTCTGGGAACAAGCAATAAAAAAAAACTCGATGTGTTTTTTTTCTTTTCATAGTAAGGATATTGCACATGTATTTGTCATTGTTTCCTTTAATTAACAAATTTTTTTTTCACCACTGTAAAAGGGATCAGGGTTGCACGGCAAAAAATACTGCAAACGAGTTTGCCAACAAACCGTACCAACCCACGCATTGAAAATGGCGGCACCAAAACATGAGTTTCTATTCAGCACGCCTAGCGCTGGATTGTTTAGCTAAGGTCGTCCCTCGGTCAAACATTTAGCTCAATGGGGCACTTGTCTCTATAATCACAGGCATTCCCATCTAGAGTGTGAACGTTGGGTGTAAGTGCAAGGCTGTTGATTTCTTTACAGGATATGACTACAAAGAGAAAATAAAGTGTTCTAAGATCAATTATGGACTAGTTAGTATATAATTTTCTCGCTTGTCATATGGAGAAAGTTAGGTATATGATTGACTTACCTGCCAATGTGCTACTGTGCAGACACTTGCGTTTTTTCTGTGGTATCTAGATTATATCTGAAATATTACTGAGATGGTATACATGTGTAACCCACCAAATTTGAGCTGGACTACCGCTTGGCCTTTATCAATTGTACATATCTTACTTATCTCAATTGAATTATGACAAATCTTACCCGCATTGGCCAGACGATTGGGAAGATAAGTTTTTTCTTTTTTTAGCTATATAAAGTTAGCATGCGCTCTGCTTTACGCTCCACCTCCCACCCCTGGCCTTTTTTCTTTTTTTAAATGATTTTTATCAGACGAAAAAGGAGTTCACATCTACAGAGGTCGTGATCTTCCACTCAGATCCGTCATTGGCCACAAATAAGGCAAAAGATTATACATAATACTCGAGGACGAAGACGTATTGACAGTGGATATTACATTGACAATACAGAGACATTTATGTATCAATGCATGAGTTTTCAATCAGATTGGAATTCTACCTAGATATCGACAGCAACAACACCATACACATAAACAAGAAAACAATAGGAAATACAATATTGGCAGAGTCCAGCTAATAAAGAGGGCCATATAGCTGAGAGAGAAATATATTCAACAAGAAATATACAGAAAATTTCAGAGATACCAGTACAGACAACATTGCAGTATTAATAGTAATACATATACTAATGTCTACCTTGGCAAATAGGCGGAGAAATACCCACTGCAATGTAATAACCAGTGATCACTTATCGTATTATAGCAGACAAGTTCTCATTTTCAAGGGCGATAGATTTAGACTTCGATTTAGATTTGGACTTAAAGACACTACGATCTTCAATTGTTTGAGTCTCTCGGTCTAGGGTATTCCAAAGTTGTATCCCGTGATTTATAAAGGTCTTTCTGTGGGCGTCTAAGTTTGAGCTTTATCTTGTCAGTGCTTCTGGTTACACGTGACCTCTCAGCAATAAGATTATTGTTATCCGAAGACCACCAGTGAACCATGGCCAGTAGGTGGCGGGATCGCCTTATCCTCAGATGTTCTAAGTTAGCTCTTGTTAATAGCGTCTCAATAGGACCCTATCACCTCATCTCACACCAAAGCAACACCTCAGTGTATCGTTCATCATTACTTGTAAGTGCGAACGCAGAATCTCGCCCAGCACAACCGCAATGAAGTCACTATATTCTAATTTTGTCAGGATCATTGACTTAGCTAGGATCAAGGCTGTATGTGAATTCATATATGGACAAAGTTTACGAAAACGAAATAATCTCAGTGAACATCCTGGCATGATCTGTCATAATAGTCTCTAAAAGTTAATCTTGAGTTGAAAAACACACCAAGGTAATTATATTTGCCCACCACCTCCAGCGACTTGTTTTGGATCTTACAACTGGGATAATCATCACAAGCTTTCCCAGGGGGGAACCAAAGGAGGTTGGACTTGTTATTATTTATTGCAAGTTTGTTTGCAGCAAACCAAGAGCTCATTTGCGCTAAATCCTCCTGCATCAGAGTTGCAAGGATAGTTGGATCTCTGCCGCTAACTGTCAAAACAATGTCATCGGCATACATAATGATACTTGCATGGTCAAGGCAGTTTACAACCTCGTTCAAATAAAGCACAAAGAGAATCAGCCCTAGGACCGACCCCTGCGGTACGCCCTTTGTAATCTTTGCAAATTCCGATAAGGATGTCCCAATTTTAGTAGCTTGTCGCCGGTCCTCAAAATATGACTTTATTGTTGATAGGACCTCCATACTAGACCCCAACAACCCCAGTTTACTTAGTAAATGTGAGTGTTCGTGCAGTCAAAGGCCTTTTGTAGATCTATAAAGGCACAGAGGGAGAAAAAACCGTGGTCTCTAGCTTCAAAGAGTGTAGCGGTGAGTTTAAAGATTGCTTGCCCCGAAGACCTTGAAGGGAGAAAGCCAAATTGGTTTGGATCCAGTTCATCTATGGCAAGCAGCTGGGGAATCAATTGATCATGTAGTGCATATTCAGTCAATTTGGAGATGATAGGTAGATTGCATATTGGTCTTAAATCGGTGGGCTTAACTGGCTTCGGTACCTTAGGGATCAGAGTTATAACACCTCTACACCATGTAGATGGGAAAACCCCTAGGCCGATAACCTCATTGATTATAACCTTTAAAATTAGTGGATTAGCAATGAGAGCCTTTTTAAAAACTCGAGAATTAACATGCTTTAGACCTGATGATTTATTGCCTTTTATTTTCTTTATTAGGCTAATGCCTTGTTGGATATCAATCTCATGTAAGCATATCTCATGCTCCACATCGCGATTTAGATAGGTATCAGGCCCCTTCAGGTCCTCTGCCTTAGCAGTTATTTTCTCTGCAATACTTATAAAATGCTGATTCAGAAATTCGGGTAACTCGTGGGCAGCAGCAACGTCACCCTGGATGTTCTTTATACTAAAAATGCCACCATCTGTAACCTCATTTCCCTATTTTTCGGGGAGGCAGCCTCAGACGGTTTCTCCCTCATGGACTCAGAGACTTACGCCTCAGTGCTTACATGCACTGTCTTACCTTTACCTTATCTTATTATCAATGCTAGTTTATCCTAGCTCCCTCCCGCTAGCTGTTTATCCTTCACATCTAATTTGGATTATCGGTAACTGTATTACGTTTATATTATCCTTATCCTAATTAGGTTACGTTAACCATAGACAATAGACGAGTTGCTGGTCTGAGCAAGCCAGTCGTCTGTGCCTCAGCCTGTTATAGAAATCTCTTAATAGGAAACACAAACACCACATATTGATACTGGATAATATCTGGCCAAATCCTATATGACTTTTGCCAGCTAATTGTCTCATAGACAACATCCAATCCAGCTATCATATACTGTAGATGATTGCATCTCCAATTCCCATCATTTTCACCAGGATTTAGGATTTCTAACTGATTCTAATTTATTTTATAGTTACTTATATAATATAATTTTTGTAATAGCAGTTGTTTTATGTGAATAAGGCCCGGCGTCCACCTACTACGATAGAAATTTAGACCTAACGATATGGCACCGATACAAAAAGCTAATATCGGGAAGGTGGAAAATCGTAGACATATGTCTAGACATGCCAATCCACCATGCCTTGTATGGGTTTTTATCGGTGCCTAATCGCAGAAATGTGGTCAACTGCCCCGATATTAGGTTACCACCCGACGCGATTTTGATTTTCCATCGGGAGGTGCATCGTAGACCATATCGGTGCAATATCGTAGTAGGTGGACGCGGGACCTTACGCTGGTTATTGGAGCAATGGACATTTTGTGAAAAGAGCTTTGGTAGGAAGGGGTCCTTACTGGTCTCTGTAAGGATAACGTTTGAAGAAACATACAGTATGTATATTTTCTAAATCTCGTGCATACCCACATACAGAAAGGGGGGGGGGATATTTCGTTTCAGCGGGCCCTATTTTGGATTTCAGTGGATCATTGCTCCCACCTGGTGGCTTCCCTAAATATCACTTCATACCCGTTACAACTACACCACACCCACATACGTCACTTCCGCCCTTCTCACTTTCCAATCACTCATCCATCATCATACATCATAAAATTTCCCCACCCACCCACAACAAAAAAACATTTTATCAATTATGCTAATATATCTCACTTAGTGAGTTTTATTTTATACCTATTGTATTTTACCACAACATGTACAGGTCTATCTAATAAATGTTATTGCTCCATTACTGCCTCATCCTAGGGACCGTCCATAAATGACACCATACTATTTTTTTCACCATTTCTGCTCTGCCCCTCACACCTTGCCATGTTTCGTTATCCAACCCTTATCAGTATTTGTCACGTACAGTAGACTTTAAGGCCTAATCTTATAGACTAGCTAACCCAGTGACAAGAAAAGAGAATTCAAAATATCCTTTATACTTAAAGAAGAAGACAGATAACCATACACAGATATGTATTTATACCATATGTTATAACAATGTATACAGTTACAATTCTCATCAATATACAATCACATTCACTTCTGTAGAGTTCATATGACCCAAGTCCTCTTGGTCATAGCAGTACTCACAGTCTATCACTTTCAGTTATTGTCCAATGTCTCTTTGACTTGTGGATACAGATGATCCAAAGCAGTGGCATTTAGTCATCAGTCTCTGTTGTAGTTCTGGGCTGATAGCAGCTTGTGGAGAAGCCCAGTCCTCAGTAAAGGCCTCTGTAGCTTAGTGTTCAATGATTTTCAAGCCTCCTCAATGTAGTGGTCGTAATGCTCAGCAGCCTGGAGATGTTGATGCCTCGGTGTCTGGGTTTCAAGTGAACTTCGAGTGGAAATCTGCTTCCTTATATACCCTACAGGGGGTCGTTTCAAACACTGGGGGTGGCAGTGCAAACAGTTAGGCCGTAACAACTATCAGGAGTAAGGACCTATTAGGAGGCACCATGTGATATTCTTAATACAAACATCACAGTGTTGGTCATACAAAGCAGAGTGAAACCAAAACTCTGGGAGTGGCCTACGGCGTCCTGTACTAAAATGAAACAGGTTTGATTTTATCCTTTCCCGTCTTTATGATTTGAGAATATCAAGAAACGTCTATATAAGCAGTCACCCAACAACATCATTGAATACTGACATTGCTTTTGTGTTCTTCTTGTTGATCGACTCTCTCCCATTTAGACAAAAAAAAACAGTCACGGTTCACGCCCTGATTCTTTTGAGCAAATCTTTTGTCTCCATGTCTTCGGCCTGCTCTAAATGAGGATATAGTTTGCAATTGTTTCACTGAAATAACTTGACTATTGAAATCTAAAAGTGTGTGAATAGCGAAATATGTCAGTTATTAATATACAAAAGACAAATAATGATTATGAATTCCTCTGTCATATTTTATTCTGATGTCGCTAAATGCATCAAAACATATACTGCTAAAGGCCTACATCCACCAAAGTTGGTATTGAATCCGTCCGTCATTTTATTGAGCCGTCCATCAAAAAACTCGACAGATGTGTCGACGGTTACCCGACGGACGGGAAAAACCGTCTTCCACCAACCATCCGTCCGTCCATCCGTCCGTCCGTCCGTCCGTCTACTTATTGAAGCCCGTCCGTAGTCACGGATTAGTAAACCTGACCTAGAAAAGCCATGTGACAGTCACGTGACATCGGGTACTACGCATGAACAAATTGACTACTTTCGTTCTAGCACACACGCAGTTCCAACACGTTGTTCAAACATGTCGAAGCGCCAAAGGCTTCTAACTGATGTATCTGTAAACAGGTTCAAAGTGATTTCGTTGGCAGTAAGCATAGCTCTGGAAGATGCTGATGACGACTGCTTAATCGTTGGAGGGATAAAACGTCCGCGCCAACATGCTTTCTGGATGTCCCCGTTCCTCGAGCCACGAACAGACGTGACACAGCGGAACACCTTGGCAAAGCTCGAATCTGATTTTGTGCGAGTATGTATTTATAAATCTTTATCTTAAATCATATATACATCAAGCATCTTCAGCTACTGTGGTAATGATCATGTCAGTCCATCGCAGCATATTAAACTATAGTTTATATTTTAAATTAGAACAGCCCCCCCCCCCAACCCCACTCCCTGTCAACCATGGTTCGACTTGTATTTATGCCTCCACCGAAAAGGGCGGGCTGCACAGACTTGACCGTACGTCCAAATTTTATAATAAACCTTAAAAACATGTTAATGCACGCTTGAACTGTAAGCTGGTTAAACTAAAGAAATTATTAAGATAATCAACTTGTATGTATAATAATTGACCTCCTGTAATTATTATTTTCAGCTAGGCTGTCAAAGTGTGTTCACAAAAACAACAAGGATGCCTCCAGCAGTTTACATGGAGCTACTAGACCGTGTTGCCCCCCTCATCCGTAGGCAAGACACCAACTACAGGAAGGCAATAACCCCAGAGGAGTCTGAGCCTTACTATCAGGTATCTCACTAGAGGTACGTGTTCATTATCAAACAATAATTTTGTTGGTTGAATATTAGTAATAAAAAATATATATACCGGTACATAAGTTAGACTGTGCACTTAATTTACCTTAAAATATATGTCAGCGTCAAAATTCCTAATGTGCCTTTTCCTAATAGCAAATTAGAATTCCTGTATTATAAATATGAAGAAATAGAATCCTCTGAATGTTCCATCATAAACCAATTATTTCACATAAATCATCTTTATCTATTTATAACATAATTTTTACTGTAATTTCGGCATTACTTTTCCAGGGGACAGTGTCACCACTCTTCATCAAAGTTACCTCGTCGGTGAAAGTTCCGTCCTTCCTATAGTGAGAGACACCTGCAAAGCCCTTTACGCTGTGCTACATGAAGAATTTCTAAAGGTATTACAAGTCCTGTTAATATGCACTTATAAATTTAAAGTATATAATAGTATCTCTTAATTAAGAATCATGTAATTTGGTATTATAGTTCACTAATTACTAATTTTGTCACATAAAGAACGTTTCCTATTAGTTTATAAAAGTAAAATATTATTATTTGGACAATTAATATGTTACTTTATGTTATGTATTAATTATGAAAATATTCTTTATCATTAATATCATTACTTTATATGTTTGCTAAATGTTTGTGGTCTTGTTTTCAGTCACCTAAAACGAAAGAAGAGTGGGATAGAGTTTCACAAGATTTCCACGACCGCTGGAACATGCCCCATGTACTCGGGGCACTAGATGGGAAACATATCCGCATAATAAAGCCCAAGAAAACCGGAACCCTGTATCACAACTATAAGAAATTCTTCAGTATAGTCCTCTTCGCCATGGTAGATGCCAACTATTCTTTCATGTACGTGGACGTTGGGGCTGAGGGACGATCATCCGATTCAACTTTGTGGAAGTTCTGTTCCCTGCAGCAAGATCTCAAAGATGAGAGCAATCCGTTGGGGGTTCCAGAAGCTGTCCCATTCCCGGGCTACAAGGGTGACCTGCCATACTATTTTGTTGCAGATGATGCGTTCGAGATGACGGAGCACCTCATAAAACCGTATCCCTCTTCCAAGTTAACCATGAAACAACGGATTTTCAACTACCGTCTATCACGTTGCCGTAGGATTGTCGAAAATGCCTTTGGAATTTTGGCAACACGTTTCCGGATTCTGAGAAGAGAGATTGATATGACACCTGAACATGCTGCTGAAGTAGTCATGGCGTGCATTGTGCTTCACAACTTCCTACGGGAACGTGCTGGCAAAGTGTATATTCCAAAGGAAGCAACGGATTGGGAAGACCGTGACTATGTGCAACACAGGGGAATTTGGAGGGGTGAACCTGCCCTAGCTGGCGGTGATCCGACAGTGATCAGAAATAGGAGTGCTCGGGTGAAGCAAATGCGGAACAACCTTGCCGACTGGTGTATGACAAAGGAAGGGGAACTGCAGTATCAGTATGATGTGATCCTGCAACATGATTTCTTTTTTGAACGTTAAGATTAAAGTAATCTTTCTACTCCAATCATGTTATTTTACCGGAAGAAATAAAACATACATGTAGATGATCTTTGAACTGTGAAAGAACAACTTTATTGTGTAGTATCAACAAAAACAAGAGTATATATAGCACATTCAAGTATTTATCTGTGCCAACAAATAAAAAATAGTACGTAACTGTCTATCTGTTGTGACGCAAAAATTTGTAATTTTCTGAGTATTTTTTATTAATATTTACTCCTATAATATAAAACAGACATCCGTACTGTGGACAGTACGGATTTCGCTCTTGGCCAGTCGTCAATTTCATACTGCCTCCTGCTGATGTCATCTAGATGTATGAAGTTGACTACTGACTGTAAACACTAACTGTTCCGTCCACAGTACGGACTTCTAATTATGCTTTGGATAACATGAAAATGTAATTTCTGGAATGATTTCTTGTACTCATAGTCATGCTATCTTTGACATTAAAGCTAGCAACTATTTAAATGAAGGTGGTATCTGATTGTCAGCATAATATCTCCTTTATGCCATCCAAATAAAAGTTTTTTAATACAGTTTGATCACTTCTCCAGTCACAGGTTATTTATCGTTAACAAAAATCCAAACACTTTTTGATTGAAAGGCACATCCACCAAGGCCAATACAGTAATCTGGATGGACCATGCGCAGAGTAATTAATGCAGATGCAGGTAGAACTTTTCCGATACTGCAAGAAAAACATGACTTAGAACTACACATTTTCCAATAGAAGAATCTAGGAAGTACATCTTTTTTGTACCTTTAAATGAGAATGATAACCAACATGTAGATTTCCACCATTATTCAAACTATACCTATATGACAGGTACTACCATAAATTAAATAAAATATATGAAAAAGAATATATGAGAACACCCGTAAAAATAAACTTTCAAAATAGAAAAATATAATAAACTTCATCTACCTTATTACTAATAAAATAACTTAACAAATCTGCAAACTTTTCTCAAAGGAGAATACAAGCATGGTTAACAAAATTATCCGTTCCTTTTGTATACTAAATAAACTTGGACGGGTCGTACCAGACTCCTCTCATGTCAAACGAACGAACAATACACACTACTAGCTAAAACAAGTATCTGCATAGCACCAGTCAGGTTTAAAGTAATTATAAAGTCACCATAATTATGATGACACATGATCGATTATCTCAACAACCTAGTCCATATCCTCTGACGGCCATTTTCCTCTAATAGCTTTCAAGGCAAGTCCGTAGACATGATGCATAAAAAAATCACGACGATCCTGCTCCATACGTTGAAGTTGAGGCACGAGTGAATCCGCCCACAACTGCTCCGGGGAAACTGAGTTCACGGCCGCAGCTGTAGCCTCCGTCTTTGCTGCCATTTGAGAAATGTCTTCTTGGAATTTGTCCATTTTTTTTTTCTTTTCTTCCATGAACAGCATCACCGCCTTCTCCTTCTCTTTATCCTTCGTTTTTTTAGTTGCCTCTTGAGCTGAGCGGTAGGAAGGACCCTGTTGCTTGAACCAGGTGCTCATGTCAAGTTTAACATCATATGACTTTTGAACTTTTGGGGCTGTGTCAACCATCGCAGCTTTTTTCCTTTCAGCGGCTGTTTTCTTAGTAGTACTCGGCTTCGGCATTTCTTTGACATTACTTACATTGTCTTTGTTTTTTTGTTTATCGACTGTCAAGGTTGAGTCTCCTGCCTGAAGATCCAGGAAGAGACGGCGTTCAGCCGCTGTTGTTTTCACCAACTTTGATTTAACAGCAAACAGATCGTAAGAGTCCTGGATCCCTTCAACGGCTTCTTTCCCAGACTTTTTTTCAATTTCTTTTAGGCCGACATTTGTATTGTTTTGGAACGTCTTTTTCAGCAACTGACGTTTTGCAAGGGGTGCTGTATCACGACATGAAGAACTACCAGTGTCGACGTTGACGCCTACATCACTACCCAGGCCCCGATGGTTTTTTTTAATTTTTGATGGGTCTTCTGTTTTTTTTAGAGTTTTTGTCTTTTTTGACAGTCGATCTGATCTTTTGATCGAGGCATCAACAGCTTTCTCATCGGACAATCGTGAGTTGAAACTGTAATGTTTTGTATTCACTATGAAGTCTATTTCACTGCCAACCTCGGATGGGGTTGGCGTGGGTGGTTTTGGTATCGGTGACAATGTATTATCCAGTAACACTGCGCCGCATGGTAGTTCCTTGTCCAACGACACTTCGTCATCAGATTTTATGTCCTAAAAAATCAAATAATAAATATGTGGATAAGTATGAATTTGTTAAATACATGCGACGTTGTTGAATGTATTAATTTGGTGCCAAACCATTTAATCAAACAAATGTGTAATGTCAAAATTTGTTTAAGTAAGTCCCAAAAAATAATTATCTATAGACCGACTGTGTTGACTTATATATTTGTTAGACTTTATACCAACTTTTACATGATTGCAATAGCTTTAAAAATTTGATATCTCACTTAAATTTTAGCTAAATATAATCTGTTATTCATTTATTGGAGAACGTATTGATCTACAAGACGCAGACGGGTGCCCATACAAGGTCAACTGATGACAAAGTATGGCTTCATACCGCAGGCTCGACGGCTATTTTTGAAATAAAATTGATGGACAACTAACTCCCTACAGGCTCAATCAATATGTTACATTGTAATTATACACTATACACCTAGTACTGTTTACTGAATAGATTCTAATAAAAGAAATGATACACAAAATGCCATAGCCTTTTGCTACAGCCCATTGTCACTACAGACGCAAAATTCTTTTATATTGTAGTTTAGTCTCTGTTCCCCGGAAATGTGTTTACCGTCCGGCAACATTCCAAGTACGAGTATGTAACTGCTGATAGAAACAATGGCATGTTTGACTTTTATGTAATGAAGAAAATAATGTTCCAGTAGCTAGTATTAACCATTAATTTACAAACAACATACCTTTGTCTTTCCAGTACATCTTGGAGTTGACTTTAAGTTCTCTTTGACTTTCAGGGATCCCTTGTGAGCTGGACTTTTCCCAGTATACGATGACAGGCTGGATGACGTTTTAATGTGCTGCTGTAGGAAGGATAGCATGCTCAATATTTCTCGCTGACGTTCTGTTCTTCCCTCAGGTTCAGAGCCACTTTTGACGGAACGGTGCATACGTTGATAGTGATTCCGAAGGCTGGCCATGCGTGTCTCGATGATGTGAGCTGAAAGAAGAGAAACATTCAAATATAATTAAATTTCTGTATTAACAAGGGAATAAATAAATGATTTATGATTATTTTGAGATTTGTGTTTTTTACAGTGATAATTTGTTTTAATTCTAACATTAAACTAATTTGACCTTACAATTTGACAAATTAAAGGACCAACTTATAATATTCTGCCTGTTAATGGCTAAATACTATTCTATAGTTTAAGTAAAATATTGTGGCATTAAAGTTTTTTGGTTGGTATTACATACAAAATGTGCATTTTAAAGTGTGCAACTAGTTGATAATATCTTTTGAGCAAATTTAATTAGGATGACATGCAAAATATGGATCGCCGGCAAAGAAATTACAAGACATTTTCAGAAGTACAATTTCATAACTTACGTGGTACTTGCAGTATAGTTGCAAATCTTTTCATTATCGTATTCCTGTCATCGGCATTAAGATACCCTTTGTGCTTGAAGTCGTACAATGAGGTTTCGTCTTCCCATAATTCGCACAGGGTCACCTCCCGTGTCTGATCCTCCGTCCACCAATCTTCATGATTTTTGTTAGGATCATCGTAGATGGAAGTATCCAATTGAGACATCCTCAATTTTGTCGAAGTACCAGCGTCGTCATCGTGTGCTTCAATGTCCGAGGGTAGTGAATCTGATTCATCCACAGGTAGTTTACTATAATCAAGAGCACCGTCCATGGTAAGCTGACTATCTTCATGTACATTGCCACTGGCCAAATCTTCAGAATCGTCTATGCTCACTACATCAGAAGCGTGGTCGGATTCTGGTAGACTATTGACTTTGAGATTTTCCTCATCCTCCCTAGATTTTTGTATAATGGCTAAAATGGCTTTCTTGTCTTTTAGGGAAACTCCAAATAGTTCTGACTCACTTTCTCCCCCACCATCTGTGCCGTCAGCACCGTCAGGGACATCAACAATTGAACTTTTGTCAGCATCACAGTCTTCAGATTTGCTTGGGTCCTGCCTAGGAACCGCCCGCCGCCCGCCGAGTGTTGCTTTACGGGGGGCTGCGTTACTTGTTTCCGGGACATTAGGGTCGAGCACACAAACTTTATCCGGGGTGGAGTTACGCCTTGGACGCCCACGGCCACGTTTAACTGGTTCTTTTTTATCCTCAGATGTTCCCGCTACTGACTCAACAGTTTTTGATGCAGTCTTACCACGTTTAGATGCGGGTTGCTCTTTCTTTCCAGCGTTGGAGCGCTTTCCGCATACCTTGGGCGCCATTTTATTCAGCCGTACAAACCTGGTCACATGATCAGGCCACATGACTGCCAAACACAACCTCTAGCGGATAGGAAACGTAGTAATAGTTGAGACATTTGACACTAGATGGCGACAACGGAGTGAATGGTAAATGCGCAGATATCCGTCGACGGGGAAAAAATATCAAACATGGTTTGATATTGGATCCGTCCGTCAGAATTGACATTTTATTGGAATTCTGGTGGTAAATTTAAAGTATTTAGACGGACGTTGAACGGACAAAATGACTTCCACCAACTTCCGTACAGGTTATTTGATTTAAAAGTTGACGGTTTGCTCAATTTTGGACGGCGACGGCCTCTGTGGAAGAGGGAATGAAAGATCCGTACAATTTTTCCGACGGAACAGTGCAATGTGGACGGAGAAATACGCTTCCACTGCCGACGGATACTGAATTCCGTCGATTTTTTAATTTTTTTTTCAACTTTTCTTGACGGACGGATTCATCAACTTTGGTGGATGTAGGCCTTAAGGCTACTCGTAAATGGGTCACTACTCTGACGTCATTGTCTTGCCAATGTCACTCAGACTCTGTACCAGATTAGAGCCAGAGGATCAGCACACATGCTGGATTATTCAATTTTTTATATTTTTTTCTATAGATCTTATTCAGGGAATGCATTTTACATTTACACCGGGTTCGGCAGTATTACCGTTCTTCCACTCGGGCACTCTTTCATCAATTATACAGTCAAATATTTAGTTTTGTAATTTCTAATTATATAGCTCCATTGTACAGCTCTTAATGAGATGATATGGGATGTATGAAGTTTATACAATATAATATTTTCTGGTACTGGTCCCATACTAATATTAACATTGAATCATTGCTATGTTCAGTATAATTACCTTGTTTTGTAATATAATCAGTTATAGACATGCCGATCTGCTTACCTTTCTCTGAATTGAAGATGACAAACACACAATTTTACACTGCCAGCGCTATCCGGCTTGATACATCCTGGCAATTGAAATTACAATGTCCAAATTCAGGATTTGCCCATGTAAAAACTGTTTGTCACTAAGTTACCTTAAAGTTGGACAGACTCATTTTGCCGACCAATGCCTGACACACCTTATTTGAATTTATATATTAGAAATTGCTTTGTCAAATTCGATAGACTGATCTATGTGGACTTTTCGGATTGGCCTTAAGATTAACTGTCTTGTTGAATAGTTATAAGCTGCTTGCGATCCTGTGCCAAAGCAAGCTGCCTGTCATAGTCAGAGTGGCTCGGTCTCTGGCCATTCAAGTTCGACAAAGCGATGTCAACATGACAAAAAGCCTGATCATGACATTTAGATCTATATGTCCGAAATCTCTACTTAAACCTCGATACACTTATCTTTAGAGAATACTGGGCTTTCATTGATATTAACTCCCACATAGAATGGATATAAATAGCAATTGAAGCTGGATGTGATCATGTTGCAGTGTTGGAGTGCCTGGGATGTGTTCTGCTCCGTTCGGGTTTCACAAGGCAATCAGACCTGGGGCCTGTTTTATTTTCAACTCTCCTGGGGGAGGAGAGTCCCCACGAGGGATAGCTCCACTGAGGATATCTTTGAGGAGATCTCCTCAATCTCGTTCGATTTACCCTGTCCTCGGGAGGGAGTGAAATCCTTGGCCGTTGTCTCCTTTGGGAGAGCCCCAGAACAAAATAAACCTGTACGACACTTTTGAGGAGACTTGAAAGAGAGGCTGTGTATACTGCAGGTGGTGGCACATAGTGGTATTTTGGGAACTAATTTTATCATTTATGAATGTATGTAAATCTAAGTACATAGCACAGTAATTCTTCATCTGAGACCTCCAGTTTTTATGAAAATCATAATAAATATATTTCCGATAGTTCAAATGAATTAAAAAGCTTTTATTTGTTATTTTGAATAACCCACGATACCCCTAGACGTGTCGCCCGCCAGGGGAGCTGCAGGACACTTTTCAGGAGCCCTCCCGGCCCAAGGATTGAAAATAAAATGAAATTTGAGGAGATCTCCTAGATCGTCGCCCACAACTCTCCTTCCCCACGATAAATTGAAATATCGAACCCAACCTCTCCAAGGACCTTTCCCCGGGCATTTCAAGCCTCCTCGAGCGAAAAAATAAAACAGGGCCCTGGTAGTTTGCGAGTACATTCACGCTATCTAATATCCTAATGGCGTTTGACATGCATGAGGATAGAACAGATTTTATTCTCATGCAGATTATAATAGATCAAAATTATGCTGCTAAGCCTTACATTGTCAGGTTGTCTAGTTTGACAGTGTCAACAAAGATTGTGCCACCAGCAAGCTTCGACTGTCAACAAAATGTCAAAATGGTGTTTGAGATGGGGCTGGTTTCATAAATCACATGTAAAATTCTATAACATACTAGAAAACATTTTATAAGGCGCTTTATGAGCTCGCGATACCCTCTGATAGACCCTACGATGCATGCATCGGGGAGTGTCGGCTACAGGTTAAAGTTGATTTTCCAACAGGATATTGAGTTTGTGTCTGGAGATGCATTATTTGGCCTATAGGAGTGTATCGGTAACTCAGTGTATGGACAGCGGGTCTTGCAGACAAAATAAAAGCCAGCTGAATTAAATGGTGAATGAATGCAGATTCAAAGAAATAGTTTCTTGCAGTGGAAAAGTGGGAAAACTGACGGAGCATTTAATCTGTGAATGTTTATGAATTCATGGATTGCCAATCCTTACTTGCCCAAACGCCTTAAGTCGGAAGGGATGTTTTTTCGAGTCTGTGAGTGAGTACAAAATCACAGATCAAAGTCTAGTCGGTTTTCCCTTTATCTGATATCCTTATGGCATTTAATATGCATCAGGTAAGATTAAGTTTATTCCTATACAGATTCCTCCGGCAATATTTATAAAAGAATCTCCAGTTCTTGTCTCCTAGTAGTACCACATACTCTTGTGTTCAGGTTCTTACTCCCTAAACCCCAATGCCCATCTACCGATTCCGGAACATCAATGTACCTTTGTCGGCAACAAACGGACGGTAATTTGTCTCACCAAAGGCATCCTAACGGAGTCGGCCGTAGTCGGTAGATGTAGGACAGCTAGGCAAGGGTGAGCCACCGATTAGTAGACCAATTTGCTTAGGACTAATATCCACCACCCCATCTCCTTAATGTCCGGCGGTCGAGCGAAGAGTTACGTAATTTTCTTGTGACAAGTAGACCGACTCCTATACAATTTGGTAACTAATCGCTCAACCCTGAATCGGTAGATGGGCATCAGGCTTAACTGTTAAGGTCTACCCTGTTCTAGGCCGGGCTTTTGACTTTACATCGGACTTTACTTTTCAAGGTAAATTGTCCTACATGCCTTTAATATGAAAGTGATCAATTTAATCCAATAATAGGAAACTCACAGTGCAGCAGCCTGTGTAAAATAAGACAGAGTGTCTAATAGTTATACCACGATCGATGAGGAAGGGGAATCAAATCTCACCCAACATAGATAAATTACTCCGGAAAAAATAGATTTGACTGTGACACAGATTGATCGACTGAGGGCCTTCACTGTGTTATAACCGTTACAAAGCTCCATGCGTGGAAATTAGATTTTCAGGTTTTAACCTTTGAAGCTAGATTTCGAAACTCATTTTGTTTCAGAGTCATAAGGAGGATATTCACTGTACACTAGATTGAGTTGGTTGATTTCCTTTGCGAAACAATTCCAATAAGGTAAAATACCCTTTACCACGACGTGTCAAGGCAACCGTGGGTCGGAACTCACTGAGACCTGTTTCACTTGTTTCGTGACATGTCTAGATGACGTCTAGATGGTGTGTCCGGTTTCATAAGAACTAGACATTAGACTTTGTTTTGTCTGTTCTTGCTTGCACTGTTGGTGCCGCTTTTCATGTCTCTCTAACACTTTAGTCACGAAACTAGTGCAACAGGTCCATGGTGTGTAGATTTGTCTAATTCTTATGTTTGGGGTCTGTCTTTTCCTAAGGTCAGCTACTTGTGTTGTCACGAAACTAAACAACCCCGATGTCTGTATGGTGTCACAGACATGCCACGAAACTAGTGAAACAGGTCCCTGGTGATATAAACCTGTCTGGGAACTTCACTTAATCGAATCCGTATTATCATCAGCAGATTCTTATAAACGATTCCCAAACGTCAGTAGTTTATGGTGACCTTTCATCATGTAACACAACGCTTTTGATACATCGCTTCTACTGTCTTGAATTGCCTATGATATAATTATCTCTTTCAAATCCTCCCTCATGCGGCCATGATAACAAATTATAAGTCTTATTATATTACTCTTTTTCCATTAGGTCTTGAATATGTTTTCCCATTTGAACAGACGTATTTGCCCAAAGTCATATTTTGTTCTTATATATGACGCTGTCTCATAAATATGTTAATGAAGTTTATATAAAAAGGTCATATCATTCAATAAGCTCTATGCACTAAGGTGGCAACTCTCCCAAAGCCTATGAAAAAGCAGCGAGTTAGGTCCCAACTAGTTAAGTTCCATGTATGAAGATTTCTAGAGTGGTGTTTGCTATTTGTGTGAGATTCCTACTTAGATTTCTAAAAAGACCATGACCACTATTGTTCAGGTGCCTGAAGTCTAAGGTGACAATTGTATTCTATGTGTAGGGGGCGGGGTGATTTAGCAGTGGTTTGTCTGCTCTTTGAAAGATGGCATGGAGAGTCAATCCCCGCTGCGTAGTGGTTCCAGGTGACACTGCACACAAGAGTGGCGGGGCGGAACCTGGGGTTATCTAACTCTGCTGATGTATAGGCCGGGTTCGCAGTGGGTCTACAGGCTGTCCTTGCGCATCTTATCTGTAAAGAGTGGACCCTTGGATCCTGATACTGGTAGGGTTTTCTGAATCCTCTTGGTGGTTAGGTGAGTCTAGGACTCCGGTCACTAGATTAGCCTCCCCTGCATTACCTGTCACATTGTGCCAGGGTACTGTACTTTCTCTAACCAGGATCACTCCGGGAAGTTGGAATAAACAACCTGTTGTTTATCTAAGTTATGGAGTTGTGTTCTGTATGACTAGGTTAGCTCATACCTGCCTAAAATACTAAAGATGTCAACCACAATGTATGGATGGATGTAACAACAGACCTGAAAGAAATAAACACGGACCAAACTTTTAAAAAAGAAGGTCATATCATCCTATCTAATCAGATATGACCATACAAATTACTTTCTCAGAGACCATCTAACAATTATGTTTCTTTGTAAAATACAATTGTCTATTTCTTAACAAGTAGGGATTAGTATGAGACTAATAAACTTCCTTCCAAAAACAGGGGAGGGGATGATCATTCCTACGGCATATCGGGTAATTTGTCTTGAAAATTAAAACCCATGTTATCTTCGTAAAAATGGAATATTACACTGTAAAAAAGGTGTTTGGTTTTACTCAATAAATTCTATAAACACCGTTTAATTCCCGCACACTTTGATATTTGCACACATATATTCAAACACCAGCACATTCTAAACGCTTTTTCTGCTACTTAAACACTTTTATTACCCACTGATTATGGAGTCTCCATAGGAAATGTATAGGACACCTGGAAACAGCTACCCGAAGATTCTGGCATGTCAGAATCTCCTGCAGGAGATTCCGGAAAAATAGTCCTGTCCATGATGTGGTCAAATAGTCATGTACTTTGAAATAGGTTTTTTGAATGTTCATTCAATGTTAATTATTTAGAAGCAATCATAATAATCTCATTTACCATCAGAAATCATTGTAATAACACACTTTGCATGATAAAAGTACAGGTAAATGGAGAACTATATTATTGGTGTAAGTCTACACCGAATTACTGCCATGCTCAACAGTGCTGTGGTGTCTGGGACTAAATGTATTACAGAAACATTTTTATTGCAATAAATTTGCTATTAATCTTGTAGGTGGGTAATAAATACAATAACGACTGGTTTTGTATACGAGTGATCGTAATCTCCTCGTAGTTGACGACGTAATATCCTCGCTAATCGCTCGGATATTACAACGCATCACCTACTCGGAGACTACGGCCACTCATACACAAAACCAGTTATTATTGTGTATATATTTTACACACATTATATTTACAAACATATATATTTAAACACCATCATATTCCAAACACTTGTTCTACTACTTAAACACTTAATTTTAACACACTTAAACGCTTAGTCAGAAAGTGTTTAGCCATTTAGGGTTTACACAATAAGTGTTTAGTTTTAAACGTCTATACATACAACACCAACCCAGCCTCGTTTTGGTGGCAATATGCTAATTAACTTCGAGATGACCACAGAGACAAGACAGTTGAGAGCTGGAGTTGAAAGTAAGTATGCGATATGTTTTCATGTTATCTATCATCATATTTTTCATGTTATAATCATTTTATTGTACTTCACTCAGTAGTATCCGTGCAATAGATATAAATACAGAGAGAGTGATCTGATCCAGTCTTTTACTATATGATCTCTAAGTGTTATGGATCTCATATCTAACTGAAGAATCGGGGGTCATCGTGCTAGTTCTTGATTTAGTTATCAATTTTCTAGCAGTATTAAAATGGAATAGAAAGACATTATAAAAAAATCTTTTTATATAGTAACACAAATGTCCGTTGCTTCAAACTGTCATTGAATGTGGTAAATATCTAAAACTGCACATTAGATTTTGAAAACCAGCGGTCACCAACCTTGTTTGTGACAGAATTGAAGGAAACCACACTTTTCAGTATATTTCCTATGTAAATAGTGCTAATGTTAATTTGATTACAGTACGTTAAAGGTTTGGATAAATTTGACAAAACGTAAAATTCACTCATTTTGCATTAGAACGGACTGATAACTCACAAGAGATAAAAATCACTAGGTGGCGCCCCTGTGAATTGTAGGATATGCCTTTAATGCCAATCGTCCATAATAGGTACAGCAGAAAGGTATTCTTTTCAGAATGCAAATCAGATTAAGTTTAATCAAGAAAGGGAGGCTGCAACTCAGAGTAATTCACTTCATGTCCAGTGTCTGAGTTTGGCGCCTGCTTTTTTCTTATCCTGTTCTGTTTCATAGAGGTAAGGAGATTGAGGTACGTCTACATTCTTCTTTTCTGTGGCTAATCCAAGGTCCTCAAACCCATTACCCTGATGGTATAATCCTGTTTTGTTAAATATAATTTCATCATGATGTTTTTCTCTATTTTTCTTCTTTATTTTTCTGTACAGTATCAGGAAATTAAAGCTAGTCCGTTTTATCCGAGGGATATGAACGAGGCGACAGCCGAGTGAATATCCCATAGCATTCAAACGAGTTGGAGAAAGACTTCTTTGACCAAAACGAGTTGCTTTCTGTATTTACCTGTACACACTAAAAGAATAGACAACACACAGGATGTAGGCCATGGAGAACGGACTTCAATACTTGTACGGGCATGGAGAACGAGTTCCCAATGTCAACCCTATGGACATTTATTCCAGGGGTGAGATAAAATGCTATACAGATATAATATTCTGCACAGGGATTTGGGAAAACGCACGTGGTAATGTCAGCCGCACCAAATACCCTTCTAAGAATGCCCCCTTATAAGATGCTCATATTCACTCCCCCCCCCCCCCCCCCCGATCTTTCGCGGCACTAGCACTGGCTTAGTCTCTGCCCCAACCCAAAACCTGTTCCCTGGGTATCCACTAAGGACAGGGGAGACCAGCGAACATTTCAGATTAAAAACAAGGCAACTGTCAACAGTTATACAAGTCAAACAACTCACATACGATGAGTATGGAAATATGGTAATTGTTAAAGGAGCTTCACAGACAATCCAACTGTTTTTTTTTGCAGACTTAAACCATTTTATAATGTGAATCCACAGTTGATTAGACTGCCCCCTCAAGAGAACACATGTGTTATGTTTACAAACAAAACCCTGCAACACATGAGGTGCTTTCCAATAAAGAAAGTAATCCCTATGAGTATGTCTGATTTGATGTAACAAATAATAGAAATGAGTGTATATCATTTACCATATAAATATGTGCATATCTATTTATATGTAAACCACAAAATACTCCCCAAAGCACTAAGAATTCAGGATACTACGAAAACTTTATTTACAAAAATATTTAAATTTTATTTATTTATAAAGTAGAAAAGACACAGAAAACCAGACACAGTTGATTTCTTTAAAAATGATGTATTGCAACCAAGATGATTATTTATTTATCCTGTAAAGATAATCAGTCTAGACGGCCGGTATGAGCTACCTTGAGGCTAATTGGAAATTGGCAGTAATTATACGGGAGGAATGTGTGGCGCCACCTTGCGCTTACGCGATCATGTCGCAGATGCGCACAGTACTCCACAGAGGGCGCCTCCAGCGATCGTCAAGACAGCGTCTGCATCGGAAGCTAATTTAAGACCTCGCTCAAATCACTCGCAAAGATGGGTAAAAACACCCCAAAGCGAAGGACGAAGGATCAAACGAAGGAAGTTGAAGACCAGGAAAACGACGATGTCGTTTTTAGCGACAAGTTCGCGAGCTTCGATAGGAGGTTTAGTGTTTTGGAGACGGCACTCGCGGAGATAGCGGCAAAACTCAATGGCAATGGCGCCCGCTCAGATCCAGGCACCTCAGCAAATACGGTTAATTCGCCTCCTTCGATGCAAGCGCCGACGGCCGCGACACTCCAGCCTCGAGTCCTCCAGGGCATCACTAACGGTATGGAGAATGCTTTCATCGAAAAAGTGGTGGCCGCGGCACCGGCACAACAAGGAGGAGTCCCGGCCGCCCTGGCATCCTACGCGGGAACGTCGGCCGCTACGCTGGGTCCCTTGGCACCCGACAACACGGCGGCAGCGCTCGCACGGCCGGCATCCCAGGGCACCACACTACAAGCTGCGCTCTTGGAGCAGAGGCAGGCCGCAGCCTTGGTACCACCTATGACCGTTAGGCCGGGTAGGCCCGACGACGAGGTCGAGGACCAAGTTCGCAAGATTCTGGAGACCACGGCCTCGAGGGTCACAGAAGCCGGTAAATATAAGTTTTTCCCACATTTATATGTGCATCGAGGCCCGGAGAGAGCGAAGACAGGCCTGAACGAACTCACATTGGCGGAGTATGCATGGGCATTGTTACGAATTATTAATGATGATGATTTCCCCCCCCAATACGTGGCACCGCTGGTGGTACACCTGGAGGAGGTCCTCGAGGACGCCCGAGAGTTCGACTTTGCACAGGTCCGGAGGTGGTCAGAACGCGTATTTGCAATGGTCAGTGAGGGCCGCCTACGCTTAGGCTGGCTCGAGGACACTCGCATTCAACTCCTCAGAGTTGCGATATCGCAGGTCTATGCAGGCCGCATAGCTTATGCAGTCGATAATGTCAAGGGGAAAAAGGCTAGGGACGACACAGCGAGGCCGTGCCAGCCGTTCAACAAACCGGGGGGGTGTGATAAGCCCCCCGGGCACGTGGAAGGAGGCATTCGCATGAACCACATCTGCGCTTACTGCTCGGTATATACGGGGGCATCCAACGGCCATTCGGAGGTAGCATGTAGAGTTAAACAGAGGAATCTAAGCGCGGCAAGTCCCGCAAGCGCTTCACGGATCCCGGATCAAGTCTCCACCCCCCCCCCCCCAGGTTTTTCGTCGATAGGCGAGGCGACTCATCACCCGTCCCGCCTCACTTCAGCCGAAAATGTACAAGAGTTATTTGTTTGTTTACCTGCGCCTACGGCCTACACGTTGCCTACGGCCGATGAATATGTTACGGGGGGTCGTGGCCGTCGCTGTCCCGGCGCGCCCCCCCCCACTGATTACTATGTTGAAAGTACACTCCATGTCCACGACGGAGGCGCGTTCAGCACCTCAGCAGATGAAGCGCTAGAGGGCGCCACAGGCGCGGCCCCAGAGAGGCCAGGTGGCGCCGCAGGCGACGGCGAGGACGCGGCAGGTGCCCCCCCGGTTCCTCGGGTTGCGCCCCTACGGTGTGGGCCTGCCGCCTACGCAACGGTTGTTAAATCCATATGGCCGCGCCCTTCTCCTGGAGTGTGGGGGGGGCACGAGGCAATTGAGAGGGCCTACAGCGAGGCCCGGGTCTCGGGCCTCCCGAACTACCTCGGGGCTCGGATACCCGTTCCCTCGGGCATGCGGATCGACGCATGGAGGGCGGCCCTAGTCGACTACCACGACAATCAGGTCGTCGAATTTCTCGAGTACGGCTGGCCGTTGGGATTCACGGGCGCTAGCCCCCCCACCTCCACCCTACGCAACCACGCCTCCGCGGAGAATTACCCCCGCCACGTCGCGGCCTACCTGGAGAAGGAGCTCGGGGAGGGGGCTATGGTAGGCCCGTTCAGGGACCTGCCCTTCACCCCCTGGTCGGCAGTATCTCCCCTCATGACTCGCCCAAAGAGGGGCTCCTCCAGTAGGAGAGTAATAGTCGACATGTCCTTCCCCCCTGGGGGCGGGGTCAACGCGGGCGTGGAAATGGGCCCCCATCTGCCGTACGCCCAGACATGCACCCTCCCTACGGTCGCCGACCTCGCGGAGAGAGTTCGGGCGCTGGGAAAAGGGGCGTGGCTGTGGAAAGCCGACATGGCCAGGGCTTACCGCCAACTACGGGTGGACCCCAGGGACCTCCCCCTCCAGGTCGTCGCGGCCGAGGGGAGGTACTACATTGATCCGTGCTGCCCGTTCGGCGCTCGCCTCTCGGCCTCGGCATGTCAGAGAGTCACACGGGCGGTAACCTTCCTCCTGGGCCGCGGGGGCCACCACGCGTTGTCGTACATCGACGACTTCGCGGGCGCCGAGGCCACGCGCCAGGAAGCGACGGACGCCTACACCGCCTTTGGGGGCCTCGCGGCGCGCTTGGGCCTGGTCCTCGCGGCCGATAAGTGCAGCCCGCCGGCCCAACGAATGGAATGGCTAGGCATTGACATAGATACGGTCGCGATGACCCTGCGCATCCCGGAAGATCGGCTCGCCGACGTGGTAAGGGAGTGCAAGGCGTGGATCGCCCGTAAAGCCATCACCCGGGCCCGCCTCCAGTCCATCGTCGGCCGCCTCATATACGTCGCCCGTTGCGTATCACAAGCCCGCAAGTTCGTCGCCCGTGCTCTCGCCTTCCTACCTCGAGTCCCGGGAGTGGGCGTGGCGACCATCCCAGCGGCGGTAAAAGAGGACTTTCGCTGGTTTACACGTTACGCAACGGCCGCCAACGGAGTAGTCTTGGTCGCCCCACACAGAGAACCGTTCAGTATCTTCGTGTCTAGCAGGGACGCGGTCATCGTCGCTCAAACGGCCACCGCGAGCCTGCGCCAGGAGGCGCCCGGCACCGCGGCCGCCCTCGGCCCAGGGTCCCGGTTCCACGCGGTAGCCATTCTACAGGGCATTGCTACCCTCGGCGCGAGGGCCCCACCCGGGGCGGCCGTCGTCGTCCACACGGATGACATGGCGCCAGTTGAGGCCCTCGCCTCAGGCCGAACTAACGACCCGGTCGTATCGGCCGTGGCCCGCGAGATCTGGTTGGCCGCCGCCTTGTGGGATGTTGATGTCAGTTTTGTCTACGCGGCCGTTGCGGAAGCCATCGCTCCTGGCGGCCGTTCCTCTGTAATTATCAACCCCGTATTTGACATAGATGTTTTTGCTTCCATCCTATCTAGGCACCGGCACCCCCCTGCATGCCCAGATGATGGCATCCCTGGCGTCGGCTGAGGCCCCCTCGACGCGCCAGAACCACCTCATTCAGGCCCAGGCCTACGTGCGTTTCGCCGTCTCATCAGGATTCGACCCTCGCTGGCCGACCGTTGCCTACGGGGCCCTCTACACCCAGGCCCTAGCCAATTCATTTCGGGCCCCGGCAACGGCCGCCAATTATCTATCAGGAGCCAGGACTTGGATACGCCGCCATGGCGGGGACCCGGCACCGCTTTTTGCGGACGAGGTCCTCGCGGTTCAGCGCGGTACCAGGCGCCTCTCCACCCACATCCCGGCACCCGCCCCTGCAGTTCGCCTTCCAGAACTCCGGCACGTGCTTCTCTACTTATCCAGGGCCGGGCCCTCGGCCCTCGTCCTCCGGGCGGCACTCCTCATTGCGTATTTCACCTTTCTACGGGCCTCGAACCTCGTGTCCCCGTCGTTGACCTCGTGGGGCGGCCCCCACACCCTACAGCGAGCGGATATACAACACCAGCATGGACTCCTCAGGATCCACGTGAGATCGACTAAAACACGGTCACGTGCGGCCCCCCCTCACGTGGTCGATCTCCCGCGCTTGGCGGATCCGCTGATCTGCCCGGTAGACGCCTATACCAACTACGTCGCGGCCGTTCCGGCCCCTCCACGGGCGCCAGCGTTCATCCTCTCATCATCAACCCCTTTGACCTCTCGGCCGTTGTGCGCCGTCATGCGCGCTGCCCTGGCGGCCGTGGGATTCCCGGCGGCCGAGAGAGTGACACTCCACTCCTTGAGGAGGGGGGCAGTCCACGATGCCGTGGCTGCGGGGGTTCCCCAGAGTGTCATCTCCCATCATGGCACCTGGAACAGTGCCACGGGCATTAGGCCTTACTTACCCCCGTCGGGAAGGACGTCGCTCCCTTCCTGACTGTAATAATAAGTTTGGCATTTATGCCTATGCCCTTTGGCATGATTTCTCACGTTTGAGAACATTTTCTATTTCAGGGCTATTTACTACGGACACTTAATACTCATGACTTTTCTAAGATTACGATGCTCACATTCCATGTAATCTACAGTTCTATGAACGTGTCTTACTGAAATAAATCCCCTGTATTCCAATTCCGCCTCCGTTATAATTGAGGCTAATTGGAAATTGGCAGTAATTATACGGGAGGAATGTGTGGCGCCACCTTGCGCTTACGCGATCATGTCGCAGATGCGCACAGTACTCCACAGAGGGCGCCTCCAGCGATCGTCAAGACAGCGTCTGCATCGGAACCCGCCCACCCGCACCGTTTTCGTCAAAGACTCACGTTCTAGGGCATTTATGCCTATGCCCTTTGGCATGATTTCTCACGTTTGAGAACATTTTCTATTTCAGGGCTATTTACTACGGACACTTAATACTCATGACTTTTCTAAGATTACGATGCTCACATTCCATGTAATCTACAGTTCTATGAACGTGTCTTACTGAAATAAATCCCCTGTATTCCAATTCCGCCTCCGTTATAATTAACAGCAATATTCGAGGTAGATCATTTACAAATCTGAGCAGATACTCATGTTATCTTCACATAGACAAATTTTAAGGCAAGATAAAATAATTACATTCATGTTTCTTTGTTGAGTAACAGCTCCTTTTGTCAATAGCAAATAACAAATACAAACTTCAATAAACAAAGGTTTTTACATTGACAATACACTTTTGATAAGACACTATTGTGGAAAACAATAAATGAAAAAATCACATAGGAAGCAACCAACACGAACCAATAGTAGACATACTCGAACTTATCACTTTTGTATGGATCTATAACCCTTGTTTAGGAAAAGGCACTCAGAATTGAACAGGCAGGTTGGGGCAGAGATATAAGCGGCCACAGGAGAGTGGCTCATATTGTGGTCGTGGTTTTCTCGTGTAGACGAGGCAGGCTCCGTGAAATCACATTGTGGACTTCCTGTCATCTCACTTGTAAACAACCAGTCATCTGCGTCCTCTCATTTAGCGCGAGGCAGTCATCAGGGGGTCCTCGCGTACACTGCAGCCATGTGTAAACTGGTGACACACTAAATGCCATCCTCCAGTCACCAACAAAAATGGCACCCTTGTACTGTGCACCTTCTGCCGTCAATTCACCAGGATAAAAACTCAGATGCACTACGATTAGAATTACCTTATATTATCCTACCCCTAATAAAAAAACGCCATAGACTTAGCATAGGCAAATTTTATGTAGCAGGCCGTGACAAAAAGTGTTTTTTATGCCACTATAGTAATAAAAACGGGGTAGGATAAATACGAAACCAAACTCGAGTTAGCCTTGTCAGTCATTATACCCGTCCAGTTAGGTCTGTTCTTCACTATACTCAGCTAACGCTTAACGTAGTAATACATGACCTGCCCGTCGTGGCATAAACACTGACAAGGCTAACTCTCCTTCAGTTTCTACTAATTACGGTCAATGAATCTTTTTTTTAATTATTTCTTTTATTCGCAAAACAACATCTGATTACAATTATTTCTTCCTGCTGCCTGAGCTCTTACATACAACAAATGCTTGTCGTGCGTAGATTTTCATCGATTAAATAAAATTTGCAAAAAAATTGTAAATAGGGAAATAGAGAGAAATGAGATGGAATAATGGGATGAATTTATTTGAATCGGGAATCGTTTAATATCGGCATGTATTGGGAATACAGTGAGTGCAAGTGGGTCCTCGGGTACACTGCAGTCATGTGCATTCTCCAGTCACCAACAAAAATGGCACCCTGGTACTGTGCACCTACTGCCGTCAATTCACCAGGATAGACACCCTGATGCACTACAATTAGAAATACCTAATATTACGGTCAATGAATCTCTTTTTTTTAATATTCTATTTTGTTTTTATTTGTAAAACAAGATCTGATTACATACACATTAATGACTGGTTTTGTGTACGAGTGGCCGTAATCTCTGAGTAGTTGACGCGTAGTGATATCCGAGCGATTGGCGAGGATATTACGTCGTCAACTACGAGGAGATTACGGTCACTCGTATATAAAATCAGTCGCTATTGTATTTATTACCCACCTACAAGATTAATAAAAAGTCTATTGCAATTAAAAGGTTTCTGTAAGCCATTTAGTTCCAGACACCACAGCACTGTCAAGTGTGGCAGTAATTCGGTGTAGACTTACACCAATGATATAGTCTGCCATTAACCTGTGATTTTAGCATGCAAAGTGTGTTATGACAGTGATTTCTGATGGTTAATGAGATTATTATGATTGATTCTAAATAATTAGCATTGAATAAACATTCAAGAAACTTATTTCGAAGTACATAATGATTCAACCTCATTATGGAAAGAACTAGTTTTCCAGAATCTCCTGTAGGAGATTCTGACATGCCAGAATCTCCGGGTAGCCGATTCCAGGCACACTATACATTTCCTAGGGAGACTCCATATTAGGTGGGTAATAAAATCAGTTCTTCCTGTGGCCTGAGCTCTTATATTCAACAAATGCTCGTCGTGAGTAGATTTTCATCGATTAAATGAAATTTACCAAAAAAAAGTGTAATAGGGAAAAAGAGATAAATGAGATGGACTGACGTGATGAATTTATTTGAATCCGGAAGTCAATCGTATATCTATCGGCATGTATTGAGAATACAGTAGCTGCAAGGTTTTAAGTCCCAATTTACACATGCCGATTGAAAATTATGCACTGATAACCACAAGCCTGGAAGAACGACATTGTATGTCGAAAGCTTTGTTTCAATAAAAAAAAAAAAATTTAAAAGAAATTTGGAAGGGTGACGTTGGTCGTTGGTGCTCTCTGAGAAACTATCGGTACCGATATGTGGTGACACTGAAAGTCATTAATACCCACTGGTGCTTAATTTCGTTGGATCCTAGATTCAGGCAGTTCCAGAAATTACAAGTTGACTGCAATTTGGTTACAGAAAGCTACCTACAGACTGAATGTAACCCAAACCTTTTAATTGTTACTTATTCATATTGGTATGCTCATTCATCACTGATGAACATATCCCTTGCTCCTACTTTGTATCGCCAAAACCTGGGGACCTTCCGATACACTACAATTAGAAACGGCAAAATCGTCTATCATGGCGCAGTGTTCAAGATGAATTCTATCAATCGATACTGTTTTCGTTGGCTTTTTGTCAGTGGTTATACTATTCACTCCTGCTAAATATTTGTTCAAGAAATGGCCTATTCTTGGATTGCCACTGGCTGACAAACACCTCAATGCTTCCAGTTTGTCCAATCCAGAAATTCTTCAATCAAATTGGAACATTTTATTATTACCAGCTCTGTACCCTCTGTCGATATGCCACCAATGTTCTGGCCCACCCTTTTGCTTACTCACTCATTTTACTTAAAAATCGTAATACTCAAGGAGGAAAACCAGAAGCAAAGTACATATGGACCAGTTGTCCTTTATTTGTTGATTAAAGTAAATAAAGGCTAGACGTTTTATTCGTTTCACTGAAAAATTAAATGATAGAAACCGTCTAATGTAAAGGCAAGGTGCGTGGTGACTGGAGATCGTCTGATTACGACAGATAACTAAATTTGGCAAAACCTGATGACTATTGAAAACGCTCTAACGCTGGCAACTATTTCAATCCGGTTTAAATTAGTAGTCTTGATGGGCGGCGATTCTGTGAAAACTTATAGTCGTCAGTGTAAACCCTCAAATAGATTCTAACGTTGATGACTTTTGCAGTGAACATTGCCACCATCTGAAGACTATTGGCTTTAGGATCTACAGTCGCCGTATATTTAGTCATCTAATGCAAACACCGGCTAAAGCTGTATGAAGCCGTTGGTAGTCGTTGACTTTGGAACGCTGGAGTTCTTCAGGCAATAGAAACCATACCTCAGCTAAAGAAAAAATAAAAGGGAGAGTATTCCTATTTGATAATTATGCCTTCCTTCGAGAAAAAAATTCTGTTGAACTCTTGGTCTGATTGCTTCTCGCTGTTCGTTCTTTCCCGCGCTTTTTGAGCAGACGACATTCGCGTGGAGCGAACCAGCGTCTCACCGACCTAATTCTCGTTTGACCCGACGGCGAGTTTCCGATTGCGTTGAGAATCTTTCGTGCGGCGAACGCTTTGATTAGTGGCCGTAATTGGGTTAAGATGGCGGCCATATTATGCTGGTTTTCGGCGTGAAAAGCTGCCGTGAGTAGTCTGAGGCCGGGTACCAGCTGATTGGTCTACTGAATATCACGTGACTCCTGTACTGTCCAGAATAAAATATGTTACTATCATGGAAACTGTTTTGAGTGTAACTTTTTGTATTCTCCATGCTGCGATGTTTCATTAAAAAAAGAAAATTAGTACAACGTATTCACCTTGTTGGGAGTACAACACATAAACACGTTTTCTTGCGAAAACAAATTATTCTACTCAAAGCACTGCTGTACTATCTAGCGAAATAGATAAAAAAAAAATCTGGCGAGGTAAATAAAATATCTATCATTAACCAAATTTTAAGATTACGATAATTTCAACATGAAGTGGATTTACAGTAAAATCCCGTGAAAGCGATCACCCTCCGTTCCGGGCCAAAGTGTCCGCTTACGCAGAGTGACTGCTTACGCAGGGGTTCTACTGTATATGGATAGGTACATAAGAAGGGGTAAATTTATAATTTAGTATGTGACCCTATTAAAATTGAATATACATTTCAATGAGTTAAGAAATTGGTGGTTGGAGAATGGGTACAAACAATTGAACCTGAATGTGAGTTGGGATGACAAACTGGAATGAAGGGGACAGAAGTGAGGAGTGTTTATGTTGTGGTGATGGTGTTGAAAAAGGTGAAGGAAAGTTGTAGTGGTGAGAAGGAACCGCTAGGAGGCAGCAGTGAGCCAGCCTGAGATAACAAAGGGCCTTCTAAACCATATTGAAATATTTGCCAAAATCTGCAATGTTTTGGTCACCATTCCCTAGGCTTAAGTCTCGGCTCCACTGAAGCAACGTGATGGTCGTAAGCCAATAAAAGTTCATAGAAGCCGTGCAAAAATCGAGGGATAATTCATTGTTAAATGATCATACTAGACGAACGAGGGCTAATGAAGCTCTGTTATTTAGAACTGAAACACCTCGTTTAAACAGTTATACACATAATGTGATGTACTACGGAGCTGGAACAGTTTACCAGCGGATGTACGAAACATTGACAATCTGGACAATTGAAAAAAAAAATCACAAAAAATACTTATTTAATGTCAAAGATACCATGATCATACTTATGTACAATTCCCTGTGTTGCTTTGACAAACCCATGTAACTTATAAATGCCTTGGATTACTCACTGCTATCACATATTCGATCAACTATACAGCATATATGCCTATGGGGGCTGCCATAACGCCCCCCCCCCCCGTGGTTCCTCACTAATGGAGGTGAAAAAGTAGGGGTTCTTCACTAATGAAGGTGCAAAAGAAGTGAGTGATAATTGGGAAGTGTCACAACTCTAGCCTTGTTCACATATGTATATAAAGTGTTCCATGGGAAAAATATCCTGTCCTGGGTTTAATCATTATGTCATCCTGCTCTCGGATCAATGAAGAGAAACAACGGAACCATGGTAAAACATTGAAAGGCAGTTGAATTTTTTTTTTTTTAATAATGCTTTATTCCACACTCTGTTACAGTAACAGTTCTTCCGTGCAGATCACCATTAGAAGCGCTCCATATCACAACTCTGGCGTTTAGTATAGTGGAGGATAATAGTATGAGAAAGATGTGGTGAGATGTTAACACAATAAGATACTTTGACCTTTTACGTCTAGAACAGGTAATTTTTAAAGGTCTTTTTGTTGTCTGCTTTTTGCACCTCAGGTGGCAATTTATTCCACAGTGCAATCCCTCTGTATTTGGGAGATCTTTTATATGATACATTTTAAACCCATATTCTATAAAACGTACCTTGTTATCACCTCTAGTTTCCTCGAGTTCTGTCAGTATCTTCATTACGCTTAGACATACTATACATTCTAGTAAGCAAATGATTATCTCTCCTCACTGTTAAGCTAATTAGATTACACCTTTTCAACAGGTTGTCTATCGGCGTACTCCAATTCATAGTGTTTAGTACTATCCATAATGCCCTATTTTCAACCCGCTGTAGTTTTTCTGTATCTACCTTATTGGCCACTCCAAACATAAACGAGCAGTATTCAAGTACCGGCCTGATTGAACTTATATAGATCTGTCTAGCCACATCATATGTGAGTAGATGCCTAAACTTTCCTAGTTTAAATATTTTCGACATCACACTTTTTTTATACTTCGCAGATGTTCACTTAAGGTTAGCTTAGAATATAGTACAACTCCTAAATATCGATATGTGCCTGTGAAGGGAATTAGCTCCTGACCATACTTGACTTCGATGTCCTTCGCTCTGTTGAGTTCTACTACCAAACCAAACTGATTTCATTTTAGCTACATTCATGGTGATTGCATTTTTCTCACACCAACTCTCCACACTGCTTACATCATACTGAAGTTTCCTGATAACATCTGCCTCTCTCAATCCTGACACATATATAACTAAATCATCTGCGTACTGTAAGAATAAAGAGCCAGAATAAAGGTTCTGTCCCCCGATGGGGCCTGCCATACTGCTGGCCACCTAGTGATTGCTTCATGAACTAAGGGCTCTGTCCTCTATACTTGAATGGGATGTGGAGTCCAGGGGGTTGTTTCATAATCTAGGATCGTACATGAAGACCCTTTTCTGTATCTCGTACAAGGGTTATCTTTTAATAATATTTAAGTCTGTTGGATAAGACAATATTGGCCGTCCATAAGGTCGTCCATAAATGTTGAATGAAATTGACCCGCATTGTCCCTGGGTCTCTATAGCGTAAAGAAAAGGGTCTAAATGTACGATCCTGGGTTATGAAACGGGCCCCTGATCTCTCTCTGATGGTCCACTGTACAGCCACCCATGTTTTGCATTATATATATGCAATGCGTCATATGAACCTGTATTCATCTCACCACTGGTACAAGTTTCGCCATAGGAAATACATTAGAAAAAAATACTCAACGATCACCCCCGTAAAGTGACAATACTATGCCACAACTGTGGAATAGTGAATTTGAGATGACGTCATATAGATTTGCCAAGTCTAATCTAGTTATTGTGATGTTTTGATGTCATAAAAAGGGGTGAGATAAATCCAGAACTGCATTCGAATCGTAAAATACACAAAATTCCACTCGTTTGAATGGGCTAAAATCGTTACTCGGCTTCGTCTCGATGACAATTCCAATCCAAACTTGTGGAGTATTGTCTATTTATACGATTCTCGATGCAGTTTTTTTCTTCTTCTTTTTTGAGACTTTTATTTTACCTGGGAAGGCCCTCAGTCTTTGCAGACTGGTCTTAACGTGCCCCCAGGTTCTATATAAAAATATGTTGCTCCATAATATGCCAACAATGAGATGATATTGAACAAATGTAAACTTGACGGACATTGAAACCAGGCGTAAGTCTGAGTCCGCTTCCAGTATAAATGAAAGTTTAAGAATAAAGTGTAATAAAATCGGTGGTTCTCGTCGCATCGCACCAGTGTGTGTCCGGCCTTGTGCGTGTATGCGATTCGACAGATCCGTCATATAGCACACCATGAAATATAGAGTGATAGAAATACAAAAAACTCAGAACAAAACCAAGAAGTAACCTCGGTATTTGTGTAACTTGCCAGCATAGGTAGTAAATAACTGATAATATTAACCAAAAAATGATGTATTTTGATATATCGTTATAGGATGGGGCGAAGTAGGTTAAATTTGAATACCATGTGATAGAAAACACATATTTTACCTGTACGTTTATGTAATTTAATATTGAATATAGAATTAGATAAAATAAAGCGAAACAAGCAGGAACTTCTAAAGTGACATTGTGATACATTTCCTTAGTAATAAAAAAAAGAAATCACAGCCTGGCTGGGTTTACGTGAGTTTTTTATCGGACGGTTCTTCAACCTGATGCCTCTTAACTGCAGATTGTTCTTGCAGACAGTTTCTTATGGCTTTGATTACTACCAATGGATGTGGAGGTGGGATTTAACTCCCAGTCCTTGTCCAACTACCTCCACGCCTGTCAATGACCTGCAAGACCACATGGAAAATGATGGGGATTATTTCATATTTATTATTAGCTCACAAATTAATCACATTGGCTTTAGAAATAAGATCATAGGCAACTGGCTGCTGGAAACGTCCTCTTCTAATTGAGGGTTGGGAACATGCTCAGATATTCTGCATACGTGTTGGAGGGGATATATATAGACTCTCAGTTTGCTGCAAAAAGTTATCCCTTCACTACCTGCGGGGCGTGACATTTGCAGAGTGCAGAAGACCAGAGGGGATTTAAAATGTTTAGGTCCTGGCAGAGGAATCCGCCAGCAATCACGAGAGCGATCTAAGAGCTATTTGAGGAGAAGACACCATTCACATTTGACGTCGTCCATAGGTAAAGAACTTCTGTTTAATTAGTCTCCTTCAAGTGAATTTGATCCTGGGTTTGGACAAATAAGCTGTCAAATAGGCTTGGGTCTCCTGGTGGAGGAGGGTTTTAAGAATTGAAGGTAGTGCCAAAATAATGGTGATTTTGGTAACTCATTTTACGTTTTTCATTTATAAATGAAGATATTTGAGGATGCACCTGTGCAGGAGCGGCGACCGATGCAGGAGTGGTGACTGGTGCAGGAGATTCCACTGGTGTAGGAATAGACTTGCTCAAGTCTTTGATTATGAACATTCATTAAATGATTAAAGAAAATCGGAATACAATTCATTATAGCATGTGTCCTTCTCTGACTGGCCCATGAATCAAAGACTTGTCCACTCTGACCAGAATCTCCTGTTTATGACCCCAAGCCACTCCCTGTAACCCTATACCTCCCTCTACCCCTCCCCCCTCCCCTCCTCCAGTCCCCTGCCTGCCTGTGTTGTCATAGCAATACATTTCGCCTACTCCTGACTATGTCTCGATTGAGATCAAAGTGAGAGGGTATCAACCTCCAAGCAGATATCCTGACCAGTAGCAGACCTCTGCTTGGGGAGTGTGGTGCAAAATCGTGCCATTCTACACGGCTGATTACGGATGAGATCAGTCCCTGTGTCACTCAGAAGGGGTGGAGGGGTAGGATACAGGGACTGAGGCCAGTCTAGTGTAGGAGCTGCGACTAATGCAGGAATGGCCACCAGTGCAGGAATGGCCACCAGTGCAGGAATGGCCACCAGTGCAGGAGATGGGACTGGTGCAGGAGGTCCCCACTCTGAGCACTGAACACTCTCTACTCATTTTAATGGAGAGCAACTAGGATTACTAATTGTCGATGACAGTTGATTATACCTGTTTTATAGTCACAGTGTAAAGTTTCTAGGCTATACCCATTAGCGGTTCTGCTCCTAGCGGTCAGATACGTTAAATAAGGTTGGAGTCAACGCATAGATGTTGTAGGTAACAGAATCCAGGTAAGACTGAATGGTTCTTTAATTTGGGCCCGGGTTTATATACAATCGTAGCGCCTTTGTCTCCAGGTGGGGGACGCTTATACGGGGGGGTCGTGTTAGGCGCCAGTTAGCGTCACCTTTGTAACAACGAGCGCGCCCGCATCTCCAGGAAGTTGGGTTAACAAACAACCGCCGGCCAAAGCCGGGTTCAAAGGGGGGATTATAGCTACAGCAGGAAGGACCAATTAGCCTGGCCAGTGTCGGCCATCTTGGATTCGGAGGAAAGAATTTAGAATAGATTGAATATATATATTATAATTAATAATGCTGCTTTTTCAACGCAAAAATACCACAAAGTTAGAATTATCGACTGCAGATCTTTACAAACGTCCCTCACTCTGAGTTCGAAGAGCAACGGAGAACTTTAAAAGAAAAGAAAAAGATGTGCAGTCGCTAAAACCAACCTAACCGCCTTGCTCCGTCTCAGAGCAGTCGTGCGGCTGCTGAGACCAGCGCGGGAACGGTTAGTTCGTCGAGCGAACGCGGAGGCGCCACCAGCGCGCGCTCACGATCTCTCGACCAATGAAAAGGCAGCAATTCCCAACTTCCGGTCACCACCCAGAAACAACAAAAATGGCAGCGCCCACATCTCGGCGTGCTAAACAAACGGGTCTTACGCAAACAATGGCGGCCATCGGGTCTTCAAAGAAGGTAGGTTCAATCATTAACACATATAGATCACACGGGTAAAGAGTAACAGAGATGATAACGGAAATACAGGTGATATTTTGAAAAAATGTCACTGCGGCCCGCTCGGCGTCAGAGCTCCGACCGTGTCCGGGTTATAGGTACTCGGCTGTACAACCAGTCGCGAGTGTAGAAAATGGCCAGCGAATGTCTTTATAAAATATAAATGCGTAGTCCATTTTGATATAAAGCTGGGATACGAGTGTCTGTATCCTGTTGCTTCAGGATGGTGGTTATGAATTTAAAAAGATAGATCACAGGGATCTCACAGGGTATGGCGAGCGGTCTTCGGCGTCAGTGTCTCTTGGTTGACTCGCTCGCCAATCGTAGGGGTGGATTCAATCGCGCTAAAACACACTTTAGCACGATTGACACGATTGTTACTCCTTGTAGAGGTATATACACGTAGGAACGGCCTGCCAAGTGCAGAACACACCTTTGTTCGTTGTTGACAGGCCGCCGCGACGGAACTCCGCGTCCCGGGCTACCGAAGTGCGACAGCTGGCGGTCCGAGCGTAGGCGCCAGCCCGAGACCGCCGCCCACGCGAAGCACTTCGCGGGAGGATCGGAGCCCGTCATGTCACAATCAGGTCATAAAAGGTTACAGAAAAATAGATGTGAGTCACACGTACTCAGTTGACACGTAGATTACACGTTTTCCTCAATAAAAACGGTAATTCAAACAATTTTACACATCTCAGGCTCCTCACCAGCGCACATCCTGGCAGCCATTTTGATAGTACTTAAAAAAAAGAAGATAATATCGCCGTGAAAGGCATGACATATAAGTAGCAGCGGGGTGCTCAAGGTATAAAATAGACAATTTTGTCGCCGCTGAGGACGGTAAATCTTACGATAAAAATTGATAAGGCGGTAAATGACACAAAAAGGACGAGCTCCCGTAATCTTGATAAAGATTGTAGAAAATATGCTTGTGGCCGTATTATAAACATATATGTACGTGGTGATAAAACATAATATTGGCGTTTTCAGCGTGGATCTGAGCAATACGTTAAGGCCTGGACATCGCCATTCTCTACTCAACGACTGCAGCTAGCGCCCGGCTTCTGGTGACTACGGGGGATCCAGTCCGCGCCACTCGCTACCCACCTGACGTTCGCTATACAGTCTTCATCCCTTCCCAAGTCTACTCAAGTTACCGAGGAGTGGTGAGATAACACTGTGGCCTAAACATAATAAATCGTAGAGCCCTCCCGATTAACCCCGATTTATAGAAATTTTCAGCGGCCTAAAATATCGGCCCATCTCCAGCTATTGCATACCTAACCGATAGTAACTCACTGTATCACTACTTGTTGCCTAATTTCAGAGTCTAGAGATCAATATAAACGATATTTCTCATTATTTAATTAAATTTTACGGTTAATTTCCGAGTAATACTTACTATTCGCACGCGGCTGGTATGCACTAGATGATTATAATTTCTTAAATTTTTTGGTTTGTAACTAATATTTCTACCTGTCTCAGATCCACCTTGATACTAACCATGTCGCCTCGTTGGGCTATTCCAAAGAACATAAAATAACATTTGAAATTACATAATAATATTAAACAATTCTGGCCAATAGACTAAGGAACCGACATTAATTAAGAGAATCATTTTAGAATTAAGTAATACTTAGCGCAGGGCTGTGATTGTAGCATGGTCGGTTCCTTATAAAATATAAAGCATAGCATATTATATATAGGCAGGAGCTCGTCAATATAAATAAATAGGTGTCATTGATATACATTGTAAATTGAAAAAAGAATATAATATCTTGCTGCGTGGCCACGTTAAGTATAGGAAGGACCCAGACATATAGTCGTGCAGCGTGGCCACTTTAAGTATATAAGACTCGTGCAGCGTGGTTATTAAGAAATAGGGGGTTGTGAAGCAGCTGAGAGTGGTTCTTTCCAGAAAATTGCCAAAAATTTCAACCGGTGCCAGGGGATACGTAGGCATCATACGTACTTCACTCCCCCAACACTCTAAATTTTTGCAATACTCAAATTACTCTAAAAATAACTCAACCACTCTCGGTGTGCCCACCCAAGAAGAAAAAAAATTAGCACGGCAAAGCACGGTAAGTAACATGTTTGATATATGTAAAAAAATTGTTTTCAGACTAGTAGGGCAGGCCCCATCATGGACTCCTCCCTGGGCGCATAGGCCCTTAAAAATCGTTCCTACGATAAACGATAAAAAACACAAAACGATATCGTACACACACGATATTTAGACAAACACATACAGACGATTTAGGCTGAGCTAGGCTGCAGACCTCTCGTGCTCCTCGTGCCTCTTCAAAATCGTCGTTTCTCCACATAAGCATCCTTCGGCCAAAGGGTCTGGGGCGAAGGGGCTGGCCGAGTGGCCGCAAGGCCAGCCTTTGACCGCCAAACACAGGGCCAAGGTCACTTCGAATAACCAAGGCCCTTACCGATGGCCGAGCACATAAAACAAAAAACTCGTGGGTCTCAGCGAGGCTGCAAGCACCCCACGGTTTTCACCATGCTATCGGTCTTAATCATTCCAGTTTCACAATCGTGGGTCAATTCCTTATCGTCAACGTGTCATTCATATAAAAAAAAAAAGGTTTTACACGGGGGGAAGTCGGGGATATATATCTTGGGGGCGTAAGTCCGCGAAGGAGCCTGCTAACCGCTCCAGGGTTGGGCGTAAGCGGAGAGGGGGTATGGGGGCGGTCGCGGTTTCTGATCGTATAGGAATTACGGGTAGGGATTGGGGGAAGGGTTCAGTGGGGGGATCCTCGGTAACGATGGTGGGGGCAGGGAGGGACAGAAAGGGGGATGCTGGTGCTGCCTGTAGGCTCTGTAGGCTGATCTCCTCGCGTGGGCGGTCCTCTTCAGCCGACCTCGGCGGACTCCGCACGCAGATCAACCTACAACACCAGCGAGTGACGGGGATACAACAAAGCTTTTTGTATCGCACGCAACAGACCGTCAGGAGGATAAGGACTATTAGCAGGGTCACAGAGGAGGTGGACACAAAGGGGACCGAGGATAAAATAGAGGTCGGGGAGCGTAAGCCCTGTAGGCGGCCTACTTCCATCACGGGCAGGACTACGCGGGGGAGGAGTTTGAGTGGTTCGGAGAAGGTGGGAGGAAGGGTGCGGGGCCAGGATATGTTAAGGGGGGAAAGCTGAAGGGGGCGCCGGAAGTGGAAATTGAGGGTATGGTGCCCAGCCGCGATGCCGTGTAGGCGCCACCCACGCGACTCCAGCGAACATCCTGGGGGTAGGTCGACGAGGGTGGGGCCGTTGATTAGCAGGTTCACGGGTGGGCGGCCGGTGCAGAGGCGTAGCACGGAGGTCGACTGGTAGGCGACTACCACAGCTTGTCGGCCTCCGGCCTCGGGCCTCGACACTACGGCCGTCGCGTTGTTCCGGGCGGTGATGGCGATGTGGCACGAGGTCGGCTTGGTCCCGCGCACGAGTGCCGACTCGCAGGACCGTTCGGTGTACACTACCGTAGGCCTACACACTCGTGGCTGCCGACCTACGCAGACATCAGGGACGAAGGACGTGGAGGACGACGAGCTCACGGCCAAACGGGGCCTACCCTGGACCGTCCGCAGGTGGGACGCGTCCAACTGCACGGGGAAGTACTGCAGCTTGTACACCAGGTAGGCCTCGCTCGTGAGCCCGGGAACAACAACACGGTAGATCAACTCCCGTCCCTCCTCCCAGATGGGGTCGATGTCCACGTAGTTGTAGTACCACATCGCCGGGAGGGTGTGGTATCCGGCGTCTCGGAGGCGGCGGAGGACCTGGAGCAGGTGTTCTCGGGGGAGAACGTCCTCGGTCAGTTGGCCCCGCTCCAGCTCCATCCGTTGATTATGGAACTGTACTCGCCGAAGTTCGTGTTGGCGCACCGTCTCCTCCAAGATCCGTAGGCCCAGCTCGATCTGCCGGGCCATCCAGACCTTGTTCACCTTTTCGTCGGCCCCGACCGCGATCGTACCTCCGGCTTCCGCGAGGTGGATCGCGCGGGCGGCCTGCTCATTTATTGTGGCGATGTTATCGGCATTCTGTAGAACGCCTCCACGAGTGGCGTTTACTACCGATACCATCTGCTCCAGGTGGTGGGCTATTTGCTGCTGCTGGACCAGCGTGTCGCGTGCGACTCCTCGCAATGATGCGACGTCGCGGTCAGTCGCCAGTCCAAACAGCGCCTTTCCAGCCCACCCCACAATATTAAGCAGGCCCCGACGCCGTCGGCCGGCCTCCGGCCTGCCGTCGGTTACTATCCGACTTGCCCTGGGTAGTTCGGACAAGCGGGTTAGCAAACGCGACAGATGCCGGCGCCAGTAGGGGACGTGATTCGGCTCCATCACGTCCGCGACAGCGTCAATGGCGACAGTTAGGTTGTGTACGAGGTCATCGACACAGGGAGGGGACGGTGGTCGGATCGTGACGGCGACAGTCCAGGCGGCCGCGACCGCACGCGCACGACCGTCCGTGTAGACCAACACGCCATCGTCCGAGAACAGGTCCGCGTCGAGGAAGGGGGCGTATAAGCACAACAGAAATACGGGCATCCACATGATGATGAAACACAGTTGGGGCTACTCACTGGTTTTAGAGGTGTTGGGGGCGACAATGCTGGGCGACGGCTGCAATGCACAGTCGCTTCTCCGCTTGTATCTCGGCCTCGTCCGGTGGCTGGAGGGTTTGGCGTTTTGCAGTCTCTGCTTCCAACGACCGGGTGAATGAGCGCGTGATACGGGTGAAGTGACTGAGCGGGGCCGCCGCCCGTCTTTTAAGATCGTCCCGCGTCGCGTGGGTGGGTCGGCCCGAGAGCGGGAGGGAAGTGACCGGACCACGCACCAGTGGGGGGGGAGGGGGTGTCTCAGGTTCAGCCGCACGTTTACGATCTCGGCGGACATCAGGGGGATTAGGGACATGTGGGACGGGCATGATGGGGTGGATTACCGGGATGGGGGTGTTTGCTCGAGGAGTGGGGGCGGCCGAGGGCGCAAGGGAGTTTGGACCTGTAGGGGGAAGTGGGGGCAGATCGATGGCCATGTTGTTGGAGGAGTTAGGCCGGGCCGGGACATCTGTGGGAGTTGATTGCATGGGAGTTGCAGAGGGGGGACGGGATGCGTCGTTGCCGGGGATTAGCTGCATGGGGGACGCGGGCCGGGTTGGTGGGATAATTGGGGTTTGAGGATTAGCGTTTACAGCTGGCACGCTGGGGTTGGGTATCCAAGCAACGCGCGTCTGGGGCGGGCGGCCGCGTGGCCGTGGTGTGGGTGGAGGCATCGCAGTCGGGGGGCGCGTCCGCTGGGCCCGGGTTAGGCGTGGGCGTAAGCCCTCCCAGTCGAGGCCCGGGTCGGCCGCCTTGACATGACTGCGATTAACCGTCCGCCGTTTGTTTGTTGGGCCCACCACGTGTACCACGTTGCCGGATGCCCGCGTCACGAGGTATCCGGGGTCCCAGCGGGGGTCCAGCGGTCCGGGCTCGTGGACTCGTAGGAACACCTTGGTGCCGGGTTCTAGGGGGAGGGCGTTGGCTTGTTTGCTTAGGCGATTAACGTTAGCCTGCCTCGCTATTTCCGCGTTGTGGGCGGCCTCCTTCAAAGCACGCGAGTGCTCGTCCACACGGAGGGCGAGGCGGGCCGACGAATCCCCTAGCGGGCGATCTCGGAGGTGGGAAAAGGGGGGAGGAGGGCAACGACCAAAAAGAAGGTAGTAGGGGGAAAAGCCTGTGACGTCACTGGGGGTCGTCCGGTGGGCGAGGAGTACATCCCCGAGGTGGTCCTCCCACTCGCAAGCACGGGCGTTTACCACCTTACGCAACATATCCTTTAGCGTGCGGTGAAAACGCTCTACGCGTCCGTTGGCCTGCGGGTGGTAGGGGGTGGTGTGTCGCACCTCGGTCCCGAGCTGTCGCAGGTATCCCTCCACTGTCGCGTTTTTGAACTCTAATCCGTTGTCCGTTAACACGACAGAGGGGGGGCCGTAGCGGGGGATGTACTCCCGGGATAGGGAGGTATAAACCGACTCAGCGGACTTATCTTTGAGGGGGAAACAATCTACATAGCCAGTGGCGTGGTCTATGATTGATAATAGATAACGAGCGCCGCTGCGACTCAGGGGGAGGGGGCCGGTCAGATCCATTGCGACGACTTCTCCCGGGTTTTCGGCGACAGGCATAGGGGCGGGGGTTGGACGTTCTGCACGGACGCGATTGGCTCCGCAGGGGGCGCATCGTGCGAGAACGGAAAATACCTGTCGCTTCATTCCGGGCCATTTAAAATGGTCGTGAAGTCGTCGCAAAGTTTTCCTCATACCTTGGTGGCAGACCTGTAGATGGGCGGTCTGGACCAAGTTGGCGCGAATTTCCGAGGGGGGGACGAGGCGAGGGTAAGCCGCGAGACCCGAGGGCGGTTTGAGGGTAAAGAGGAGGCCATTACTGACCAGATAATCCTCCTGTTCCTCGAGACCGTACCGGAACTCAGGCATCGCTGCTTGTCGCACTTTCACCTCTGCTTCCGTCAGCCCGTACGCTTCCCACGGCAACTCCCGCTCTTCCTGGACCGAGGCGATCTGTGCGACCTCCAGCGGCAGCTCGGCTGGTGAATCGGACCGGAGGCGCGAGAGCATATCCGCCCACACATTTTTGGCACCAGCGAAGTACACGATGGGTGCGGCATATTCCGCAAGGAGTACGGCCCACCGTTGTACTCGCGTATTTTTCATTTCGGCCAAAAATAAGCTTTTGAGGGGCTTGTGGTCGCACAGAATCTGGAAGGTCGCACCGTACAAATACGCCCGTAAGCGCGTAAGCGCAAAGACTATCGCGTAGGCCTCCTTCTCGATGACAGGGTATCGGCGTTGCACCTCCGTAAACTGATGTGAGAGAAAGTGTACGGGTTGCTCGATACCCTGGTCATCCTCTTGTACCAAGATGGCGCCGAGGCAATAATCTGAGGCGTCGGTGTATAGTTTGTACGGGCGACCGGGGTCCGGGTAAGCGAGGGTCACCGTGTTCACGAGGGCGTCGCGCAACTCCTGCCACGCGGTCTGGCACTCGGAATCCCAATGAAAGAGGGCGTATTTCTTTGTCAGTGCGACGAGGGGTCGGACAATATCGGCATATCTGGGTATGAGCTGCCGATAATAATTGGCCGACCCTAGCAGCCGTCGCACCGCCTTTACGTCCTCGGGTGGCACCATGTCACGTATGGCTTCCACTTTGTCGGGATCCGAGGAGACGCCGTCCGCGCTGACCACATAGCCAAGGAGTTTCACGCGGTCGACCCCGAAGTGGCACTTCGATTCTTTGACCACGAGGCCGTATGAGCGCAGGGCCTCGAGGACGGCCGCGATGTGGTGGTGGTGTTCCTCCTCGGTCCGGCTGTAGATTACGAGGTCGTCGAGATATACCATAACGAACTTACGCAGCGGGGTGATAACCTTATTCATAAGCCTCTGGAATGCAGCCGGCGCATTGCACAGGCCGAACTGCATCCGCTTAAACTGAAAAAGGCCCCGGTGCGTCGCTACGGCCGTCTTCTCGACGCTGTCGGGATGCATCGGTACCTGCCAGTATCCGGACTTTAAATCTAGGGTCGAGAACACTTTCGCACCACCTAGATTATCAACAATGTCCTGGATACGAGGCAGGGGGTATGCATCGCGACGAGTAACTGCGTTCAGTCCTCGGTAATCCACACAGAACCGGACCGAGCCGTCTTTCTTGGGGACGAGGGTGAGGGGCGAGGCCCAGGGGGAGGAACTGGGCTCGATTATGCCTTCCGCGAGCATCTTGTCCAGCTCGCGGTCGACGACCTCGCGCTTGGCGAGGGGAAGTCTGTACGGCCGTTGATTGATGGGGGGGTGATCGCCCGTCTCGATCCTCATGTAGACCTCGGTGGTGCATGTGAGGGGGCGGCCGGTGACCGGGAACACATCGGGGTATTGCCGTTTCCAATACTCGGCCTCGTATACCAACTGACCGATGTGTCCCTCGCGTCGCACCGACCGTCGCACCGCATGGCGACGACCACAGAGGGTTACAGATTTATCAGGGGAAGCATAGTCTACGATCGCGTGAGTAGCCTCCAACGCGTCGTCCCCTAATAAAAGATCGTGGGACATATCACCCACCACATTAAAGTCGCACGGCCGGCCGTACAGCTTCAGGTTAACCGCCTCGCGGACGGAGATGCCGTGGCCGGTGAGGGACTTAAGTCGCGTCGACCCTCGAGAGAGCCTCGGCGATTGTTTGGGGCGTGTTGAGATTGAGGTCCCACCGCAGAGGGCCTCGCGACAGAGTACTCACGAACTGTCGCATCGTCGGCCGCAGCACAAAGGGCGAGGCGAGTTCAAGGGGCGAGTAGGCTTTCTTGGCCGCCAGCCAGAAGCGCTGCGCGTACTCGGGGGCGGTCTCGTGGGCCGTCTGGGAGAAGTGCCCGAGTGCAGCGCGCAGACTCTCCATTTCCTCCATGCCGAGAAGCGTCGATGTTATTTTGCGTTCGACGGCCTCGAAGTCGGTGACGCCGTCCTCGAAGCAATCGTAGATTATCGACTTGAGGCGCCCCGCCGAGTAGGCCAGGGCCTCCGATATCAGCTTCTCGTCGGGGGCCTTGGAGACAAAGCGCGCCTGTCGCACATCGTTTAACCACGTGCGGAGGGCGGCCTTATCCTGACCGTCGACGGTCGGCAGTGCCCGAAACAGCCGGATGAGCTGCTTGACCGAGGCCAACTCATGGGTCTCGGGCCGCGACCGGGGGGCGGAGTCAATAATGATCGCACGGGCCTCGGCGAGCTGTCGCGCCGCCTCGGCGAGTTCCATGGCCTGCTGCTGGGATTCCAGAGCGTGTTGTTGAGCCCGGAGGTCGGCCTGTCGCGTAAACTCGGCGCGAAGCCGCTGCTCCAACTCGTAGATAGCGACATCTTTCACTTCCTTACAGGTCTGGGCCAGGTACTGCTTCCACAGTTTGCCCAGCAGCTCTGTGTTGGCGACAGTAAAGTCGGTCGGAATGGTCCCCGCCAACTTCCCAGCGTTAAGCCACACCTGGAAATCCTCAGGCAACACACTGGGTTCGGCCATCCTTCCGAATTGCGTAAATAACCACACACGTTATATATACGTCAATCACCTATATGGCACGAACCTGTTGCGATTCCCACGTGCGACAGCTGCTGGTCCGCTCGGTCCGACTGTCGCCAACACAGAACTACCGGCATGCAAGTACCTTCCACGCCCACATCAAAACGTTATATCATAGCAGAATGTCACTTCCCTGCATGAGTCCGTGTCTTATGGAGTCGGTCCTTCCGCGGTCATTCGTAACTCGACCGGCAATCTGTCCTCGAATCACACTAAAAGCGTCTCGTCGTGGTCACCAATGTAAAGTTTCTAGGCTATACCCATTAGCGGTTCTGCTCCTAGCGGTCAGATACGTTAAATAAGGTTGGAGTCAACGCATAGATGTTGTAGGTAACAGAATCCAGGTAAGACTGAATGGTTCTTTAATTTGGGCCCGGGTTTATATACAATCGTAGCGCCTTTGTCTCCAGGTGGGGGACGCTTATACGGGGGGGTCGTGTTAGGCGCCAGTTAGCGTCACCTTTGTAACAACGAGCGCGCCCGCATCTCCAGGAAGTTGGGTTAACAAACAACCGCCGGCCAAAGCCGGGTTCAAAGGGGGGATTATAGCTACAGCAGGAAGGACCAATTAGCCTGGCCAGTGTCGGCCATCTTGGATTCGGAGGAAAGAATTTAGAATAGATTGGATATATATATTATAATTAATAATGCTGCTTTTTCAACGCAAAAATACCACAAAGTTAGAATTATCGACTGCAGATCTTTACAACAGTATTAGACTTTATTATCCACCTAATACAAAGTGTCCATAGAAAACACATAGGGAGTGTGCATGGACATACCTGGTGCATACGGATAAAGTGTATGCTCCGGGTGGCGCATACGGAAAAATAGTGCGTATGGAAAAATAGTGCATAACTAAAAGGAAATGATATTGACATGCCACTTGTCCAGAAAAGGTGGATAATAAATACAATATAGACTGGTTTCAGATAAAAGCGGTCATATATGCTCCTTGGAGTTGACTATGCGCAATATCCTCGCATACGCTCGGATATTCCTATGCGTCAACTCCTCGGACCATACGGCCGCTTGTATCTGAAACCAGTCAATATTGTGTATGTATGAACCCATAACATATGAAACCTTTTAAAGAACTCACATTTATGATTAAGAAAGAAACAAGGGTGGCAATCTTCACATAGTAGGAAGTAATTCCAACTACCAGTAAAAACCCAAGGAAGTTTAGCTTTTTTCAAATTAAAAAGGTGCAGAATGAAAAAATCGACCATACTGAACTTAAAGAATTGCTAAACATCTGAAAACCGAGTCATTAGATTTCGACGTAAACTCGTTAAGAACAAAATAACATATTTTTCTAAAAAACAACATATTTATTTAATCTGAATCAATTTACCATTCAATGCAATTGAAATGAGGATGATATGTAACGTAAGCTATTTCAAGTTTACATAATCAGTGCACAGTTGTTGTAGTATAGTTTCTGATCAAGTTTCCCTCTTTTGCGCCACTCAGAGTTAAGATTCTTTCCCTTATCTTCACGTCTAATCTGCTTTCCTTCTTGTTTCCTTTGCTTTGTATTTGATATCAAGCCCAAATACGAGCGACAAAGTGTGCACTGACCCATGACGACCCCAGCCTTTAGCCGACACGCCCCATGCACTCACGGCTTTCTCATCCATCGGCGAATCTCCCTTATCTCACTCTCCTAGCAGAGGCGGAGAGCTGGCCCCGTACTCTGTGGATATTATCAGGGCGGGGTGTGGCCTCTCATAGTCTCAGATCTAATCACAATAGTAAGGGGGAGGAAGTCGTAGCGGTAGACTGGCTCCAGTCCCTGCATCCTAAAGCTACCCCTCCATTTATGTCAACCCTCCTCGCTGGAATTCCTGGGCCTATCAGGCATTATGGGAAGTCCAAATGTTGCGAAGTAGTTTTAGTTCTTAACCCTTTAAGGGCGGGTTCCTGTGGCAATGATATGTGGTAAAGGGCGGGTACTAGTGCCAATGTATACCACCTGCGGGCGGGAGGTCTCAGGCCTATTACAAGTATTAGTTCTATAGTTCTAGTTTAGGACATGATAAGATATGCAATCATTAATCTTATTATCCATTTCACCCAGAATCATTAGATGGTTGTTGCATCTATATTCTGTGAAATTTCATGACTATATATCCAATATTTCCGATTTTATTCCACAAAAACGAAATTTTGCAAAATAGAGAAAAGTATGCCTTTTGACACGGTTGTTCCCATTTGGCATAACCCACCATGAATGGGTTAATGATGTCAATGATCAAAGAATTGAGCAAGTCTAGCGTATATAGCGGTTACTGGAGAACTCGCCCCGCAACAAAGTCACCCTATGATTTAAATGAGAACTCTTCTTAAAACAAAAAATGTCCAAGATTTAAAAGAGAACCTACCCCAAAACAAAGTTGCAACAGGATTTAAAGAAGAACTCGCCTGGAATCACAGTCACGGCACAATTGAAAGGTGAACTCTCCTCAAGACAAAATCCCCAGGAACTAAAAGACAGCCCTCCCCAAAATAAAGTTGCCCCAGGGTTTAAATGAAAAATCATCCCAAACAAATGCGCCTCAAATCTTAGCAGAGAGTTCGAACCCATCCTGAAACAAAGTCCCAACACCATTGAGAAAAGAAGTCGCAATTATCATTTATCATCATTATCATTACTTTATTGTTTTTTCTTACTATTGAACTTGCATATCTGGTTGAACTCTTACTACGTTGGTAATGTCATATAACAAATTATTTAATAATGTATGTACATAGGAAGATCTCAAGCTACTTCGATGTATACCTAATGATGTGTCAATCCACGAACAGTGGAAGATCTTTCGCAAGAAAGAACTGTTTTTGCTCTAATTTAAAAAAAAAAAGAAAAAAAAAAGAAGTGACAGCTGAGTCTAAAAGGGAGCATGCCCTAAAACAAAGTTAACCCATAATTTAAAAGCAAAAAAGGCTCATTTCAGAGAAGACACACTCACTGCGCGAAAAACCACCAGTGTAATGCTATATATATATATACTACAGTAGAGTGGTATTTGAAAGTAAAAACTATTAAAAAACCGTTTACAAAACCAAAGACAGCTGGGTTCATTATATGTATTTAATGAAGAGATAATAAATGGGGGTTTAGAACAATTTATGATAAAAATGATAATATAACATTGACTTATGGCAAATGAAATATGCTAACAGTGGTGTCCCCAAGTGGCAGAGATCGGAACTATTGGATAGTGGTGTAAATACAACAGAATCAGGCATATATATGACATAAATATGACCGCAACATGGACGCTAATATATAGATGAGGCGTATGTATGTATACACACGGGGAATAGGACGACCTTGTATACGCAAAAGCATAACTATTTACACCGGGCGCATGCATATATAAAATGGTGGTTTTCGTACAGTGACTGTAATTTAGTTTTTGGCAATAGATAAGCACTTGCAAGCCAATGTTAATACCTTCACATAGTGATTGTGTAGCAATGGATCAGATAAAGATATTGCACATTATACCCTTGGTTTGCGCTATAAACCTCATACAAGTATATGAATGGACATTGTTTTCAACTATGGCCGCATGCTCATATACTCTGCCTGAGGGCTAGAGTGGTCACCAGAGGAGGTGTGAAGCGCAGCGCCCCCTATCGTTTTGGCATGGACTCAAATGACAGCTGATGCAGATTCCTATCCAAAAATAGGCTAACTAGTAACAGCTACTACATACAAACTGTTAGAGCTCTATCAGAAATCTTTTCAGATATTGATAGAGTGACATCTAATGTACTCCAAACCATAATAGAGCTCAATAGAGCTCCACGTTTTAAGGCTGTTTGGTGTTGTGGAATACAGCCTTATTTCTCATAGGCTAGGGCTTACTAGCAACACACAGTCCATTGTCAAGAGGTCTTTCCCCAATGCTGGCAGGTTTGAAAGTGGTGCCTTGAACCCTGCCGCGATCGCATATATGAGTTGGGTCGCTATAGGGGGCGCTGCGCTTCACACCTCCTCTGAGTGGTTACATAGACTTTAAAACTATCCCTTCGCTATCTGCATGCTAACACTGTGACTATAGGAGCAGAGGGCCAGTGTTTCAGAGTCTTAGAGTCTTAGAGGCATTCCCAGCTGACCATGACCAATCAAGGGACCGAAATACATGTACCTCATTGACTCACTGGTCGGTGGTGACCACATTTTTCGGGAAGGGTGTTTTTTCTGTATTTTCCAGGTTCAATCCGAATTCCCCACTAAATCCTTGAGGCTAAAGCCGGAGACACACCAAGCGAGTCAAGGTGGCGATCTCTGGAATCGCCGATACAAAATAGTATGTATCTGAGATATTCAGATCAGTGCCGAATGGTCGGCCTATTGAAAATGGTCTTATTTGGCTGTACTAATGCCACCGAATGGAAATCCAAAGTAAGGCCCGGCGTCCACCTACTACGATATGGCACCGATATGGTCTACGATGCACCTCCCGATAGAAAATCAAAATCGCGTCGGAAGGTCTCCTAATATCGGGGCAGTTGACCACGTTTCTTCGATTAGGCACCGAAAAAAAGCCCTTACGATGCATGGTGGACTGGCATGTCTACGATTTTGTACCTTCCCGATATGTCTCCGATATTTGCTTTTTTGTATCGGTCCCATATCGGTAGGTCTAAATTTCTATCGTAGTAGGTGGACGCCAGGCCTAATGCTCAAAAAATTATTTGGCATAGATTAGGCAATTGGGGCACTAGCCACCGACTTTAAAGGTAGAATAATTTGTGCCATTTTCGTTGGACAATGGAAAATGGCTCGTTGAATAATCTAGGGTCATAAATGTAGACCCTTTTCTGTATGCCATAGACATCCAGGGACGATGTGGGTCAACTTTATTGAACACTTTTGGACGACCTTGTGAACGGCTGATACTGTCTTTACAAACGAACTTGAATATCATTAAACAATAACCCTTGTGAAAGGTACAGTAAAGTGTCTTCATGTAAGATCCTAGATTATTAAACGGGCCCCTGCTCCTTGTTCCTGGCATGCACATTCCGGGGCTTTGAGACGCTGGTGGGCTGTCACATCTGTCACGTCTGTCACGTTGAATTCACGTCTGTGACAGACACACTGTCTGAGGCTACATTCCCTCTTGACCTGGCTGTCAGGAGTGACATTGCAGATACAGACAGTTTCCCTGCAGGCTCTTTCTAATCTAACCTTATTTTCTATTGGGTATCATTCTTAATTCTGATACCTTAAACTAGACAGAAATTTCAAACTAACAAACAGAAAAACAGAGTTCATGGACATTATCTGATGTAGTGTTTGTCCGTAAACTTTTCTACGTTTTCTTTTCAATATTTGAGCCTTCTTTAGCTTCAGTATTATTCCAGAGATTGTCTTATTGGCTTTCGTAGTTTACATGTGACTATCATTCGTATATGCCGTATATGGTTCATATAAACAGTGAAGATCTCTATATTGCTCAATATTGCTCAATATTTCAGTACAAATAGAAAGTCAAGCGGAGTTTTAAATATTATGATTTTGTTTATTACCATTGTGTGTTATTAACCCTTTAACCGACATTTCATCTGGGATACAATAGAACCCCGCCTAACGGACACCCCGCGTAAGCAGACACCCCACGTAAACGGACATCATTGCTCGGGGTTTCACTGTATGTAATTACTATACCCATGCCATATTTACTGTAAATACGCACTGTTTCACCACTTAAAAAATGCTGTACGGAACAGTGTTCCATACGGGAAAATACAGAACACCTGTCCATACACATTGACTAAAATATTAGTTTTTGGGCCAAAATGAATTACCGATTTTTCTTGATTTGGGGCATATAGTAAAAATATAACGTCCAACCACTGGAACGTTCTCCCGACACAATACAGATTAATCCCCACCTACCCCCAGTTCAAGTATAAAGAAAAGACTTTTTTATCAAATAGCCGTCAAAACTATTAATAACCAAGGAACTATCAAAACTTTGAAGCCTGAATTAGTGGTCAGGGAGTCCTGGATTATATTCAATATCTAAACTGATTTTTCAAACATGCATTGTTGTTACTTGTTGCTTTAATTGTTAAACTCCTGTAGTACCTATACTCATGTAATTGCTTAGCTTATAGGGTAAATGAATCTCGATGTACTCATAGAAAACATGCAGTTGTAAACAACTACCCAAATGTCAGGTAATTATCACTATGTTATGAATACAGGACATAGCTTATTACAGAGATTTCCTCAATGTATATATCATCTGTTAAGTTAGGACTGTTAGTTAGCTAGCCGAATGTCAAGCCACTACATGTACCGTTTTCAAACCAAGTACGATATGCTGGACCAAATTGAAAACAGGCAGATTGCCTTATTTTGTTCAGGTTAAATAAACTGATATAAAAAAAACAACCCATGCTTGGACTAGTCTCAATACTCGATGATAATTTACGGTTCATATGGAATTGGCGTAAACGCCTCGTTCCGTATGAACTGTAAATTATCATCTCGTTTTGTTGTGTGTACAGTATGGTCAGAACGTTATATATAATAACGTTACTACAGGTGCATGAACTTGCTATATTTTTGTATTTCTTGATTTAATAAAAAAACATAAATAGTTTTTATCAACGGTAAGAATTTTTCAAAGATTCAAAGATTGACCCCAATGACCTGCAGAAGTCACCGACTGCCGGGGCTTTGGTATTTCTGGAGGGGCCGATCCTGTTTGGTGTCGCGGGCCGAGCTACATGGACGCATTCTACCACTAGCAGCTCAGCCTTGGTGGGGTATGAGGATGAGTTTAGAGAGGTCCATATAGACTTTCAGCTTACTGCATACAAACTCATATAGACTCAACACAACGGACAACCCGCCGCAAAACAAAATAAAATTCAAACAGGAGCCAATTAGAACCACATTGTACACCAAAAGCCCAATTATTCGCGGTGAAAACCTATGGAACTCTCTAGATGCTGAAACACAGTTTTTAGAAACGACAACAGAGTTAAAAATAATAATAAAGGAAAGATACACTATCTATGAACATAAATGATAACATGCCAGTGACTATAACCCACATCCACACTTCACCATCATCCAACCATCCTATATGCACTATATATACTATGTAAATGTACTTCATATGTGCCTGTTACCGCAACTGTTTTGTTGATCTGGATGTACCGTGAAACAACTCTAGACCAGTGGAAGATCTGCCTGTGCAGAACTGGCGTTTATTACTGAAATAAAAAAACAACAACAAAAAAACAACTATCCCTTCACTATCTGTGTGATAGCCACTGTGATATTGAGAACAGAGCAGGGAGCCAGTGTCACAGTATCTTAGAGGTGTGCCCAGCTGACCATGACCAATCACTCAAGACCAAAATACCTGAAAACCCACTGGTATTGATGTGTTTGGATCCTAGACTCAGGCTGTTAGAGAAATGGCAAGTTGACTGGGTGCAAGTGGGTTACAGGAAACTATCCATAGGCTGTGCTTGACTCAAACCTTTTAATTGCATGCTCATTCATCAATGATGAACACACTATTTACTCCTAGTTTACATTTTGTGTCAGCAGCAATAAGGTCTGTCGGTGGTTCGTGCCTGTATACCGGGGATGGCCAATGGGAATAGGCTATTAGGAGATAACAAAAGATCCACACCGTTTTCGTCGGCCAATGGAAACGGGCCTATACTGTTTAGTCCAGCCTTGTGCCTATGTGATAAAACACTATCACACCTACAGAGTGCGAACTGCGGATGTGATCATAAGGCTGCAATTCTTGTTTCTTTTCACTAAAATATGACAATTGGGTCTATACTTGTCTCCACTACTTACCTACTATGGAGTTTCTTGTTGTTATCACTGGCCAATGTGTTATGTCCTCCTTTGTTTCTTATTGTCTATGAAAAATCGTATTACTCCCGGATGTGGGAGGGAGGGGTGGTTGTTTTTCTGCGAGCACCTAAAGCCTAAAATATGCATATGAACTCCTGTGTTGTTCCCTTATATTTTACTATCCATACCTGTATATGGCTTTAATCTCCTCGATGTTACTGGAGGGCCCAGGTGGCAGAACGGCCTTGGCCGAACTTGGAGACTAATGTATGGTCATACCCTGAATAAAAGCATTAAAAAAACAAAAACAAAAAATACTAATAAGTCTCGTACACTCAATCCTCTATTGCTAAATAATACGTTGCTCTGTAGGTGCTTCGCCAAATCTGCCGCGTATCTATGAGGCCAGTTTCAGCTTGGGCCGAGAGGGGAATATAGGTCTGCTCTTTTATCTCCTATGAGACATGGGAAGCCTAATGCCGTAATCATACCTCTAATCATATAATAGACAAGGATACCCGACAGACGGACCTTTGTACCGGGGGCAAATTGTCGGTGCCCATTCCGTCAGCAGGTGAAGAGGTCCCTCTATCAGGTTAAGAGACACAAAGGCTGGGTCTAGTTAGCAGTAACAGGAGAGTTGAGGCAGTGTCCTATGTGAATATTGCAATCATCGACCGGACTATTCATACTTGTTAGACCTCGGCTCATGAGAGTTGGACACTATATGGCCGACCGATCTCTAATGCTGGAGACACACCAAGCGAGAAACACCGCGATTTTCGTAATCGCCAGCACAAAATGGCATGTCTGTGAGCTTTTATTTCATATTTCACCGGATTATTGCTTCTGAAATGCTAAATGAACGGTTGGGGACTATGAAATAATATCGCACATTCGCGCCAATTTATGTTGGATATTTTGGAGATCGCTGCCGTTACTCGCTTGGTGTGTCCCCAGCATAAAGCCGGGGACAAACCAAGCGAGTAGCACAGCGATTTCCGGAATCGCCAACACAAAATGGCCTATAAATGAGCAATTATGTCATATTTCATCTGATAATTGGTTGTGATAAGCTAAACTATCCGTGAGAGATATCCCTATGAAATCATAACTCAGATAAATGCTATTTTCTATAGGCGATTCTAAAGATCGCCGCCTTGACTCGCTTGGTGTGTCCACGGGGGTATAATGCCGAAGACACACCAAGCGGGAAACGTTGGCGATAATTTTACTTGCCAACGAAGTCTTGGCGATTATAACATTTTTCGCTTGGTGTGTTCTCTACTCGCTGGGATATGAGAGCGACTTTGATGTAGGCAAGTTAAAAAATCGCCAGCATATCCCATGAACGATAATATCAAACATGTTTGATATTCTCGCCAAGAGAACGCCAAATTCTTCCACATAATCGCCAACATGAAATCGCTATAGTACTGCAAAAAAAAGGGACACATTGAGTTTTCTGTCATTGTCAGCGATATGTGAGCGAGTCCAACTAGTATGAAAAAGTGAACTAATCGATTGAGTTTTATAGTCCCATGATCACCTTACAATTCACAAACTTACAGTGGCTTACTTGCCAATGTAGTGATCGCCAAATATCAAAAATCGCTATAATACTATGCAAGTTTTGCAATAATCGCTCAGAGGAGTTTCTCGCTGCCGTTTTCTCGTTGCCTTCACTCGCCTAGTGTGACCGAAGATCCTCGGCGAGTGACCAAAACCCCCTCCCACCTTGTAGGTGAGAAACGTTGAGCGAATCCATTTCTCGCTGGTTCATAAAGCCGGAGACACACCAAGCGAGAAAGGCAGCGACTTCTAGAATCGCCAACACAGAATGGCGTGTATGTGAGCTATTGTTTCATATTTTACTTGATTATTGCTTCTGATACGCTAAATTTTTAGTGGGGGATATTACTATGAAAAAATATCTCAGATATATGCTATCTTATATTGGCGATTCCAGAGATCACCGCCTTGACTCGCTCGGTGTGTCTCCGGCATAATCGCCGAGTGTTCCGCTCGCTTGGTGTGTCCACGGCATAAGCTCGTTCTCTTAATGTTTTAAATGGCAGCACTCTCTGGCAAATTCATTGCCGATGAATTATTCCAACACGGTGCAATTAGCAGAAACTGATTAATAGTAAGCAGTGTTAGTGTTTATTGCATGATGGGCAGGTCGTGTAGCTGCAGAGTGAGTAGTCAACCTGAGCAGGGTGCGATAAACACAATAAAGCCTATAAAGGGAGCGTCCACCAACCAAAACAAGGCTACAACAATGGGTTCCCGACAAGGTCCACGAATGGCCTACAATTGGAGGCCTTGTCATGGTTGGTGGACCCCAGTTCCCGACAAGAGTCTACAACAAGGCCACAACAAAGCTACGGTTGTAAGCTTGTCGGGAGCCTTCAGACAAGGCTTTTTCTTCTTTTTTTTTTATTCAGAATTTTTTTTTTTTAGGCAAACATTATTCCCACACTAATAGCGATCTTCCAAAATGAATTCACATATAACATGTAACAGGATTACAAGACAAATACATTCAGACATACAATTACAAATACAAATATTTACAAAGAGTATTGCCTTGGTCATTTTACCATCACATATCCACTTGTCTTTACAATCTATTGATTATGTCATTGGATCATAAGGTGTTCCCGGTCCAGGAAGGTATGCAATTTCTCCTTTATTTTCATTTAAACTCTCCCCTGATCGGAGTGCTTATACATATCTAGGCAATTTGTCCTAGTAGTGCTTCCCTTTGCAAATAGAGGATTGTTTGAACATTTCAATTCTTTCTCTTGGGATCTTTGGATTTATCTTAGTGTCTTTTCTAGTACTTTTATTTCCATTGACAACGATATGAGAATCGTCTTCCGCCCACCATTAAATAAGCTTTTGAAAGACATTTATTTATCCTGGTTAATGCTCAGCCCCGAGGGACTGGTCTTAACGCATAACCATCTCCTTGTTTGTTACATTTCATCTTTTCTTTTGGCGCTACCACACAACATAGATACAGTCAGTAAATAACATATAGAGCAAACTTGTAAATGATCCGTTATTACACAGAAAAACGTGATGCAATAGTGTTATGATATAGAGGAGACCTGGTATGGCTGGCCAACATCAAAGATATTCAGTGTTCATAATTGAAGTTATGGAATGCATGTCATTAGAAAGTCTTTTGGGTCCTTTTGAAGTCCGTATAAGTGTCTATGTTTCTTATAATAGCAGGTAAATGATTCCAAAGTGTAGCACTGTGATGATAAATACTTTTTTTATACATCTCCTTATGATTTTTTTCGGTAATAAAAGTCGGTGCAGTTGTGCTATTGTGTTAAATTTGATAATTGATGTATAGTTAACAATATATGGAATTTTCTCCTGTTATACAAGTAAGGGAATTGAGTAGTTCTATGTTACAATTCAACATGTGTTCTCGGGTGTCTTTTACTGATCAATTCTTAACGCATTATTTTGGAGAATTTGTATTCTTTCTAGGTCAAAATTACTTATTGTATCATAAAAATATCTTCATAATCCATTGTAGGTAGAATCATGGTGTTGTATATCAGAACAAATGCATCTCTTGTTAGATAAGGTCGTATTTTTGCAAGGAGGAACAATTTACAAGTGCGAGGCCTGTCTGACTATTTTATTTATATGTGCTTTATAATTAAGGTTTTAGTATCCAATGTTACACCAATGTGTAATACTAGTGCACTTTTTGCAGCAGATCTTGATTTAGATAAAGTCTTATGTTTTCATTTCTGAGTTTTCTTGGAATGTTAGTTGATGAAAAAAAACTAACTTAGATTTTTGGCGTTTATAGTTATTTTTAACTGTTTATAGTTAACTTTCCAGGGTATTCAGATCAAAGGGGTAGCACGGCTGATGTTTATCAGGCATAGTTTGCAAAACTCATATAGCTTTTAATGTAGGCCCTCCTATGACAGTCCCAGCACTATCATATGAGAATCCTGAGAGAAACCTTCCAGATACTAAACCATCTCCAGGCTTCATGACGTTTTTGTACACTTCCCCTGCGAGACGTAAAGATTATCTTTCTGTTATCTATCTGAAGCGTCCCACCATTACCAACATTCTACGTAAGTCTAATCACTTCAAGTCACCAAAATTACCCAAAGTGATTTATTGCCAACTTTAAATTACTCAGAATTGGTGATACAATCTTGGGTTGCCTAGTGCTTCCGTCAGGTGTCAGGTTCTTCTCACCAGATAAAATGGCGGCGTAGAAGGCCACCTGGCGAGTGGGAGGTGGACTTCATACTGGGAATAACGAGACTAATATCTATTATTCTCTCCAACAAGAACCGAGGTTTTCCATAAACTCATGCCCAATTTCTGGAATGCATTAAAACTCAGATATAGTGGGATTTTGAAACTGCTACTTCCAAAGATTTAGTCTTTTTATCCTTATCAGTTCCAACATGGCACTCAAGTATTATTCTTTATTGTGTATGGTAATGTACAAAGTGGTTCACAAAATCTGTCACCTTTAAAACACTAATCAAAAGTATCCTAAATTTATAGCCATAATATATATTCTTGTTGAATGTCCTGTGATTAACTAAAGATATAACTTAACATCAGATCAAGGGTGAATTGCCCTGTTATGAAGCCCGAAAGGCATTCGCGATTAAATTATATTAAGAATAAGAATTACTTTTTATTAAAGAACCAGTTCAAAAAGAGGTAGATTATACAACGACCCAAACAAAAACAATTTGTCCATACAAATTCATTTGGTGGATGTTCCTCAATGTATAGTTAATTTTTGCCCGACCACTGATTTATAAATGTTTGGTAAACTGCTAAAACAAACTTATTGATTACTGAAATCACTGGTCCATAGTAACTGACACTTTACCCCAAACTGCACTCACTCTTGTAAACACTATATCAAAATTCATTAACTTACATCTCCTAAATGTGGGGTCGCTTCTAGCTTAATGCGAGTGTTCCACCAGAAACCCGATTTAATCCAAAATAAGCTGAAATAAACGACTGAATTGATCGTGTGAAAAATCGTATTAGGGTTGAATTGCGTGTTGTTTGCTGTTGGAGGAGCACCTCAAATTGTAACTGTTTAGATCGGTACTGAACGTGCGGGTCTGTAGGGGCTCTCACAAGTCAACTGCATGGTCATGGGTAACCCATGGCCTGTTGGTCAGGGGTGGTCATTGCACCCCCTGGTGACTCTCCTCCTCACTACCTGCGCCCCCGGCGCACCCCCTAGCGCTTCTCTCGCGCACCTCTCATCGACGTGCAACCGCTCAGCACGCTTCTCTGTCTCACTTCTCGCTTCACGCTCACACCGTACGCACGTTCATCTTTTCTTCCCACCCACCCACTCCTACCTCACCTACTCTCTCCTCTCGTAGGGCTATCTTATTGTATTATTATTATCATTATTATTATTATTATTATTATTATTATTATTATTATTATTATTATCATTATTATAAAACCTCATATAATGAGTTGACAAAATATCACTTATTATATAAAATATATATCATAATTGACCAGAACAAACAGTATGTCAATTATTCATTGTATTCACTGTATTCACTTATTCATATCAATTAGTACTCATAAAATTAAAATAAATTGTATCAGCCTACTCCGGCTTCACTCTCTTTTCTCTAGGGTTAGGGTTAATGTCGGAGTAAATTGGATCAGCATCGACGCGCCTTGGAAGGGGGGGGGGGGCTCACTGGTGCTCCCTGCCATCATTAATCAACACCACAACACCCTTCCCCTTTATACGTCACATCACTTCCGTCTTATTCACCCCAACCCGTCAGCCCGCCATTTTCCATATCTCCATTTTCCCACCCACCCACACCTCTTTTTATTTTGATATATTTCTCTCCTTCTATGATCTTACACCCATATATTATTCATAGGGATTAATCGTATTATCTCTCCTAATTTCAGAAGAAATTTGTATCTCACACCTGGTGGGGTGTTGTTGATATTTATTTCCAATTAGAAATAGTTGGGACGTTGGATGTGAGTGCCCTCTACACCAACATCCCCAATGATGAAGGCATATCAGCCATCAGAGAAAAATTATCAAACAGGGGAGTATCCCCAAACCCGAGTACTGATAGCATACTAGAACTACTGACAGCCGTACTGACACAGAACAACATACAGTTCAATGAAACAAACTATATACAGATTAGCGGTACAGCGATGGGGACTAGACTGGCCCCATCATACGCTAATCTATATATGGAATCACTAGAAACAAAGCTACTGGAGGGATACGACCTCCAACCCAAGGTATGGTCGAGATATATCGATGATATATTCTTCATCTGGGAGCACGGTGATAATGAACTACAAAAGTGGTTCAATTACCTCAACCATGCACATGACAGGATAAAATTCACGATGGAAACATCAAAAACCCACGTGAACTTCCTAGACACGACGGTCAAAATAGGTTTGGATCATAGATTGTACACCGACCTATACACCAAACCGACCGACGAGAATACATACCTAAGATATGAATCCTCCCACCCCCCTTCGCAAAAAAAGAGCATCCCGTACTCACAAATGCTTAGAGTGAAACAGATTTGCTCAAAGGATGCAGACTATCAAAGACATGCATCACAAAAAATGAAGGACTTCCGGAATAGAGGATATCCAAACTTTCCTGATCAGCATCTATAGGCAGGGCAAACCTATACTCCCATCCATAGTTGAACAAAACTGGGAGATATTGAGAAAATCCACCACCACCAAGGGCCTGTATAAAAGCAACTTGGTGAAAGGATACAAACGCCCAAAAAATCTGAAAGACCATCTGGTCAGGGCCAGAACCACTTTTCACCTGGAAGGTAAAGTCAAAACCAATACCCACAGTAACATCTGCAATAAACCAAATTGCAAATACTGTGCAACACTGAACCGAGGACCCAAAATAAAGTCCAAAACCAAAGGCACCACACATAAGTGCAGAACCAACATCACATGCAATAGCTCAAATGTGATATATTGCATTGAATGCAAAAATTGCAAATCACAATATGTTGGACAGACAAAGAGGAAAATTAAAGAGAGGATCTCAGAACACCTGAGATCAATCCAACAAAAAAGTGCCATAAGCGATGTGCCAAAGCACTTCAACCAATGCACCCACAAGGGCGTAGAAGATGTCCAGGTCTATATCCTAGACTTCATCTACAGACATCCAGACAGCAAACGTGCTGGGATACTCAGAGACAAAATTGAGTATAACTGGATACACCGACTGAAAACTCAGGCCCCACAGGGAATGAACACAATGGATAGCAAATATGGATAGAACCATCCTCAACGCCACGTCAAAAATTTTTTTTCTAATTGGAAATAAATATCAACAACACCCCACCAGGTGTGAGATACAAATTTCTTCTGAAATTAGGAGAGATAATACGATTAATTCAATAAGGTTCGATCCATAAAGACGACTATAAGTGACTGTCCTTAGTTAATGTCAAAATTAGGATGGGAGAAAAACACCTCCCAGATAATAGATATACAAACGTATATCTATACAATATAAAAGACCTATAGACCGGCTATTATTCGCCTGATGAGACGAGACCGTCGAAACTATTGAGCAAGAAAAAAACTCCGAAAAGGGTTTTTACCTACTAATACACAGAGACAAGGTTTGAAACAGGCCCCATAGAGGGACCCAGAACCGAATACCAAGCAGTTCTGATTCTACACACCAGGATTCAAACCCTGGCAATGTAGAGGAGTGGAGGCGCCACCAGCAAGGGTGAGCCCGACCACACATAGAACATTGCTGACCATTGGTCATTCATATTTCGCGCCACTCTTTGTTCGACTTTTCGACCAATGAGAACACGGAAAACAAACCACGTGATAACAATGAACCAATGAAGGTCTAACTCTGTGAAGAAATTAACATAACGCAGACCGCAGCAAGCGGTCCACTGCACTGAGACAGTCACTTGCTCGATAGTCGCGAAGCCGCAACGTCCCCTCCATATTATTTTTAGGGATATCTTATCATATTTTATTCCATCTATCACAGGTGTAATATCCATTTATTACATTAGTATTATTCCTGTTTTATTCAATAAAATCATTTTATGAAATCAGTTCTATTTTTCCCAAGCCAGACGACTCTCTCTTCATTCCAACTTCCTTTGCAGGTGATAGCATCAGTGGAAACACCTGAAGCCGGATGCCCATCTACCGATTTAGGGTTGAACGATTAGTTCCCAAATCGTATAGGAGTCGGTCACCTTGTCGCAGGCAAATTACGTAACCCCTTGCTCGACCCACACACTGATGAAATTGGTGTATGGTCCACTAATCGTTAGGGGAGGGCAAAAACCAAAGAAACCTAGTGTGGCACCCCCCTACAAGCCTAACCAAGCGATTACTGTATTTACTGCATCGGCCAACCTATCAACCCTCCTTTCCCAACGTTCTGTTGCCGCCGACTACATTTATCAACATGTGGATAAACTGATCCCCACCGATTTTGGAACATTGAAACCACAACATGTCGGGGACCTCTGAAGGAGGTGGTTCACTAATCGCTGAGTAGCCTTGCCTAGCTGTCCTACATCTACCGACTCCGTTAGGATGGCTTGGCTGAGACAAATTACCCTCCGTTTGTCGCCGATAAACGTATATAATTTTTCCGAAATCGGTAGATGGGCATTGGGCTTAAATCCCTCTTCTACCAGCGAAGGTAGTTTAAACGTTTATTCTGATTTCAGACGGAACTTATATATATGCTTGCAGCGGACTGCGATTTCCCATGATGTGATTCCTTGCGTTTTTCACCAGCAAAGTTGTGAATTCTGAATTGGTTGGTGGTGGCCTTGTTCCATAATCTTCGCTAAAGTATTCGCCAAGCATTTCTTGACAGTCTTTTTTCCATTCTTCAATCTGGCAGAGATTTAGCCAAATTCGATTTCCACCTGCCGATTATAACCACTGATCATGCCATTTCACACTGCCGACCGATTGTGCGACACATCTAGTGCAATAATCGTCAGGTGGAAAATATATGATCAATAATTTTTCTCCCCCATCTTATGCAATCTGGCACCACAGACCATCTTCTGAACCAACTGAAGAAATTTCCGAAGAAACAAAGTGACTTGATTTAATTGGTGGCGGTTTGCATTTTACTAAAAAAATGTTGGTTAGTGTCCATCGCATTTTTGCAGTGCAGTGGGCCGTTTAATAATCTAGGATGTATCGTATAGCTGGACGATAAGATCTAACTCAAGATGGAGGAGGTCTGTGACGATCCACACGAAATACCGTTTCATAAATGAGATCCCTTGTGGACAGTAAAATCCCTCTTGGAAATTGTTCTAAGTTCGTCACAGAAGTCTCTTAAGGATAAGTCCCTCGAACCTAAGCCTGAGGCCTCATAGACGTGGGATAATTTCTACAATATATCCTTGATTATTCAATGGGCCACATGTTCTAGGAAGTGCTGAATAAACCTACGATAATCCAGCTCCTCCAGAGCCTCTTTTCTTCCTTTAAATCATGCATATTCCTTTCTCTTCCACCATGACCAGCCATTTTGTTTAAAAAAACACTGAATACAATTAAAATCACAACTTATTATACTGTATTTTAAAAACAAGCTAAATGTACGACAGCCCTATAGGCATCCTTGGTGTAGGAGTATTTTAGATAACTTAGGAGAATTTGGAGGACAAATTTATACAATGAGATTTCAAAGGCTGTATGAGATCGTATCATTGAACTCTCCTAGCTCTAAAACCAAATGGCTTATACAACGACATTGGCCCTAGGACGATCAGAGGACAATTTCTCCGACTTGTCCTGGATTATCAATTGGCCCACTAGGTCTCTTATTATACACCACCAACCTTCCACAAGGAGAACCACCGACCGACTTTTGTACAGCGTGAAAGCTATCGGTGGGGTTTCCGTCTGCAGGTGGAGACGCCGCATTAGACAGACAGCAGGCACAGGAAGCCAGTGTCGCTTCCTCAGTGCTTGATGGCCGCGCCGCAGGTGTGAGGATATCATCAGGCCGAGCTAAATGCTACTGCCAAAACACTGAGGCGCAATTTCAGCCTCACATTAACCTACATTGCCCGCTAAGATATAAAGCAAAGAACAAACAGGTTCCTTCTTACTATCATGGACAATTTTATAGTTCTGTAAAAGATCCTTGATACTTTTGTGTTACTTCATCATATTTTCCTCATGTCGTAATGTACTAAAACTGATCAGAAATTGGACTTACCCATTACGATGCTGGTCTAAACTTTCTATCGTAGTCGGTGGAGGCTGGGCCTAATCAGGAAAGTCTATATATGATAGTATGACTGGTTCTAGATAATTCATATTGAATGGATATTAAAAAAAAAATCTTATTTCGAAGCTCATGGTTCTTTGACCTCTCCCGGAGATTCTGACATGCCAGAACCTCCAGGGACCTGTTTCACTAGTTTCGTGACATGTCTAGACGGCGTGACATGTCTAGATGGCATCTAGATGGTGTGTCCGGTTTTATAAGAACTATACATTAAACTTCGTTTTGTCCGTTCTTGCTTGCACTGTTGGTTTCGCTTTTCATGTCTGTCTAATACTTTTGTCACAAAACTAGTGAAACAGGTCCATGACGTGTAGATTTGTCTAATTTCTGTGTTTGGGGTCTGTCTTTTCCTAAGGGCAGCTATTTGTGTTGTCACGTAACTAGACAACTCCAATGTCTGTATGGTGTCACAGACATGTCACGAAACTAGTGAAACAGGTCCCAGGTAGCACATTCAAGGTGCCCTATACATTTCTTATGAGGTCTCTGTAATGGGTAGGTAAAGAAGCGGGATAATTCTCTGTGATGGCCTGCAGTAAGTTGTGTGCAGCTGCGATGGACATGCAGCAAATGAGGTTAATATGGGTGCGTGATTGGCACTAATTGCACTGAGCAGAGCAGATTTAGGACAGGGCGAGGCAGTGTGGAGAAGGGGAACATATGTATGTCCTCATTTATCTGTATCCCAAGGAATGTCTGTTGCTATCAGTGGGGAAAATACAGTGATTAGAATCTCCAGCGGTGTACCTTGAGTTTACATTTACAATAATTGATGGTCTCTTGAACAGGCGGCCGGATACCACGAGCGGATTGATGCGTAGTAATACACGAGCGCTATCGAGTTTATCACGACGTCCACCTCGAGTGGTTTACTGGGCCACCTGTCTACTAAATCATCGTTTGTTAGATTTATCATCTTTTCGAATAATTCAAACTCAGTAATTGCCATATAAAAGAATATAGCACTAGGGACTACTATGGCTTTGAGGTTTTATCTCACCCCTGGTATTTTTTCTCCAACATTGGGAACTCGTATCTAACATTAGACATTTAGGAAACATATCCAATGGGGGATAATGTCACAAATCTTAGCCCATTAGTCAATGTTAAGGGTAAGATAAATTCAGGAACCCATTCAAGTTTAGGATCAGAGCTCGATCCCATCTCGTTTGAAAGAGTGTAAAGCAGATATCAAGATAATGTACTCGGAGTATGACTGGTGTTGAGAAAGTCAACTCATCTCATATTCACTCATTATTATCTGTATACCTTATTTTCAGTTCTTCTTTGTTATTTAAGATTGTGCTAAGTGGTTGTTGCCATTTGTAATGAGGATTGCATTCTTGTATAGCCCACATGAGTCAGAACTGCTTTGTTCCATTAAAAAAAATCTCTACAGGAGGCTTAGGGGGTTGGATCCTATAATGATTTGTGGCGGAGCTGACACTTCTCACCATAGGGGCATTCTCTGGTGTTAGCAAAGATTGGGCAGATCCTCTGGACCTTGTCTTGTTTCCCCCCTTGGTCTGTGGTTTCTTGGTACTCCTTCCTTCTTTACTTTCCTGGGAGCCCTGTTGGGTTTTTGACTGTGTGGGGATCATTTTCCCGGGTAGCAGTGAGAGAGCCTGTGTCACTCTATTTCTCATCGTCAACTTTCTCCAAGGCCGTGCTCTCCTCCTCAATGAATTCTGCAAACCTGCAGTTCCCGAGCGTAGCCAGAGCCTGTTGTAGCCTCCTGGCCCGTCCCGGGGGATCAAAATTTCTTTGACATCCTGCTGCGTCATGATCATTAGGACTTCGTAGTCTGGTGTAGTCTTCCTGGACAAGGACTTCTGTCGTTTTTTATTTGAAGCCTGACGCCTTAGCCCTCATGGTGAAGTCAAAGTCAGAAGCAGACTTTATCCCATCTGCCATGATGATGCTTAGAGCATAAAGCAGAGCGCGTGCTGACTGCGCAGGCACAGGAAGGCGAGTGACTTGAGCCTGGGAAGTAGATGGCCGAGGCTGCCCCAGCTCCACAGTTGGCGTTCTCCGCCCCCGCTCCCCTTATCCTTGTCTCCCATTTAAACCTATATATAACTTTGTATGTCTCCATAATGCACTGCAGGTGTACATAACTAGCATATTCGACATTATATCTATGCCTATTCTTTACCCCAGGGGTGCAAGAGCCCAGGGAGGGCGACAGCTTGCCGGAGGGCCATGGCGTAGGCACAACCCGCTTTTGCTTGGAAGTCAATGGGGCTGGTGAAATCATGGTACCATGGCCTCTGAAACCAAGGCCACCTTGACCATGCCCCCTGACAAATAACAAAAATCAGATAAGGGTCGAGGCTGGGGGGGACGAGGAGGACTTTGTTGGCTGCCCAAACGTACAAGATGAACCTGAGAAGGTCAGCCTTAACTGAAGCTGGGATGATGATAGACCAGGGACCTGTTTCACTAGTTTCGTGACATGTCTAGATGGCGTCTGTGACACCATACAGACAGATTGGGGTTCACTATAGTCTCATGACAACGCAAGTAGGCCTGAGTTTCGCTTATCACAAACAGTACGTCGCCAGCTGTGACACAACATTTGACATTAGATGTGACATGCGTTATGAAACGTGCTTGCACTATTGGTGTGGCTTCTCATGTCTGTCCAGCACTTTTGTCATGAAACTAGTGAAACAGGTCCCTGATCTTGGGGATGGTGGTGAAGAAGGGGACGACTTGTGAGATGAACTTGGAAGACTGGGATACACGTCTTGATACACAGAGGAGGCGGCAGACGAGCAACTGGAGTTGGGACCGGTTTATTTAGCGTCAAACTCGCCAGGCCTCGCAGTCCTGGACAATATCCTCCAGGCGGTCCTTGGGGATGTGGAGGATCATTCAAAACCATATCAATGTATATCCGCAGCCACTCAAGGTGGTGAATGGGGTCGAGGATTGACAGATATTATAGAGGAAACCCATGAAAGTTTAGGGTCTGAGCTCGTATCCCATCGAGTTTGAATCACGTAGTAATTCACAAGGCGAAGCCGCGTGAATTGCTATGTGATTCAAATGAGATGGGATCGAGGGATGGGTTTCTGAATTCATCTCACCCTTAATATTGACTAATGGGCTAACATTTGTGATATTATCCACCATTGGATATTTTTCCTAAATATCTAATGGGTGTTTGATACGAGGTTCCAATGTTAAGTCTATGGAGAAAAAATATCTGGAGTGAGATAACAACCTATGCCAACTCTGACTCCTACCCCCACCTACCCCCTGCCTACCCCCTGCCTAACCCACGCCTACCCCCTGCTCATGCCCCAGCCTACCCCCGCCTAACCCCCATCCGCAACCTTTATCACCATGGGTGGGACTAGGACTTCTCCAGCTATAATCCTTGTGATACGTCAGAGGGAACGGCCAGGGTCGGCCGGGGAGCGGCCGAGGGCAGCCAGAGGGCGGGTGGGACTAGGACTTCTCCAGCTACAAGCCTTGTGATACGTCAGAGGGGCAGCGGGGGACAGTGGGGGTTTCTTTTTTTTTATCAGTATACATACACACCAAATGTATATGACGTGTATAAGACCAGCGTATACATGTTGCGCGGAGGATATTTCCTCTCGTATATGCCTGGTGTGAAATACAGCCAAGACGCATCTGTATTTAAAAGGTATCAGTCTTGTATACGCCTCATACGCTGGCGTGAAATAAGGGCGTATATATATGAAAACAAGTCAATATTCAGCCGATAAATGCACTTCTGTGAGAGCGTATATATGCATAAAATGGTGGTTTTCGCACAGTGACCTTAACTTGAAAAATCAAATAATTTATAATGCACAGCTTGGCCTCGAGTTTGTCATTATACACATGCATCGACCGTTGAAAACCATTCTCAAGGGTGAAGGTCTCATTCAGTCAAATAAGAGAAGGGATAAAAACAATTACAATCATTATACCTTATTATACATATAGATTGACTGTTTAAAACCATTCTTAAGAGTCAAGGTCTTCCTCAATGAAATATAGGAAGGGAAAAAATAGTTAAATTTATTTCTAAGAAACAGAACTGCAAAAGAAAGGAAAACACCCTGCACAAACACAAAAGGCAAAATTGGGATTGATTAAAATATCACAAACGAACAATGATAGCTTTGGATTGAAGCTGAAAACGGACCTGAACTAAGTATAAAAAAATATCCCAATATCAAAAGGTTATGGTGAATGTAAATTGTCTTTCAAAAACCAGGATGTATTAAACAAACAGAAAATCAATCCATTGTTAGAGTCACAATTCCATTTGAAAAGAAGCAAATGATTACAAAAAGCCAGTCTTGTTTTTTAGAAATTTGTATCAATGTTTACAAAGAGCAGGCATACAATCATTTGAAAAGTTTTAATGACTTGAACGAAGCTGTAGAGATCTTTTGAATGGCGAATATATAATTTTTTGGAATAATTTTATTGACAGTAAGTTCAAACATTCAATAAATGATTTTCAACATAACTGTCCAGTGATTAAATACATTACATAGCGACAACACGGTGTACATAGTACACAGAAAGAAAACAACAATTCCACGAAGACAAGCTTCTTACAGAGATATAGTTCATCAGTTGTACATTGCAAACTGGGGTAATCCTAAATCCAGATCTTAGTTTGAGATTATATAAAGGTAAGTGCTTATAGATTTAAAATATTTCAAGGTGTACTAGCGACTTCGTTGAGTTGGAGTTGGCTCCCACCCCCACCTGTCCTGCTCATATGAGCACATACCCGCACCCCATGAAGCTGAGACTGAGTCCCTCCCAACCCCCTACCCCCTTGCCGGTGATGGTGGCACCCTCTCTCGGCTACATTCCCACCTTAAGATCCTTACAGCTCCTATCATTTCGAGTGACACAGAACCTTTGCCAGCAACCAGCGTAGTGGTCTCATTGCTTTCTCTCGAGACTAGCAGATTAAAAAACTACATTAATAAACTTTGATTTTGGTATGGCTTGAAATAAATCATAAGAGAAAAGGTATTTCTGTCAATAGATCTACAAAAAAGAAGAACAGGTTCTAGCTTTCCTTCCATGAGATTCTCACTCTCGTGGCCCCTCAGTCTCCAAACCCAAATTTGCTTCACTATGTCTCTATATAGATAGATGTGCGGGAGAATCGCCAAGCGGATTTTACCGGAATTGTAGATTTTTATGATATAGTAGGTAATGATAAAGGAAAAACAGCCCTGGCATTTCATCTGTGAATTGTTACACACTCAGAGACCTGAAAATACACCCCCCCCCCTTTACTAGAAGACAAGGATTTGCTGGTCTGTGAGATTGTAATAATTCACAGATTTCTTTTTTTTTTAATTCGTTTATTCACTGAATATTCGACGATACATTTGTTGTTCTTCCATATCCGTGTGTAACATGCAACTGAATAGAACTTTGATGAGGTAATAAATACAGGAATGATGGTCTTAGACTAGTATGTATATATTACAATGTAAATGTGCGAATTTAAATGCCCAGTCAGTTTTCCCACTTCACTTCACCAGAGCTGCTGTAAAGTCACCCCCTGTGTACTCAAACCAGAGGTGACGGCCACATTTGTCAAATCAAACCGAACCAGCCACCTCTCCATCTGCCTGATAAACTACACTTCCAGCTAACAGGGGGCGCTACTTCTACCGCTGCAGACGTCACTTCCGCCGCAGGGCTGGTTTCCGGCGGGTGGTGGGCTGGGGAAGGCAGGGAGACTGGGCTGGCCACAATCTCGATCAGTGGTTCCGACAGGTGGACCTTGGAGGTGGGCGTGTAGGGGGTGTTGGGTGAGGGTCTTGATGTCCGCGGTCTTGGAGAGTGTGGGCGTTCAATATACCTGTAATTCCAAGGTGTTTCCTCAAGGCTGCCCCCTGTGCTGACAATATGGTCATGTATCCATAATTAGTCTAAGTGCTCGGGCAGGGTCCTCGCTTTCTGTCCCTTTGATGGTATATCTTACAATCCATGTTGGCGTCACCTGGTGATATTTACGATGATCATTCTAAACTTAGTCCATGTGACTTATGTTAACAATTTAATTTAACCTGACTTGATTCACATAGGTCAACATGTATTTTATGCATTCAAAAATAAGAAATGTTACCTATACTTGTTTTCTCACCTATTTATTCAGCAGGAAGTGTATATTCTCGTTTAGACTTACAGTGAGTGATTCTCTTTTACACTAAAGCATTTAACTATTGTCATGATCCAAAATACCGGTTTGTGAAACATACAGATTATATCCTTTGGCCTAACAAATAAAGCTATCTTCGATCCCCCTTGGTTACGATCAATAGGGTCGCCCCCATGCGGTAAACACAGAGCCAGCATATAATCCTGATCTCGATGTACCTGAGTCAGTCCGATCAGCGCAACGCATTGTAACACCATATACAATAAGGGGGGGGGGGGGTGTCCACTGGGCTCCCGACGGGAACCAACGCGCCCCGATTTTTTTAGTTTTTTTATTTAGTACTGTAAAAGGGTACATACAGACGAACTCTGCATTGCAGATTATCAGGTCGTCTTTTCACGTGACGAATTACAGAGCGTAGCGAACATTAAACAAATCCGTTCGCTTAGAGAAGATTTATACAAGGTGATGATGTTGGTAATGGAAATGGAAGATAAGATGAGTGTATTAAGATCACCGATCGCATTGAGACCAACATACTCGATTTAGGCAAACCCAGTAGGCTAGTTCAATTGTACCGCTCAAAATACTTCAGCTTCACATGTTTTTTTAAATTATAGAGACTACTATTCTGTATTTCAAATGGGAGTTCATTCCAGTAGTTCATACTGTAATAAACCAGGCTTTTTCGGAAGAAAGATGTTTTGGGCCTCTTTAGTTTGATAGTTCTTTTATGCTGGGTACGCGTCATCGGTTCCCTCGTTACCTCAATACCAGCAGCAATTTTCCTCATTAACAACGTTTTTAAATACTTTCTTCTATTTTCTAGCCTTTGTACGCGACATACCGCGTGCAATTCATCTGTAGATTTTTCCCCTATAATACTTCTTGTACAAGTGCGAAGACCCCGATTCTGTCCAATTTGTAGCTTGTTTCTTAAAGATTGACTCGCCCCATCCAGTAAATAACCCGGATAATCAAATATGGGCGCTATTAGGGTAGTGTAGATTCAAACACTTGTCGTTTCGTCTATATATTTTTGCAAACCTAAACAGTCTATAGTTTATCTTTTTTAAAGTTTCGGTTACACATTTTGTCCAACTAAGCGTTTCGTTGATCGTTTTTTTTGTGTTTTTTTTATTCAGGTATAAGGACATACAGATTCACCCTGAGTTGGGCATTCTTCCATCGTAGTCATAACAAGACAAACAACTATAGACAAGACACACAGGACAACACACTTTGCAGTTTGGCTAGGTCAGTGTTAGGCAGCAATCAATCAACAGGTTAATATTTCTGGTATTTCAAGAAGTTGGTGTTTTAGTTGTACCTTATAGTAAGAAGAGTCAGTTATTCGTTGAACATCTTTAGGTAGACTGTCCCATATTGGGATTCCCAGATACAGGGGAGATTTCCTATATTTTTCAGTTCGCAGAGCATCTACCTTTAATAACAGTTTTTCCTGTCTTCTGGTTGGTATTTCGTTCACTTCTAGGTGTGTGGGGTCATTTGACCACCACCACAACATCATTAACAAGTGGAGGAATCTTCTGTACCGGAAGGGTCTTATTTAACACTGTTGATAAAGCTCAGTTATATGAAGTTCCCTTACATGTGCTGTCCCAATAGATGCCCTCATGCAGTGATGAAATGACACATCCAAGCGGTGGTCATCTACGTGTGCACAACTCAGATAAACAAAGTCCACATTGTCGTAGATTGCCAAAATACATTGTTTCAGGATTTGTATTCGTATCCCCTTTGGTAGTACTATTTTAGGAGGCGTAGTTTTTGGGTCTTTAAGTGTGCTTCGGCGATGATTTTATTTACCTGGTTCTTAAATGTTAGATTGCTGTCCAGTGTAATACCTAAATAGCTTACAGTTATGAAATTTGTCGTCAGGCCATATGAAGATAGTTTCTTATATAATAGCAAGTGACACACGCTGTCAAAGGCCTTTCGGAGATCGACAAATGTACATAAACTTGCGACCTTCACATTCATTGCACTATTTAGGACTGTTAATAGTTTAAAAATTGCTTGATTAGTAGAGTGCCCAGGCATGACACCGAATTGGTTTTGGTGTATCATCTCATTGTATACTAAGTGATCCATCACTTTTTTCTGAATAGCCTTCTCTATAATCTTAGACATGGTTCACTGCACGAAAAGCACCATTTTACATATATATACACCATCGCGATAACGCACATATCGGCTGTATCGTGGCTTGTTTATACTTGTATACACCTCTTATACGCGTCTGCGTTTCAGGCGTCTACGAGACAGTTTCCATATGTAGACGCACGCGACTTGGCTGTCTTTCACGCCTGGCGTATTTAAGATAAAACATACTCTGTGCAATATATATATACGCCAGGCGTATATATGATACCAAAAATAGATAAAATTGCGACCCGCGGCCCGCCGCGTCCTGTGGGTGTTGGTAGAGGATGCACCAACACCGACCCGCCACCCGCGACCTCCCAACCCCACCCCCTACCGCCCCCCTCAGTGAGAAGCCCCCCGCTGCCCGCCGCCCACCGCCCAACGCCGGCCGCGTTTGTACAGGTTGACTCAGTGGGAAACCCTCCCCCACCCCCCACCGCCCGCCCATGCCCGCCGCTGCCCGCTGCGAGGTGTTACAGTGTCGGACTAGAGGCCGCTCGCCTCGTGTAAGATGATTTCAGTCCTGAGGGGCGGAGTCGGAGTCGGAGTCGGAGTCGGGAGGAGGACTCTGTCACCCAGAGACACTGGGGGGAGGCGATTATAAAGTAAGGCTGACTGTCCACACATTGAAATGGTGTTTTAAAGTTAAATAAAATATCAGAAAAACGGTAAAAAAAAACAACTTAATGCAGGTTTTGTGTAATTAATCAATTTATACTCAATCAGGTTTTATAAAGGTTTTATAAAATAACTTGGTAATATAAGATTGCATTTTTCATATAAAACAGACTTGGATGGTTAATGGAAAATGAAATATGCTACCAGTAGTGTCCCCAAGTTGCAAAGATCGGAACCTTTGGATGTTGGTGTATATAAAACAGAATCAGGCGTATATGTGACGTATATAAGACCGCACCATGGACATGTATATACGCCACTAGATAGGGCGTCTACGAGACGGATTACAGGTTCAACTTCTAGACGCAAAATCCTACTGTTAGACGCGTTTCGGATGCATATGTAAAGCGGTACTTTTCGTGCAGTGGTTGGTATGACTGTTATGGGACGCCAGTTTGAAAATTCTGCTAAGTCTCCAGTTTTCGGTAGTGGGGTTACGGTTCCATGAAGTAGTGAGATTGGAAACCTGCATGTGCGCATGATGACATTTATTACTTTCATGATAATTTCTGGTTTACTCATGAGTATTCTCTTTAGCTGTCCTGAGTTTAAGCTGGTTAAACCGGTTGCTTTGTTAGGTTCAATGCCCTTGAGTATTTGTATTACCTCGGCTAATGTCACCTCATTGGGAGCTAAGATTGTTATGCCCAAGTAGGAATACGAATTACAAAAAGGGAGGACACTTTCATTTACTACTAATCTCACCCGTTGTTGGACTTCTTTTACCATATTTAATTGGTACCTCGATCCAAAAAGACATACCTTAGATTTACTTGTGTTAATTTTCATAAAGTTTGTCTTACACCATAGATCTAACAATTTTAAGTCTGCATTCAGCCTATGTAGAGAATTTTCCTGAATATCATCCATTGTATATAAGACAAGATTGTCTGCATATGCTATATGAGAACAGTTGAAAGAGGTGGTAATCATATCATTTATGTAACAATTAAACAATAACGGTCCTAATATACTCCCCTGTGGTACTCCATTTCTAACTGGCAGGTAATCAGATAAAGTCTTTCCAACCTTTACTCTTTGCATTCTATTACTAAGATAATTTTTGGTCCAATCTACAATATAAGAATTAAGTCCCATTAAATGAAGTTTCTCAATTAGAATTTTGTGATTAACCCTGTCAAAAGCCTTACTTAGATCAACAAAAATTACCGTGACAACCCTCCCATTATCCCTATATCTATATAGATCTTGAACAAATTTAGTGACAGCATCAACAGTACCCCTCCCCTTTCTAAAACCGAATTGATTTGAGTTTAGAATATCATGTATATCTAAATGTTCGGTGATCGACTTATGAAAAACTTTCTCGATAATTTTCCCAGGTAGGGGCAACAGCAAAATAGGTCTCCAATCACTCACTGATTCAGATATACCGTTTTTTGGAATAGGAACAATGTCCGCTTTAGCCTACTCAGCAGGAAATATTGACACATTTATAGACATTTGATATAGATGTCTGAGCTGATCAATAATAATTGTGAAAACATCCTTCAAGACTCGAGAGTTGATATTTCTTACCCCGCAACTTTTACCTATATCTATATCGTTCACTAATTTATATAAGTCAGATAGGGTAACAGTTGGTTTGACCGTTTCAAGTTTTGGATCACTTTCCATTTGATTATCTATCTCATACATAATGTCTTCGGTTGTAGTATCAGACGAAGGATCACCAATACTATTAAAAAATACATTCATATAATTAGGGAGTTTATCCAGCTCAACATAACAACTAGTTTCTTTATCAAATAATTTTCGGACTGTGGTGGTGGTTACAGGATCATAGAGGTGTTTTATAGACTGCCAAAATTTTCTCTGACTATCCAATTGTTCTTCAAGTCTGTCTGACCAGTATCGTCTTTTTGCCTCCTTTATTTCTCTGGAAATTTTTTTATTTAAAGTTTTTATCTGCTTACCAAAATAGGATGTGCGGTGAGCGGCATGGTGTGAGGACGTGCTTCGCGTGTGCTCCCAGTGTAGTCAATGATTTCTATATATTAAGCTGAAGATCAATGGATATCTCAAAACCAAAAGGGAACAGACTATAGGAGTATATCACACGGACTAAGAACCACTGATCATTCTCAAGTGGAAAGTGTACAAAGTTGATAAATATCACCTGGATATTCTTAGGATCTCAACATGAGTGACGGCACGCGCATCGAAACTGATTATCGCTCACCTGCTGTATGCACTACACCACAAATGGAATCGATACCAAATGAAAATGACGAATGTAGAAAGAGAAACAGGTCTCTCCAGTCAACACCAGGAGGAGAAAACTCACCATCGCAACAAACGCAAAAAAGAAACAAGTCTGATAATTCAGAAACTGAGGTAAGCGGGGAATTACAAAATATACCGGCAACTAAACACGACATCAGTGACTTAAAGGAATGTATAATAAGCAGTTTGAGCACCCAAACTAAACGGATTGATGCGATTGATGTAAAACTGCAAGCACTAAGTAAACATACTGCTCGTACAATTGATTCCGTTAACGCAGACATAACCAATGTACAAAAAAATCTGGATAGTGAGAGCACTGTACATAAGGATTCTATGGATGATATTCGCAGAAAAATGCAGGATCTAAATAGGAAAATGACTATTTTAATGGATAACATGGGTAAACTCAAAGATGAGAAAGTCACGGAAACTGGGGAACAACAACATACAGATGATGATTCTAACACACGACATAATTATGCTGACAGAGATAGGAATGTGGTTGTAATGGGCTTGCACACTGAATACGACCAGGACCTTCACGGGGCCGTACATTATATGTGTTCGGAGATGGGAGTATGGTTTGCGCCGGGCGAGATCCTGAAACTAAGTAGAATGGTACCACAACGAGGACCTTCTAATGATAGACCACCACCTGTATTAATTTCCTGCTCTACGAAGAACGCGAAAAACAAGTTTCTATCGCACGCAGCCAGAGCGAGTTATTCAACGCTGGGGCGCTTGAGCATATTGCCGGATGAGCCAGCCTATCTTCGCAAGCAACGAGGGTTGATGAAAATGGTATTTGGGTACCATAAGAGAATCGGAACGGATATCAGTATGCAGGAGTTCGGTTTAACCATTGAAGGAGAGGAGATTTCGCTTAAAGAGATGGAAAAAATCGAGGATCGTTGGCTACCAGATGACTTATTGCAGAAGAGGAGGAGGGGAGAATCCCTAATACGCACGAATTACCAGAGAAATCCCCGACATCTTGAGGAAAATAATCCCAGCTACACGGCATGGTCCACAAACTTAGACCCAACGAAATGGGAAAGGGACCCGAGAGTACCCCCCATAGATGCAAACAATGATTGGCCCCCACTCGCACCGCTTGACCTAAAGGTACAGCACAAGCAGGTCAACCCACTTCATACTGTAGTTGGAAATGTACACACGGCTAACCAACAAGTAGATGCATACACTCCCTCTGACCCAGTGGTGGACAAACCAATTAGTGATGAACCAGGCACGCCTGCGGCTGTGTTTGACTCAGGTGTGTATAGGGCACCATGTGGCATAGTGTTCGCCAGGGCTAATGCCTATCTGAGTAACTTCTTTCCCGCAAAAATCAGAGTGAAAAACATTGGAAATATGATAAAAAATGAGTTGCTGTTCAATTCAGTAGAGCAAGCTTATCAGTATAGTCATGCGATTATGGTCAATGACTTCCGTGTTGCCTTTTGTGTGATGAATTCAAAGGATGCTCATGATGCAAAAAAACTGAGTCATGAAATCACCCCTAAAGACGATGCTAATTGGGAAAATATTAAGGAAGCGAAACTGAAAATGCTCATGACTGCGAAGTTCGAACAGAATGCTGATTTGAGGGAAAAGCTGAAGGCAACCTTTCCATATATGCTGGTAGAGGGCACTAAAGACGCATTCTGGGGCTCAGGATCAGACCTAGCTGATACAGTAAAACAAACAAACATCATCGGGAAAAACAGGTGCGGACAGCTTCTCTGTGAAGTACGAAACGAGATTCTGGCCAAGGTAGACCCTTTGTCAATAAGGAAATAACTAAACACTTTGTACGCCTAGTAAATTGCCGCAACAACAAGACAACATGGATCATGAAGAGTTGAAGTACTTGTTAGTTGGTGACTCGCGTGCCAGGCACTTAGACTATCTAATACGACAAAAGAGGAAAGACACTACGGTGTTGTATTACCCGGGCGCCCAGATTGATCGACTGACCAGAAACACAGTTAAAGAAATTAGGAGTGCGAAAACGTTTGGAGTAAAATATCAAGCGGTATATATTATTGGAGGCACCAATAATATTACGTATAAAAGCTACCAAGGGGCACCGAAAGTAAGCATACGAAAAGGAAGTGATGATGAAATAATCAGTGATGTGTTATCTAGCTACAGAGAACTTAAGCTTGCTGTAAAGGTGATCACACAGGACTGTAAAGTAGTAATATCGTCACTTTATATTATTGATCTTCAGACAGTGAATAAGATGTCACAGAGTCACCCTGAGCAGCATCGGTTGAATGGTCTCATTAAATCTATTAACGAAGGAATCCGAGACCTTAATACAGAAAGTGCGGTGATCACCCCTTACATATGTCGAGAAGTGCACAAGAATGTCCCAGGAAAAGCAACAAGATTCCAGACAAACAAGTTGTATGATGGTGTACATCCATATTATGGTGTCCAGATTGCAGTAACTGACATTTTGTGCAAAGCAATCGACAAGAATGTAAATCGTCATCTGCACTACTAGCTATAAACATCCACCTAGCGACTCAGTGATCGGTAGATCACCGTATTACAGTAACTATACATACTCTTCTAGTGATCGGTAGATCATTAATGAACAATGAAAACAACAACACAGTGATCAGTAGATCATCGTCTTATGATAACTATAGAGAATCTTCTTGTGATCGTTAGATCATTAAATAACAATGATATTCGCAACGATACCAACTGGGGATCGGTAGATCTGCTATTATAAGAACTGTAAAGTTATACTACTAAATCATCCTAGTGATCGTCAGATCATTATATATATATATATATACTTTGTTATCAATTAGAATATACAGATTGAGAAAATCGTCTTTGGTATTATGTTTTCTTGTTTTCTTGTACTTATATATGAAGGTATTCTGCTAAGGGCGTAACGTGATTGATAGATCACATTGTATTATATAATTGGTATCAATATAATCTCATTATATCATTACAGCTACTTGTTTATCTAATTATTTATGTATGTATATCTATTAACTCGAGATCTGTTACCTACGTTATGATCTGTCAAAGTAAAATAACCGGTTACTACTGGTGATCGGGAGATCACCACAGGCTATTATAGATCTGTACGGACTTTGACTTTGACTTAAATTAAGTTATGCTGTTGAGCGGAGGATAACAACTTATTTAAGTGACTTTGGCTGCACTGGGTGGCGCGGCGCGAGACACCCTCACTACCTCCCTGTAATTAGCTGATTAGTGTATAAGACTAATCAACGTATAAGACTTAATCAAAACTTTCTAATCTACTGATCTATCAGTGGTTAGTCAGTTTTCGGATTGGCCCTTATAAGGTATAGGGGCAAATCGTCAACTTTACTATTATCTATTTGTCTTACCTTTCATCCTTCTATTCATTTCACATTTTTCAGAGTTGAAGTAATTAGTATAGACTTAGTATGGATCAGAAAGGGATTAAAATTATTGGTCAGAATATAAGGAGTTTGTTCACAAAGAAGGAAGAAGCATATGAAGCTTTTAAAGGATGTCAGTTCTTATGTTTTAGTGAAACTCTTTTACATGAGCTATATGAAGATAATATGCTTTTAATGAATGGTTACAAATTGTTTAGATTGGACAGGATAACTGGAAATTGGGGAGGAGTGTGTTGCTATGTGGGAGAAGATTTTGCCGTCCATAGCAGATATTGTACTAAACTAAGTATAACATGTGATAACCACGAAATCCTAGTGATATTAGTGGACAAGCCCATGCTCAAGAAAATGGCAATAATCACTTGCTATAAACCGCCGCCCAAGTCAGCAATACTTTTCTATAGCAAGTTAGAAGAAATAGTTAATGCACCAGAAATAATTAATAGGGAAATTTGGATAATTGGGGATACAAATGTTGATGGTAAAAATAACAATAGTGTTGAATTCAAAACAATGATGAACTTCGTTAGAAATACCGGGCTTAAACAAATAGTAGTTGATATAACAAGACCAAATCCTAATGGAGGAACAACAATAGATCACATATATACCAATAGTTTGTATGTTAAATCTGTGCATACGTTAAATGAGATGTTGAGTGATCACTATGCCACAATAGCCATACGAAAACATGATGGTAGAAAAAAGAAAAGAGTTGAGTTCAGTGGTAGAAGCTACAATAATTATATAAAGGAGGATTTTAGTAAATATTTAATCGGGGAAAATTGGAAGACTTTTTGGGAAATTAATGATGTTGATAAACTGTGGATTATCTGGATGGAGAAAATGAACAGATATTTAGACTTAGTGTGTCCGATTAGTAAAAAGAATTTCAGTGACTGTAAACCAACATGGATGTCCAAAAGCCTACTTAACTTAATTAAACATAGAAGAGACCTTGTTAAATGTTTGAAAATAAAAAGAGATGGAGATATCCTAAAAGAAATACGTAGAGTGACTCGACAAATTCGAAACCAACTTAAGTCTGAAAAAAGTGAATTTTGTAAGCAAAAGTTAACTGAGGCACGAGGACATCCAAAAAAGTTCTGGAGTTTGATTAATAATGTGATAAATCCTAATGAGAATATACAAAAATGTGTACTGGAAAGAAATGGAAAACAATTACCTTCTATTGAGGTCCCTGATTATATAAATGACTTTTTCGTTGAGATAGGGAAACTACTTTTTAACAAGCTTGATAAAACATTGTATGAAATGAATGAATCTGGATTGCTGGATAGGACTGAAAATACGAGTGTATATGATTACCCAATAGTATTCAAATCTGAAGATATAATAAGAAAGTTAAAAGAACTCAGTTCAAATAAGTCCAGTGGAATACAAGATGTGTCGACCATAGTATTAATGGACAGTATTGAGTTGTGTAAAGAACAATTTACCCACATTTGTAATGCTTCTGTATCTAATGCTAAATTTCCAACCGAGTGGAAAAAGCGACGGTAGTACCCATACCTAAGTCAGGAAATAACATGTTAATAGACAACTGGAGGCCTATCTCTTTGTTGAACCTCCCCAGCAAAATCATCGAAAAGCTTATTCATTCTGTTACTTATGATTTGTTAAATGATGTGGAGTTACTTGAAAATAGGCAATATGGTTTTAGAACAAAAAGAAGCGCTGGTGACGCTATTTTTTCTTATTTGAAACATCTTTATGAGGCTAGGAGTAAAGGTCAAATAACTATTTCTTGTTTTGTGGATTTTCGCAAAGCGTTTGACTCAATTAATCACAGTCTACTCTTGTTAAAACTGGAAAAATTACTAAAAATTCCACTTAATCTTTTATATTGGTTTTATGATTATCTATTAAATCGAGAACAGAGTGTCAAAGTAGACGGTTTAAAATCAAAACAAAGATTTGTAGAATTCGGAGTCCTTCAGGGGTCAGTGTTAGGCCCTTTACTTTTTATATTATTTGTAAACGATTTAGGTAAACATATTAAGTTATCACAGTTTATTCAATATGCTGATGATGTTGTTGTTTTCTATTCTAATAGTGATCTAGAAAAGTGTGAACAAATTATACAAGAAGATGTTGATTTATTGTCGAACTGGTGCCTAGCTAATGGATTGACAGCTAATGTAACCAAAACAAAAGTTATGTGTATTGGTACACAAATAGGTTTAAAGAAAATGAGAAAACCCAAGATTTTAATGAATGATATAATATTAACTTGTTGTAGTAAATATAAATATTTAGGAGTGATAATCGATGAGACATTATCATGGGAACAACATTTTAAGAGTATCGTAAAAACGGTTAGTAGTAAGTTATATAAATTCAACAAATTACGTAGTTGCTTAACAAATGATGCTGCCAGAAGTGTTTATATTAATAGTATTGTTCCTCACATGGAATATTGCTCATTTATCTATGAAAGTTTTAGGAAACGGGATTTGTCAATTATAGTAAAACTTAATAACCGGGGGATGAGGACTGTGATAGGTTCAGTATCTAGACTGACATCAATTAGCAAATTATATGATCTTTGTAACATTGATACACTAGAATCTAGGTGCTGTAAACAACTGTTATGTATAATGTATAAGAATAAGAACAATTTGGAATGGACTGAAAATAGACCACGAAGGACAAGGACACAAGAGAAACTCTTATTTGCACTAGATACTACGAGATGCACCACAGTGTATAACAGTCCGTACCAGAGAGGGGCAAGACTGTGGAATCAGTTGTCTCCCGAACTACAAAATGCGATGAACATTGACCAATTCAAGAAATTACTTAATCATAGAAATTAACGATTGCCATGTATGCAACGTGTTTATACAACTTCTTTTTTTCACTTCATCTCATTATTTGATGTATTACTAATATATTCTTCTCTACTATACTAACAACCATTCTTCATATTCTTTTTGTATCTGGATGACAAATTTTGCTGTAAAACAACTAATGTTATCATTTTGCTGTCACTTCCGGGTGCCTGAAAAACTCGACTTTTGTTGAGAGGTACTGTGAATTAAAAAAAAAATAAATAAATAAAAAATAAAATAAAGTTTGTACAATTTAGTAAGTTCCTTACGCTCAACAAAAAGGGCATTTATACAATCAGTTATCCAGTAATTTTTTTCCTTTTTAAAAGGCATTTTCTTAACAGGACACAGTTGGTTAGGTTTCTACGATATAGATGTATAGTGTATAGATGACACTTTAAATGGGAAATCATATGTAATAATCGGTGAAAAATTATAAGATTTTCAGAATGTCTAGGATATATATTAGTTATGCAACTCTGCAAAAATGGTGAAATTTGATAGTAGATAAGACCTCAAATCGACCATTTTAAACTTGAACTTGGAACTGTTTTTTTTTTAATTAGATATTATTAGGAGATATTATATGATATCGTTTTGTATCTACAGATAAAATATCAATCATAAATATGCATTATTTCTGGAATTATAAAGGAAATATGATTGATTACACTGGTTCCATCGTGAGCTATATCGGGGTGTATCGGAACCATGGCACCTTTTTCATGAACCCTCCCAACACGTTACGACGCACACCAACGTGAGCCGACGCGAACCGATACGCTACAATATGCCTCCCGACGCGCTACGATATGGTAATTTTGTATCGGCTCGCGTCGGCTTTGATGGGTGCCCTGTCTTAAGCTTGTAACGGGTCTAAGCCTTGGAGTCATTCATTCAGCTTACTATTCACAATCGATAGTAACACTATATACATGGGAACCTCGAGGTTTTGGTCTCTGCTTCCTCTTTTTTAAAACACATAAACCGTTATTTTAACTTTAACGAATTCACCTACTACTAGCGGTCTGTCTTGCTAGAAAACATTGTAATCACCCTTTCCTGTATAAATCTAGATAAGGCTATCTGACTAGTTTACTCAGCTTCTGAATGTTCATGTATTGTTAACCTTGATAAAGGGCAAATCGGCTCGAAACGTTGGTTCAAATAAAAATGCCTACAAAAACTATTTGGCTGTCCTATGATTGTACTGCTTTCCTACATCTATCCTGTTGGGTATTTTGTTGAATATCAGTGTACATGGGAGCAAATTTGACAAATTTGAAAATCATGAAAATTATGAAATTTCGGAAATAGGAAAACTGCACATAAATATATAATCACTGTAAATTTGGACGAGCCTTCAGCGTAGGAGAATCAATGGTTTGCTGCAATAAAGTGAAGTTGCACTCTGTGCCTATACGAAAATTACTATTGCCATGTTTACGTGTGTGCTATAACAAAGAGTAGTGTGAGTGAAATTAAAGCGCTAGATCCACTAAGGCAACCAAGCGAATGCGTCTGCGATCCAAGCGACTGTGCGAATCCCATGCTATGATATTCAATATATTGAATATTGTCGCAAGGCATTCGAATGTCCATGTGAACATCTGCGAACGTCTGCGAACCCAAATTTGCATGGAAAATCGCCTTAGTGGATCTGGCGCTTAAGACAATGGTACAATATCACATTAGGAAGAAGGCATATTTACCACAGGTGTTCCCTATAAGGAAAGGGGTTGGTCATGTGATGCTTGACGATTAAACAGGAGTTTTTTTTGTTTTAGTACATTAGAGTGCTGCTCAGCTCTGTGCAGCAGAGTAGGAGGAAACCATCTGGATGATAACAAGGCGAGCGTTGCTTGCTGATTCACAGTGATTAGAACGCGTAGTATGCAGGGGAGGCCTCAGTCTTCCTGGAGTCAGGTCGTTCTGCTAGTGGGTGTATGCGTGAAAACAGTTCTACTCTGTGCATGCCTAGAAGACCGACATTCATAAACAAGCTCTCACATGGAGAGCACAGGGAACATCCCAAGACTCATAACACTGTGAACAGAAAGGTATATTATCTGGCTGAATGAATAATAAGGGGGACCATGGTGATGATCTTTTGGATCGTGATTCAGTGCAATTGGACATAAGGAGCGATGAAACAATAGACCAATGTGAATCGTGTTAAGTGTCATTGGATTATTGGGACAATGTGACTAATATGTGAATGAAAAGGAAAAACAACAAGAATCGTAGACAATATATTAGAGGTTTAATAAAGGAAACTGTTGGTATTGTTAGTAAGAACCTATAGTCAGTTATCTGTGCCTCTGGTTATGGATGTGTGAGGTTACCGTACACCTATGACTAAATCACAGCAAGCAATCCTACTAAATTCATAGATGAGATGACAAAGTAAGCCAGGAAACTATTAGATCTTCAAGCGATCTGATAATCATTGTTCTCCGAGTCATAGGTAAAGGTACAAGGTTGATAAAAAATGAAAGGATTATAAAGGTACAAGGTTGATAAAAATTGAAAAGGTACAAGGTTGATAAAAATTGAAAGGATTGTATTGTCTTACAAAGGTTTCACAACTCACCACTGAGACTGCTTACTTCTTGTTTCATTTCCACGTGTTCTCTGATGAAAGAGCTGATCCACACCAGCAGTTTTGTTCTTCCTCCTTTGTCGCCATCTTGTTTTGTTGTGGTGTGCTATTTTCCAGATGGTTACAGCTGTTTTTTGTGTGTACCTTTTCTCTTTCTAAGAAAGACATTCAGCAGAAAGGACATCTGTTCTTGTGTGACTGTCATACTCTCTGGAACAACTGAAACAACGTTCAATTGCATGTACCTCTTGATAGAAGCTCATATGAAGATCTATAAGAAACTCTATGAGCACCAGATTCAACTATCATCATAAAAAACTATTATCAGGCTATTATCAGGCCTGCCGTCCACCTAATACGATAGAAATTTAGACCTACCGATATGGCACCGGTACAAAAAGTAAATATCGGAGACATATCGGGAACATGCAAAATCGTAGACATATGTCTAGACATGCCAATTCATCACGCATTGAATGGGGTTTATATCGGTGTCTAATCGCAGAAACGTGGTCAACTGCCCCGATATTAGGTGACCTTCCAACGCGATTTAGATTTTTCATCGAGAGGTGCATCGTAGAGCATATCAGGGCAATATCGTAGTAGGTGGACGCCGGGCCTTAGTGTTCAAAGACTAGTACCAAGCAGACTTGTAACTATTATACGACAGAATTTCTATCCAAAGGAAATTAGGAATATAACATATGACTTTTCTTTTATGGAATCGAAATTAAATGTAAGAGAATCCAAATTCTGAATTGTCGGAGAACAATAATTGTAACCTCCCATCTGAATGACTAAAAAACACTTACTTTTTTTCCATATGGAATTTTGTGCAAGATATGGTTTTCTTATATTCTGTCAAAGGCGAGGACGGTGACCTAAGAATTGTAAAATTTAAATGTTTAGTTTTTTACATATACTATATTTTGCGAAGGTTTGAGGAAAATGACAGGGGTTTTACAATGTTGAAAGCAACTATTTAGAATTCCTCTGTATTCATTTATAAAATCATCATAATATTGATCTCCAAATTCAAGAACTAACACGGTGACTCCCGATTATTAGGTAAGATATGTTTTCTATAATACTGAGAAATCATCATATAAAATCTTCAGGTAAATGACCTGGGTTTAAATTTTAAGCTAAGTTGTCCGAAATGCCTTTCATGAATAAATTAGGAACCGGGCCACCTACATAATAGGCTACAGACTCTAATAAACCTCGATACAGCACGGACGATGAATTCAGACCTATATAATTTAACACCAACTTTCTTTAATGGCAGCCTATTTTGTAAATACTTTTAGCAGACATCGGCAAGTTGAAATTTTTGAAAGTCGGCGATCAATTTATATTCTGAATTCTGCCGGGGGTTTTTTTTGCAACACTTCCTGACAAAAATGTCGCGGTAGAGTTTGATTTTGACTGTAATTGTGAATTCAGAAGAGGGATGAAAAACGCTAAATGAAAATCTTTGGGAAAAGAAATCTTTGGCTCGTTTTTTTTAGCGCTCGCACCACCGTCCAATATTTGCATATCAGAACGGGTATAGTTCCTAGATATCAAATTTTGTCAAAAGATTGAAATAGGGTCGTACAACCACGTCCTTTATAAAAAAAAAGTCTTGGATAAGTAACATTACAGAAAGCCAACTGAAAGTAGCTTTACTTAAGATCTTCCTTTAAATCAAAGGAAATATCGGGAAAGATCATAATTGGAAGATTGACCTTTATATAATTGAATAATTCGCGATAATTTGAGGTAGATAATGACAGTGCGCATTTTGAATCCATTAACCTGAATTTTTGGACCAATTTTAAGGTGGCGAGGTACAATTTGAAGGTCGTATTACCTGGGAGAGAACCATAAAGTGGTTCAAAGGCCAGGAGGTTACCTGCTTAAAAGGTTTTACATAAGAGGGTTTCCCTGAGAGTCCGGGCCTTATGGGGTGTCGCTGTCAGGAGCATTCAACGGGAAAGGTTTTAAGTACTCAACAGTAGGAGAAAACTGGGGGATATCAGTGTGACAAGTTGTCAGTGAGGGAAAGTTTGAGGGTGAGGTGTTTCAATGTGAGGGTTTAATTTGAAGGGGGTTTGAATTTGAAGGGTTAAAGTGTGAGGGGTTTGGCTGTGATGGGTGTTGGTGTGAGTGTTATGAGTGTGAGAGGTCTGACTGTGAGGGGCTTTGAGAGTGAGGGGCATGAGTGTAAAGTGCCAGATCCACTAAGGCAATTTTCCATGCGAATTTTGGTTCGCAGACGTTCGCAGACGTTTGCAGACGTTCGCAGACGTTCGCAGACGTTCGCAGACGTTCGCATGGACATGCGAATGCCTTGCGACAATATCTAATATATTAAATATCATCGCATGGGATTCGCACAGTCGCACGGATCGCAGACGCATTCGCTTGGTCGCCTTATGGCCCGGCGTCTACCTACTACGACAGAATCGTATACCTCCTGATATGGCACCGATACAAAATGTCAAAATCGGTGTCATATCGGGAAGGTTCAAAATCGTAGACTTATGTCTAGACATGCCAATCCACCACCAACTGTATGAGGTTTTTATCGGTGTCTAATCGCAGAAACGTGGTCAACTACCCCGATATTAGGTAACCTTCCCACGCGATTTTGATTTTTTATCGGGAAGTGCATTGCAGACCAAATCGGAGCCATATCGTAGTAGGTGGACGCCGGACCTAAGGGGATAGGAGTGTGAAGGGGTATGAATATGAGGGTGTTTGAGTGTAAAGCTCAATGCCCATCTGCCAGATAAGCATATTACAGCTAGGTCAGCTAATGTATTAGTTTGTATGCAGTTTCGATATCCCTGTGTTATCTAAAGTATATCTAAAGTATCATTGAGGTGATATGCGTGGATGAGACACCAAATGGGAGCTGGAATACCATAGACTACGATGTAATCAGTGCTATTTTTCTAGAAATATCATGCATGGTATTATGGCCGTTTTACGTTCATACACTCTGTGAATCAACACTATGGTATACGTTGCCAGGTAAATGTTTGGCTTCAGCTGTGGCGTAACTAAGAAGATAAGGTGCGACACCGGCCTGTTGAAAAAGGCCTATTGTTGAGATCCACTAAAGTGAATGCCATGCGACTGGGTGTTGCGACTGCCATGCAAATGCCATGCAAATGCTAGATCGACTACAACAAATGCCAAGCGATTACAATGCAACCGAATTTGGGATTCTGGAATGCAATTAAAAAAGGGGTTTCACCTTGTGGGAATACAAGAACTAGAAGCGATAGCCCTGCTCCTAGCAGTATTATGAAAAATGATGAGACTTTGTGCGACCGTGTGAAAATATTCAAAGGTTTTCATATCATTGCATGCCAGTCGCATGAGCCAGGCGACTCCCTAGTGGCCACCATACTACTGTCTAAAGCGCCAGATCCACTAAGGCAACCAAGTGAATGCGTCTGCAATCCATGCAACTGTGCGAATCCCATGCGATGATATTCAATATATTGAATATTGTCGCAAGGCATTCGTATGTCCATGCGAGCATCTGCAAACGTCTGCGAACGTCTGCAAACGTCTGCGAACCCAAATTCGCATGGAAAATCGCCTTAGTGGAATGGCACAGCTATATCCAATTGGGTCTTTGATCACCAGTGATCGTTTCAGCCCAACAGGTCTATGCAACACCTTGTCTATGAAACACCTCCCTGTTTTATATGTGTATACCATAAACTACTATACCCAGATGCACTTCTCCTATGATACATTTGTAGCCGTAATTTTCTGAGAGAGGCATGAAAGCTTCAAAATGTGCGATTTTATCTCACCCATGATACAAATTTGGCCATAGGAATATGTCTGGTTTAGACACGGACTTGGATGACCGCGGTTTTAGAGCTCAGTGCACGCCTGGCCTAAAAGTTCCCAAAATGGCACTTCAGAGAATTCCATGATACGCTTAACATTTTCGGGTCGTGTCTTATCTAATATGTATGCGGCAATCAGTATGCACACTCGATGGTATTCTCTACAGAGAACAACAAACTCGCTCTTAGTTCCTCTCAATCAGGTTGTAAATGATTGTTGTTGTGCAGAATTCTCACCAAGCGCCTGTTTATAAGCACATTTATCTATATATCCCTGCACACCCTCCTCTCGACGCCCTCAATCCACTCCACCGCCGTCGGTCCTTGTGTCAAGCCTCGTGATTGGCTTGTGATTGTCTCGCGAGAAATCGGGTTTTCCCGCGAGACACACGTGACTTGATTTCGTTGCCAGTTGGAACCACGTGAGGTAAACGGAAGTGAAGTGGGTGGACGTCGGAAAATGTAGACACAATATCATCATGGTTTTGTTGTACATCGTCGTATTTTCCGTGTAGTTGATACGCAGTAATCTCCGAGCAAATGCGAGGATATACACAATAATGATTTGTACTGTTTAGCAGTTGAAGTTGTCATCTTCCAGGAGATTACGGCCACTCTACACAAAACGAATCATTATTGAATTTACAAGAATCCCCCTCTCGTGGCCCTTCAGTCTCCAGGCTTAGGTCTGGTTCACTCAGAGCCCAATATGTGGGAGGAAATCCAAACAAGTCCGACCAGAATCATTGGTTTTTTTTAAGATACGTCAGGTAAAAACTCACCTACACGATGAACAACAGAAAACACACGAATGACATATGGGATGACTACACATTCTATAAGATTATAGAACTGTCAAGGATATTGGTAATTTGCTGCACTGGATGCATCTTAAGGTGTGTCCATATCATTATAATAACCTTATCTTTAGGTGGAGATTGGGGGAGGGGTATTGGTCTGTTAATGTTTGCTGGCACTTTTCTATGACTTAGTATAACACAATGATACTGATTTACATTCCGTCTTCCCATACCTCAATGAGTGTCTGCAACATTTTCTCATTCCACAAAAAACTTCTGAATACCTCCACCCCTTCAACACTTGATGTATATGGGCTTGATTTTTTTCTCCTGTTAATGAACTCGTTACCGAGGGTGTCTCTACAATGTCAGTTAAAGAAAGCATTGTGTGTCGGTCTGGCAGTCGTACGAATTCACTGTGTTTGTATATGATCAGGAGGCCCTTCCTTTACATTATCATTGGTCGCCTTATGGCATTTTGAGAACCACATTTGAAAAATGCACTGACACTGCGATTGTGTTCACTGTCGCCTAACCCGGCGTTTACATTAGACGACTAAGTATGTGGTGACTGTAGATCGTCAAGCCGGTGATGGCAATGTCCACTGCAAAAATCGTCGACCTCAGAATACGCCTGAGCGTTTACACTGACGACACACAGTCACCACCTGTCCAGACGACTAATTTAAGGCGGCTTGAAATAGTCGCCGACGTCAGAGTGTGACTGATAGTCGTGAGGTGGTGCCAAATTGTGTAATCTGACATAATCAGATGATCTGCAGTCGCCACACGCTTGGTGTTTACATCAGACGATTTCTAGCTTTTTTTTCTGCTGAAAGTCGTCAGGAGGTGCAAAATGCCAGAATCGCCAGCCAGAATCGTCTAGTGTAAACGCCGGGTTGGGTTAGTCCTAATCGTATTCATTCAGCCAATATCGTTTTAATTTTTATAAATACCTCCCAGATGTGACATACCATGAGAGGTTCAGGATGTTCCAGCATCCTTGATATGAACTTATTCTAAGCTAATGAGCTTATACATATGGCTCTAATGAGGAAAGAATATATACCCTGAATGGGAGGTCCAATATCCACGCTCTAGATTGAAAATTTAGTCACTATGATGAGCAAATTACAACTAAGAATGCCATTCTTCAATTGAAGGACTTTTTAACCATATATGATAGATCACTGGTTTCCTATGTTTGTTTATAATCTATACACTGTATTAGTATAATATATGAATGATGTGGAACTGACAAATATAAACTACGAGGTAAAGATATATGTATAATAGTCTTCTGAAAATTACTGAAAATAAAGATATTTCCTCGGTATCGAGGTAGAAAGCTTTGAGATGGCGTAGATGAGTCTTTGAATAAACACAACAGGTTTTATTTTACTCCAAATATCTTCTCATCAACTATCATCAATTTACCTGTGGGTGATATGAAATTATACAGTTGTGTTTAATGGTTAATTACTAAACTGGATTGAGGAATTTACTGTTGTCCACGATGTGAAATAACATTGAAGTGTGTACCAGAAATTGCAATAAAGGAATAGCATCTTTGTAGATGGTTTAGTTGGAATATCCACCCTAAAAAATAGATAAATAAAAAATAAATAATAATTACAAAAAAAACCCAACAAAAACAACAACAAAACAAAGGAAAATAACCGATGCATGATAAATGAATGGAAACGGACAAGGTGGGCAACTATAAAGAGTCAGTGCCGTTTTTGTCGGCCAATGGGAAGTACCCTACATACATAACATCAGGAGACTTCTTGCTCCTGGCATTTGCTGCATGGAAGTAGAATTCTCCAGGGACAGCCGGGCGACAGTAACAGGGCTGGTAATCTCGGGTGATAATTGGGTCAGCAGTAATGTGTTTTTACGCTGATCCCTCGTTACTGTAAATGCTTGCTGTGTATGCTCATGTTTTTATTATGTCTTCTCATCTGGTGAAAGAGGAAGCAGCACCTAGCGCATGCAGGCACATATGTACAGCACATTGTCTATGCAATTAACTCACGGCATGCATTTATCGTATTCAGGAATAGGAGAGAGTATGTTACACAAATAGGTGGTCGGAATTTACTCTTGCAGTGCAGAGAGAGTTATTCATTAACGATGGGAGGCGCATCGATCAAGTTTCAAATCGTTTGTATTGAAGAGCACTGGAATTATCTTTTATATATTTTAGTAAATCAGGCCTATTTCACCTATTGGGTTTGGATATCTGGAGAAAACGCAAAATTTATTTATCTATAATAAGGAAGAATCCCAAGACATCAGATTTGATTGATTATTGACATTATTTGAAACTCACCAGGTGGTGCCACAGTGAGGCCCGGCGTCTCCCGATAGGCCTGGCGTCCACCTACTACGATAGAAATTTAGACCTCTCAATATGGCACCGATAGAAAAAGCAAATATCGGAGACATATCGGGAAGGTGAAAAATCGTAGACATATGTCTAGACATGCCAATGCACCACGAATTGTATAGGGCTTTTATCGGTGTCTAATCGCAGAAACGTGGTCAACTGCCCCGATATCAGGTGACCTTCCGACGCGATTTTGAGTTTGCATCGGGTGGTGCATCGTAAGGCATATCGGTGCCATATCGTAGTAGGTGGACGCCAGGCCTAAATAGTGAAATGGTGAAATAATCTGACGACCAGAACAGCAAGTAAACGCCTCAGCGGAAAGTACCGTCTTCCGCCTTCCACAAAACCCTTTTACTGCAATCTAGAAGTTCCCTCCCAAGGGAAATTTCGCTCGCGGAAAAAATCCTGGCAGGCGAGAAATATAACCTGATTTGCCATGTTGGAATTGAGGTTTTCATACCCAGAGGGACGGGTACACCAATAGGCACTGTCATGATGCGTTTACTGTGGAGACGGCTGTGCCAGCATCCCTTGTGGTGTGTTGTTGTATGGGAGTGTAATATTCCACTGTATATGTATGCACTTTCATGTTATTCTTTGTAGCGTGTCATAATCAATTACATTGAGCGGGCAGCTACACCATGTACATTGTGACTAAAGGCCTGTTTCCATTGGCCGATCTCCCATCACCGATCTACTGTCAGGAACCACCGACAGACGTTTGGCACTACTGACCCCAAATCGGTCAATGGAAACTACCCAGCTCGTGAAATGATCCATGACTTTCTCTGCTTACATTATGCAATGTGGCACCACCCACCACTGAGTGAAAGCTTGGTCACTGAATGAAATCTACAACCCTCACCGATTTTTCTTTACATACGCGCAGTCAGTGGGACCACTGACAAACTTTCTGGGTAACTAAAAAAAATCTACACACATTTCATCGGCCAATGAAAACAGGCCTTTATCGGGAGGTCTGAAATCGGGTGGTTTGAAATTGTAGAGCATAGAAACGCGTTTGGAGGACCAAAAACATAACCTATGGTCATGATTGCCTGACAATTCAATCGGTGTATCAATTCAGATCTCAGGCAGAAATGTGTGAAGTAACGAGGCTTATCAATTTCCAGAACCGTCTCCCACCACTTGCGACCACTGAATAGAGAGACCAGGGAAGAGGACGCGCGGAGGTTCCCATGTCCTTCTGCGTACCCTACTTTCGGAGTCGTTGATTGGCTGAGGCGTGCACGTGACCTTCAGCGCTTTTTTCATTGGTTGGTTGTATCTGGCACGGCCGGCTTGAGTCCGCCGGACATTCGACTATATGTCTGAGGCTCGCTGTATGTTGGTCCATACAGTTCCTTATGGGTTCTCTACACAGAGAGCCCAACGTAGGGGTTCTATCGATCCCTACGTTCCCAGCTTTGTTCAAGGCTGGGAGGAGGCCTACTTATGAGTTGTGATGCCTGACAAAAACCAAGTTCGTCAGTATAACACTATGGTGAACCAGCACCGTAGCGTTATGTGTCTTGTGTTGGATTTAAGTGTTTCTCTCGTGGTTTCGACTGTTATCCAGTCTCATCAGGCAAAGTGTGGTAGGTATTCTTCTGTGGTCTTTCCTGCGGGGATTTCTCCCCGTAGGAGGATACTGCAGTCCCTTGTTTGTTTTTTTGCATGTATATAGACAAAAAAACATTCCTTTCTTTCTCTCTATTTCTGTGCAGTCCTAGTATCGTCTGGATTCGTCCCCCTGGATTTGGGCAGTACTTTTCATGTAATTTTTTCCGTTCTGATGGATGGTTAATTCCGCGGTTGGGGAAAAAATTTTTGACGTGGCATTTTTCAGGGGCGGACCATCAGAGGACTTAACATGTATTATAGGTACTCAACCTTTGAGGGTAGTAAAATCATATAATTATCTTGGAGTACTTCTTGACCAGAACCTGAATTTTAACCAACATGTGGAGAAAATCCTGAACGAGGTACGACAACGATGGTTTAAGTTACGGAAAATAAGGTATTGCCTAAATACAGACACAGCAGTTAAAGTTGTGAAACAAATGGTCCTGCCAAAAATCGAGTATGTAGGATTTATTTACAGTTGTACAACCGTAAGGAACAGAGCAAGACTACAAACTATGGTAAATAATTGCCTACGAACTGCACTTTCTATCAGGAAGAACACAGATGTGCATGTTAGAGAACTTCAAGAACAGGTCCGTATCAGACCAAATTTCTTTCGGAGCGCGATCCAATTATTGATGATAATACACTGGTGGCAAATGATACCTGGTAATATTATTGATACCAGGGAGACGTGTAACACTCGAGGTAATCAAAGAATACAGCTAAAGATAAAAAGACCAAAAACAGAGAAATTTCGACATAGCCCCCTCTACCGAGGCAATGAGCTATGGAATTTATTGAAACCTAGTACGCAAAAACTAACTTCCAAGAAAGATTTTAAAAATGAAATCAAGACATACCTGATGAATGCCGAAATTTATGAAAAGGTTGAAGCAATTTGCCGATAGAATCAGAGTCATATGACCTGATATATGTATACTCCTGGTGTCATATGACCCTGGATATGAAGGTAAAAGTGAGTAAGAAAAGACTGTCTCTTAAAGACTGACCCCAGGTGGCTGGGACTCCGGTCTGTGTGCAAACACATACATATAAGTCAAAGTAGTATTAATACAGTGATATGTGGATGAGCATGACCAGGTTAAGGGCCTTACTGGACTCGTTGGCAAAAATACCCTATGTTGTACTGTAATGTCTGTATAATGTCCTGTATGTCGTGTCCTGTTTTGTAACCTGTTATATTTGTTAGGACGACGCAAGGAAGAACGCCCACAACCAGGGTGATTGTACTGTCTGTTTATGATAATAAAAAAAAAAATAATAAAAAAAAAATCTCTGGCGACTACTAGCCGTACCTGTTGTCCAGAGTGTTGAGACCATGTTGAGAGTGTGTTTTTAGTCGGTGTATCCAGTTGAATTCAATTTTATTTCTCAGACGTGCCGCTTCTTTCGAATCGGGGTGTCTGTATATGAAATCTAGTATGTGTACCTTTACGTCTAGGGTACCGTTGTGAGTTTGTTGGTTGAAGTGGCTTGGTATTTCATTCTTCCTTGTGTTGTTTTTGATGCAGTTCAGGTGTTCTCTGATTCGTTCCTTGATCTTCCGCTTTGTCTGCCCCACGTACTGCATGTTGCAGGATTTGCACTCGATACAGTAGATTACGTTGGAGCTGTTGCACGTCACATTCCATTTTGTTTGGTGTTTTCGTCCCGTGGTTTTGGATGTGACTTGTCCATCCATGTTAAGGATGCGACAGTACTTGCAGTTTGTCTTGGTACACTTGTTTTCCTCGTTGTTTTTCTGTTTCTTGTTGGTTTCTAGTTTATCTTCGGTGTCGTCCCGTTTGTTGGGTTGTTCTTTTTTCTGTTTCTCTTTTGCCCTTGGTATCGGCTTGGTTCGGTCGGTGTTGTTTTCTTGAGGGTGGCTTGGTTTGTAGTTCGTTTTTGCTTTTACTAGGTAATCCTTGACGTTTTTCGGGCGTTTGTATCCGTTGATGAGTTTCTTCTTGTGCAGTTCTTTGGTCGTGATGGATCGTGCCAGGATATCCCAGTTATCTGTGATTATTTTCCCCACAGTGTTTTTTTCGGGTTGGTAGGTGGTTACTAGAACCACTCCCTCTTGTTTGTTGGTGTCCTTTCTTTTTTCCAGTAGTAGTTGGTTTCGTTCTTTCAGATCTACTTTTTCCTTGCATTCGTTGATGAGTTTCTTTGGGTAGCCCTTTCTTTCAAATTCACCCATTTTTCTCTCGCAGTGTTTCTCGTAGTCGTCGTCCTTCTTGCAAATTCTTCTCAAATTTTTCCCCAACCGCGGAATTAACCATCCATCGGAACGAAAAAAATTACATGAACAGATCTCAGGCAGAGTTTTAATAATGAAATATACTATGACTTTAGTAACATCTGTAGAGGTATTTACAACATATTATGATATAATTTTTCAGACACTAAAGCAATCAACTCAAAACATTATAACTGTGGTAGAATCATAATTCCATTATGAAACTATGATTTTCATACCCGTATACCTAACCAATTTATACCATATTTACAGCAACTATATATCTGTAAGCGCTCTACCTAATTCCAGAATTTGAATCGTGAGGGAATCATGACCATGGTCTATGTTTTTGGTCCTCCAAAGGCGTTTCTAGGCTGTACGATTTCAAACCATGTCCACGATTTCAAACGATCTGGGACCTCCCGATAGGTCAAGATTTGGGCATTTCAAAACAAAGCTATCGAAAGTATGTCGTATACCATCGTCGTAGGTGGGGGCTGGCCTTAAGTCACCGGTAACTGCGCCATCCGTGGGCCACTCGGCAGCGATTTTGTCCACCATCATGTTTTCAAGGAAAATGTACTCGAGGTTTCGAGTAAATCTTTGATATGCAACTACCAGTGCGAAAATTGCCATCCTGATTACGTTTAGTTTTCAATAAAACTTTCTGAACAAAGTAAGCAAAGAGCTGGTGTCAAATACTAGCCATGAAATTAAGGTCCTTATCATGACTTTCCAATTCGTAACTCAGATTTTGATCGTATGATTAACAGAGATTAAAATTAAGGCGACATTTAATGAATAGATACAAACGTAGTAAAGCCTCACATTTCTGTTGTGATTTGATACAATTGAAGCAAATATTCGATAACAGTTATTAATTGATTGAAATAGTTGTTATTTCTGAGCTACAAAATTGCCATTTGCTCTTAATCCTTCACCGATTTTGAGTAAAACGATGGGTTCCCAAAGCTATGACTGCAGTTATGACTTCACCCTCTTAGTGCTGATATGTGTCATAATCCTATACCTTGTATTTATCCAGCCATTGGGAACTAATGGCAGATTACTGTAGAGGAGCCCCCTGTTGTTAAATCCACCAACCACCCAGCGGGATTGCTGTATAGTGAAGCTGATGGACTAAAAGCCAAGGACTAAATCAATTTGTGAACGGGGGCGTCGAATAATTGACAGATTCCAGTTTATCGTTTTATTAATTACCCTTAAATGCGATTAGTTGTTTTACCGTCCATCTCCAATGAGACGATTTGCTGGCTTCCGTTTGGTAATAGAAGTAATTCATTAGTGAGACAAAGCCGAGGCGCAATCTGGCTTTAGGAACGGGCCCCTGTTTTAAACACTGTTAATATGACTTTGTTTCGCTAAAATGGTGATGGAATCAGATAAATGGTAACTGTTTTCCCCTTTGATTACGAGTAATGCCTGCTTTGTTTTCCTGTTAATGCTAGGGGCCTAGTTCTGGCCCAATCGATTAAGGTCAGACACTAGGAACAAATGTTAAATTCATCATTGAAGAATGAGCATGGAAATTTATTTCAGAAAAAGAGACAATTAAAAAGTTTGGGTGTTATCCAGTGAGTGAGTTACTTGTTGTAGCCCAATGTCAACCAATCAGTCGAAAAACTGCCTCTATATGGTATAAATACGTCAATCCCCAGTAAGCCAATGGGGTATACTGTAACTAGGAGCGAAAAGTAAGTTCATCATAGATGAATGAGCGTGTAATTATAAACGCATAACAAATAAAAGGTCTGAGTTAGATTTAGCCTATGGATAGTTTTCTACAACCCACTTGCACCCAGTCAACTTGCCATTTCTCTAACTGCCTGAGTCTAGGATCAAAACATATCAAAAACAGTGGGTCAATGAGGTATTTTGGTCTTGAGTGATTGGTCATGGTCAGCTGGGCACACTTCTAAGACCCTGAGACACTGGCTCCCTGCTGTGTTCTCACTATCACAGGGAACAGCATGCAGATAGTAAAGGGATAGTTTTCTTCAGTTTTTAACATGATTCGATAAAAAGTGTTCAACTTTTGAAAGTGTTGAATAAGCAATAATTTTAGCTTCACGATAATAAAGTTTGGAAATTATTTATCTTAATAGTGTTTAGGATTCAGAAGTGATTATTTATATAGTGGTTAACATAAGGAAGAGTTTAAATACAAAGAGTTTGCGTTTGGGAGGTGTTTAAGCATGAATAGTTTAGCATTATGAACTGTTTAAAAGCCTTTAACCAAAGGAAGTGTTTAGAAGATTTTCATTTAGTCTTCTATAGATACTAGTAACGAATACCATATTGCAAAGAAAACAAGGACAAGGGAAATTTTGTTTTTAGTGGATTCCATAACCATGTATCATAGTCACAAACATTAACAACCAACAAGACAATATAAGGGCGAAACTTACCTGGCTCTCGATTCAAACCGACACGCTCTGCGAAGCACAATTGCATTGAATTTTGTTGGGCGTCGAGGTGCATCGGGAGGTCTGAATTTGTGCATTGGCACTGGTGGGTTACATTCCTCAGTTCAGTCATTATTGATTGATCATGGTCAGCTGAGCACTCCACTAGGACACAGGGGCCCGTTTAAAGACAAATGCTGGCAGTTGGGTGATTTCTAAATTCTATTGAGTTTTGCAAATAACTCAGGGTAATATAAGTTCCATATATTAGCAAATAGAAAATGCAAAAATAAATGGCATGTCACCATGCTAACTTCTATGGGGGGGGGGGGATCTGAAAATATAAGTGCTTTTTTTTTTTTTTTTTTTTTTTTTTTTTATTCAGGAGTTATTTTATGACAACAGTACTCGCTCTCATGAGCGATCTTCCGTATCGTAGTCAGGACATTACAGGACAGTACAGTATAGGCAGATTATACATACATATACAACATACATAGAAAAAACAGGTTATATACATATACATATAGCTCTATACATTATGTACCCTTTTCTATTTCAAAGCCAGCACTTCAGTATTTAGAGTCTAGTTCTCTACAGGCATTGTATGTACCACCTCCTTTATTTTCATTTTGAATTTATCTATCCTATCAATCGATTGTATTTCTGGCGCTAGAGTATCCCATAGTAATCCACCCACATAAAGAGGTGATTTCCTGTACTTTTCAGTCCTAGGCCTCTTTATTTTTAATCTTATTTTATTCTGACTTCGTGTTCTGTCATTTCCATCTGTAAAAACATTTTTGTTGTATCTACTCCACCATCTTACAAGTGTCATTAGGTGGCCTGCTCTCCTAATTGCTAAAGGCCTCACCTTACATAGTCTCATAACCTCTTCCATGTGCATGTCTGTTGGTTTCTTTATCTTTAGTGCTACTCTTAGAGCTTTATTAAACAATAGTTGTAATTTATTTCGTAAAGTCTTGTTTATACAGTAATACACATGATCGGAATACTCAACTACTGATAATAGCATGTGCTTAACAATTTTTATACTTGCCTCGGTGTTAAGGTACTTTCTTATCTTTCTTAATTTGAATAATTTCATATTTAATTCCCTGGTTACCTTTTCTACCTGTTTTTTAAAATTCATTCTTTCATCTAGGATCACCCCCAGATATTTGTAGCTTTGTACAGATAAGATACTTTCGTCGCCATATTTCACAGCTTTAGTTCTATCAATCCTGTTGTTATTACTTACCCACATAATTTTAGTTTTTTTCGTATTTAATTTCATCAAATTCTTGTTAGTCCATGCAATTATATTTCTTAGTTCTTCTTCAACACGAAAGAACACTTCCTGCTGCGTATCTCCTGTTACTATCAGTGCTACATCGTCCGCATAAATAACTACTTTCGAGAAATGTAGTACATCAGGTAAACAGTTAATAAACAGTATAAATAACAATGGCCCCAGGACCGAACCTTGGGGCACTCCATAACTAATTGGTTGTTCTGAAGAAAAGGTATCATTAACTTTCAAAATTGTAGTTCTATTTATTAGGTAATTTTGTATGACATTTATTAAATTTCCATTTATGTGTAGGTTTACCAATTTTTCAACTAATAAGGAATGATTGACGCTATCAAATGCTTTGGAGAAGTCTATGAATAATATGGCTATTGTTTTCTTACTGTCTAGTCCAAGTAAAACTTCATTAATTAATGTAAAAATAGCTTGGCTTGTGGATCTTCCAGGTAAGAAACCAAACTGCTCTTCAACAAGTACATTTCTAGTATATAGTTCATTTAACAAATATTTATGTAAGATCTTTTCGATAACTTTTGATAACATAGGCAAAACCGTAATCGGCCTCCAGTTTCCGTATAACTTTAGGTCACCGTCTTTCGGTAGTGGCGTAATCTTTCCCATTTTTAGAATATCTGGAAAATAATTATTTGCCAAGACTTTGTTTATAACCGCTACTAACAAGTTAGGCTCAACTAATATAAGTTTCCTAAGTATTCCTGTTTTTACTAACTCTATGCCAGTACTTTTTTCACCATCCAATTTTCTCAGGATCTTAGTTACCTCTTCTCCATCTGTCTTCATCAGTTGGTAATGTTCATGCAGTTCATTTACGTCGTTGTCTTCTATACTTTCATTACCTGGTTTCGGATTCTGTAGCTCATCAGGTTCTTTTGCTTGCCGTACTACCGCTGCTTCTTCCATTACTGGTTCGCCTATCTTTGAAAAGAACACGTTCATATCATCCGCAACTTCCTTCCTAGTCATATTATCCATTTCCGGAAATACTTTCTGTTCTCCATCTGTTGGGTTCCATGTTTGCTGTAATACCCTCCAAAATTTTTTTGGGTTATCTCTATTATTTTGTAGATTTCTATTTATTAGTTCACTTTTCATATTCCTCAATCCATTTGTTATTTCCCTCCTCAACCTTCTAATTTTTTTAAGTGTGTCTATGCTATGTTCTCTACTGTAAGACGTTATAAGTTTAGCTCTTAATTCTATTTTATTTGATAGTTTCCTAGAAATCACCATTCCCTGATGTGTCCTTACTTCTTTTGTATTTATTGGGTAATTTTCACTTATATTTTTGGTTATATACCTTATGTAATTCTCACACTCCTCCGTGCCTTCTATTAATCTTCCCATATTATATCCATTAAAGAAATTGTTGAGTTCATCCTCTGTTATCTTGTTAATATTTCTAAATTTAATAATTTTCCTTACTGATTTATCTCTTTTCTTTTTTCGTATTCCAAAAATCATTACATGATCCGATAAAAAGTAGTTTATGTTGCCCGATTCTATGATATATTTGGAGTTAGTGTAAATATGATCTATTGTGCTTGATCCATTACCATATAAAAAAGTTTGATGTGTTTTCAATTGCTCTAACATATTATCACTTAAAAACTCCCTCATACGTTTATATTTATTACAAGTTAAAGCTAAGCTATTTACGTTCATATCGCCTAGAATCCATATCTCATGATTTTTGAATTCGTTATCTTGAATTATTGTGCTAAGTGTTTCATAAAAGAGGTCTATTTCCTTTCCAGGTGGTCTATAGATTGACATAATTAACATTTTCTTGTGATTGGGTTGTTCCATAGTTATTATCAGACTTTCTATTATTTCGTTTGAATAAGTATATCTATCTATAACTGTTACGTATGGTATGTACCTATTGTTGACATATATCGCCACGCCTCCTCCTATTTTATCATAACCATAGTTCCGATCTGTTCTAAATATAGTCATGTTTTTTAGGTTTAGCATATTTTTGGCATATTTATTAGTTAACCATGTTTCCGTTATCGTGAGAAAGTCTATATCCTGAAAGATATAATTGAGCTCATCTAATTTAGCGTACAGACTTCTGATATTTACGGTAAGTAACTTTAATCCTTTTAGTAGTTGCAGTTCGTTGGGCTTATAGTATACCATTTGATACCAGATCACACAATCTCATCTTATTAAGAATCTGCATCCGATTGTAATTAACATATTTGGTTTTTGTTATGCACTTACAGTTCTCCAACATAGACACAAACAGTAATACATTTAACAAGTTACATATTAACAACATACACCCTACACCAAACGACATGCCCATACGTGTGAAGACACAATTGCATATATTAATAAAATATACACAATTGAGCCCCTGACAAAGGAAATACTCTTCAGAAGGCATAGTTACAAGTGTGCAGGTAAACAGAAGTGACATGGAAAAACAACAACAACAGAAAGTATATCATACCCCCCAAGGCAGCGGCAAGAACTCTTGGAAATAAAGTATTTTGTTTCATTTATTTAATTCTTCATTATCATATCTATATATATTATTTTCTCTCAGTCGGAAAAGATAAGCGATTCTTATATTTAGATCTCATGATCTCCTATTTGCTTAGTCACTGATCTCATGTTCAAGTATCCAAGCAAGTTTATACGATAGGTTTGATTTATATTTTCGCCAATAGGATTACTGATCTCATGTTCAGTTCGCAGATTTATATTTCATACTTCGTTTCATGTCCATTTTCCTCTCGATATAATTATCGCATCAATATACTAATTAGTTAGTTACTCATGCCTCTTCATAGTCTTTCGCTATTCTTCTTTAGCACTTAGTTATCCATGTCGTCCCTGTAGCTTGTTTTTTGTTATACAGAGGCTTAATTGCGCAGCTATTTTCTTCAAAGTCTCGAAGTACGGATGCACACCATCGTATAACTTATGGTACATGTTCTTCATAGCTTTGTTTTTTACATTCAGGTGGATTGGTCTACCCAGATACGGTGTGTACAGGTTGTAGTCCATATTTGTTCTTGTCATCGCTTGGTTAACTGCTTTTATTATAGCCTCTAGTTTCGATTGATCCGTGTGGACTCCCGTTCTATTATTGTTTGCGGTTTGTAGATCCATACCATAAATAGACCCAATGATCACAGCACAGTCTCCGTCCATTGCGTTTACCGCCAGCCTAAGTAGTTCATATTGTTCAATTACGCTGAGTGTTATATTCCTTTCACTACCTTCTCTGACAGATATACGTGTTGGATTCGTTTTCTTTACAGTAATAGAGTTTGTACCACCTACTATATATGCTGCCTCATAGCGTTGTCCACGTATTCTTGCCCTGCGTATTTCGTCCACGGCCGCATTTGCGAGTTGTTGTATTATGGCACCCGATTTGTAGATCACCTTGCAGTCAGCACCACGTTCATGGTCCAGTAACCTTTGGAGTCCCCGCGCCCTCGAGTCTCCTACAATTAAGTATATAGGACTTACGTTGTTCATTTTTTGTTTCTCAGGTCGCCTCTCTTTTTTTTTTTTTTGTATCCACCGTTCTTTAACTATTTTGTGTTCTTCACGCTTGGGCTAGACCTTCTTGTCTGTGTTCTCAATAGTTTTCAACATGGCGTCTTTCTGTCATGCGCATTTTATACTGGGGTCTCCTGGCGTGGATCACCTGCACCATTTAACATGTTCCCTATTTGCCGCGCATTTAATTCCATAGTATTTGTTTCTCTCCGGATGTCTTCCCTTATATGCAACAGTAACCTTCCAAGGCGATTTTCTCCAGGGTATCTACCCGCATCATATTCCAGTGAATCAATATTTAAACCTCCTCCCCAGTATTTGTTTGTGGTACCTTCTACCAGGTTCTTTGGGTGCGTTGAGAGTAGTTTACCTTGTATCTCAGGATTCTGTCGAAATTTCCTTTGTAAGATAAATTCCATGACCTCCTGCTTAGACTTGATCCATTGAAAGTTCTCTTCACAGTCATCCGCTATCCTCTTTGCTTGTAATGGGCTGGTTGCATCCTGGACCTTTAAGACTAAATCCGGTCTATCGTTGATTCGACATTTTTCCGCTTGGTAGCATTGTTCTGCGGACAAATACGTCTTTCCATTGTATTTTACATGTACATCGCTAAAGTTACTCATGAACGCATTTGTTCCTTTAAACACTAACCCTGCTTTTGTTAGCCTAGTGCCTGGGTAGTCCCATTGCGTCTGGGTATTTTCAGCCTGCCTCGTTTCACTGCCCTGCGTCGCCTCGCCACTCCCGTTAGGCACAGTTACTTTAGTTGTGGCCACTGCAGCAGTAGTTGGTAAGTGAGCTCGTGCTTCATTTGTATTATTTTCTGTTTTTCCCTTGACTTTTTTCTTCTCATTTTCTTCATTTTCCCGTTCTTGGACTGTATCTATTTCCATGCTTGTTTCTGTGTCATCCTTTTTACTATTTTCCGTTTCTCTCACTTCTTCCCTTTCTATGCTGTCCAAAATCATTTCCTTATCGATTTCTCTTCTTTCAACCGTTACGTCCCTTAGGTAACTGATATCCCTTCTCCTGCTCATATCGCTACGCTGTTCCTCTTGCATCCAGGGGATGTATTCTCTCGGAATATTTTCACAATATCTCGCATTATACCATGTACCTGAAATGCAAACTTCTTCTTGCTTAACTATTGCTGTCTATGGGAAAATGTAATGACTTTGTTGCTAAATGACACTGATGTTCTATTGCTTCAATTCTATTATATCTTCAAATAATTATGGGTTATTATAGTAAGGAACATGTACATGGGAAATACTAAATAAAATACAATGTAACCATGCTAGTTTCTATGGGAAGGCCACCAGAAGAAGGTAATTGCTTATCTATTGGTGTCCAAGGGAAGTCAGTTTTAGTGAGTGGTTAATTGCCTCTAATCTAAATTTATATATACTACAAAATAACAAAAAAAGAAGTAACATATAATAGACCACTATGGCCTTGTTTCTTTAACTGGATTACCGAGGATGGAAAGAATGTGTTTTGAATGTATGATTGTTACATCCGACAGAAATAAAGATTTGCTAAAAAAAAAAAAGAAGAAGAAGAGAGAAGACCGTCTTAAATAGAAGCAGCCACTGCAAAGAAGATCACGAAGCATCGCTCGGCTGAGAATTTGGCGAGTTGGAACATCCCCTTCAGAGAAACCTTTACCGATTGGGCCAACCCTTTGATGCTAGTCGGCGTCTCGCCTAACTATTTCTCCTTGATCGTTAAACTGGCCCCTGTTTCAGCATATGTTATGCATTCCGTATTTTGCAAAATGAACGACCCTCAAAGGTGAGATGCTTAAAACCTTATACTGTTATTTTAAGTGGATCAAAGGTTATCACACTTTCCCATATATTGTAGTGAGAATTACTGTGATGGTTTCTAAGCTGCAGTTCTCTTTCTTGCTAAGTGTCACTTGCGTTTGATGGCGCATATTGTAATGGGCATACTTACTGTGAACTCCCACCTCGGCACCCTCAGTCCATTGTTGTCATTACTGGTGTGTTAGTCCCATTCCCACAGGCACCAACATCAATCCCTTCAAAGAAGTCTTAGAAGAGGAGTGAGACAAAGGCTTCAGAACTTCAAATATGCCCCCTTTAAGAGTACTTAACTGAGATGTGGCATGAACAAAAACAAAATTTCCCAAACTTTGTCTCGCATTAGACTACTTGTGGATCAAAGTTACCTATACATCAACTGAAAGGCATTATTACTATCCATGAGATTTGCTAAAGGTGTATGGAATTGTTCTTTGTCAAGGTCTAGTTCATTAGGGCCATAGTCCCGTCCTCTATCCAGGCCTTAAATCGGGTAGATAACCAATTGGAAACCTTGTACTGACCTTGTGTTAACTATATAAAGGCATATCCTACAATTCACGGTGGCGCCACTTGGTGATTTTACATATTGTCACTTATTATACCCTAAATCAAAAGAAGAAATCACCACAACTTCGCACAATAACTAATGTGTTATTTGGTTTTGCTATATGGACCAGGGACCTGTTTCAGTAGTTTTATGACATGTCTAGATGGCGTCTGTGACACCATACGGACAGATCAACACAAGTTGCGGCACTTAGGACAAGACAGACCCCAAACATGGTGCATCCGGTTTCAAAAGTATTTGATGATTTCACTCACTTCCCTAGGCATGAAGAAAAGACACTTTAACATGGGCAAGGGACATATATAACCTAAAATCATACCAAAGATGAAGAGAATTGGCCACTCCAATCCGCTGATATTTGACATCAACCGTGACATGCGATTTGAAACCAAACAACAAAATTTCCCGCTATTGCTTGCACTGTTGGTGCCGCTGTTGATGTCTGTCTAGGCATAATGTCACAAAACTACTGAAACAGGTCCCTGGTGTCCGTACAGTATTTGCTTTCTATGTTATTTTAATGTTATATGATAAAATGGTGGATATATACAATATAAGTATGGCAGAGGTAAAATATAAGTTAATCCTATATACCTATAACGAAGATTCTATGGCTACATACCTCTGCTGGGGGTGTAGAAACGTTTACTGCCCAAGGCTGACGTTTACTAGCCGAAGTTAACATTTACTACCCAAGGACTTCATATAATCAAAAGTGACGATCGTTAAATAAAAAAATAGCGGACAGTACCGAATCAGGATCCAAGATGGTTTAAGTACTCCTATGTACTAGCATAAGGTATGTAACAACTAAGTATACAGGTATTAGATATTGGACAATAATTCTAAAGAGTTTAAATAGGAATAATAACCAAGGCAGCAATTGCAATGATTTAGAAGCCTTCAAAATATATGCATAGGTAAACAAAATTGATGCAGCTATGACGTCGCCGTGGTGTTGTTGCATAGCAACCTGCATAGCAATGGGCTGGAAACAGGCAGGATGAAAATATACACGTTGGCGTTACTCGATAAGGTTGGACAAGGCTTCATGCTTGATTGGGGGGTAAAGAAATTGCCATTTCTATAGACCAGAACATATTCTAGTCTAACTTCTTCAACTGGCATGTAGTATGTGATATATATTTACCCACTTGCATTCATGAATTAATGAATATATCAGGGACGAACCAGTCACCACTTCATTACCTGATAAAAAGTTCGCTAGAAATGTCTTCATACAAACATAGACATAAATTACCATCATTATTCATAGACATATACATTCCCCATATGAAGTATACATGTCCCCCAGTCTCTTTGAAGGCTAGGGTTATGTATTTCACCAGAAGGTTGTGATAGCTCACTCAATGCTATAATGTCCCATTCAGTTCGCCCTTTGAGGCATCACACAGGGTCAATTCATCCTGCTACATATCAGCTACAAGCATGCCTGGCGATGAAAAAAATATTTAAAAAAAAACAACCCACAAATTAATGAGTCTCATCTTTGCAATCCTCCGAAGAGCAATATGGCGGACGGGTCAGCAGTTCGGCTGCCGCTCACCAGGGGTGAGTGTTGTGGTAGAGGCTGGGAGAAGCTTAATGGATGGGAAGTGGGTCCTGAAGAGACGGATAGCTTCCTATAAGAGTCCCCCTGTGTGTGCAGGTCTTTTTTTCAGTGGCTATAGCTGCAGGGTGCACATGGCAAGCTTAGCCCCCCTCCCAATGGGCTCATGCTTCAATGTACCAGCTTGTTGCACTCCACAGGTTTAAAGTGGCCTGCACCGCTCACTGCTGTCGGCTTCCAGCCCTTATCGAGCTCATCTTCTTCAATTATCGCCCACCTTTCCACTTCCGGTCTGCCCTAACATCGCCCACCCATCCAGTTCAATAACAGCACCGACTGCGGAGTCCACCTGTATGAAACTTATGATCCAGCTTTGTTTTCCTCGATTCGTGTTTATAGATCCTTGCCTATTGTTTCCTGACATTTAATTATATATTAGCAGCCAGCTATTACAGAGACTCCATAGGAAATATATAAAGTATCTGGCATTCGCTACCTGGATATTCTGGCATGTCAGAATCTCCGGAAGATGATTCCGGAAAAGAATGTTCCTATGCCAAAATTTCAGTTTGGAAGTCGGAAACCATATCATTGTCCATTTGAGATTATATTGAAATTTATCATTCATAATAATGAATGTGTTACCTCGAAAATCTATATCGATAGAAACAAATGAACGTTTTGTTCACATAGTAAATAGGGTAAGTTGGACCTGTATGAAGTGCGTAGGTTTACACCGAATTATCTCACCTGTAATCCATGTTATCAAACTATGCAATATTTGTTTACATATTGGATGCTATCCCTATGTCTTTTTATGATTACAAATTATTGGTTCCACCCAACTACCAATCTATTCCGAAACCTGTCGAAATGGAGATCGAGCAGGATTGGAAAAAAATGAAAAAGAAAATTATATCAGCATGGCCAATTGTGCCAATTTTACTCTGACAGATTTGGGCTCTAATGGGATTTAGCGTTTGATTACATTCACACCTCGACCCGAACCACCACACAGCTGGGACTAGCCTGGAAGCCTGGCCTACTCACATTATAGGCCAGGTAACGGGTTGCATTGGTGCACTATGGGTAACGCCTCAATTTTTCTGTTGCATTGTGGGATTGCGCCACTGAGACTGCATTCTCGTGACATCATTCTACCTCAGAGTATCTATTTTTACTCTGTGATTCTACCCATCCAGAGAGGGCTTTCCCTACACTCTAGTGCAAAATATGGGACTGGTTTTAGCCGTGTCAGCGAACATACCAATTTTCCAGTCACAGCTCAACTCTAAAACATGTACATTATTACACATATTATCAACTTTCTTTTATTTTGCTTGTTTACATCTTAAAACATTCAGCAGACTTGCTTCACCCATAGAGCTGTAACTTGACAGCTCTATGCTACACCATAACGTGAATGCGGTGTTTCGCAGAAATTTTAATGTTTGGCAACAAAATGTCAAATGATACCAGGGAAATCCTGATAATGACATCAGGCCTAATGTGGTCTATTGGCAGGAGAGCTGGCGTGACTGACAGTTCAAGGTTGTGCTCGAGTGTTACGTAGGAACCCGTTACCAGTCCCTTATTTCATTTGGGCAGGTAAGCAGTCTGAGCAGGATCTAGTGCCCCGCGTCCTGTAGTGAAGAGCAAACACACCACTCGACGGACCGGACCCCTACGGTAGCTAGTTGTTTGAAAATGGCCTAGTCTGATATTCTCAATAACAATGTGTGGTTGCACTACAACCCCTTGTTCTGATACCCTCTGCAAATAATGATCAACACCACAAGATGTCAGCCCAGTTTTAACCATGATGCTATCTGTATTTGATTAAAGAACATATTAATCATTCCCTATCTTATCCAATATATTCTCCTGAATGTGCTTCAATGCTATCACATCGAAAGAATTATGGGTATCTCATGAATATATTGATACTATATCCGATATTACGTAAGCAACGCTTTTCCACTTTCGTAAAGATGAATTTGCTATCCGATTATAGCCAACGATACCACAAAAACAGAAGCAACGACCCTCAGTAGAACAGTGATGAGGTACATGCTAAAGTCTCAAGGGTCGCAGGATCAATTGCAAAGAAAGCAGTGGACAATCTATAATTGTCATACTGTGAATGGAAATAATAGAGGATAACTTGTTTTGGTTGAAAAATTCCAGTTACGTGGCTTGATGCTAGGTTAGTTAGGATGCTTAAAGTTATTTACCTGTGCTTCTGAATCCCTGTATTCATTATGCACCTATTACAAAGCGTCCATAGAAAACACATAGGGAGTGTGTATCATCATACCCGGAGCATAAAGATATGTTGTATGCTCCTGGATGCAAAAGCTGTCACATACTGAAAAAAAGTGCATATGGGTGACAGACTGCATCCTTTGACCCTCACCTGCACGCTTTGGCTGACAGACTGCACCCTTTGGATAAATAACGCAATCTGATTGGCCGAGAGGCCGGCAACAGAATTCTAGGTGCCAGATTCAAAAATGGCTGATCGCTTCACTTCGCGAGTTCTGAGGCTTCGTACAGAAATCACGGAGCGAGTTTGTGTGAAAATACATCAAACATCGAGGTCGAATACGGTAACGAACCACGTGATACACTTTAGATAGCTTAGATATGTGAGAAATATCGATTTCGATACATTCACGGGTCGAGCTGACGACTCGTCGATGTCAACAAATGCAAAACCCCTGTGATACACTGCACCGCTCGAGTACAGCTGTCCGACGGCTCGATCAAGCGTAGCAGGGTGACCGTGCGTTAATTTATGCGGCGGTATAATGTATTCACACCTGCGCGGTGATCACTTCTGGTTGTCAACTTCCGGCGTGTCTGCTAACATACACATCATCTTTGCGAGTTGTAAAATGTGACTTTGACATCGAATTACGGTCAGTTTTAGCAAATTAAGACCGAATTAAGGTATATAATAATATGAAACCATAGAGTTGTTTCGGAGAAATTCGTTCTGAACGAGCCGGCACGGCGAGTTCAGAACGAATTTCTCCGAAACAACTCATAAATCTACCCCGTACTGTCACCATAAATATGGTTTCACATAGTACGCATATAACATATAGAGTGCTTTGAACGACATACGGAGTGCTTTGAAAAATAACACAATCTGATTGGTCGAGAGGCCGAAGCTCTCAGCTGGGTGGAAATTTCAATAATGGCGGACATCATCGAATCGTGAGTTTGACAACGTCTCATTAACGGCACGAAACGAGTTAAAATACATATTTAGCGAATATTGAGGTAGATTACGTACAGGATGAACATGATGCAGTCTAGATAGCTTAGTTATACAGAATCAACAAGCACTATTAGTCCACTGTGCCGCTCCGCGTTATCAACGTAAAATTATGTTGGCTACCTAGTGCCAGTGTCCAAACACTGCGATAACTTTTTTGTTACATGCTGGATCTGCTACTATGGCGATTGCTTTGCTCACTCTCCGTACACATCCTCTGTTATGCTGACGCTTACTATTAGCAGAGACTATGGTTTAGAGAGTGACGTTCATATAATTTCGCTGTGATCCCTTGTTTTACAGTGTGTGTGTAGGCCTAAATAAAGTTCACTGGTCCCGGTCGTTCCAGAAAGAGAACCTCTTAGAACTGCTGTAATACAATGTGAGACTCGCTTGTCCTTAACCTGCAAAAGACATTCACGGAAGCGAACGTCGGAGAAGATTGTCTAGACACTTGCTCGACAAGACACTGGTGCCAATGCAATGCACCATTTCCAATCTCCAAGCTTTGTACTCTGTACTAGCTTGCCGAATGTGGGAGCGTATAACAGAGGATGTGTTTGGAGAGGAAGCAATGTAATCGCCGTAGTAACAGATCAAGCATGTATCACAACGTACACAACGTCTTTGGGGGCAGTGTCCAGTCGAGTGAGTAGTGGTCTATGGGCGATTAAGGTAAATTCTGAATGTTGTAACACATTGTAAGGTATATAATAATAGAATTACAACATTACCGCTAACGAGCGGTAACATAATAATTCTATATTTATCCATCTAAAATAAATACCAAAAAGGTTCAAATAAAATAAAAATCACATTTTTCTCCTCATCATTAAGGAAGCTGGTTACGAACTCCTTGAAATTCCCTTTTTGTTGCCTCCATTGAAATTCAGGTCAATCTGGCTGTGAATTCCCGCCCGTCCTTTTTCGGTAAACCCATTTTCCGCCTGATCGCCCCTACTTAACCTCCTTTACTGAGACCCTCGTCTGCACTTTTTCCCTGTGCAGTAATCAGCTTAGCTTTACAGGCAGCCGTCGCTGGAGGGCCCCCACTTGGGTGTTCAGGGGTTACACAGGTAAAGTCGTTAGAGAGGGGAGTGTGAGGGTGTGACAATGTCATTAATTACGATTCTATAGTTACCTGATACTTATTGTGTTATGGGGGTGGCTATCTTGCCCCCCCCCCCCCCCCATCTTGCACCCCATGCAAGCCAAAAACAGCCACAAATTATTTGTTTTTAATTTTATGGTAGTCAGAGGTCAAAATCATTGCTGCAGATTCTTGCCGATCGCATCATAACTATATCTATATTCAATTAAAAATCGAATGAACCTTTCACCTATGTCACTTAAAATGTGCTGTTGTAAAAAGTAGCGATACAATGTGAAAATAAAGATACTTTACAACACGATCCGATATTACTGGGGCAACGCTTTTCCCAAATTTGTAGGAGCAACTTACACCCCAGGGCCACTTTTTGTGGTATCGCTAGCTGTAATTAGATCGCAATTTTATCTTTACGACTATACATTAACGATCCAACTGAAAAAGCGGTATCGCTATTTTTTACGATGCGATAGCGATACAACAGTTCAGGGGCACATATTGAATGAGACAGGGGAAAATTGATTAGTTCTTTAATCAAATACAGATGGAATCACAGTTAAAACTGATCTGACACCTGATGGTGTGGATCACTATCTCCTGTAGGTAGAAGAACAAGTGGCGGGGGTTTGTGGTGCCACCATGGATCATTATTTGAAATATCAGATGAGGCTGTATTTAACCCGCAGCGATATGATCCGCAGTGCTGTGAAGGTCTGCGTAAAAAATATCGCAAAAAGCAGTATTTTACGCGGCGATGCGCCTTTGCGATTATGACACAATCCGTAAAATTTCAGGAGCATTGTTTGGGCCCTTGGATCGCTATTCTGGGATCCGCAACTCTGTCATAGACATGCAGCAACGGGGCCATGGGCCTTTAGATAATATACAAACAGCAGTTGTCCCCAACCTACATTGGCACTATCTTCCCGGTAGATGTGGGTGGAACTAGCAATCACTCCGTGCCCTTTGAAATGGGTCGCATGAAATATTTGTTTTGGGGTTAGCTTTTTCATAAACATTTTTGTGCATTTTTGTCTTGGTTTCGCACAAAACTCAAAATAATCTGGTTTCCCAAAGAGCAAAAGCTTAAAGTTACGGGGTAAGGCTCGGAAAAATTACTGGCCAAGGCCTTGGCCGCGGGCAGTAATTTTCCGAGCCTTTCCGAGTAACTTTGAACTCTTGCATACCGGTACTTGGTTTCCCTATTCCTATATACCTTCAAATTGCATTGAAAATGGAGATTTTCATACCTGCGATAGTCCAAGAAGCAATGGCCACCCTTATCGAGAAACTGTAACCGCTATGTTTTCGTCCCGGCCGTTTCATAGCAACTATGCGTGTTGCTATACGTGTTGCTATGCGACAACGTCACGGTGACGTCACAGTGTTTACATTTTTCAGCCCTGGACGAAAACGTCAGCCTCGATACATATCTTATAATTACTGTACCCCTTGCAGCGGTATGTAACTATAGATAGTTCGGAAATGGGTATATAGGAATTAATGATACTTGCTTCTTATACATGAGTTTTGATACATATCTATTTGTATCACCATTATTACAATCGTAATGACTAACACATGACACTATATTATCAGTGCTAATATTTAGATATTCCCCAGAGTCTGCCTGCCATGGTTCTTTTCCTTGGAGTTCTCCTAATCTCGATTCTGGGAGGCGGTCTGATAATCGATTTACAGCTCTTCCAGTAACCTTATCGCAACGCTAATGATGAGTTAATTTTGGCGAGAGGGTTATTGAACTATCCGCGAAATAATGTAAAGTGGATGCATAATTTATTGCCTTTGCGGATCCAGGAACTAAAAAAATAACATAAGAATCATGACACATTCACTCCCATTTTAACACACGCAAATAACAATCTTTATTGTTTTAAATTGTTAATGGATTCTTATTAAACTAAGAACAGAAATGAAGTGTCAACTCAAATTACTGGTCATTGACCATCAAAAGCTCTTCCCGTTATAATGACGTCATTTCCGGGTTTGGCGCATGCTCCCAAGCAGGCCAATCATTTCCTACCCTATTTTCTGAAGAGTTTCTGATTTTTACCTAAACGTGCGAAAATAGCCGTGTCAAATTTCTATGATTTTCAAAATTGTTAAAAGAAGGTTAAAATGGACTTCACGAGTGTAAATCGGATAAGGTGTACAAATCTTTATCTCACTCCTGGTATTTTTGTCCCATAGGCTTAATATGGAGAACTTGTAGTATTGCAGTCCATCTTTGATGGTCTATATCCTGTGTAACATCCATTCGTGTGTTCAAGGGTGAGAGAAATACAGGTTGCAACTCGTTTTGGTCAAAATCATTGTTCTCCAGCTTGTTTGAACGCTACATGATATTCACTCCGCATAAGACTTTAGAAAATGACAACTTTGACCAAAACTTGTTGGTTTCTTCTTTAATAATTGTTTTGGTCAAATCTTCTTAAACTATTTACGAAACTGAATAGTTCAGATAACGGCCGCTTGGCGTAGATACTTCAGGTATAGTCGATAGAGGGCGTAAATGTAGGAGTCCTCCTTCTGTAGAATTACTGAGAATTTACAATTCCCCACAATTCACAAATAGCCAATTATCCAGTTTATGGACGACCAATCGACTGATCGACCCACTGACCCAACCAATAACCGATGGATGGACTGACTGACTGATCGACCAACCCACTGATTGTGCCACTGACCAATCGTCCCAAGACCGATAGTCCCACCGACAGATTGTCCCACCGTCAGATAGTCCCATTGATCGATCGTTCAATAGACCGATCGTCCAATAGACCGATTGACCCACCAAACGATCGACTCATTGACTGATTGACCAACCCATTGACCAATTAACCCACCGATCGATTCACCCACTGACTGATTTACCCACCAACAGATCGACCCACTGACCAATGGACCCACTGACCGATCAACTGATCGACTGATTGACCTTCCCAATGACCGAATGACCCACTGACCGATCGACCCACTGACTGATTGACCCACCCACCAATCGACCCACTGACAGATTGACCCACCGACCTTCCCAATGACCAATCAATCGACTGACCGACTGATCTTCCCATAGACTGATTGTCCCACCGACTGATCAACCCACCAACTGATCGACTCACCGACAGATCAACCCACCCATAGATCAACCGATCGACCCACTGGACTGACTGACTGATCGACCAACAGACTGATTGTACCACCGACCAATGATCCCACTGACCGATCATCCCACCGACAAATCATCCCACTGACAGATCGTCCCATGACCCACCAACTGCTCGCCTAAGACCGACTAATCGATCCACCAACAGATTGACCCATCGACCAATCGACTGATCAACTCACTGACCCAACCAATAACCGATGGATGGTCTGATTGATTGATCAACCAACCCACTGATTGTGCCACAGACCGATCGTCCCACTGACCGATCGTCCCACTGACAGATCGTCCCACCGAAAGATTGACCCACTGACCAATCGTCCCATTGACTGATCGTCCCATTGACTGATCATTCCATTGACCGATCGTGCCATTGACCGATCGTGCCTTTGACTGATCGTGCCTTTGACTGATCGTGCCATTGACCGATCATCCCATTGACCGATCGTCCCATTGACCGATCGTCCCATTGACCGATTGTCCCATTGACCGATTGACCCATTGACCAATCGTCCCATAGACAGATTGTCCCATTGACCGATCGTACCATTGACCAATCTTCCAATTGACCTGCCGACTGACCCACCAAATGATCAATTAACTCATTGACTGATCGACCAACCCACTGATTGTGCCACCGACAGGTCGTCCCACTGACAGATCGTCCCACCAACAGATCGTCCCACCAATAGATGGTCCCATTGACCGATTGTCCCTTTGACTGATTGTCCAAACGACCGATTGTCCAATTGACCGATTGACCCACCAAATGATTTACCGACTCATTGACTGATTGACCGACCAACCGATCATCCCACTGACCAATTAACCCACCAATAAATTGACCCACTGACTGATTTACCCACCAACAGATTGACCCAGTGACCAATGGACCCACTAACCAATCGACTGATCGACTGAACAACCTATCGATTGACCCACTGACCAAGTGACCCACTGACTAATTGGCCTACCCACTAATCGACCTACCAACAGATTGACCCACCGACCAATCGACTGATCGACCCACTGACCCAACCAATAACCAATGGATGACTGACTGATCAACCAACCGACTGATTGTGCCACAGACCAATCGTCCCACTGACCGATCAACCCACTGACAAATCATCCCACCAACAGATCGTCCCATTGACCAATCGTCCCATTCACCGATCATCCAATTAACCAATTGATGGTTAAGGGTTGAACGATTAATTTGAAAATCGCATAGGAGTCGGTGAATTTGTCACAGGCAAGTTATGTAAACCGATCAAGCTCCATTGACCAAAGTTCCGTTTTCAGCGACTAGATTTATCAAGATGTTGATAAACTTTTTGCCATCAATTTTGGAACATAGAAACAACAACTTGTCGGCGACAAAAGGACATCTGAAGGAGGTGGTTCACTAATTGGTGGCTCACCCTTGCCTAGCTGTCCTACATCTACCGACTACAGCCGATTCCGTTAGGATTCCTTGGCTGAGATTAATTACCGTCCGTTTGTCCCAGACAAAGGTACATAAATCTTCCGAAATCGGTAGATGGGCATTGGTCCTTATGGTTTAGACATTCAATCAGCTGTTACCAGCTGTTACCAGAGTATAAAGAAATCAACTACAGAGAAGTGGGACTTATATATACACAAATTTACACCACTGTCCGAATATTCGGATCTCTGCATGTAAGGGAAAGTACTGTGGTTTTTATCTAATTTGCCATTGATCATCCAAGTCCATGGAGAGGGAAACTGAGAGGGTATTATTATATAAATTACGTATAATAAGCCCATTATCTTTTCGTTTTGAACCATCTTTTTAATCGTTTTTATTTTCAAAGCCCCAGTGAGTATCAGCTTAGTGTGAAATATTGTAGTCGGGCTACAAGGGTTTCTTTTAGATTTTGTTAGGCATCATAGAGTCTAGGACTGAGTGCAATCATGTATATATGTATATGTATTAGTCGGCATCGCGTTGAAATAGTAGGCTTGTTAGAATTGTATAAAGCTCAGGTATATGTAGGGTTTCATAATGTAATAGTAGGGTATCATAAACGTTTCCGGATAGCCAGGAATGCCATGCACCAGATAACGGATAGAAACAGGGGGGGATGCGTCCCCAACAAAGCTGAGCATGTGACGTCAGTGGACGCGGGCGCATGGGGCATGAACCAATGAGAGGAAAATATGCTCCAATCCTTAACCCAGATAGACTAACGTGTCCTGAGGCGATTGGCCGATGGTATAAAACAAAGACTGACAAAAATAATAAAAGGTGAGGTTTCTGAGGGTTCAGGCAGATCCTGGAAGAGAGACTGAACGACGAAGCTATGAGAAACGAGAGTGCACTCTGAGAGACGACTGACCAGGGACCTGTTTCAGTAGTTTCGTGACATGTCTAGATGGCGTCTGTGACACCATACGAACAGATCACAAGATTGCAATCGATGACACACAAAGTTTCACTCACTTCTCGTAGGAATTAAGCAATTACACTTTAACATGAGTAGGGGATACATATGATCTATAATCGTTTTAAATATGAAGAAGATTGGCCACTTCGATCTTCTGATATTTGATAGTCATTTTCTGCTGTTGGTTGCACTGTTGGTGCCGCTGTTGATGTCTGTCTAGGCCTAATGTCACGAGACTACTGAAACAGGTCCCAGAAGGTGCAGAAATGTGGACTGAGGCGAAGTAATCTGGAACTTTGTGAGATGCTGCAGCAACGATTTGGCAGGTCTCCCTTTCGCATAGACTGTGTTGTCCAGGCTGCCCGTTTGTCGTCTCAGCACTCTCCTCTCAATCTCTTTGTGCCAGCCCGCATCATCCTGTGAGTAAATACCTCATTTACCATTGTGTTACCAGTCACTCACGCTAAGCCATCTTTGTTTGTTCGTCAATTGGTAGAGAATTTCGCCCGATTGCTATCAAGTGTAGTTTCCATCGTGTCATTGCAATGTTGTGCGTGCCTTGTTGTGCTGTTGTGTACTGTACTGTTTCTTGAAAAATTCCTCCCAAACTTTGTTCAAAGTCGTGATCTAATGTTGAGGTTAAGGGGTTCATTCCTATCCCAGTCATAGATATTTCAACATTTGCCTTGTTTACGTAGCATAAGCTGTCATTGCAACATATAGCCACCTGGCAGTCCGTGTACCCAAAAGTTTGTGCTGAGCATGTACCATGGACAAAACGAGGATCAACGCATCATTAGCATTGTTGGATGATCAAATGTAGGAGAATCTCATAATTTACTTCAAATAATAAACAGAGCCTTTGGCGATCTCTATATGAAAGCTATTTGTTCAATCTGGTTGCATGGATATTGACTTAAAATATATACTACCTCGATGTAAAATAATAATCTTCAAGTACCTATCAAACTTTTCAATCCAAAAATTTATGCCTTGAAAATTAAACCCCATGTCAAATTCCTGATTTAAAAACCATAGGTTACCATCCTTGTCTTTGAGAAAATTGAAGAAAAAAATATTTTTCAGTAAATTATCTATGTAAATGAGTGTGAATACGCTTAATTTACCTCTTATGATTGGATGAAGTGCACGCAACGTTATGTTTACTCACTTAGAAGTAGAATGAATTATTGATGAGGATCAAGTTTGACCGATAATTGACAATATTTAAAAGAACCCACTAAGTGACACCACTGTGAATTGTAGGATATACCTTTAACAGAAATAATGAAAGCTGCTTTAAATAATGATAATTAGATAACCATCGCCAAGCTCGATAAATACAAAATCTGCTCTACCCTGTGCCTCCTCTGGTGCTGTTTCTGGTTTAATCAAAAGTTTTTAGTTTTTGTTTATCCATTAGTTGTAGTCACTTGTGTGTTGGCGCTGGCTGGAACGACTGTGGCTGTCAGAAGCTGGACACTCAGGTCTAAATGATGCATTGTCCGCGGAGAACTCTATTGATCTGACATGTAACCATCACAGGGGTTGGTCCGGGTAACGGATCACGCATCAAACATAGATGACACCTGTCTCCTACTAGATCTATGGATTTATACTTTGTATTCCGCAAAGCATTTGTGTTGCCTTTTACATCAATACATCACCTCAAGGTTTTCTGTCTCATTCATCATACCATTACGGAATAAACGCAGTCAGAGTGAAATCGGAGAAAATATTTGTGTGTGTGTGTGTGTGTGTGTGATAAATAAATTGTATGATGATATATTTTTAATAACATGTTTGTTGGTTATCAAAATATAAAGGGGTAGGGGACAGTGAATTGATATAAAATTTGAGATAAAATTACTAAAATGAATGAAATAATGGATGTGTGTGGGTGGGTAAAATGTGTAGAATGTTAAGGTACGATGTTTGTAGGAGGGGTGAGCGGCGGAGTAACGCCATCAAACGTCGTGTGTACGCAGTAGAGTGTGGCAGTGTAGTATTATTATGGAGAAACGCACTGCTGTCCTCAATGACCGACCACGCGGCACAAGCCGAGTGAAGAACTTATCCTACGCATGATATTTTCTCGCCATAAAACTAAAGTTAATTTTGTTTGTTTTTTTTATATAAAAGGTTTGATATTCTTGTTGGTTATCATGTGTGCAGAAATTATCATCATACTAGCTAACGTTTTGGTATCAGGGAACCATGAAAGAACTGAGGTACTGAGACCATAGTGGTGGTCATTTGAGGTATTTCATTCCGTAACGTGGCCAAGTACCGAGAAAAGCCATCACTTTGGGCATTGTAACTATGTCTCGTTACTATTATATACCTGAAAATCACAAGAAAATGTCATTTTATTTACTTATAAAGCCATAGATTCAGAGCTTGCCAATGGGCCTTGATATCATTTATAAATCATACCCAGCAGCAGTACTTGATTTTCGTGCACAGGTCATCAAGAGGAAACAAACAAGTTTTGGTCAAAGTCACTATCCTCCATAAGCCTTTACTCTATTTACTTTCTTGCCCCGTCAATCATTACCTAGAACTTACTCTCCGAGCAGAGCCTTTGTCTATGGTTAACTTTATCACCAGGAATGTGACTGCAAGTCAAGATTGCAGCACGTTTTGTTATGGATAGTGGCAAAGCGGGCTGCAGATATCACACTTGTCAATACATCACACTTTTTATTACCCACCTAGTACGGAGTCTCCATGCTAAGCCTATGGAGCTTACAGATCACTACTGAGTAGAATGAGGACATCCGGAATCCCCTAGGAGAATACGGCTTTTTCGGCCACCTGACGGGCGTTATAGGAACTAATTCATATAAACAAAGCACAGAACTTGGGTCAATACGGAAAAATGTGTTCAGCACTTGCCAATTTCTTAAAAAAAGAAAAATTTAGAATTGGTGGCTTGTGTTTATATTATACTGATATCAAAGTTTGCACAACATAATATTCGGAACTTGTTTACATGTTACACGGTTGTATCACGCTTAGAAAGTGAAAGTCTTTTTTAGATAAATGATAAACCTGAAACTTGTTATATACTAAATAGGCTGGGATTGCGCTTCGTAATTCCCACACATTACAAACGCATACTGTCGAATGTCCTACCATTTAGTTCTGCAAAGCAAAGCAATACCAGATATATATAATTAAGAGAAATAACCGTGCTGCCAATAAAATGTATTTATCAGACAACTGTATAAGTTTATAATACAGTTATACATGCTATAAATACATGAATCAATACAGTTTGAAAAGAGTATATGAGTAAAATAAAATTACGAGTTACGAGCCCTACGCAGAGGGTATGATAATAAATAACAAATTAGGATAAAGGTGTGGGTGGGTTGGGTAACAAAAAAACATGCACCAACAGTGAGTGCTTAGACGGAATGAGGTTTTAAAAACTATAGTGACGTGGTGAACACATTAATTAGTTAATTGGTCACGTGAGACGCAGTCTTCGTCCACCACTCAGACTGTTAACAAGTTTAAACTTTCCACCCACCCACCCTACATGTTTTCTTTTTCCGGGTGATTATATTTGATAAACTCTCCAGATATCGTAATTCAATTATCTGATACACTCATTAACATTTGATAATCAATGTTAATTACCATGTATCTTGAATACCCAGAGTATTCTTTATTGTTCGTATTACAATTCAATTACACATATTATCTTAGCCTGGAATAAACGTCCATAGGCTTAGCATTACGAACTCGTTCTCAACAGACTTGCGAGAACGGTAACTCGCTCTCAACGGGTGATAAAGAGATGAATATTTCCAGGCTAAGATAAAATCAGAAACATATTCGTACTTGGTCTGTGTCCCTGTTCACCATCTCATTTGGTGCGCTTCAGAATATTCACTCGGCTATCGCCTCGTTCATATTATTGAGCACTGCAAACTCGATGGCGAACGAGGACACAGACAAAACACTCATCAATTTCCTTCTTAATACCAATTGTATTATTCACTGGTATAACGTTATGTCAATTGTTATACTATGTATAAAATTTACCAAAGTATGATAAATACTCCAATACGGACTCTGAGTAGTCATTAACATAATAATTAATATAAGTGTTTGACTAGGTGACCAAGTCAGTGTTCGATCATAATACTGAGTTACGCGCAGCACGGCCACTAAATTATAAGCAATTTACAATTACTGCACACTGAATAGAATTGCAAAATATTTCTTTAGAGCACTTATATAGAACGTCCTGACCATGCTGTACAAGTCACAGAATGAGATGGTAATTTACGGCTTGTATGGAACGAGGCATTTATGCCGAGTTCCGTACAAACCGTAAATTATCATCACGTTCTGTGACTTGTACAAGCATGGTTGGACGTAATATATTTACTATATACCCAAAATTTAAAAAAAAAATCATTATTTGAATTCTTAACAACCGATATGTTAATAAACGTGTATGGCAAGGTGGTCCGTATTTTAGTGTACGGACCAGCGGTCCATACAGTATTTTTACATCATATGCCGATACGGTGCATATTTACAGTATATACGGCATGGGTATATAGTACATGATCTTACGCAGTAGGTATCCATCGACATGGATTTCTTCAGTTATTTAAGTTAATGAATATTACCCGTACTACTCTTTACTCTGTGCACGGATTCCACTTGTCATCCGCCATGACAATCAAATAACTATCAGAGATCTTGACAGAGGAACGGAAATATTGATGACCCTAATGCTGTTATTGCCTTGCCGAGGTTGCTAAATGATTTCAATATTTGAACTTTGGTATTTTATCGTTTCTATAACGTTGGAGGGGATGCGGTCCTGAATTGAATCTCATCTAATAATTCACCAACTTTGGTGCAGGCTTCGCAGATGCAGGAAGATGGAGTCGGAAGGGTGGTTAGTGACACCGAGAGACAAATATCTTTATCGCGGAGTTACGCTATTACCAGAAATCAAATTAGAAACCCATTTGAACGCTCAAGACAGGTTAGTGATGGAATTTCAAATCTGATTTGTTGTCTTTCTCTCAAATTTTCAGGTGCTGTAAAATCAATTTCTGGTCTGTCGAATTCCTTGGATCAGTGGATCCTGTGATTCCGTGCCGTTTTAGAAATACCGGTATATGTAGAACATACACTTGCAAACTCATTGTCGGAAACAATTGTTAAATTTAATTAAATTTCCTCTGAGAAAATTAGGCCAATTTCAATGTCGATTGATGGGAAATTTCTATAAGCGTGCTCACACTGCGACATTTGGACAGCAGCAGAGCGCCAGTATCTCAGTGTCTTAAGGGGGCCGTCCACCAACCATGACAAGGCTGCGACAATGGCTTTCCGACAAGGTCCACGACAGGCCTACGATTAGAAGGTTTGTCATAGCCTTGGTTGGTGGACCCTAGTTCCCAACAAGAGTCTATCACAAGGCCATGACAGGCTGCGACTTGAAGCTTGTCCAGGGCTTGTCCTGGGCCTTCCGACAAGGTTATGACAAAATCAAACATGTTCGATTTTTGTCACGACTGAACCCTTCTTGTGGAGTATTGTGTTTTCCTTGATATCACTGCCGTAGTGTGTCGGAACCCTGGACGCCTTTTTTATGGGAACCAGCAACGACTAAGACACACCCCGACAACGCTGTCATAAAGCCTCCCTTCTCACGACAAGGCTGCGACATGGCGCCGATAGGAACTTTCTTGTCGGCTCTTGTCATAGCCTTGTTGTGGTTAGTGGATGCCCGCCTTTATAGAGACGTACCCAGCTGACCATGACCAATCACTTGAGACACACCTCATCGACCCACTGGTGCTTGATATATTTGGATCCAGGCAGTTGACTGGGTGCATGTGGGTTACAGAAATTGACCCATAGACTGAATTAACCCAAATCCTTGATTGCTATTCATTTATAATTTCCCTGTCATTCATCGATAATTAACATACCATTGATCCTAGTTTATTTGCCATGCTAATTCATCAATGATGATCATATTCTTTGTTCCTAATTTATTTGCCATCCCCATTTATCCATAATTAACGAGTGAACACAAATATTGTTTGCAGTAAAAGAAACTTTTATTATATTTTATAGTCTCTTAACACATACCGCTTACACGGATTTATAAAATTGTACATGTTATTACAATGAATCACACAGATACATCAAGTTTAACACATTGTTGTTTTGGGATGGTGGGTGGGGAATCGTTACGTGAGCGTAGGGTCTGAGAGAAAGTGCTGAGTCAGTACAAGATCCAGGGGCCTATATACTGCGCCTCTTGATTACCTCTAACAAACAGATGCGCGACGTTTTGCCGCGTTACCTCATGAATATTAATTAATTTGCCTCGGGAATATTTTCAGTGTCGCCCTCTAGCAATTAAACGCCAATTTACAATTGTCCACAATTAACGAGTGAACACAAATATTGTTTGCAGTAAAAGAAACTTTTATTATATTTTATAGTCTCTTAACACACCGCAAACTAGAAAAGTTTTTCCAATGTTGCAGATACTTTTGTGTATAATTGTTTGGGTGCATAAGTCCGCACAGCTTTGGATGCCCACAGGCCGTGGAGTGCAATGTCTTTTTCCGGCATGCCTGCGCGTGCCGCTAAGCATGCCCCTGTCCTCCTAAGGGAATGTAATGTAATATTATCTGGGTCCGGTATGCTACCCAACACGGCTGCTAACCTCAGCATACTTGTAGCTCTTTTTACCTGTATAGGCAGGGCGGTGTCTGGTGCAGCGAACAGAGGCGCCTCTCCGAGGCGAGCTGATAGTTCGAGAATTTTTTCAAGGGCCCTCACAGGGCAATACTTTGGCACACGATGTTTAGTCACCCACAGCTCGACCGGGGTCGAGGTAGTCTTTTAGGTGGGTACCTGGACCCACATACCTTGTTGATGGAATGTCACGTGTTTTCTTTTAAGGAGGTGAATGTTGTTTGCTGATTGCGTCACGTGACATTGTCGTAAGAAGGTGTTGAGGAGAAATAACACAATAGCCCTCACAATCAGTCCTTCAAGTCCGAGGCGCCTTAACGAGTCACATATAAATTTTACCTCATGTATGCTCAACTCACGTGCTTGTCTAGGAGTATGTGTACTACCCTTTTTCATAATACCCACAAATCTGGTAACCATAGGATGGTTAAACATAGTAAAATCGCCTTCTAGGGCGAGAACAGCATTTTTAGCTCCGCTAAGATAATTTTTTACAGTCGCCGGAGAATCAAACGAATTAAAAAGTAACTGCGTATACATACACAACTCAGAATATTTAGGATGTAACGGGTCATATTGATAATGCATCATAAATGATACGTATGTCTTCTCTTGGACATCGCGATTTTTCGAGGTTCCTTTTGAACATAGTTCGGAAAGGTTGGCCACGTATTGCCGGTGGAGGCTCTCACCTAAAAGAAATCACCACAAATCATTAGCGATAATCTCGTCAGGGTGAATCGCCCTGACTTCAATGAGGCCGAGATCACGAGTTCTTTTCCTAGCGATTTCTCGATGGGGTACTGATATGCCCCTACGAGACAATGCGTCTGCTAGGACCAGAAGTTCGCCTCGTCTATGCTCTAAGGTCACGTGAATCTGTCGTAGACCGCAGAACATTGCTAGGTGCCTAGCGCACCGGGCCATAACCGGGTCCCTGGCCCGGCCCGAGTTAAGGACACTCACACTGGCCGTGTTGTCGCTAACAATCACCAGGTCACAGCAAGTGCACTCGTCTGGGGTCAGGGTGCGGACCGCGATTACCGCATTGAGGGCTTCCAGCCGGCTGATGTGGTGGTCGTCCCTATAACCCATAGGGAAATCGACAGCATACCACCCGCCATAGCCGTAGCCCCCACCGCCTTCCAGGCACGCATCACACTCTATGTGAAAAACAGGTCTTACTGGTCGTAAGATCAGCGTGCCATTGAAGCGAACTGCGAATTCACTGAACCATTCCAAGTCACGTAGCAATTCCTTGCCAACATTTACCTGCGCGATTTTGTGTGCGGCTCTTAGACTGTCTAGAACTCTGCACATAAATTTGCGCGCATGCACTATGCATTGGGAAATGTGTGCAAGTTTGCCTGCCAGACTTTGGAGTTGTCTTTTGGATGCCTTTGTTTTGTTTTCCCATTTTTTACACTCTTCCATTACCTCTTGGAGTTTTTTGTGTGGTACAGAAATCTGCATTTTCACAGAGTCTATTTGGTACCCCAACCACTCTATTATTTGTGTAGGCGGAACGGATTTTGCTGGGGCGATCGCCACACCTAGCTCTCTGCAGACGCCATGAAATTTTTCATAGGCTTGCATTGCTTTGGCTGACGTTTGTCCAACCCCCCCAAAATCGTCAACATATGCAATGATATGATGGCCCTCTTTTCTGACGAGGTAACAGATTGCCTCGGATACTCTTTGTTGAATGAGGCCGGATGTGCGGCAACCCCACGCGATACAAATATCCACATAATATTTGTCGTCGTGTTTTACCCCGGTGAGGGGGTAAGCTAAAGGGTCTGTTCTTAATTGTCTATAGGCTCTCTCCAAATCGCATTTCCAGAGAAATGCGCCTTGGCCTGCCTTTTCAACTTGAGCCGCCATGTCTGCGATCGTGGGGAGTTTATATTCAATGGTTTTCCCTTCGAATACGTTCTTAGGGATCCCGTCATTGACCGATTCTCCTCTAGGAAATGAAAAGTCGATTATTACTCGTCTTTCACCTTCTACTTTTTTAGGCCGTGTCATTATTGGGCTGATTTTTGTCCATGGAGCGAATGGTTTCTCTTCAAAGGGGCCCACCATCGCCCCCATGACGCATTCCTTCTCGAGAAAACTCGCGACATGGCGAGGGTATTCCCTCCCAGACGGGTGATTTACCTCTGTACTGGTGGGAATCGATTCGGCCGCGTAGGCTATCGGCCAACCGTACCGTATGTATTGTGCAATCTCACAGTCGTGATACCCTACGAGCAGCTTGTCCCAGCTGTCGCAGTGCATTGCCGACGTAACCTGTATCTTAGCACCCAGGTAGTTTGGAATGGCTCATTTTTTTACTTCATTGTAGGTTGCCATAACTCGCCCCGCGATTTTCTCCGCTGCCGGGGTCGGGTCAGGCCAGTTTTCACCAACGAATTTTGCATATCTTTGTGATGAATTCACACCCTGTGTACCTGGCGCCTGTTGTTGGCGTCTACCGTCTCTAGCGACTGCGTCGCTAGCTTTTGCTTCTCGTGCGGCTTTTGTTGCCTCCTCGACTCTTACACTATGTACCTTTTGTTTTACCATCTTATTACTAGCAGTTAAACCTCTGTCCCATTCTTCTGGGGATAAAACCTTTACTAAAAATCCTTCTTTGCACCATCTCTCTCTTGTGCCTTCTTTCTCTCGACCTTCGCTTTCTTAATGCGACATTCCTTCTCACTATGTGGGAGTGGTGAACATTTTGCCCATATGCAATGGCTGCAAATGTGCAAGTGTCTATACCCTCCACTTACGTGGTCATCATTCTGGGAACACGTACCCTCGTTGTATTGCCGGCATGGGGGGGCCGGTTTTGCACCCGAGAGCTCGTTTGTTAACCTGAAGCCTTCGCTTTTACCTTCTCGTCCCGCGATTTGCGGTGCGATTTCGCCCTTTTGGGATAGTTTCAAGCGTAGTTTGTCTATCTCGTATTCATCTGTCCATTCCAGTCTGCCGTCCTGGATTTGTGAACATACTTCTTCCGAAAACGACCTGACATTTTCAAAAGCATAACACATTGCATCTTCTACAATTTGTTCTACATGTTTTTCAATCGCTCTGAAGATTTTTCTCTCGTTCTTATACAATTTCTTGACCTGCGTAAGTCCCCATATCGTTTCAGCTAATGACAATTCACCTAAAGCACATTTCTCCTTCTTCTTCCCCCTAGACACGTGAGCATATGCATAATAGAGTTTTTTACCTTGGTCGGACGTTTTCTTGGTTTCCGCTAAGAACTTAGCGACCCTGTCGCTCAAGTCGCTGTCTCTGGACAGAGACCGCGCGTCTGTGTGCTTGCGCCCTACGTGTCTGGGCCGTTCTGAGTGTGGACGCCCTCCGTGCCTGCTGCGTTGCCGGCGCTCGTGGTGGTCTTGTGCTGACGAGGGGCGCCGCCGCCGCTCGCTGCCTGCCCTGCTTTTCACAGGGGTGTAGCCGCTGGACGCCTCGCTGCCCTGGTCTGTCATCGATGTATCAGTGCTGCTTTCCCAGCTCTCTCGTCTGCTACGCCGACTGCCGCTTCTACTGCCCGTCGATCTGCCCGTCGATTTATCCCGGCTGGGTCTGCTCCTCTGTCGCTTCTCTCTATCTTTCGCTCTTTCTCTCTCGTTTTTCCTCTCACTCTGGTTTTCTCGCAGTATTGCTACCATTTCACTCACTTGGTCTCGCAATTCTGCTATTTCTTTGGCATTGCTAGCCATAGAACCCTTTTTCTGTGGTTGTGCGCCCGCCGCGACTATTGGCCTTTCATCTGCAGAACTTTTCTCTGCAGGTGCCTTTGGTCTGCTGCTTCTGCGTTCGGTCGACATGGCTGTCGTGCCAGTGCCTCCCAGTGTACGTGTGCGTCTGAATCGTTACGTGAGCGTAGGGTCTGAGAGAAAGTGCTGAGTCAGTACAAGATCCAGGGGCCTATATACTGCGCCTCTTGATTACCTCTAACAAACAGATGCGCGACGTTTTGCCGCGTTACCTCATGAATATTAATTAATTTGCCTCGGGAATATTTTCAGTGTCGCCCTCTAGCAATTAAACGCCAATTTACAATTGTCCACAATTAGCATAACATTTTGTCCTAGTTTCTTTTCCACACTCATTCAATAATGAGAAACATACCATTTGATCCTAGTTTATAATTCCTTAATAATCACCAATGATGAACATACCAATTGCTCATAGTCAATTATGGAGAACTTGTGAGCAATAATGACTTGGCAACAAAATGACTCTCACGCACACAGATACGCCACCTGACGGTTCACAGAGGAATACATGTGTCGCATAGTCCTGCCATCTACCGGGTTTCTCACCACCACACATTCTCGTGACGTCACGACCATGCTGTGTAGTCGCTCATCACAAGACTCAGACTGAACTCGGGAATTTTTTACTTGGTTTATTTCCCGTTTTTTCGACTAAATATCAGGCACCAAGATGCCGGGTACTCGTTCTTCAACGAAATGAGTATCTATTCCAAAGAAAACCAAGACTAAGAGTCCAAAGAAAACAGTCAAATCGAAGAAGATAAATGATTTGCGACAGCAAGTGGCCCAAATCCAAGAGGCCATGGCAAACTTCCTAGTGAGTCAGAGTCAAGTACGACAACCGTCTACAATTTCCGACGACAATCCAGTTTTGGTAGATGGCCCCACTAACACCCATGATGTCGTTCAAGCGGGATCATCCATCCAGAGAAATCCTACCACAATTTCCAGTCATCAAGTCAATCAGGTGTTACAAGGAAACATTCAACCAGCGGTTTCTGATCCTCTCATCGCCGCCATGTCTCAGTCTTCAAACTCCTGGGACTCCGCTCCGGCACGCCGCTACGGCCCTTCATTTGATAATGAATCTCTGGACGAGAGAGTCCAACGTATCATACAATCTTCAGCTCACGTTCTACGACCCGTTCCGGGTAAGTTCTCTCATCCTCATGATTATGTGAATCGTGGCATAAAGAAAGAGAAGACTACTTTGGGAGTTCTCAATATCCAAGAACATATTTGGGGAATTCTCAGAATGTTTGATGATGTACGTACTGACTCAGATAAACACCCGTTCTTGATGCAGCATTTAAGGGAAATTGTTGAGGATTCTCTCGAATATGAATTTGAATCTGTTAGGCGCTGGAGTGAAGAAGTAATCACCTGTATCGCTGAGGGAAGATTTAAATTAGGTTGGCGTAGCGACACCCAAATCCAGCATTTAAGGACTGCCATGTCACGTTCGGAGAGTTCCCGCATAAAGACACCAGATGGCGACTCCAACGCGAAACGTGACATCAAAAAGAAGCAAGCCACACCTCACCACCCTCCGTGCAAGAACTTCAATCTCACACGAGGCTGTCAACTCCAATCTCCGCACTAATCGGATACAGGCGTTTTGGTGGCACATGTATGTGAAAACTGTTTCAACGCTTTGGGACTCTATCATCCTCATAACGTTGTCGACTACCTCATCAAAGGGAAACATGAATCTCAAGCTATTAAGCCGAGCGCCGCTCTGGCTGCGAGCCAGGGGTTTCGGAAAAATCCCAACACTTACAACAACGACTTTCCAAGGCAAGCCTAGTCACATAGTGGACTCGGCCAACCCTGTTCCGGACTCGACTGTTTCTGAGTCAAGACTGTTAATTCCTACTCCCAGTTTAGGAATTTTTGGTTTCATAAGACCTTCACCTTCATATGAGTTTTCACGCCGTTACCCGGAGCAATTTGCTGTTTATTCTGAAATTATTTTAGCGGGTACTTACAATTTCCAAAGCGCCCGTTTGCCGGTCCCGTCGGGTTTGAACCATCAAGCTTGGGAGGACGATCTTGTGAATTATCATGACTCAGCCATAGTTGATTTCATTAAGTACGGGTGGCCAATAGGTTACATGGCGACGACATCCCCGACCTCGACATTTGAGAATCATGCAAGCGCTCGTTGTCACCCAAGAACCCTCGAGAAATTTGTGAACACTGAACTATCACATAAGGCGCTTTTGGGCCCTTTTGTTTCTCTCCCTTTTGGGCCAGGAACTCAGGTTTCACCTTTGATGTCACGCTCGAAGAAGGATTCACCTGATAGAAGAGTCATAATGGATTTGTCTTTTCCTGAAGGCAGTTCAGTTAATGACGGAATTCCAGAGCAGATGTATCTTGGTGAAAATTGTTCATATACTTTGCCGAGTGTTCGGGATCTTGTAAACCTGGTGGTGAAGGCGGGCCCTGGAGCGCTTATGTGGAAGATTGATCTCAGCCGGGCGTACAGACAGCTACGCTTAGACCCGGCTGACACACCCTTTATGTGTTTTAACGTGAATGAACGTTTTTATGTTGATCTGTGTACAGCTTTCGGTTGCCGCACGTCATCCGTTGCCTGCCAACGAGTATCGAATGCAGCGGTCTATATTTTCCGGAATCTGGGTCATGTATGTTTGGCATATTTGGACGATTATGCCGGAGTGGCATCTGACAAAACCTCTGCCGACACCGCGTACAACACATTCATCGGACTTGCAGCTGATTTGGGACTCCAACTTGCCACTCACAAGTGCGAACCACCGACGACGAATATTGTTTGGTTAGGTTTCGCCATAAACTCTGTGTCTATGACGATCACTATCCCTAGTGAGAAATTGACTGAAGTAGTGGATCTGTGCTCAGACTGGATCACACGTGTCCCGGCTTCTCGTCGTGATTTTCAGTCAATACTGGGGAAACTTATACATATCGCCCATTGTGTATGTCACGCCCGCCGTTTCTTGGCAGCTTTGTTTGCCAATATGAGGGTCTCGAACGTTACCAGTTCTGTCATAGTTTCGGCTGCTAGTCGTCGGGATTTGGCGTGGTTCATCGCGTACGCATCTACGGCGAATGGAGTCCACCTACTAGGAGACACCCGAGATCGTGTCCACCTCTGCATAGACGTGTCGGACACCGGGTTTGGGGCCCGCACAAAACACTCCTCCATCACCTGCGAGTGGAACACTGACTTTGATGTTTTCACAAAGGATCAGGACAAGAGGACAGCTCTGGCTGTTCTTCTTGCTTCCCATATTCTGGTGTCAACCACTCTATCTGCTGTTGTCGTGGAATTCTCTAGCGACTCCCCGGATGTTGCCGTTTTTATACAGGCACGCGCCCATAAGGATCTACATCTGTCAAAATGCGCTCGCCAGTTTTGGCATCTAGTCGCGATCAGGGATTGCGAAGTAAATGTCACGTGTCCAACTCTTCCACTTGTCTCCCCACTTCCTGTACATGTGAACTGCCCTGCTTTCGCTGAGGTTTTTACTGTAGACTCTGTCTTACTTTACAGAGACAGATTTGGGGCTGCATGCGGAGATGATCCAATCTTGGAGAGCAGCGAGGGCTCCATCGACCATCAAGAATAAAGACGTACAAGCAAAGAAGTACATCAACTTTGCCGCTGCAAACATAGCGATACCCACAAGGCCAACTACATTGGAAGCTTGCTTATTTGTCCAGTTTCTAGCATCTTCACTCAGTTCACCGGGAGCTGTGAAGAACTACATAGTGGGCGCACGTGACTGGATTTCGGACCACCGAGGTTCTTCCCTACCTTTCAACTCACCTCAAACTCTGGCTGTCGCAAAGGGTGCCGCAATTCGTTCTGGTCACGTCACTCGTCCAGCAAGTCCGATCACTCAACCTTTGCTGGATAAGCTTTGTGCCGCTTCCTTGGATATTACCGATGGATCCCTGTTTCGTGCACCAGCTTTGCTTGCTTTTAACACCCTCCTACGTTCATCGAATTTATTCTTCTCGGGACACTCATCCCCCCATGTCCTCACCAGACAAGACGTCCGACACGACAATGCTTCATTGTTCATCCAAGTGCGTTCTACCAAGACAAGGAGTCCTCTCGCTCCACCCACGGTGATTACGGTCGCCTCCACTAAGGGTCCCTGGTGCCCTGTCAAGGAATGGGGATCTTATATAGCAAGTTACCCTGGTGACAAGCTGGACCCCATTTTCCTAACACGCTTCGGTGTGCCCATGACACCTCACCAGTTTACGGATATCCTACGCCTATTGCTCACATGTGTTGGAGCTTCTGACCCCATGTCTTACTCCATACACTCGTTTCGTAGGGGGGGGGGGGACGCACTCAGCTCTGGCCTCTGGGAAATCTCTAGAACAGGTTCAACAACTCGGAAATTGGTCTTCCATCCAAGGCATGCGTCCCTACTTACCCTATCCATGAATTTCATTTCAAGGTTTGCCCTTTGCCTTTGAATTTCAATGTTTTTCATGTCTTTTCATATAATGTCAACAATATAATATCCATCTAATATTGTTTTTCATACCAACTGGTATTTCAATAACTCATGTCTAACATATCGTTTTAACATACCTACAGGTATGCTATTTGTTTTTCATAACTTCATATACCAACAAAGTTTTATCAAATATTTGTTTTCTTTTAACACAAACAAAACACAGAATTGTGTCTTATAAAACTCAACTTGTGTAATCAACACAATTTTAACCACTGTGTAAAACAACAAGGTTTTACTTTAAACAATTTATATTACACAAATTGTTTTCTCTATCACTCAATTAACATGTCTTGTTTTTCTCACTCAATTTTCATAACTCAAATCCGAGTTCTCTACCTATGTACTTCGTATTAACTCATGTTATGAATCATTAACGTTCAACATTTACCATGTCAAAATACACTTACAAATACAATTTAGTGTATTTTTCAAACTTGTCGTATTTTGCTCAATTTGTGGTCATGAGTCATTATGTAGAGAATACAGTTCTTCCAAAAATAGGATGAAATAATCGAGAAAGTGCCTGATGACCTTTTTTACATCTGCAGGATGATAAAGGGTGCAATTGATGGGAGATGGATGTAGTTCTTGAAATGGGTTTTCATATTTATGTGTTAGCTACTCAGGTTTAAGACAAATGCTGTTAGTTGGGTGATTTCTAAATTCTATTGATTTTTACAAATAACTCAAGTTCCATATATTAGCAAACAGAAAATGAAAAAAATTGGCATGTCACCATGTTAACTTGGGAAGGCCATCTGGGAACCCAGTGGGGAAGCTCATAAGATAGTACTTAACTATTGGTATCTATGGGAATCTGCAATATTTTCATAAAAACAGAAGGCAGCACCAGTGTCTACACAGAAGTCGAAATATCATGAAATTCTGTTCCTAGTAAGGGGTGATTGTCGCCGACAATTGCAAGGAAAAAAACTTTTCCCAGCAAAATGGATTCCTATTATTCAGACGAGGAGATTGTGTTCCAGTACCGAATCTCAAAAGGATTTGTCTTAGACAAACTCTCTGTGAGGTATATGAATCCCACCGTGTGATTCCCACTTGATGTTTATTGCTTTCACTGAGTACGAACTATATATTGGTCATTCGTGGTTACATGATTTATTTCAAAGGAGGGATGATATACCCCAAAAGGTGTGAAGTATGGTCCCTATACCATAGAGAAAATATACCACATTATTACTATTATGGTTATCATCTTCGTAATACATATCCACCTCTTAGGCGTTATGACACTTATAAAGATAACAAGATTTCCCTTATTTTTATGGTGAAATAAGGCATACTTTTTGTTTAGTAGGAGACCAGTATTAAATAAATCATGTTTTAGAAGATCTGTACAGATATCCCGCTTCATTTCCCACGGCCCATCCCCTGGTAAACCTCAGAAATAAGAATCATATCGAAATCAATTTAAGGGAAAAAATAGAAGCTCGCAACCCAACCATGCTTATAAAATTAAGACAGGCCAACACTAGAAATGCACGTAAGAGCAAAAACTGATGGACGAAGATACTTTTATCCACTTAACCGGACACTGCCGACCTTGGCTGCAGAGGATTATGTTTTTCCTGTGTAATTGATACTTTTAATTCAATGCTCAAAGATGGCAGTAAGAATGGCGACCAAAAAGATGCCCTATCACATGAGAGGTTGGGACTTGTATTACATTAATGTGCCTCTTCAAAGATTCATCATCCTCACGGCCGATATCTTTTTGTATGTTAATGTGTGTCTTTGCAGCATCATCGTTGATATGATTACTGTCTTTTTTATACGTTTAAGTCTGCATTGCCCTACCATTCTTATAACCGTTATCTGGGACCTGTTTCACTAGTTTCGTGACATGTCTCTGACACTATACAGTCATTGGAGTTGTCTAGTTTCGTGACAACACAAGTAGCTGCCCTTAGGAAAAAACAGACCCCAAATATAAGAATTAGACAAATCTACACATCATGGACCTATTTCACTAGTTTCGTGACAAAAGTGTTAGACAGAGATGAAAAGCGTCACCAACAGTGCAAGCAAGAATAGACAAAACGAAGTCTAATGTCTAGTTCTTATGAAACTGGACACATCGTCTAGACGCCATCTAGACATGTCACGAAACTAGTGAAACAGGTCCCTAATGGTATATATATATATATATATATATATATATATATATATATATATATATATATATATATATATGGTCGATATTCAGAATTTGGCGACAATTCGTTCCAAATAAAATTTCTAAGTTCCTTTTGAGAGTTTTCCCATGCCATCTAGACAGTTTTATGGTAGTATCCCTAAAATGGCCAATAATTTTGAGTATTAATGGGTTCAGTAGGGCATATTGAAGTAACAGTCTCTTTTATATTTCTGCCTCCGTGTAAATAGGTATATGAATTTAAAACTCCATTTTAGGCCTTTATGATACTAAAAAGATAAAGCTTCTTCGCTTGTTATGCATAAATAACATGTTCACCTAGAAGAAGGAATTGAAAAAGATTCCATATCCAATGAAATAATAATATTGATTACCAAATGTATGAAAGGAACTATTTCCTAGAGATTGGTGTGTTTTTCATGAATACTGCGATTTTTATTAAGTGCCATAAAAAATTTGAAAAAAATATGTACATGGTGGTGAACGTGCCTTCTGAAAAAAATGGTTAATTTCAAGAATCTGGCATCATGCGGCTGAGAGCTATAAAATATTGAAATAGTGTACACGGAGGCAGAAGTGTACACGGAGGCAGAAATTGAATCTTTTAGCTTCGTCTATTTCCTTCATATATGGTGATTTGTTCATGATTTTCGCCAGGAAATATTAGGAATTATGTGTGCAGTTTATTTGGTATGGTTTTAAATATCATTTCATGGCAATTTCAAACTGAAAATGACACTCTCTAGCAAATTGTCATTTCTTTTTTTCTCTTTAATTTTTTACCCAAAAAATGATTTTTTTCCATAGATTTATTTATCATATACTATGCATGTGTGATTCTCCATGATGTCTCAGGTTTCCCTTTTATTCTTTTTATGCTATAAAAATGATAGAAATCCATGTACACGGAGGTAGAAGTGTGTACACGGAGGCAGAATAAGAAAACTTAATCGTAAATTCACACAATTCTTAGAAGTTGACTGTTGGAATAAGTGCTGGTAGGTGTGGCTGTAGATGTTGGTGTTGGTAAGTGTTGGTTCTCCTGTCTGTGGATGTGTGTGGGTGGGTTGGTGTTGGTACATTGGCTGTAGGTATCTGTGTTTGTAGGTGCTGGTTATGGAAAGTGTGGATGTGAATGGGTGTTGGTGTTGGTGAGTGTTGGATGGTAGTGAGTGTTGCTATCTTTTGATATTGGTGGGGTTGTTAGTTGTGGTGGGTGTTGGTGTGGCAATAGGCCCTTTTGAGGCTTGAGAAGAGAGATAAACCTATGTACACGGAGGCATAAGAATGTACACGGAGGTAGAATATGCCTCCTTGTACATAACTTTCACTATAACTCCATAGTAGTTGGTGCTATTTTAATGTAATTTCACACAGGGACAGCTGTTGGCATAATATACTGATATTGAATCGTTTTAAAGTTATATTAGCAGATCTTATGATAATATTGATAAATATATGTGTACACGGAGGCAGAAGCATATTTTAGGCATTTTCATGCCACCAACACCCATACCCATCAACATCAACACCCAGCAACACTCACACCTATCAACCAACACCCACAGCAACATCTACCAACGCTAAGACCCATAGCAGGTGGATTTTTGGTTTGAAAACAGAGATAAAACTCTGTACACGGAGGCAGAAGTGTGTAGTCTACCTCCGTGTACATTATTTAGCAGTGATAACTCAGAGGTGTATGGGGGATTCTAATTCAATTTCACACATGGGCAAATGTGATCGTCTCCTACTGATATTATATCTTTTTCAAATCACATTAGCAGATCTTATGAAAATATTGATAATTATGTTTGTACACGGAGGCAGAAGCACATTTTAGCCATATCAATAAATGCCATGTTGCTTCTACTACACATATTTCTAATCAATTATATTTTTGGCATGGTACAAAGGCATTTTTTGTATATTTGATAACTACAAAAAATATGTTGTAAACCAGTGTTTAAATGCTATTTCACTCCCCTAAGTAATGTACACGGAGGCAGAATTCACTTTTTAGCCAACACAAATATTAATGAAAAATATGGAAATCTCTCGCCAAAAGAATTTAAATTCCCATTTTTGTTCAGTTTGCAATGTTATCTTATAGAAAAAATGGTTCAGTAATGAAATTGTGTTGTTTTTTGGAAAATGTAGACAATCATATATTAAAAATGGAATTTAAAAAAAAAAGGGGCTTTTTTACAAGGTTTTTGGGCCATAACAGCCCAGATTTGCTGACAGATAGGTAAAAGTATATATGGCACATACAATGGTCATAGTAATTCCTATATATATTCATTACTTTTATAAATATAGCACTGGACATTTTAAAATCGAATTGTCGCCAAATTCTGAATATCGACCATATATATATATATATATATATATATATATATATATATATATATTTATATAAATGTTTATGGATTTCTTCCAGCATCATCATTATTGTGACCGATATCTTCTTAAATATGTGTCGGTTATAGTGTGGCATCCCTTTCTTGCAATATGCCTGAGCTTGGTGAATCCCTCTGTCAGAGATGTTCTTTTGTTGCGAAAAGATCATCAGCCGATCATCTGTACCGACAAGTTGAACAGCATGTTTATAAATTCTGTCTGCAAAAACAGAACATTGAAAATACCCCTCGAGGCCTAAAGCCATTTTCTACTGGCCGACTATTTGCCACTGATCTGCAGTCGGGAGCCACTGCGTCTAATCGATGAATTAAATGGAAAAAGGCATTCAAAGAAGATGTCATGGAACAATTTTACCTGGATTATGCGATAAGCCCACCACCGATCGATCCCTCACCGATTAGTGTCCCCGGCGACCGAGCTGACCACCGGCTAGGTCGAGTATTCCGGATTCGTAACCCCGTCGGCCGTGTATATTAAAGAAGAAACCAACAAGTTTTTGATCAAAGTCGTCGTTCTCCACGAGTTTGATCCAGAGTGATATGAACTAGGCGACAGCCGAGCAAATATTATGCAGCATTCAAACTAGTTGCAGAATGACTTCTTTGACCAAAAGGAGTTGATTTCTGTATTTATGTCACCCCTATACACATTAAAAGAATGGATGACACACAGGATATAGACCATGGAGAACAGGCCACAATACTCGTAGGGGCATGGAGAACGAGTTCCCAATGTTAAGCCTCTAGCCTCGAGGCTAACTCCCACCACCCTCTCTCTAGCAACCCGCTGTGATGGTTTGCATTAGCATCTTCACAAAAAAACACATATTGTAGAAATTTTATTAAAATTTTATCAAAAGGAGTTCATGGTGTAAATTATGAATCACACGATGCATGAGTTTATCAAGAACTTTACTGGGACTATTGAGTAACGATATCGTTCGCCAGTCATCTATAAGCATTTAGTTGCCACTTTACGGAATTGGAATGGTGGTTGCCACTTTCCAAGAGTCAGGAAACTAATCCGATCGAATAGAGCTATCTAACAATTCAGAGAGAAAAAAAGGCATAATACATTTCAAAGAGTACAATAGTATCTTATTTGATATCTAAGGGAGACCATGAATTGATAACCTTTAATACAATTTCTTCCTTAAAATCGATAGGGAGATCTAAGTCTAGATCTGTTTGTTTTTGCTTTAGGTTTTGAAGATTGTGCGAAAAAACATTTTGGTCCAGCTTAGCAAAGAGTTTGCAGCCTATCTCAGTGAAATATTGATTAAAGATGCGGGGTACTTGATCCTTGATGATGCATTTGCCCCCATATTGAAGTTCGCACATACTTTGCTTGGGGCCAGGGTTAAGAAGTGCATTAATGATTGACCAAAACATTTTAGAGTTCCCTTTGGATTCTTTTAGTTCCTCTTGACTGTAGTTGCTTCTTTCATTTTTAAGTTTGTATCTTATCTCTCTTGATATTCTATGCATCTCTTGAGGACTGTAGTGCTTTTGGTGACTTTATAATTATTGACTAACAACCTTCTGTGATTGATTAAATTGAGCAAAGGTTTGCTCATCTGCAATGGTTTGGCATCCTTAAAATTAAACTTCTTTACTGGACAATAATGGTCCAGGAATTCAAAAATACTTTCCATGATTAGTTGCCACTTGACATCCAGGTTATTTGTATCAAAAAACATATCCCAGCCACGGTTGTCTAAGTGAGAAGCTAGTTCTTCAAAAATCAAATCATTTAATTTTCTACCTTCAAAATGCACTTCATTTTTTACCCTCTTTTTTTTGTTTTCTGTATGCAGCTATAGGCAAATGGTCATTAATGCTTTCACATAGTATGGTTGAGTGGTTAACATGTTTACAGTTAGTGTATATGTGGTTCAGAGTCGTTCCTCCCCTGCAATGTTTTTGTTACCAGGTTTGTTCACTAGGAGTACTAATATTTCAAAATTTTCAATTGTGATGCTTAATTCCTCGCTAAAAACTGTATAATCTGAAAAGGCCTCCGAGACATAACACCCTAAACCCTCCCATCTACAAGTTTCTCTATCCAGTCTGAAGAGTCTATGCCCTTTCCAAAAGAGCATAGAATCATCATATCCACTATGAAGCAAAGTTTTGCAAAGACATATGAAAGGTGCCCCGTCAAAAGATTATTACTGTATTTCTTCCTTTTAATAGTAGAGACTTCTGACATTATGTCCAACGAAATAGAGTCCCTTTTTACTTTCAACAAATTGTAAAGTCTCACAACCTACTTGCGTAAGGAGTAGACCTTAAGAAGAGAAAGTCAGAACTCAACACAGAAGTACTAGGTACTACCCTGAGTCAGAATCTGAGACTAACTGTTTATTGACAAGAAGGGATCCTTGTTTTATACCCTTAGCAGGGGGTTGACATGACAGGCTTGGCATCTGTGAGCTCTGCGCTCTCATTGGCTGTTGTACCAACAGCCAATAGGAGAAGACCAAATCTGTTCCGGTTGAACGCCCGTTCCGGTCTGTCGCACATGTCAGGAGGCCGCTCATGACACTGAACAACTCCAAGTGTCATTGGTAGAGCGACCTGCCCTCATGTGGGCAGACTGGGAACTAGAGCTGAGCGACAATAGGGGTATTATATGCCATTCAAAGCATGGCAGCCGTACTGTAAACATCAGGGAGGAGGTTACTAACCAAAATGGTGACTGTTCCAATTCAGTCAATTTGTTCCTCAATAAGTAGGGGTAATTTTAGATGATTACTTTCTTCTCATAGAAACCAATATTACATGGCCACGATAGGGATGTATAGACCAGAACTTTACAAAATGACACCATTGTCAATATCTATAAAATTCTTAACCATAATTATTAGAGGGATCATATTACGGTAACTAGTGAGAAAGTGGGTGAAAAAGGATGAGTGTGCGATTAGGCCCACAATGCTATGTGCATGGGGGGGGCACCGAACTGCTCGACCACCACATTAATAGTGCACGGGACAGTTAAGTATGAGAAAATATTAAGAGAAGGTTAAAGTTATTGAAAGACCAAAGAAGAAACATTGGATTTGAGTGGCAATTGAGAGGGAGTTGATGTGTATTACTACACATCAATGTTTCGTGGTTAACAACCTTCTGTCCACTATCATCCATTGTCCATTCAGATCATTGGGTAGTATTCATGGCATGCCGAGTGTAGGGAGGTGTTGAGAAGACTTGTGCATTACTAAACATCACCGGCTCTTGGTTTACGACCGCCTGTCCACAAAACTACCGAACATTGTCCGTTTAATTCATTGAGCCGTATTCAGGGCATGCCAAGTGTAGGGAAGTGTTGAGAAGACTTGTGCATTACTAAACATCACCGGCTCCTGGTTTACGACTGCCTGTCCACAAAACTACCGAACATTGTCCGTTTAATTCATTGAGCCGTATTCAGGGCATGCTGACTGTAGGGAGGTGTTGAGAAGACTTGTGCATTACTAAACATCACCGGCTCGTGGTTTACGACCGCCTGTCCACAAAACTACCGAACATTGTCCGTTTAATTCATTGAGCCGTATTCAGGGCATGCCGAGTGTAGGGAGGTGTTGAGAAGACTTGTGCATTACTAAACATCACCGGCTCCTGGTTTACGACCGCCTGTCCACAAAACTACCGATCATTGTCCGTTTAATTCATTGAGCCGTATTCAGGGCATGTCAAGTGTAGGGAAGTGTTGAGAAGACTTGTGCATTACTAAACATCACCGGCTCCTGGTTTACGACCGCCTGTCCACAAAACTACCGATCATTGTCCGTTTAATTCATTGAGCCGTATTCAGGGCATGCCGAGTGTAGGGAGGTGTTGAGAAGATGGCGGATCTAATTACACGCTCTGATTGGATGGAGTGATTGCGAGGCGTGTCACGAGGTTAGCGTAATGCAGCGTGTTAGAATGAGGCTGGTACCACGTGGCACGTCCTGATAAATATCGCAGTAAACGTGCGTTAACAACTATCACTACCAAAAGTTCTCAAACTACGCTCACAAGGAGACCACCTTAAACTTTTCATTGGCCAACGAAGATGACGGAGATTGTTAGAGTTCTGTTGCTAATGCCATCAACTCTGCCTCAATAACAAATAATCGGTGAGGGTAGTATTTTCACTCAGTGACTCAGTGACTTTTTGATTGACTTTTTGGACAATATTTTCGTCATCTATTGGAAACAGGTGAGTAGCCACTGCATGTCAGTCTCAATAAGTTGGTGATTGCGTAGTGCCTGTATTTATTGTTTCTCCTGCATTTCTCTAGGTCCATGCTGTAAGAAATATCTATGTCTTAGGGTCTCTCCATTGAAATGAAAGCATTGTAATTCCGTCGGTTCTTGACCGGCTGTATTGCATAAAACTGGCTGATAAAAAGGGACCACATGCATTTAAAATACCAGGATCTTCCCATTCACCGGTCTGTCTACGGTATACCCCAAAGTTCGATTGGTGGTTTCTGACTGCAGAGTGGTGCAGAATAATCGGCCAATGGAAACTTACATTATTATTGAAATAATTGTCCAGCTACCCTAAAGGTGTGTTTCCAGCTGCCTGACAGTATGAAATAGTTAGTGAAGAAGCCATGTTTTCACTGCATTTTATCCTTCCCCTAATAAAAAAACCCATAGGCTTAACATGGGATTTGTTTATTTCACGGGTGTGACATAAAGTGTTGTTTATGCCACTACTTTTTAATGCTGGAAAAATGTGGAAACGGGGTAGGATAAAATCTAGACGCCACTCGTTTGAGTTTGAGTTTATTTATGCTACGCATTTTGTTGGCTCCGTAATTTCACGAGTCGAAGACAAAATGAGTGGCATAAATAAACTCAGACTCAAACTCGCGACGTCTCTTGATATTACATGGTCATACCGAAAGATCTCTATAGATAAATCATCGAGCATGACCAGTAAATCAAAATGTTTTATTTTGTCGGTCATTGACAACTTTGGTCGGTGGTGTTCTTTTTGAGCATTCTTCATCAAAATAATTGACTTTTTATGACATCAGCTAAAAGATCAACAAGTCATAAACAAAGTCAACAAGTTTTGCACAATGTCAATACTTTTGGACAAGGTCAATACATCTTGGACAAGTTCAACACTTTCTGTGTAAGGTCAGCACATTCTGGACTTCGTCAACACATATTTGACAGATCAACACATTCTGCGTAAAGTCAATACATATTGGACAAGGTCAATTCATTCTACACAAGGTCAACAAATTATTAACAAGGACATCCGGTCATAGAAAAGGTACTCTCTGTCTAGCAAAACATTTATTGGAAAAATATCAATAAATACAATGTTCTGTATTAGTGTCCAATTCACTCCCTCAAGCATCTCCTTTTTATTCATACAAACTCAATCCGTTATGACGTTGCTTGTCGGACACAATTCTGTATGAGAAGAATGTAGTGGAAATTGAAATACATCCTGGCAATAAGATGACGGACAAAACGTTCCTATTTCGTCCTGTTTTCAGGTGAACTCTCCCACCACGCAGCAGGCACGATCTTCGTGTTTTCTCTCGCTGTATCCCGTTACATTCGGGTGCCCTTCTCATGTTCCTGTCGGCTTCTCGGTTTACTTCTGAAGTCAAATCCTACAATTCACGGTGGCGCTACCTGGTGATGATTGAATATTCATATGTATCTGGGTGTTTTTTGGTGTTTTTTTAAAGGGATATCGGACAATTTGTCTTGAAAATCAAAACCCATGTCAATTTCCTGGTAATTGAATATGATGATCTTCAAGTCTTATAGATTACATATCTAATTTAAAATTCGGGTCACCATGGTAGTTTTTTATTAAGAAATCAATAATTATGATAATTTTAAAAAGGAATATACAGTAGAACCCCGCCTAACGGACACCCCGCGTAGGCGGTGACCCCGCGTTCACGGACACCTCTGCTCGGAACGGTTCCCTCTATAAGATGTTTATTTTAACCTCGCGTAAGCGGTCACCCCGCGTATGCGGGCACTTTGGCCCGGAACGGGGGGTGACCGCTTACGTGGGGTTCTACTGTATAGAAATTCTATGAAGTTCATTTTCACATGCTAAAAACCCATGTCACTTTCCTAAAACATTCACGGAACATATCAGATGTATAGTACTACACACGTTAGTTTTAAAAATATGGGTCACTGATCTTGTTTTTGAAAGAACTGAAGAAAACCATATTTTTCAGTACATTTCCTATGTAAATCAAGTGAATGGCTTATTCTACCTATTGAGACAAGATTCATACATTCATTATATGATTTTCAGCCGGTAAAATAATACAAAAAGATGCATACATTGGTAGAAAGTAGAGGAAGGATGCGTCACTATGACCAAAGAGTTCATCCATCCATGTTGTAGCAGGATTCAGAGAAATTCCTTCCGTGTGGTCCTTGTGGGATATCGACCTCTCTTATGAGGTCTCTCACTCATTGTTCCTACTCGGAGTAAATGGTAGGTCATTGATGAATCTTTATGCAATTATAAATGAATAAAATTGAAAGGTTTAGGTTACATTTAGTATATATGGATTGTTTTCTTTGACCCACTTGCACCCAGTCAGGTTGTCATTTCTTCAACTGCCTGAGTCTACGATCCAAAGATATCAAGCACCAATAGGTCAATGAGGTGTTTCGGTCTTGAGTGATTGGTCATGGTCAGTTTGGCAAGCTTCCACTGAGACACTGGCACCCTGCTCCTTTGCCAGTGAGTAGCACGCAGATAGTGAAAGGTTAGTGTCTCTGCAGTACGATGGAAACCTATATGTGAACACTCTAACCTTTAGGCAACGTATATAGGACGTGCAAGAACATTCTACAAAGGAGAGACAATGATGATATGCATCCAAGCATTGGGTTATTGGCCCCAATGTTGCTATTAGGTCCCAAGTCGGTGATCTTTATGATTGTAAATTCAAAACCCATGAAGACATAAACAAATAAACTAATACACAGTAAGGACATTTCACACGGACTTATACAATCATAAAGATGGGACCTATTTCAGTAGTCTCGTGACATTAGGCCTAGACAGACATCAACATCGGCACCAACAGTGCAAGCAACAGCGGAAAAAGACTAGCGAATATCAGAAGAGCGAAGTGGCCAATCTTCTTCATATTTGGAACGATTATAGATTAGATGTATTCCCTACTCATGTTAAAGTGTCATTGTTTAATTCCTACGAGAAGTGAGTCAAACTTGTTATGTCATCGATTGCAATCTTGTGATCTGTCCGTATGGTATCACAGACGCCATCTAGACATGTCACGAAACTACTGAAACAGGTCCCTGATATATCAAACTAGTCTTATGGAAATTTGCAATTATTAGACTAGGGGGAGTAGTGTACGGGATAGCTGCAGTATTCCTTCAACGTCCCACCTATATCAGGCAGCAAAGTATATGATATTGGATGCATCCATTACAGCTATAATCTAGCATTTAGGTGAGATATCATACAATCATCTTACCGCATATTAAACCTAGGTTTATCTTTCTCACTTCTGTCTTGAACTGTGCTCCATTATATTATTATTATCATTATTATTATTATTGTGCTATATACATCACCTAGAGACCTAGAGGTTAGAGTGGTCACATATATATATATACTTTCAGCGTGCTGCCAGAAACTATTCCTTCACTATCTGCGTGCTATCCACAGTGATAGTGTGAAAGGAGCAGGTTGCCAGTGTCTTAGGGTCTTAGAAGCATTCCCAGCTGACCATGACCAATCACTAGAAACTGAATTACCTCATTAAACCACTGGTGGTTGACCTTGACATTTTTGGATCATAGACTCAGGTGGTGGCAGAAATAGCAGGTTGACTGGATTCAATTAGGTTTCAAAAAACTATCCATAGACTGGATGTAATCCGAACCTTTAATGGTTATTCATTTATAAGTGCACGCTCATTCATCAATAAACATTCTATTTGCTCCTAGTATACATTCTGTATTGCAGCGGGGCGACAGTGCCATAGACTAGCTCCGTAATAAAGTGGACATCTGTTTAAATTAGTTCCTTCTGTACTATTCTAATGCCAAATAACTGAATTCACAATTTCTGTCTGGCATAACCCCACCAGTAACATAGGCCTATACATTTATATTAGCTTGATTTATATATCTTCTAGTGTAAACGCATGATGTGCTCTTTTGGTCAACGACTATTATGGCTGGCATTACATGATGGCTGAACTGTTTCCATTGTTAGATTGCTCTTTATCGACTTGGACAATTAATTTCCTGGAGACATTATAACAATTTTGTTTTTGCCACGTCAGCTTGAACAGGTTTAGATAATTGAAAATCAAACATAAAACTAGTATTTTCATTACCTCTAATGACTCGATATTCAGCAACAGATTTGTAGGATTTGACTATCACATTTCAAAGTTCACTATTCACTGTACGCATTGTTGAATATTCATTAATGTTCCCTCAGTCTATTTTCTATTGTCTTAAGTTACGTCCTCAGAACTATCACTATTCCTACTGGTATTTTGCGCAGACATACTATAGATGTCCATCTCCAGTTGGCTTAATGTTAGTATGTTTGTCTGATTCTTCAGTTTGGTCCTTGATGTTAATTACCGATAGACCACGATTGACCCCCGACAAGAGATATTCCAAATAATCCCCGATTTATAAACTCCGATAGAATTCTTATCGGGAACTCCAATCGGGGCCCTCAAAAACATGCGTTAAGCTTTTAATGTTCCCGATACGTTCCCGATACCAGCAGCTTCATTAGCACACATTGCGATTGGAGTTGTGTCGGGAATGAATCGGAAATCCTATCGTAATGCACAGCCCCCCAGAAATTCCAATCGGAATGCACTCTGTTCCAATCGGAACGCTTCCCGATTGAATTCTAGTCATAGAAAATAGCAAACATGTCAAATCCAGACGTAAGGGCTACGATAAGAACAGTGCTGCAACACTGTTATGTTACCCAGCATTTACACTTCACGATTTAAAGGCGACGATTCTTGAATTCAGTACCACCTGACGACCTTCAGCTATAAATGGTTAGAAATCGTCTGGTGTAAACACAAATTGCGTAGCAACTATAGACCATCAGATTACATCAGATAATGAAACTCGGCACCACCTGGTGATTACGTACAGCCCTTTATGACTAAGGACTCTTTCAAGCTTGTTGGAATTTATTGTCTAGACAGCTGACGATTCTGTAGAATCTCAGTCGTCGGCCACGTCTCCTTTTGACCAAAATCGGGTGTTCTGTGCTGACGACCACATCTTTTTACCTAACCTATTTTTCAGCTGCAATTTTCTAATCGTAAATATCTATATTCACCTTTAGTATAATCATGGTAAGGATGTGCATATTCTAACTCCTCGGAGCATACGGCCGCTTGTAACTGAAACCAGTCAATACTGTGTATATGTGTTCAAGTGCGTTTCTTTGTTTACACTGTGAAGCCTTGCTCAGGACTTCATCTTTCAATCAATGTAATTCAAGCAGACAGTGGCTTATTAGGAGAAAACCTCTTCACACATATTACCCACAGCAACAGGAGTAGATCTTCAGAGAACTGACGGGAAATGAGATTCGTTTTGGTATTCTCACCTAATTCTGAAATACAATTCTGATTAGCGAGACTCAGAGACTGATTCTGTATGATCAAAGTCTCGCTATTAATTAACTCCCAGTGTCAGTAGCTACAGGTGACTGAAGGAGGCAGCGGGACCGAATTCCACATTCAGATTGATTCGCTAATCTAGATAAAAATCACGGAATAAACTCAAGCCCAAGGAAATCCTTTGTAGGATGACTCGGGGATAGTATTATCAAGTACTATATTGAGTGTTGTTACAGAAATGCTAATGTTTCCTTTCGAAGTATGTGGAATTTTCAAATCCAGGCTGATTGCTGAATATTGTCTGCAATGATTAAAGAGAAGTCTCAAAGCAATGATTTCATAATCCAAAGTGGTTCCGACCCCCTCCCCAGAAATCTCCAATATAGCTTAATTAGTCCCACCAACCCGAACCCCTTTCATATAAGTGTACTCAGAAGTTCCACATAACCGGATTGAAAACTTTATTTCTATTTACAGTTAGAATATTGAGTGATAAATCAACAATTGAAAATAACAATCAGTGCATCATAAATCACCTATATCGCCGAGTTGTGATCTACACTGCAGGAACAATGAGACCATAAGTTATAGGCACCGAGGTTCTAGGCATAATAACAATCTCAGCAGGGCACCTGTATACATATTGGGTTTTTATAAATGAACCGCAATGCATTATATAATTTCTAGTAGTGGGTGTGAAATGTGAATATAAAATGTCGTAGTATATATGTACATTGTGAATTATGTTCGGCTGCTGAAGATTAACTTAATTAACATGAAGCCGTAGCAGAATCAGGATTAGGCCTGGCGTCCACCTACTACGATAGAAAGTTTTTTTTCGGTGCCTAATCGCAGAAACGTGGTCAACTGCCCCGATATAAGGTAACCTTCCACCGCAATTTTGATTTTTTTTATCGGGAGGTGCATCGTAGACCATATCGGAGCCATATCATAGTAGGTGGACGCCGGGCCTTATGAGGCCGAGTACTTAGTATACATACAGCAGCTGGATGAGGCTTCTAATGAGGTGTTTCCATCTGACGATACTGGACAATAATTATGACTTCTGGCACCACCCGCCGACTATTTGCCACCTTTAGGGCGCATATCATAGGGATAAAAAGGGGTTGAACGAATTATGGTCTACGATTCTATTTCATCCCCATGCTGCTGCGCATCCCTCAACATATAAGTGTGAGACATTGGGTAAACACAATTTTTGATACAGATTTTATAAAACAATAAAATGAAGGGTGATGGTGGGTGGGAAAGAATTGTACTATAATTGGAAATTGTAAATAATTTAATGCCAACCGTTTCGTTTATCTCATTCGATTTATTCGAATTAATTGTTTTATTTCAAGTTTAACCTCAACCCGTTTCTGGTTATTTCGTCTTATTCCACACACCCTGTCGGATATTTAATATCTTATTTTCACACACAGAAATGGCCTCAGACACCTCATCATGACTCACTATAAAAGGGGACAACACCAGACACGAGGCCTCACACTCCTCTACACCTGGCGCGGTACGGAAGTTACCCACCCACCGTTCCCAACATCACCATCTTCTTAATCAGATGACTTTCGTAAAATCTATAAAAAATATAGGCCGATATAACTAAATAGTGGCAGTCAGTCACTACTCTCTGTACATGCAATAGCTTTTATCAACCAATGTCTTATCAATCACAAAAAGTATCTAATATGTGATATATTTATGTAATAAAACTCTTACACACATCGTTTTATCCCATAAGCATGTTGGCTTTCAATTATGGATCAGTATTCAAGATGGCGACTGCAAATGGACTGAAGGGGAAAGTGGGTGGTGAGTTTCATGAGGGAATGACAGGAGGAATTTTGTAGTGTTTTACAAGGGAGAGACAGGAGCACTGCATGAAACTAACCACTTTATATATATATGCACACGGCATATATAGGTATGCTTTTGTGTATACAAGGTCGTCCTATTCCCGGTGTGGATACGCCTCATCTGTAGGGGCCTGATTCATATAAACGCCTGATTCATATACGCCTGATTCTGTTGTATTTACACCACTATACATTATTTCCGATCTCCGCCACATGGGGACACCACTGGTAGCATATTTCATTTCCAATTAACCATCCAAGTCTTTATCCTACCCCTAGTATAAAATCCCATAGGCTTAACATTGGGTTTCTGTATGCCACGCTGACTGGCATACAGAGTTTTATATGCCAGTAGTAGCATACAGCTTTGTTATCACGTAATATTCCAAAATCGAGGTGATAGGGTAGTCCCTCATGAAATCAAAACCTGATTCGTTTTAATCTTGGCCACCGCATTCCACTACTGAAGTTTTGGCTCTGGACTTCACTCGGCTTCGCCTCATGAAGTCACTTTGCCAAACTCCAGTCGTGGAATATGGTGGCCAAGTTTAAACCTCATCCAGTTTTACGATTTTTCCTACCCCTAATATAAAATCCCATAGGCTTAACATTGGGTTTCCGTATGCCACGCTGACTGGCATACGGAGTTTTATATGCCACTAGTGGCATACAGCATTGTTTTCACGTAATATTCCAAAATCGAGGAGATAGGGTAGGATAAAATCAAAACCTGATTCGTTTTAATATTGTCCATCGCATTCCACTCCTGAAGTTTTGGCTCCGGACTTCACTCAGCTTCGCCTCATGAAGTCACTTTGCCAAACTTCAGTTGTGGAATACGGTGGCCAAGATTAAACCTCATCCAGTTTTACGATGTATTATATGAAGAATGCAATCTTATATTACCAATTTATTTTATAAAACCTGATTGAGTATAAATTGATTAATTACACGTTATAAACCCTGCATTGTGTTGTTGTTTTAACCGGTTTTCTAATATTTTTTTACTTAAAAAAACGAGTTCTATGTGTGATTAGTGTAGACCCAGTATATAATGGCCCTGTTCAATCTTATAGTTAACTCCTTAATCATCTTACCCCAGCCTCTCCCCTCCTCACCCAGCCCATTTAAAGCCGATACGTGCGCTGCCGCGATGGCGCATCTATGAATAAAGTCATCAGTTTCGTGCAGTGGAGGCATTTTGTTGTATTTTATAAGGAAATAAGAGGGGGTATTTTGTAGTGTTTTATGAGAGAATCACAGGATGCAATAAAGAGACGTCACGAGTTTCAGTATGAGTTTATTTATGTCACACATTTTGTTGGCTCCATAATTTCACGATTCGAAGACGAGTGACATTACAGAGCCAACAAAATGAGTGACATAAATAAACTCAAACTCAAATGAGTGGCGTCTAGATTTTATCCTATCCCGTTTCCACATTTTTTCAGTATTAGAAAGTAGTGACATAAACAACACTTTATGTCACACCCAGTGACATAAACAAATCCCATGTTAAGTCTATGGCGTTTTTTATTAGGGGTAGGATAATTCTTTTCATTTCCCAAGGAAATGGCAAGTGACATTTTGTAATATTTCACAAGGGAATGACTGGAGATATTTTGAAGTGTTTCGGAAAGGATTAGCAGGAGATACTTTGTAATATTCTATAAGGAAAGGCAAGCTTTTTGTAGTGTTTTATAAGGGAATGGCAGAAGACATTTTGTAATATTTCACCAGGGAACGATGGCAGATACAGTTTGAAGTACTGCGCGAGGAAATTAAAAGAGGTACTGTACAATTAACCACCTAAAACAAAGTGTCCATAGTATCCCTACAGGACCTCTATATGGATATACCTGGTGCATACAGATATAGGCCCGTTTCCATTGGCCGACAAACATTGTGTAGATATACAGTTGGGAACCACCGACGGACCGTAGCACTGCTGACGCCAAATGGAAATAGGCTATTAGGAGAACACAAACAAATCTACACAGTGTTTTTCGGCCAATGGAAAAAGGCCTTATGCTGTATGCTCCGGGTTGCGATATGGTGCACATACGAAAAACAAAAATTGCCTATTATGAAATATGCATAGCTTTGAGTGAACATGCCACAAGTCGGATAAAGGTGGATGAAAAAATATGATACTGTTTTCAGATATAAACGGTAGTATGATCCTCGGAGTTGACCCCCCCTGCAATATCCTCACATATGCTTGGATATTACTAACCGTCTATTCCTCGGAGAAAACGCCTACTTGTATCTGAAACCAACCAATACTGTGTATCTTTTCCATCCGGAGTCAGCTTAAGGCACTATGTTATTCTTCAGCAGATAATAACCATATAGAATACACCTCGTTCAAGGCTCTCTTCCCAGTCTTGATCATAGCCTTTATCATCATCTTCCCCCTGACTTAACACGAAAACCCTATAGCTTACTTCTAGTTCCAAGAACCCTAATCACTGAGCTAAATGTCAGAAGTTTGTATATGCCATTGGGAACAGGGCGCTAGTTGGGAGAAGCCCAAGTGACAAATGCCAAAGGGTGAAGGCGTTTACCTGGGAGAAGCAGCTGATTCCTAAGGGCTGCTTTGTCTCAGAGGAGGACTGAATTTATACTGTTCTGAAGCAGACTTGTTTCTAAATTCACACTGGAAAATTTAAATAAACGCCTTAAGCCCAATGCCCATCTACCGATTCCGAAAAATTCATGTACCTTTGTCAGCGACAAACGGACGGTAATTTGTCTCACCAAAGGCATCTTAACGGAGTCGGCCGTAGTCGGTAGATGTAGGACAGCTAGGCAAGGGTGAGCCACCGATTAGTAGACTGATTTGCTTAGGACTAATATCCACCACCCCATCTTCTCAATGTCCGCCGGTCGAGCGAAGAGTTACGTAATTTGCCTGCTACAAGTCGACCAACTCCTATACGATTTGGGAACTAATCGCTCAACCCTGAATCGGTTTTATATGTACGAAGGGAATGAACAAGAATATCGACCTTAAAGAGAAATATAATATAATCCGTATAAATTACATGTCGTTTGTTTTTATGCAGCATTAGAAAAAATATACCTCTTCGGGGGAATATTAACATCTTTAGAGAAAAATTGTGTAGTGTGTTTAAAAGAACAGGCGGTCTTGGTTTAAATATTGATTATATTTTAAAATGGGAGGCAGGAAAAAGTTACCTCACAAAACCAGACTTGTTCAATTAAAATCAAAGTTGATTTAATTGATTAAAGGATGAGATACAGTAGAATCAATGAGATGAGTGATTGATGATTCATAAAGGACTCAACGTTTCTATTAATTAATTAATCTTCGTCAGGAGTAATTGTTTTTTTCTGAGGTACCATGAGGGTTATATTGATTTTAGAGAAATGTAACATTATCTCACCCCGGTAGTTTTAGATACGAGCTTAGATATAACTGAATTAAACTATTACCCTATTATTAGGTCTCATTGTACCCTGTGATTTCGCTGGCATAAGTTTTTCAACGGCTCCCTGATTCCCGATGAAAAGATGATGAGTTATTTGGTAAGGAGCGAAAAGTCAGTGGCTAAAATATAACATGAGAGACATCCTAAACATTTAGTTAGATTTATTGAAAATCATAAATGATGAAATGTGGTACTACCTGCAGCGATTAGAAACTCTTCTCGACAGGGACCACCAAACCAGTTTGACAAACTGTATGTTCCATCCGAGGATCAAATTCACTTCAATTCAATTCAATGTATGAGATTAATCACAAACGATTTCTCTCCCTATAGACATTAGCTATAGGTGTAATCAAACGTGAATGGTTTCTTCCCCTCAAATAGCTCTTGGATTCCTGGCGTGATCCCTGGTCCATTCTTCCATGGGTCTAAATGTTTTAAGCGACACAGTGGCCAACGCCTCAAGCGACTTCAATGAATACTATCTTAAAAATAATCCCCTCGCTCATTGTTTACTTTCATCGAAAGAAACGCGGTACATATATATATGACCAGTTCTCACGAAATGCGAGGAACCCCATTTTTCCAGGTTCACCATGTTGTAACTCATTCAATTTTGGAGTTACTCATCCATTTCTTTTTCCATCAAATAGATCTCATTGAGAGCTTAAACGCCATATATAGTTTTACCTTGGTCAATGCATTAGAAGAGACAATATGATTGAAAAACCACCCATTTTTCACTGTTTTTTTGTTGCCATAAACATGTACACACAAAAATTATAAATAGAAAACAAATTTTCCACTCTAAAATTGATCTCAACCACACTGCCTCATGGCAAACTATATGTTTCCAGTGGAAATTAAAACAAAATTCCCATTGAAGAATTATTTTTATGGACTTTTATCTTGGCTATAATGTACCTCATCTTTACGTCGCCATTTTTCTCTATCACATTGAATAATGAAAATATAGTTAACCACTGGTTATTTGGCATGGATTGTATCGCCTATGGTGTATGTTATGGGGACAAATTATTTTAAAAATCATAAGAAAGGAACTATGGACTCCTGAAATGCCAATATCCTGTAAAGTCCTTATGGGTAAAATGTGCTCATCTTTACGTCGCCGCCTTCAGCAATGTCGGAAGCAAAGAAATAATTATTGATATTAAAAAAAAAACCTATAGAAAATTAGAAAATATAATCACCTTCAATGTCAATTTTTTTCTAAATGCTATGTACATTTTTTCTAGTAAAAATGATGTGGAAACTGTGGCAACGTAAAGATGAGATTTAGTGTCTCTTTACGTCGCCAGCTTTTATAATTTTACCCTCAAACTGAACCTCAATCTTTGTTTCACCCTCACTGATAATTACACTCTCATCACTTGAATTGGAAAGGAGATATTAGCCTTTAAAGTGGGGACGTAAAGATGAGTACTCATCTTTATGTCGTCCATTTATATATGTCTCTTGGAACAAAAATTTGAATTTAAATTTAAATGTTTCAGCCTCAAACTCACCTTCAACCTATGTCTCACCCTCACTGATAATCCTACCATGGTCATACTAATCAACCATGAGATATTATCCTTTAAAAAACGGCGATGTAAAGATGAGTACACATCTTTACGTCGTCCATTTATATTTGTCTCTGGGAACAAAGATTTGAATTGAAATTTGTTTTTTTCAGCCTCAAACCCAATGTCAACCTATGTCTCACCCTCACTGATAGTTACATCCTTCTAACATGAATTGAAAATGAGATATTAGCCTTTAAAGTGGCGACGTAAAGATGATTATTATATACCCGTGCACGAAACTGACGCTTATACTGTATGTAAGTATTATTTAGATATTATATGTATGTGCACGAAATTCAGTGTACGGGCACCGGGTGCGTGAAACAGGAAGCAGTTAACTTGTTCCCGACCGTTTATTACACATACAAACCAGCGAAAAAATACGGAAGGCTATGTCTAAGTATCGACAGTAAATGTACACAATTAGTTCCTGAAAGTAGTACATAAAAACATTAATATATATATAAAAAAACAAGATACAAGGTTAAAAATATTAATGAAATCGGCACACCATAGCGCCAGACACGATCAGCACACCATAGCTCGCAAAATGAAAACAAACCGCTGGCATCACAACGTCGTCGAGGAGAGTGTGATCTGTTACTATGGCGATTGCCTTGCTCACTCTTCAAACACAGCCTCTGTTATACATAGCTTACTGAATAGCAGAGACTACGATATGGAGAGTGACGTTCATATAATTTCGCTGTGACCCCTTGTTTTAGGGTGTGTGTGTACATAAGGTTTGCTGGTCCCAGACATTCCAGAAGCGACTTCGCTGGTTCCTATCCTCAAAAGCCTGACGACTAACTCGCACAGCATATTCTTTGTGCCTACCCTTAATGAAGTAAGACAAAGAATGTGTATGGAGATCAACAAGTTGATGATGTCACAGGCTCCAGCCTCGCTATCATCTCTAGAGCGACGTTGTTGTGAAAACCAGGGTTCGAGTAAACGATGCTGTCCCCGACGAAGTTGACACTGGCGTTTTGGTAAATATTTAACTAATTCTAACGATTTGAGGGTATATAATAAATAGAATACAGTCTAGGCTACGATTGACGTAGTTTTGTACGTGGTCCTAGCTCCAGTTGTACGTCCTTCGCTCTACGAGCTCAGGACGTACAACTGGAGCTAGGACCACGTACAAAACGACGTCCACGTAGCCTAAGCCAGTATTCTCTAAGTACTCATCTTTACATCGTCCATTTATATATGTCTCTTGGAACAAAGATTTGAATCTAAATTTGAATGTTTCAGCCTCAAACTCACCTTCAACCTATGTCTCACCCTCACTGATAAACCTACCATGGTCATACTAATTAAACATGAGATATTATCCTTTAACAAATGGCGATGTAAAGATGAGTACACACCTTTACGTCATCAATTTATATATGTCTCTGGGAATAAAGATTTAAATTGAATTTTTTTATTTTTCAGTCTCAGACCCGATATCAACCTATGTCTCACCCTCACTGATAGTCTCACACTGGTCTCATTTTTCAAATATGAGATATTAGCCTTTAAAAACAGTGACATAAAGTCGTGGGATTATATGTGTCTCTGGAAACTAAGATTTAAATCTGAATTTTATTGTTTCAACCTCAAACCCACCATCAACCTATGTCTCACCCTCACTGAGAATCCAACCCTGGTCTCATGATTTAAATCTAATATATTAGCCTTCAAAAAATGGCGACGTAAAGATGAGAAATTTGTCTTTACGTCGCCCATTTATCTTTCATCTCTGACTATTTTCAAATTATGTGATTAGGGTAGAACTATCAGTGAGGGTGAGATATAGGGTGAGGGTGAGATTGGGCCTGAAACTCTGACTTTTCAACTTGTTTCTTTGCTGCCAGAGGCATATTTAGGTGGGCGATGTAAAGATGAGTAGGGCGACGTAAAGATGAGTACTCATCTTTACGTCGCCGTTTTTAGAGCTTTATTTCTCATGTTTAAATGATCTGACCAGGGTGGGACTATCAGTGAGGGTGAGACACAGGTTGAGGGTGAATTTGAAGCTGAGACAATTAAATTTCAATTTAAATCTTTGTTTCTAGAGACATATACAAATAGACGACGTAAAGATTATCTTTGCATCTTTACGTCGCCGATTTGGTAATGAAAATTCAAGAAATATCATGTCCAATTGAGATCATTGAAAGATATGATATAGAAAAGGACGATATCCGACTAGGCCATGTAGCATTTTTTTACAAGATCTCTGTATTTTCCTTAACATGATAATAGTTGACAAGAACCCTTATAATAAATATGCTAAATTAGCTACTTAGCCCATGTATACATTCTCCATTTTCTCAGCTAAAAATCTAAGAATTTGAAAAATGTTTATATATGTATATGTATATATATATATTTTGTCACTAAAATATTTTATTTCTTTATGTGAGGACTTTACTTTAAATCTCGATTTATCTGTTTTCAACAGAGGAAATATAGAGCCTATTAAGTCAATTACAAATACTACATAGATGACACTGCTGTCTTTGCCTCGGAAGGTTGAGCATATTTACAGGGGGTGGGGGTCAGATGTAAGTAAGAAATGCCAAGGACAGCTTTGTATATGTTACCCTTGCTTTTAACGTTCCTTTTACATTGCCACAGGGGGCTCCCTGAACGTCTGATGTGACATTTGCAGGTCTATCGGGGATTGACAATGTAATAGCAGAGACCTTTGAAGTGTTACAGGCCCGATATATGATATGCATATCACTCCTCTCTTGGGAAGCTGGAGAAAGGCTGATAATTTCCTGAGAGGGTCTCTCATCCTTCACTAAAAACAAGTATTCAGTAACTCTGCTCCCAGATGCATTAGAAATAAGAATGCAATAGAAATAATGAATATGCTCTTGTTAATCAAAGAAGAAGTATGAACCTTAGGTAAGTAATATTTTTGTATTCAGGTAATGGTATTGGATTATATAGACTCTGAAAGAATAAGTTATGAATGCTGGGTTATTTATAAAAGTGCTACTGGAACGTACTATCTGCCGAACGATATTGTCAACGGAGGCCCTTCACTGCCTATTAAAACAAGGAACAGATGTATGTTCATCATTTTGAATGATCGAGGAAATATATTTTGAAAAGAAGAAAAAAAAGGCATTTGCTGTAACCCACTTCGCAACCAGCCATTTCTTCAACTGCCTCTGTAGGGTCCAAATAGGTGAGGCACCATTAGCTCAACGAGATGGTTTAGTCTCTAGTGATTGGTCCTAGTCAGCTGGGTTCTCCTCTGAGGCACTAAGATGCTAGAGTCTGTTGAGTAATTTGGACGGACGAAACTTAATGCCCCCATGAGGTCTATTTAGACAGTCTCAGTTAATGAATCTAAATTCTCGTCCCACACGAATCTCCTACAAGAAGATTTATTCTAGTACATAAGTGTTGAATAAATGTGATTAATATCGTAGGTGAATAGAATAGTTCTAGTTCACCCGTAGGATATATATTATTGGTAGTGTCCTCTGGTGTCAGATGGCTACAACATCAGAGCGATGACCTTGACCCTGGCATGTTTACTCAGAGTGTCTAGTTGAAGATAGGTTGTGTCTCTGAGGCAAATATACGTTGTGTATAGTGATTATTTTGAGAAATAATGCAACTCTAACTGTAAGGCCTGGCGTCCACCTACTACGATTTGGTTCCGATATGGGCTATAATGCACCTCCCGATAAAAAATTAAAATCGCGTCATAAGGTCCCCTAATATCGGGGTAGTTGACCACGTTTCTGCGATTAGACACTAAAAAATTTCCTACGATACGTGGTGAATTGGCATGTCTAGACATATGTCTATGATTTTGCACCTTCCCGATATGTCTCCGATATTTGCTTTTTGTATCGGTGCCAGGTCTAAATTGCTATCGTAGTAGGTGGACGCCAGGCCTAATCATATATTACAGTCTACAGGCCCAGAATTGAGGAACTCTTCTTGAGCTGTTGTCGGGTGAAATTAGAGATTTCTAACATTTTTAGACACTATCGGGGGAATATCAGAATCGGAACAGATGATACCAGATACTACCATGGTACTGTTTTTATGTCTATTCTAACCATAATTTAACAGTAATCAGCAATAGATTGTCGTTGATGCCTCCAGAACAAGGCCGACAGTGAAATACATGTCATCGTCCTGATAGTACAGGCCCTTAATTGTAATCTGTGTGTAAAAATCGCCCCACCGGTAGGGTCTCGTCAGTTGTGTCGTAGCCACGTTTATACTTAATTGTAGGTTGCAAGGCATAAAATTTGGTCATGGCAGATAACATGTCTGTGAAAGGCATATCCTACAATTCGGAGTGGCGCCACCTGGTGATTTTTTAATAAAATCAATTATTAGTCAAAATTAGTTTCTTTGGATTCATTCTAATTCTACATGAGTAAATTTACATAGGAAATGTACTGAAAAATATGGTTTTCTTCAATTATTTCAGAAAAAAGGATGATGACCTATGGTTTTTAAAACCTTAATAAGTAGGACTATATATGTACTATATTCTGTGAAAGACTGCGGAAAATGACATGGATTTTACTATGTGAAAAAATACTTATTAGAATTCTTATATATTCTAATATAGAATTATCATAATATTGATCTATTAATCAAAAACCAGCATGGTGACCCCCGATTCTTAAGTTATATATGTAATCCACCACACTTGGAGATCATCTATTAAATTTTCAGGAAATTGACATGGGTTTTGATTTTCAAGCCGAATTGTCCGATATCCTTTTAACACGGCAAGAACCAATTGCAATTTCTAAAATAATTGATTATTTACAGATTCAAATTTTGTCTGGACCATCGGGGTAAATCAAATTGGCTTTATAGCCGACACCCTGCAGTATAGATAGAGAACAATAAAATGAAATGTTATATATCACATGTTCTAACTATGGCATTAGAATGAATCTAAGCTGAAAAGATAGGATTACAAATTATCAATATTCAATATAAAAAGGTGGGGTCATTGTGAATTGTAGGATATGCCTTTGATCACAATACCAACGTTATATATTTCTTATTTCTAACCCGGAGAAAAGTGTAGATTGTGTATACTACTAGCAGTGCTCATTGAGCTGCCTGCCACTTTCTCCCATCTCCACATACTACTAGTTTCAATATCTCTAGTATAAGGGACTGACTAAAGCGGAGAAGAGCGAAGCAATGGTTTCACAAGGAGCAGTAAGGTATAAGGAAGCTAATTGAGTAATTGGAGAGTCCTTGTATCATGTAGATGTATAGCGTGATTCAGGCCCGGCGTCCACCTACTACGATAAGGCTCTGATATGGTCTCCGATGCACCTTCCGATAAAAAATAAAAATCGCGTGGGAAGGTCAACTAATATCAGGGCAGTTGACCACGTTTTTGCGATTAGACATTCCATTGATAAAAAACCCATGCAATGTGTGGTGGATTGGCATACCTAGACATATGTCTACGATTTTGCCCCTTCACGATATGTATCCGATATTTGGTTTTTGTATCGGTGTCATATCGGTAGGTCTAAATTTCTATCGTAGTAGGTGGACGCCAGGCCTTATACTCTGACGTCACTGACTGGGATATAAACTACAGCTTATCATTGTATTAGAAGGAACTGCATCGATCCATAGCAGCTGGAGATGTGCAATAAGATTTGGTTGCAGAGTCTCTCATAAGATTACGTAGCAAACCAAACCAGCATTGGATCAGTGGTTATGGATCGGATGCGTTTCAGATTTTATTTCGCCTCTGACCTGGCGTTATCGAGTTTTGTAGCTTGTACAAGCATGGTAGGTCGTTCAATATTTAACATTGTTCCATACGGTATTTTTAGGTTATATGGCGAAACGGTGCGTATTTACACTATATACTCCATGGGTATATAGTATTCTAGGATATGTGCCCTGTACATGAGTTATCTTTTAATGATACTTAAGTTTGTTAGCTAAGAGATTATTAGCCGTCTATAAGGTCGTCCATAAGTTTTGAGTAAAGTTTCCCGATATCATCCCTGGGACTCTATGGCAGAAGAAGAAGGTTTACATGTACGATCCTATATTATTAAACAGGTCCCATGCTCGTTCATCAAAGACGAACTTCCTATTTGCTCCTGGTATTTACGTTGCTACTATTATTGCTTACACTGTTATTGCAGTCCTTGCCTAATGCTGGTTTCAGTCTGTGTTTGGTTTATCGCTGAGAGGAGACTGCTTATATAAATCTGTCTGGTGAACAACTCGTAAATATCTACAGTAATTCTCAGTAAATCCTGTAAATAGCTCCGCATTTGTAGCCGGTCTCCGTTTTATAGAGCAACAGAATAGCTGGTTAGAGCAGGTTATTTACAATGCCTTCAGTCCAACCAGGTGTTTATACTAGACGATTATAAGCCACAAGTTTTGAATTTAGCAACCGTTAAACGATTCTTAAGCTGTCAATGGCCAGACATCGTCAAGTGTAAACGCAGAACGATTTCCTGGTTTTAAAATCAGGAGATTACTGGAAATTGTTCCCAAAATGTTTTAGGCAATATTGCAATGACACAACATCACAAACAATGTGAACTACACAACAGTTTGGTGTATTCATCTCTGGTAGTGTCTCCTAAACTCAATAATCTGTCAATTTATTGTTGTCAAAGGGTTCTTACCTTGTTTTGTCCTGTATTTCAGTGTGCAATCAATCTTCCGAAGAAAATGTAAATCCAACATGACGGAGCAATATCAACTGACAGGAAACAGATGAGAAATCTTAGAAGCATATCGGACAATTTTGACAATTAAAACCAATTTTCTGTAAATCTAATATGATGATCTCCAAGTGTTGTGGAACACATATCTAACTTAAAGATCGGGGGTTGACATTCTAAAGGCCAACGCACGTGAACTGGGCGACTTTTCCTGTTTTTAGTGGAAAAGTCGCCGTAAAACACCTTAAAACCTCCCTTGAGACATTTTTAAGGTATGATATCGCAACGTGTGTCATGCTTTCTTTGCGATATCGCAGAACCCGGCCAAAAGAAGGAAAATTCTTTTACTAGGGATTATAAGATCGTTATTTAAAATGGGGGAAATCATAATTAAAAATAATGAAATAGAAAGACCAAATACTAGGGGCTTGATAAGGAATACTATATATTTACCAAGACCAAAGAAAGAAAAATTTCGTAAATCTAGTATATACAAAGGAATATCTATCTGGAACTCTTTATCCAAAGAAACACAAGAAACAGCTACAAAAGCAAAGTTTAAAAGAGAAGTACTGATCAAAATAACAGATTGACACATGGAAGTTTGGTAGGACATATGAAAGGCTTTGTATTGTATAGGTTTAATAACCATGTATTGTATAGGTTAGGTGACCATGTTAACAGGAGAACTATCTAAGTAAAAATGTATAAAAGAGCATAATAGAGTATATTATGGTACAAACCTGTGTTGTATAATATCAACTTATAATTATAACAGGTGATGAATTGTATACGTATAGATCACTTCATTGTACATACCATTAAGGTGTTGGTGGTGGGTTTCAACTCATGTCACATTTGCAAGGAAGAACAATGTATAACATTGAATGCAATAAAAGACTTTATGCACCCCCTTTTCACCCCCTCCCCCCCCCCCCCTGCTGATTTCGGGTTTGTCGCCGACTTTTCCTTGAGACTTTCCTTGAAACTTTCACATATAACATGTTATATTTTATCTCATGCGACTTTTGACTTTTGGATGCCACCTCCCGCTGGGCGGGCCTTCGGCCTGGGTCTCGGGTCCTGGAATTATGCTTTGGGGTCTTCCAGGCCACTATTAATTCACATTATGTACCTGGAAAAAAATATTATAGCCTGGAAAAGCCTGGAAAAGGCCTGGAATTTTATTGGGCTGTCTTTGTTATTATATATCACAAATTTGTCTGACAAAATTATATATAAACTTGTCAATTCAGTGTCGCCCTACTCATACATGATATTGAGTTAAAAAATATAAGTATAAATAAAAAGACATAAGTGCCAAAATGGCCCACCTTGCATCCATTTTGTTGCTCCTGGAAACCTGTTATACATTGTTGAGACTTTCTGCAAGGAAAAGTCTCAAGGAAGGTCTCAAGGTGTGCATGGATAGGCCTTGAGATTTCGGTAAACTTCCTGCTGGGGAAGCAGCAAAATTTGTCGGCGACTTTTCCCGACCCCTGCCGCGTTCATTGCATCCCCCTTGCGATAGTTTTCCTAAAAAGTCTCTAGCATATCGCAAAGAAAAAAGGTCACCGTTCTTGCGTTTAAAAGAATTGAAGAAAACCATATCTTTCAGTACAATTCATATGTAAATCAAACAAATGTAACTTTGCCTATTTAACATATAAAGATTGGAAAGACTGGACAAAAATTTGAATTTACTCATGTAGAATTATTTTTGACATATAATTGGCATTGTTTATTGTAGTGAGTTGTAGGATATGCCTTTAAACAGGGCCCTGTATGCACGAGCTTACCACAGCAAACGTCACATAGCTTTGTGAAATCTCCCAGCGTGTCTGCATGGTGTAGTGAATGATGACGAAGTGCTCCTGTCTTGTTAAGTTGTGGTGGGAGATAGATGGTGGCCCCCTGGCGGCTGGTGGGGCATTTCGCTACCGGCTGCGGGTTAACGACCGTGTCGGAACAATGCTGAGTGATTTAGTTTTTGGAGTGTGAGTAGGATTTATTATGTTTACCAATGACAGGCCGCGCTCTATTCCCACAACATTAACCCCTTGGTGCAGGGGTAGTCGGGTCTCAGTCAGGTCTGTCTCCACAACTAAAAGGATGCTAATCACTGCTCAAAAACTCGCAGATATTTTCTCTCTTTTTCCACCCAGATTACGTTTGACTATACTTGATACTGTTATCTGTGTAAAAGAACTATTAGACTTTCCTACAACTATCGGTTATAGATTGGAACATAACTTTATACATATGAGTATGCGCCCCAGGAAGAATAAGCTAAGGGTGGTGGCCTCAGGATAAAGGCTAGTTAGGTTTCGTAGAATGTTAGACTTTTCACTCCTCCATATACAAAAAAAGGTAGGTACTCAACTAGTAACACATACCTATGTAAATAGACACACCTACTCACCAAACTACACACAATTATATCAACCAACACTATAGCTTCCGCAGCATGGTCAGCCCGTTAAATATAATTAAATAACAAACCTTACACATTATCTTGTTTAATGATTCACTTTGTGTGTGTAGGAAAAAACGTTGGTGAAAAAAACTGTACAAGCTTAAATGAAGCCTTCAAGGCATATCCTACAATTCACGGTGGCGCCACCTGGTGATTTTTAAATATTCCCATTCATCAATTGAGATTGGTAATTTGTGGCATATTCCAAAATCAAAAGAGCAAAACTTAAGTTTGATCTAGTTTGACCTAATCCAATAGGTAAAATAGGCCCTTTTTCATTTGCTTGATTTATATAGGAAATGTACTGAAAAATATGGTTTTCTTCATTTTTTTCACAAAACAAGGATAGTGACCTATGATTTTTAAATCATAAATAGGTAGTACTATACTCATACTATATTCTATAAAAGTTTGAGGAAAATGACATGGGTTTTACTATGTAAAAAACAACATTTTAGAATCTCTATATATTCTAATACAAAATGATCATAATATTGATCTATGAATCAAAATCTAGCACGGTGACCTCCGATTTTTAAGTGAGATATGTTCTCTAAAATACTTTGAGATCATCGTATTCAATTTTCAGATAATTGACATGGGTTTTAATTTTCACGCCAAATTGTCTGTTTTGCCTTTAACAAAAGAAATCAGGTGGACTTGTGGTTATTGTTGTTAAATTCTCAACCAAATAACAAATATCAAAACTAAGGATAGAGGATCTTCCATGATGGACAGAATTAAACAGGGGGCACATGCAGAGGGGACCATGTAATCCTTGTTATCTCAGGGGAATGGTTTTGGCATCGGCTCCTTATCTTTCATACAGCCTGAAGTCCCTAAAATCAGTCTTCAAAATTTCCTCCAATCACTTTCCAAATGGATGACTCTCAGGCTGCAAAAGCTTATGCGGAACATCGATATTTGATACAGATTATTGGTATCTTGGAAATAACGATAAGTGTCGTTTTTTTACTTGTGCTTGGATGGGAAAAGATCTGATGACTACTGGACTCAGACTACTACTTACTTTAACAATACCTCTGATTTCAGTTACTGGTTGTCGCGCCTAGGGAAACTTGTGAGACATGAGTACCGCATTAAACAAAGATCATCATTCCAGTGAGACATTTCCGTGTAGAAGATAAAACAGGACTGATTCCTTTGCAGCATCGCGAGTTTCTGTATGCAGACTAAAGAGTCAAATTACTTGACTACTATACTACACTAGTTACACAATATATTGGTGGTAACGCTGGGCGATTATAATTGAATTACTGGAGTACTCCTAAACATTATCTTGGCGTTAGCACTAGACAATTGGAGGCGGTGATTTTTGAATTTAGCACTACGGTTGTTGATGACTAGAGGTTGTCAAGTGTAAATGCCAACAATTAACCCTTTAAAGGCCTGTCTCCACTGTGCGACTGGGAGAGCTTGCGATCCTGTGAACCAGTCTCAGACTGGAGGTACCGGCTTGGCGTACCGCATGTACCTTGGATCGCAAGGTATCATCGATTCTGTGTGGAGACATCCTCGCTTGCGACTGGAGGGCTTGCGATTCTAGGTACATAGGGTACGCCTAGTCTTAGACTGGGCGTACCAAATATCAACATGTTTGATATTTAAAACGCTTGCGATCCGGGGTACATGCGGTACCTCGAGTCTGAGACTAGGTGTACCGGTACGCCCAGTCTCAGACTGGAGGGAAACTCACTGTGCGTTTTGCCGAGTTGCGATCCTGGTGGTACGCCCAGTCTGAGACTGGATGTACCTATGTACCTATAATCGCACAGTGGAGACAGGGATTAAGGTCGCATGAAATACATTTGTCTCACCAAAATGCCCCTCTGAATTTAAAACCTGTTTAAGGTCAAAAGCTCATGTTTCTTGTTACCTTGTCTAAAGTGGGATTCACAAGGAGAAACTCAGGTACTTAAGACTGGTATACTCCACACCTTTCCACAAGTCGCCGACTATTTCCCGCTGGGTACAAAGTTTTACAGATCTGGGTGTTCTACAGTCTCAGGGAAACCTGGCAGATTCAATTCACATGGGAAGACTTACCAGGTACATAGTCTCACCCCTACACGCCTATAATCCTATACAAGGTACACAGTCGCTGACTCAGGCACTTCCCCGTGTGAATAAGTGGAATCTGGGACTACTGGGACTCATGGACTCGGGGGAGAATGTGTAAAGTACATTTGTCTCAACAAAATACCCCTCTAAATGTTAAACCTGTTTAAAGTCGAAATCTCATGAGATTCTATTCCTTGTTAGGAGTGTTTGTCGCCGACAATTGCAAGGAAAAAACTTGTCTAAAATGGGATTCACACGGTGGGACAAATGGACCTGAGACTGGTGTACTTCACACCTTTGCACCAGTCGGCTACTATTTCCAACTGGGAACAAAGTTTCACAGATTGGGGTGTTCTACAGTCTCAGGGGAAAATGGGGGATTCAATTCACATGAGAAGATTTAACAGGTACATAGTCTCACCCCTACACCCCTACACAGAGTACACAGGGTACACAGGGTACACAGTCGCCGACTCAGGGTACTTCCCCGTGTGAATAGGTGTTATTTGAGACCGCTGAGACTCACAGATTGGGGGAGAACGTGTGAAATACATTTGTCTCACCAAAATGTCCCTCTAAATTTTAAACCTGTTTAAAGTCAAAATCTCATGAGATTCTGTTCCTTGTTAGGGGCGATTGTCGCCGACAATTGCAAGAGAAAAAAGTTGTCTCAGCAAAATGAAAGCCTGTCATTCACACGAGGAGATTGTGTTCCAGTACCGAATCTCAACAGGATTTGTCTCAGACAAACGGCCTGTGAGGTACATGAGTCCCACCGTGTGAATCCCGTTTTAGCTAAATGGATCCCTATAATTCAGACGAGGAGATTCCAGTACCGAATCTCAACAGGATTTGTCTCTAACAACATGATTTTGCTTTATCAACATGTTGATGAATTCTGTTGGCGACAACGAAACATTTGGAAATATCCCCCATGGAGCGTACCAATATCCGCCCATGAGAAACATAAGTAATCGCTGGGTGAAGAGTTTTTGTGGACGCCACACATAAATATGTGGTTAGATGTGGTCCCTCATCAATTAGTTACACCAGCTTTTCTCAGTGCCACCGGTTTCTAGGTTGATTTATAGGGAGGGTTAATGTTCAGGCTTATGAGGTCCTGTACATATTGAATGATTGGTGCACATGGCATATATAATCAGTCATCAAGTGGAAACAGAGTGTGTGCTTTGCAGTTAACGATTGTTAGCACAGACAAATTCTCTGGAAATTTATGAGAGCAGTATTATTTTTTCATTCAAACCATTGTTAACATTTTTGTTATGGATTTGAATAAAAATAGGAAAAGTTAATTAGAGAATGTCTGAGGTATTTCGTCAGATTCATTAAAAAATTATAAATGACGAAATTAGTTCCCACAAATACCACCATGTGGCACCACCTGTGGTCATTAGAAACCCTCAGTTGTCCAGGTTACTGGAGAACTTGACCCGAAACGAACTCGACTCGTAGTTGTCAGGAGAACTCGACCCGTTTTAGAAACTTATGAATATGACATTTTCATATACAAGTAAAGGGCTGGTTAGTTAGCTTTTAGGCAAATACACCAGTGCATATGGAAAATAAGTACAGCTAGGTTTAGTGTAGGGTTAGGGTTAGGGTTAGGGTTAGGGTAAGGGTTAGGGTTAGGATAAGTGTTAGGGTAAGGGTTAGGGATAGGAATAAGGTTAGGGGTAGGGTGTTCTGTTTGTTTTCTTCCCCAGGGAATACCAAATTTGAGGTCAATTAATATACTTACTACTAAATATAGTATTTATTCAAAGTTGAGATACTTCAGTATGGAAGATTTACGGGTCGAGTTCTTAAAACGGGTCGAGTTCATTACGGGTCGAGCTTTTAATGGGTTGACTTCGTTACGGGTCGAGTTTTCCAGTTTTCAGTTCCCCAGGTTGTCCTCCAGGCGCGTTTTGTCATCATAAACGATCGGCACCACTTGAAGCAAGCTATGAATGACAATTGCTCTATCTATGGACGACAGGCTTAATTGAATGCGATTTACGAGCTCTCGCTGAATATGGACCGTCGTCCCCTACAAGAGTACAAACTTGAGCCACTGGAGAGTGTAACTTTATGTATAAGGCCCGGCGTCCACCTACTAAGATATGGCACCGATATCGTCCACGATGCACCTCCCGATACAAAATCAAAATCGCGTCGGAAGGTCACCTAATATCGGGGCAGTTGACCACGTTTCTGCGATTAGACACCGATAAAAACCCCGTACAATACGTGGTGGATTGGCATGTCTAGACATATGTCTACGATTTTGCCCCTTCCCGATATGTCTCCGATATTTGCTTTTTTATCGGTGCCATATCGGTAGGTCTAAATTTCTATCGTAGTAGTCGGACGCCAGGCCTTGGGCCCGGTGTCCACCTACTACGATATGGCACCGATATCGTCTACGATGCACCTACCGATAGAAAATCAAAATCGCGTCGGAAGGTCAACTAATATCGGGGCAGTTGACCACGTTTCTACGATTAGACACCGAAAAAAAAACCACCGAGATGCATGGTGGATTGGCATGTCTAGACATATGTCTACGATATTGCACGTTCCCGATATGTCTCCGATATTTGCCTTCTGTATCGGTGCCATATCGGGAGGTCTAAATTTCTATCGTAGTAGGTGGACGCCAGGCCTCAGTAGTCCAGGGAGGACTACTGATAAATGATTTTATTGTTGTCGTTTTAGATCTTTGATTTTTAGATTTTTTTTTTTTTTTAGATCTTTGTTGCGTTTTAGATCGTATCGTGGTCTTTGTTGGGTTCTCGTGATCAGTCTTTATGGAAGCCAGTCCTACAGGACGATCATGTATAGAAAATCATAGGCAAATGCTCATATCATTCAATGTATGTACATTGTAATCAGTAAGTGTCGTGCAAGATATCTCCAATTTTCCTGAGGAAGTCATAGCAATATGGGATTGTTCTGCCCAAAGTTTTTCATCTAAAATAATCTGAATATGCTTCAACATTAACGTTATTTTTAAATACCGCAACTGCAAGGATTCCTTTACCAGTATCTCCCATGCAAATCGCAATCTTCATTGGTTCAGTATCGTTCTTAGTTTTAAAAACACCTCCCTATATGATTCGATCAGAATCGTCAAGTGTAAACGCCACCTCAGTTTCACGCTGGATGCTAGCTGAAGAGTCAAATTACCGGACTAAACGATATCGATATTACACTATCCAACCCACGATGATATTACGGGATAAACATGTGCCATCAAGGAGAGCCTAGAAGTGGGATTTATTCAAGGTGTGCTGCTCCCTGGGGTGCGAGATGTGACGACGATTGGCGCGCTCTCATTGGCTGTAATCTTCAGGGACGCACACAAAGCGGTGTTGGCATGGAAACACGACACGCTCTTATCTCCTCTCACCAAACACAGTCTTGGTGGCCACCAGCTTTAAGCCCGCCACCGCCGCCATTTGAAGCGGCGATGACATGCGCCCGCACCTGCGTAGTCTTGCCAGGCTTCTTTCTCCCGCCAAATCTCGTCCAAATGTCGTCTGCTTGTGATGTTCATTGCCGCGCGGGTTTCTCTCGCTTCCGACGCCAAAGCTTTAAGGGTGCGACAGGGAATTTTCAATTAGTACGGATTTGTGACATCTAAGGTGATATTCCGGCCCCCCAACACCCGGTTACTATCTCCCCTCCTTGACAGGAGAGTTCCAGCTGACGTGCCGCGTGGGACGCTGCTGGCGTCGTGACGTCATGATGCGGGGACGCTGGCGTCTCTTGTTTTTAAGCCGCTAGACGGCGCTCAGTGATGTTTCTCAGACGGCGTCTCTGCGGGTAGCACTTAAAGACCTTGGCGCAGCCACCTGCGGTTCACTCTCCTCCCAGATCCTTCGCGGCGCTAAAGCTAGCTAATCTCTGCCCCAACCCAAGGCTGGTTCCCTAGTATCCAGATAAGAACGGTGGGAACCAGCTAATATTTTAAATTCAAAACAAAGCAACTGTTGAACGATATGAAACTAAAAAAACTCGTATATAATGAGTTGAGAAACATGAGAATTGTAAAATGGGCTTCATAGACAATCTAGCTGGTTTTTTTTTTAGCTCTACAAATCTTCATTATGCAAACCCACAGTTTATTAGTCTGCCCGTTCAATTGAGCAAATGTGTCATGTTGATAAAACGAAACCCAAGAACACATGAGGTGACTCCAGGATATATCAAATAACAGAAATGAATGTACATAATTTACCACCTAAATATGTGCATCTCTATTTACAAATAAACCACAAAATACTCCCCAAAGCTCCAAGAATTAAGGGGTTTTTTTTAAACTGGCTTATGGGCCAGAGTTGAGCCCAAACAGGCAGGCTGGGGCAGAGATATAAGCGGCCACGGGAAGAAGAGCGCAGGATCCATGCTGGGAGAGTCCTTCGTCTCATCCGCACCCCCCTCCAGCGGCGGGCGGCGGTAACTCGGCGGATATGGCCTCCCATAAGTCGCTCAGATTACAGGTTAGCGGCTGCGCGCGCATCCCCGGCACCGGAAGTGAGAAGGAGACGCCTGCGGGTTGAACACCTCTCACGTAGATGGCCGTGTTTCAAGATGGCGCCCACTGATCACGTGGTTAATGACAAAGGCGACGCTTGGTGGTAAGTGGGGTGCATCACCCCATGCACCGGGCTAGTGTAGGGTAAAGTATAGTCAGGAGACCGTTCACCTGCCACAATCACTACACTCAGCACGCTGGACCTATTTTGTGTCGCACAGTTATCCCATTTTGTAAAGTTCTGGAAGTTGTGTATTTTTAAACTGATAACGATACTGGCTGAATGATTACAATTAGGAGTAACCACAGTGACCACGAAAGGAGTGGTTTAGTGAGTGTTTTGGTCCTCATAATTCCATGAGATCTTTTACAGTTGCTATCGTTTACTTTTTCTATCTTAGCGGAAGACATTTTGTTATGGAGGATCAGACTCAGCTATAGCAATGGACCTGGATAAAAGTCAAACTTGTGGCTTTTTTCATCGAGATCTTACTTCCTGATCATCTCAAGAGACTGTCCTTCATACAGATGAATCGCTTTAGGTAGCCAGAATCATCCAACTACAATATAATTCTGAGTTTTAAAACTTCCCTGGTCTGTATATTCCTAAATCTTGGCTAATGTTATCAATAAACGTCACGAAATTACATATATTTGTTCATATGTCATGAATTGTCTTCACGGAATGATATTAGGAAGCAGAGCTGAGTGGTAACAGAAGACAATAAACGCTGTGTAAACAATCATATGAAATTGAATGATACACGTATTTAAATTTTATCCTACCCAATCACATGTGTTAAACTCCATATGTCATGTATGGCATATACATATATTATGGCATAACCATGGCATACAGTCACACCATGTTAAATCTATGTAGATATATATGAGGGGTAGGAAAATATTGGTGTCAGACAAAGAGGCAAATCATCAAAATTGTCTACTTAGTAGTAAAGATAAAAACACACGAAGCGAGTAATAGAAGTTATTTTTGGACTCGCTTTAATACTTCAATGGTTTTCCCTAACTCAGCGACCGTTTAAAAAACTGCAGCAAATGAGCAACATTAGTGACAGTTAATAGAGTTAATAATAGCTCCATAAACCTTTTTCCACCTGCTGGCATTTGGCCACGAAAAGAATTATCTACCACCAACTACGGATTTTTAAAGGGTAATCAGTAATCAGCAAATCAGAAATCAGCAGATGAAAAAAAAAGGATGAAAAATATCGGCGACTGATCTACGTTTGGATTTGTTTGCGGATTTTGGTCACACTTCCTGCCAAATTTGTTTAACATCAATTAAACACAGTTTCATTCTGTCAGGAATTGCGGGTTTAGGTAAACCTCGTTTCCATTGGTCGACTATTTGGCACCGATCTGCAGTCAGGAACAGGCATAGATTCTTTTGGCTCAGACTTTTAGCACTGGCACCACAATCACCATATGTGCATATAAGAACAAGTGCTTCTTATAACTTGCTGATAATTTTATTCACAGATGGAAATAGGCCTCATGAACAAAGGATTTCACAACATCGTTATCTGTGATTATAGACAAATTCTTGTAAGTATTGCAGTGCTTTCTGTGTCTACATTGAGAACCAAATCTGTCTTTAATCAACATTAAGATTCGGTACTACGAAGGAACAGCATCAAAATCCATAGCCACTGAAATATGCTAAGACTTCGGTTGGTATTTACCTAAAAAACTATTCAAATGGAGAAATGTAAATATTTACAAATCACCTGGGACGTGTTTCACTAGTTGTGTGACATATCTTTGTTTTGTCCATTCTTGCTTGCATGTCTGTCTAACACTTTTGTCTCAAAACTAGCGAAACAGGTCCATGACGTGTAAATTTGTCTAATTCTTATGTTTGGTGTCTGTCTTTACCTAATGGCAGCTACTTGTGTTGTCACAAACTAGACAACCCCATTGTCTGTATGGTGTCACAGACATGTCACGAAACCAGTGAAACAGGTCCCTGGTGGAACAATTGCGAATTGTACAATATGTAGGTAGACGAGGCTGCTACTGCGACTATCAAGCAAGTCACTAGCCTGGCAGCCTGGCCTAGTTAGACTAAAGGCCAGGTAACGGGTAGCAGTTTCGTGGTGCATTATTGGTAACGCCTCCATTTTTCTGTTGCATTGTGGGATGGGCAGACCACCAGATACACTGGTTCCCGGGGTATCCACTAGGGGGCTCGGCGGAGATATTTGCGGAACCCAGCCAAACCACTAGTCCACTAGTGCCCTGGCCCTAGTGACAACGGGACGTACTACAGTCTAGTTGAAGGTCGTAGGTACCCGTTACCTGTCCCTTATTCATATGGGCAGGGAACCAGCCTAGCAAGTCACCGGCCTAGCGTCTCTCGGGCGATTCCCTGAGGTTCATGAATATTAATGGTTTGAGGTATTACTACAGAGGACGACCCCCATTGGTTCAGTTGATCACGTGATCATTTTCAAGGTTTCTCATTGGCTGTTTTTCCAGACAAAGAGCGGCGGGAAAACCTTAGAACCAATGGTCACTGGTGTTGTAAATGGTTGTGGCAGGGTGGAGGCCTGTGGCTCCCCCTGTTGTACCTTTTCACTCAGTGATGTCTGCACCCTCTGGTGTGTAGGGTGCGAACTGCTCTGTAGGTCCTTATATTTCAACTCTTTCTTGCAGAGTTTTCTCGTACTTACGTATCGAATACACCAGAAAAAATATCAAACAATTGTACAATATGTCTTTAGGTTTATTGGAATAGACACCAGGGGTTAGATAGAATATTATATGGCTAAGTGGTAGGGTGTTTGCCTCGAGCATGGGAGCTGGGTTCAAACCCCAGTCGGACCATACCAAAGACTTACACACAAATGGTACCCACTTCCCATTCGGTTTAACACCCGCCATTAGAATGAGGAGTAGGGGCAAGGGCCCGAATGGACAAACGGCTGTATAGCCGAATTCAGTGATTGTGTACACAAATATTCCCTAATTAAAAAAAAACATTGGAGAGATGGGACCTGTTTCACTAGTTTCACGACATGTCTAGATGGCGTTTGTGACACCATACGGACATATTGGGGTTCAATTTTTTTTTTGGCGTGAGTTTCGCTTGTCGCGAACGGTACGTCGCCGAATGTGACACAACATGCAACATTAGATGTAACATGTGTTATGAAACGTGACTCACCTTTGTCTGTTCTTGCTTGCACTGTTGGTGTTGCCTCTCATGTCTGTCTAAAACAAGTGAAACATGTCCTAGGACAGCAGTAAAACTGGACGCTTCATTGTCTTCATTTGGAGGGGGTTGGACTGTCGTATCAATAACTCGCCTCTCTTCTACACAGCGACCAAACACACCACTGCGCATGTCTGTTGGCTGGGATCTCCGCCGAGCCCCTAGCGGATACCCCGGAAACCAGCGTACGCATGTCTGGTGCATGTCTTACTACTTTATAGGGCCACTGTGGCATGTCAAGGTACCAGCGAAGTGATCACGTGATATACACGATGTTACACTAACCTGACTGGGGGCTCTACATTCAGTCATGAGCAAGTGTTCCTCACGTAGATGAATCATCAATAAAATCCCCTGAAAGGATGGGCTCCCTTAGAAAAGAAAGGTAAGAATCACGTAAATCTGACGCGGCTGGATAGACCTGCAATTCGGCCATTTTGTTTTCTGGTGGCGCCCCCACGCGGAAGTTTGGGCATAATCACGTGACCAGATGAAGGACTGTAAGTAAGGTGCCCCGAGTGGCACCCACGCGCCTCAAGCGGCAACCAGAGGAACTGTACTAATGGTCATTGCCTATAGGCGTGCAGAGGGTAATTTTCTCATCTTGGCTGATTTCCTGTTAGGGAATAACTCTGCTAGTCTAGCCCGCCTTATTTAGCAGATCACAGCCCAGCCTTATGCTTGTTTTACAACCAGCATCGCAATGGAGGATTGAGAATATTATAAATGGGATTATTAGTGAACATCCTGAAATAAATGAATAATAGTATCATTATGTATAACAATTACAAATACTCAGACAATCACTGACCATAGAAGTTAGCATAGATTCCAACGACACTTGAAAGACAACAATTAGCAACTCCTGTATACATGGTATTATATTTATCATCAGAAAGGATCACTAGAACAACAGATTGAAATTGATCATAGACTCCCTACTTCAGAAAAAACATAGCCCTTAGTGACTTGATTGTGGACCTCAGAGAAACAATTCTTGTAATATAACAGCCATGATGAAGGCACACAACCCCAAAATGTTGGTTTTCTAATTACAGGACCAACCTGTAAACCATTATGTAAACTATAGCAATTTATCAATAGAAACCTACCAACATGAACAGAACGGTGGGCTTGCCCTGTGTTACCATTGTCATTTTGCAACAAATGCTCTCAATACATATATATCTTGAATGATATAAAAATGACCATAACTATCTATCCATGATCCTTTTTCATGACTATCATCCATAAAGACTGACCATGTTGATCGATGCGGCGTCGGTACATTAAAATATCGATCTGCAGATATGGGCTCCACTAGTCAATGCTGATCTACCCAGCTTTAAATGAAAAGTGAAAGATGAAGGATTGGGTAAATAAGATTTAATTATTATAATATTTGATTTATAATGGTTGGTGAAATATTATCATTTGTGGAAGTGATAATGTCTTACGTTAGTGTGGGGTAAGAATTGACATATAAATATTTCCTATAGAGGGAGTTAAAATGATAAATGAGAATTGGTGGTGGTTGGGTGGGAAGAAAATATACGTTGGGGGACGCTATTGAATATAAGTGGCACAAGTGAGGCACCCTAGGATCACATGGACCTGGGACCTGGTGAATAAGGTTTGCTGATGAAAGTACAGGGCTATTGTTTAATGATATTCAGGCTCGTTTGATACGACAGTCCTAGTTGATGAAAGATCGTCTGAAGGTATTGAATAAAGTTGATCCACATTGTCCCTAGAAAACAGTCTTTATGTGCGACCCTTAATCATTTAACAGGCCCCTGGTAATGAACAAATCATAGGCAGGAAAGTATAGGAAACAGAACTTTCCTAGAAAATAACCAATCAAAGGCCCAATATGGGATTGTTATATATGATAACCCAGCAATGTCAAATTAAGGTTCTCCCATGACACAGAATCAGGTACATCGTTTTTAATAATTTTTATTCCACATTCTGTAGGGAATACAGTTCTTCCATGAGGATCCAAAAAACGAGTAACAGAGTTCGTACATCGATGAAGGGTATACATGAAGTGAGTTATAGTGATTGGATGAACAAGCTACAAAAGTATAATAAACAATCGTCACTAATGTGAACACTTTTTAGTTCTTTAAACAGCATGAAGAACGATATTTAACATCAATTTCATGTGGCCTTCCAACCCATCGATTTAATAGGTGACAATTATATGAGCAATGTTCATCTTGAGAAGTTATCCATGCAAGTAGGCGTTGACTCTAATACACATACATCGTTTACCTGTTGTAACAATATTGTGACTAAAGATATCAATAAATCGTTGGGTGCTGCTAATCGTCAGCAATAATCGGCAAATGGAAAGCCTACATCACTCAGCATAAGACAACGCCAATATCCCCCTCTAGGTGAAGTGAAAGTCCTTTCCCCACTATTTGGCATAGCTCTGCAATCGGGAACCACCTATAGATATTTTAGGTACACTAAAAGGGGGCGTCCACCAACTACGACAAGGCTACAACAAGCGCCGACAAGAAAGTTCCAATCAGCGCTTGTTGCAGCCTTGTCGTAAGAAGGGGGGGTGGGGGGTGGGCTTTACGACAGCGGTGTCAGGGCGTGTCGAGAAGTGCATGCTCCACCAAAATTTCCTATCGTAGACCTCTGGGACACGCTCCCGACACGCGCTGACACTCCACGACAAGGGTCCAGTCGTTGGAAAAATTGAACATGCTCTATGTTGTCATAGCCTTGTTGAAATGCTCCCGACAAGCTTCCAATCGTGGCCTTGTCATGGCCTTGTCGTAGACTCTTTTCGGGGACTGAGGTCCACCAACCATGACAAGGCCTCCAATCGTGGACCTTGTCGGGAAGCCATTGTCTTAACACAAGATCGTTGAATGGGATAGAGACCTGCTATGCAGATAATGCTCACAGATTAATTTTGTCAAGATTAATTAACAATGCCAATCAAATCTGCTTGTATCAGGAAAATACAGCAAAAACAGTGCATACAATACATCCTAACCGATTAATTGAAACCGATATATACAGTCAGTGGTAGCACGGACAGACTTTCAGGGTGTCTCGAAAAATCTCTACCGTTTGTGTCGGCCAATGGAAACGGGCCTTAACAAGAACAAAAGAAGGTTTAATTAATGAAATCTAGAGCTGAAAATGATAAATTTATATCACATTATGTTTAAATATTTAAATAGTGCAACAGTCGACGGGGCTCCCGGTTTTTCACTAGGGACTCCTCCGAACCATGATAGCGCCCCTTAGGCTATTGATTAGTAATGTATTATGTAAATAGAATTCAATTGAATAGTCGACTTTGGATAAAGGCAATTGCATTACTTAATCCGGAGAGCTTTGGGCGCATTGCAAGAAATTAAGAATTAAATAATTCTGCCCCGGATTTGAGAAACTGAAATGAGTGTATATATTTTGAATTGATTAGAGATGAGAAACGCTTTGAGTGTAAAACTCTCCTGTCACAGATATTAAGAAAGAAACAGAGGAGTGTTTCGTCTGTGTCCTCGTTCGCCATCGAGTTTGGAATATAAATGTTTGGAGTGAAATGTTCACTCTTTTCTTCGATAATCTAAATTTGCAATGCTGAATAATAAGTAGGTTGTTGTTATATTCCACACAAGAAAGACTACCTGATTTTGATATGTAGTTGTTATCAGGGATTCAGTTTGACATCGAGATGCGGGGGAGTGATAAGTAATGTTGCGATGTTTCGTCTTAGTTTATGAGACATCTTCAGCCAGTTTGGAATAATAAATACGGGAGCAAACAATATTCATTCGTACAGGCATGATGTGAGTTTATTTTGCCCTAGATCTGAAACAAATATTTTGTGCATCAACTAATATTTTCCTGCGTATCTACTCCCATTTGACTAGACTCTACGTGATATCCTCGCATTCACTCGGATATTACGCAGAGTCTAGTCATCTGTGGTTACTGCGCTGGTATCGGAAACCAGTCAGTATTGTGTAAGTAAACACCGCATACTGGGAGGAAAAAGGGGGGAGGGAAAAAAAAGGAAAAAAAAGAGCAATTGCCTTAGGGATGTAATAGCATCATATACTGATTATTGATGGTCGAACGCGATTATTTGGGCTGGAGAAGGAACTAATCCATTCCCAGGTTTTTTTGTGTACTTCATATAGCTTTATTGCAAACCTCTCTTGTAGTTGTATTCTGATGATTAATAAAGAAGAGCATTGCTAGTTATTATAAAAAAAACCCACAAAAAACACCGCATACTATAATTAATAGAGAACTGCATCGAGATCCATAGCCACTGACATTATGCCATGAGTTTTGGTTGCGGAGTAATCTCACGAGGCAAAGCCAAGTGAGATTAATATAGCAAACCAAAATGAATGTCATATTATCCGTGGTTATGGATCGAGTGCGCTTCGGATTGGATCTCACCCCTACCACTGGCTAATTGTCTAAAATGTGGGACATCATCCCCCATTGAGTATTTTTCTAAAATACTCAACGGGCATTGAATTCGAGTTTCCAATGCTAAGTCTATGGGAAACAATACCAGGGGTGAGATAAACAACCGCCCCTTGCCAGAAGCCAAGTGTACATAAGACACCCTATAGCTAATCTAATCATAAACCCAATGTTTGCCAATCAACTACCGTCAGAACGACGTGTCATCATTGTCACATATAAAATAACTCCTTCCCAGGCTGCATCAGTAATGACGTCACATGGGAAATGCGCGCGCATACATCGCCCCCTGGTGAGCGCTAAGGAAAGCAACCCAGCGCGCAAAGCCTGTTGGGAATTGATCTGGATGGATTGGCATGTCCTCATAAACAATGCCAATCTGATATTTTTCCCAATGTATATTGTAACATTTATTTCTGTGATTGGAAGTTACTAGGAATGGCAATGTATTATTATGAAAGATTCTCATTTGAATTTATTACGTAAAGAAAAGGGGAATTCATAAGGAAATCGCTGAATCTTAAATATGCAAAAAAATTATGAGATGATTCACTCTTAATAACGCCGTACCCGGTGTTTACACTGACCGATTATAGGCGGCAATTCTTGAATTTTGAACCACCTGACGACTTTCGGCTGTCAATGACTAGAAATGGGTACATACACAAACTGTAAACGCATGAGGAAATTCTTGGGTTGATCGCTATTGCGGCTGACGTTCCGTAATCGAGCACCACCTGACGATTTCTAGGCTAAACGATCTACATTCGCCACCTTTTTCTCAAAGTCGTCTAGTGTAAATACCAGGTGTGAAATTCACACATGGTGAAATATTTAAAGGGAAGAGACCATATTCTCACAAAATACATATTTGGATATCATCAACAAAATTGAAAAATTACCAGTTACTCAAATGACGTCATACATGGTCCATGGCGGCAGGTTTTAAAGTTGGTGCTTCCCCTAATAATGATCCATACACCTAACCTGATACTAGTACCCCCGCCGACCGCAGAGCGTCGCCACTTACAGTGTGAAGCATGGCGCAAAGTTGTCAGGAAAGGGAACCACCACTGGAGGTAATCCGCTCCCTCCACAGACACACATCATGACCTTCTGTTAATCCTCCAGTCATTATCTATCATAGTCAAGGTCCCCATTTCGAACGTATAGGGACTCAGTAAACCACTACCCATTGTTTAAAACCATTAAATAATTGCCTGAAGAAGTCCCATAAAAGGGGACGAAACGTTGAAAAATAATACTGAATTTTCCCCCTCCCCAATCTCGATGTTAATCTAATCCCATGATAAAATATTAACACCTTAATCAGCTTGTCTGTTTTTTTGTGAATTTAGAAGGACTTGATTGTTTAAAACCGTCAGATGCCATAGTCCTTTTGATTTCAAATCTTTGGTATGCGGACTTCAAAGCCATAGTATACATAGACAATAATCGATGGTTTTGTGGACAGGCGGCCGTAAACCACGAGTGGTTGACGCATAGTAATACACGAGCGCTAGCGAGTTTATTACGACGTCAACCGCGAGTGGTTTACAGAGCCGCCTGTCCACAAAATCATCGTTTGTTGCATTTATTATCCATCTTTTCGAATAAATTAAACCCAGTAATTGCCATGGTAACAGGTATAACACTAGGAACTATTTCTTTGCTCTATAGCAAAAGGGACTATTTTTCCCGTATACCATGGTTTTGAGGCCGTATACCACAGGTTTGAATCCGTATACCACAGTTATGGTATCTGACAGTTTTTATATAATGGGTCATGGTTTACTGAGTCCCAATACATTTTCAATGGGGGCTTTGTATACGATGGATAATAAGGAACATGACTCTTTAATCAGATATCTAGTTTATTTCTTTGAATTTACAGTACTGTGCCTATCCTTGGAGAGCAAAAAAAGTCCAAAATTATATACCCTACAATACGTCAATAATTGAGTTTAATTCATTATAGAACAATAAAATAAACGTTGGTTTTGTGGACAGGCGGCTCTGTTGACCATTCAAGGATGGCGTCATGATACCTTCGTTAACGCTCGTGTAATACTATGAGTCAACCACTTGTAATTTACGACCGGCTGTCCACAAAACCATGGATTATTGTCTACGTATACACACCTTAAATCAGAGATGTCCTACTGTTACTTCGTTATACCGTAGGTGTTTATACTAAAATATATACAGTAAAACCCCGCTTCTGGGATACCCCGCTTAAGGGTTACACTTTGTTCGGAACAGAAATCGTTATTTAGTTTATTTTAAGTAAAAACCCTGTCGTGCCTACCGATTTTGGCCCTATAATTAGTTGCTGGGTGAGGAGACACCTCACTTAAGAGGACACTTTGTTCGGCACGGAGGGTGCCCCCTTAAGCGGGGTTTTACTGTATTACCAGCTCCGAGTGAGCGGCACGATCTAGACATGTAGACTGAATCCTATCACAGAGCCCCCTCCAGCCCCTCGGCTTTAATCAGTCTCATTTTCTGCTGTGCGACTTTCTCGGCCAGATATACCTTCCCCCGAGTCAGAAACATGAAAAACCCCACGACAGGCATCATATGGAAGCCTGCTGTGATAGAAATGATTATCTGAACTTGCATGTGGAGTTTCCCATGCTGTGAGTATTAAGGCCCATACACACTGTATGATTTCGGAACATGAATGTTACTTTCTCGGCGACAACAGAACAATCGTAAGCTCAGGCGAGGCCTAGAAATTGAGTCGGTCAGTGTTGCATCCCCCCTGCAAAACTTTGCCTAAGATTTCAACCCCCCCCCCCCCCCCATGGTGATGTACCTTTGTCGCTGATAAATTGCAGTCTAATGTTCCGAAATCGGGACCGATAAATCAAGGAACCTGTTCCTTCCCGTTGTCGGCGACAACAGAGTTTAAGAAATACCCCCCGTGGTGCCTACCAATTTTGGCCCATAATTAGTCGCTGGGTGAGCAGAAATGGCCCTGCCACACCCAAACTGAGCCCCGCTCACCGATTTAGCTCCCATATACTAGGATTTATTGCTTGTTCCTTTTTCAGTGGCCTCAGATCTCTGAGAAATTCGGAAGTAAGTCGTCCAGTGAGAACAGAATTTGCTTTCGATTTATTCCCAAAAATTACCACCACCCCCATCCAAAGATCCCGCTGTGATTGTCGATGCCAGGCGCAAATTCGACTAGTTAAAATTCCCTTACGATTTAAGGAGTTAATAGTTGGGAACGAAGTCGTACAGTGTGTTTCCCGCTTTACCAGCTCAAACTGTAAGGGGTACTATGTGTGGGGAAATATAGCATCCAAAGTACACGTAGCAAATGAAATATAAACATAAACATATATAATTCTTCAGATACTAGGAAAAAGAGCTTATAAGTAATACAGCGATCATGCAGCAACATCTGACATTTGAACATACATTGATAATCTGAAGATAAGCCAGATTTCAGAGATAGTGCTCATGCAGGGGGTCGACTATGATACGTTTCTATAAGCCGGTCGACGTGCTGAGTCCCTGCCTTACACTTGGAGAAGACACCGCCCTCTAATGTGGAAAGCCCTCCAGGCCAACTCCTAAGTAGTCGTCCTTATCGACCGTCACTAACGTGAAATGTGCCTACAGGAGCCAGAACCTCGGGGGGGAGAGCGAGCACGAGCTGCCACCTGAAAGCTGCCAGTGTCTTTGCTCCAGTTTTCCCGAAAGATGTATGGGGTGCTATATTCACCGAATACTTGTCGCAACTGCTGAGTATCTGAAAGATGTATGGGGTGCTGTATTCACTGAATACATGTCAGTACTGATGTCTGTCTGAAAGATATTTGGGGTGCTATATTCACAGAATACTTGTCAGTACTGATGTCTGTCTGAAAGATGTATGGAGTGCTATATTCACCGAATACTATCGTAAAACTGGATGAGTTTTAATCTTGGCCACCGTATGCCACGACTTGAGTTTGGCATAGTGACTTCATGAGGCGAAGCCGAGTGAAGTCCGATATTTGGGGTGCTATATTCACAGAATACTTGTCAGTACTGATGTCTGTCTGAAAGATGTATGGAGTGCTATATTCACCGAATACTATCGTAAAACTGGATGAGTTTTAATCTTGGCCACCGTATGCCACGACTTGAGTTTGGCATAGTGACTTCATGAGGCGAAGCCGAGTGAAGTCCGAAGCCAAAACTCCAGGAAGCCAAAACTCCAGGAGTGGCATACGGTGGCCAAGATTAAAACTCATCCAGTTTTAGAATAGTATTCGGTGAATATAGCACTCCGTAAGGGCACTTTAACTATGTCTGCCTTGGGAAGAATAATATCATTTTATCAAATCTTTAATGGTGATGAAATATAATATGTAAATATTTAATATCGTGGTATGATATATAGTAATATTAGATATACATATGATATGAATACAAAATTATAATACCTATAAAGGTAGTAGAGATTTACAATAGAAATATTGAAATAAAGGATGTGGGTGGCTGGCGATGTTGGATAGTGTGCGAGGATGGAATAGCAACTAGGAAGAGGGTGAAGGCGGGAATGGCGTTGACATGGCATGTGCGTGAGGTGATGATGTGGAATGGAAACGCCAGGTGGCCTCAGTGAGTCAGTCTAGACCCATACGGATCAATGCCGAACCATTCAACTCCTCTTATCATTGCACCCCTCTCATAAGATCTCACGCTCTCTAAGTCGTAATCTGTACAAGGTTCTAACTGCGCTCTATCGGAGAAAAATTCTAGGCTTAGAGCCTTGATAAGCCACAATATTCCTGCTAGGTGGCATCATTGAGATTAAAGGAATCTTTGGTTGCATTGATGTACGTCTGTAGCACAGACCAGTGGATTCTAAAGGCTCTAAGCCTAGTTCGTTAAGAATTCTTCTCCTCAGAGCGTAATGAGAGTACAGAATACCACCTAGAGAGTGTAAGATCTTATGAGAGGGATGCTCATTTCAGCGTGCACGCTACCGTGGAATTCACATGGTGGGATTCATATATCTCACAGGGTGTTTCCCAGAGACAAATCCTGCTGAAATTCTGTACTGGAGGGCGATCTCCTTGTCTGAGTTGTATGGTTCCATTTCACTGAGACAACCATTTTCCCCTGAATTTGTCGGTGATGATTATCCCTATCGAGATTTTTTTAATACACGTTTAAAATGTATAGCGGTATCTTGGTGAGACAATTGTACCCACTGTAAAGTCGCTGACTAAGTACCTAATCTAGCAAATAGGAGACCTGTGCCAGCAAGCATGATCACATGTTTGTCACATCCCTCACCCCAAGGGTATATGAGTCCCAGGGTGAGTGTTCACTGGAATATGTCTGAGACTATGTACCAAGTGTGTCCTTCCATGTGAATAAAATTCGCCATTAAGACTTGTAAAAGCACCTGGCCATGATAATTTTGTACCTTTGGGGAATCGTCTGAGACTAGGTGAAAGCTTTGAAGTACACCAGTCTCAGGTACATCAGTCTCTACATGTGAATATCATTTACCAATTTGATCTAAAGCAAAACCAATTTTTTTCTCTCTAGTGAAAAAAAAGACAATCGCATAGGAAGAAGGCTATATTTGGACAAATTTCAAATGTATCTAAACCTAACTCATTTCGTATGGGGTTTTCACTTTCCATATGTTTGTCAAAAGCCAAAAGGCCATGCTTAGAAGTGCACCAAGTACAAACATAAGTGCACCTGTACTCAACTACTTTACCACTTAATGCATCTAAACATCAATCATTCCATGCGCCTTTCCCCTCTGAACCTCTACTCCCAACCTCCTAAAATACCCCAAAACATATTCGCTCTTCCACCTCACACAAGCTGTAGACAGCCAAGGAGCGGGTACAGCATTTCAATAGGCAGTGCTCTTTTATCTAAGGGTCCTTATATAAACAAACCCGATTCACCAACTCCACCCTCTTACCTTAAACACACAGAGACATCGACCGGCCCACTGCCTCTGCCCCCGCCCGGCCCCCGCCCGGCCCCCGCCCGACCCCAGCCGACCCCCGCCCGTCCCCGCCCGTCCCCCCCAGGCCCCCATCCGACCCCCGCCCGGCCCCCGCCCGGCCCCCGCCCGACCCCAGCCGACCCCCGCCCGTCCCCGCCCGTCCCCGCCCCCCCCCCCCCCCAGGCCCCCATCCGACCCCCGCCCGGCCCACGCCCGACCCTATCCGGCCCCCGCCCGGCCCCCGCCCGGCCCCCGCCCGGCCCCCGCCCGACCCCCTCCCGACCCCTTCCCGGCCCCGCACGCCCGGCCCCCGCCCGCCCCCCGCCCGTCCCCCGCCCGGCCGCCGCCCGGCCCCCGCCTGGCCCCCGCCCTTCCCCCGCCCGTCCCCCGCCCGTCCCCCGCCCAGCCCCCGCCCTTCCCCCAACCGTCCCCCGCCCTTCCCCCGCCCGGCCCCCGCCTCCTCGGTCACCGCTCGCCGCCCTCCTACTTGTCGGGAGTCTTACTGGGAGCTGCTCTATCATCTAGGGTCATTTGGCGAGCAAGTGAGTGCATTGATCTGCTGGTCCCTATCAGCCTTTTGGCTGCTCCTCGCCGCTCATCGACTCCGACCGGAAACCAGCCAGCAGCAGGCCGTAAGCACGGGTAGAGATAATTATATCGCCGTATATACAGCTTCCTCCTCTTCCAGACAACTAGAGTCTAGTCTCGGTTCATCTTTCACGAAGGGATTTGATTAGTGTTTGAGTAGTAATCTTTATCTCCTCTGATTATATATCGTACACAGGTGTAGTGTCAAAGCAATAAATCACATGGAAGATGAGGAACCACGCATGATACAAAAATTAGATGATTCACAAAGTGTGCCAATCTGCACCCATTGGGAATTTATGGGTACGCTGTAAAACACTTAATCTCACCCCTGGTACAAGCTTAGCCATAGAAATAACATTAGGAAAAAATACTCAACGATCACCCCCGTAAAGTGATATAGTACTCCACGGCCGTGGCGTATTGAATGTGAGATGACGTCATGTGTGTTAGGTATATTCAAACTATTCTGATATTCTGATGCTATCTAATATCATAGAAAGGGGTAAGATAAATCCAGAACCGCACTCGAATCGTAAAATAGACAATGTTTCACTCGTTTGGATGTGGAGTATTTTCTATTTATACGATTCTCGATGCAGTTCTATATAAATCCATTATCTAAAACCTGTGAGATACAATAGCCATGGTACATGTATGCTGATTTAAACCCGTGCATGGTAAATGGCCTCAAAGCCATTGATTGCGGGGGGAAAAGTTTTTATTTTTGCTATCAAGCAAAGAAACAATCCCCATTTATGTATGGATTGAATATTTTGGAGAAGATGGATAATAAATACAATAAGGGATGGCTCTGTGGAAATGCAGCTCTGTAAACCACTGACGCGGTCGAAGTTCTAATACGCTCCCTGGCGTTCGTGTATTACTACGCGTCAACCACTCGTGGCCTACAGCCTCGCCCGTCGAAAGAAATAGATTATTGTACTTATTTTGACCGATGGCATGCTACAATGAGAACTTATACATGTTCATTCCTTGAATTGTAATTGCATTTCAAAACCACCATTTTATTTATATACACGCCATCGTGGAAGTGCATGTATTGGCTGAATATTGACTTGTTTTCATATATATATATATATATATATATATATATATATATATATATATATATATATATATATATATATATATATATACGCCCAGTGTTTATATACGGACGCGTCTTGGCTGTATTTCACACCTGGCGTATATGAGAGGAAATAACCTGTCCCCCCGCCGCCACCCGCCCCTTTGTGTTGGTAGAAGTATAGGTGTCCTCAATGGGAGGCCGCCCCCCACCCCCCCCCCCTCCCCCCACACCCGCCACCTCTCGCCACGCTAATATACGCCGACAGATGAGACGTATGTACACACGGTGAATAGGTTTACCTTTTATTATCCACCTAATACAAAGTGTCCATAGAAAACACATAGGGCATTTGTATAGACATACCCGGCGCATACAGATATGTTGTATGCTCCGGGTGGCGCATACGGAAAAATAGTGCGTATGGGTAAATAGTGCATAGCTAAAACACACTGATATTGACATGCTACTTGTCCAGAAAAAGGTGGATAATAAATACAATATAGACTGGTTTCAGATACAAGCGGTCGTATGCTCCGAGGAGTTGACGCGTAGTAATATCCGAGCGTATGCGAGGATATTGCGGAGAGACAACTCCGAGGAGCATACGGCCGCTTGTATCTGAATCCAGTCAATGTTGTGTATGTATGCGCAAAATACTTACTTATATACGCCGGGCGCATTCATAAGTAAAATGATGGTGTTCGTGCAGTGTATTGGATATTCTTTCTGCTTAGATGATGAAATCAACGCTCTTTAAGTTTGAACTCCCGGGCTGTATTTTTTCCACACGCTCATTCTTTAAGGGATTTGGAGAGTGATAGACGAGCTCACGTGACAGTCCTACGTGTGACCTGCCGGCTGTAGAATCTACGTTTGTCCAGACGGCGACCTAAGAACTAATGGATTCTGGGAGGGGCTTTCCGTTTAGACTGGACGACTTAAACGTGACGACTGTGGATCGTCTTCATGAAAGGCCCGTTTCCATTGGCTGAAAACGGTTTAGATCTTTTGAGTTCTCCTAATAGCCTGTTTATATTTTGCGTCAGGAGAATAACAAAAATATACATCGGTTTCGTCGGCCAATGTAAACGGGCCTTAATAGTAATAGTCGCACTGCACGAAAGCAACCAGTTTATCACTATATACGCCATCGCGGAAGTGTATGTATGGGCTGAATATAGACTTGTTTTCATATATATATATAGGTCTATATTAGGCCCCAGCGTATGAGGCGTTTTCAAGACCGTTTCCTTTTAAATACGGACGCGTCTTGGCTGTATTTCACACCAGGCGTATACGAGAGGAAATATGTTCTGCGCGATATATATACGCCAGGCGTATATGTGCACCGATAGAAAATAAAAGAGGAAGCCCGGTCCCCCCCCCCCCTCCGACTCCGCCTCCGACTCTGACTCCAACCAAGGCCTGTGTATGTTGGTATAGGTGGTCTCAGTGGGAAGCCCTCGCCCCTGCCACCGCCCGTCGCCGCCCGTTTGTGTGTTGGTAGAGGTATAGGGTGCGGCTGACATGCGTGAGCAAGAGGGGGGGGGGGGGTAGGAAGCGAGGATTTGAGGCTGTGATAAGTTGGTGTTTGATCAGACCTTGTGTTATATATATACTGTACCTGAAGTATGACTTCAGAAGAGTGGTGTTTTAAAAGTACAATCTATTCAAAAAACGTTTTTTAAAAAAAGAAAAAAAGCTGGGTTTATTATATGTATTCAATAAAAAGATTATAAATAAGGTTTTAGAACAATATTATAATGAAAATTGATAATATAACATTGGATTTTCCATATACCAAGGACTTAATGACTAATGGCATATGAATTATGATACAGTGGTCTCTCCAAGTGGCAGAGATTGGAACTATTGAATAGAGGTGTAGATACAACAGAATCAGGCGTATATATGAATCAGGCGTATATATGAATCAGGCGTATGAATCAGGCGCCCCCAGATGATGCGTATACACACGGGGGATAGGACAGTCTTGTATACGCAAAAGCATACCTATATATGCCGGGTGCATTCATATATAAAGTGGTCAGTTTCGTGCAGTGTCGTCAACACCAGAATGTCCTCAAGTGTTCAACTAGACGATTTATGTTTATTCAAATGAGGATCAAAGTACTGCTGTTCTTCTAAGCCGGCCTTTACACTAGACGATAATGGGTGGTGATTCCTGGTGGTAAACCCTGCCTAGACTACAGGTGAATGGATCTATTCACCAACTGAAAGTCGCAGGTAAAGAAGTTTCAATAAAACATCATGGTCGTTGATACAATTTCGATACGATTTTTTTTTTACTGAATTATACTCCTATGGACAACATTTCTAAGCCCTGGAATAAATGTCCATAGGCATAACATTTGGAATTCGTTTTCCCTTGCCCGTACACGTATTGCCGTCCGTTCGCCATGGTCTATATCCTGTGTGTTGTCCATTCCTTTAGTATGTACAGGGGTGAGATAAATACTGAATGCAACTCGTTTTGGTCAAAGAAGTCAATCTCCAACTCATTTGAACACTAGGTGATATTCACTCGGCTGTCGCCTTGTTCATATCACTCCGCATCAAACTCATGGGGAAAGACGACTTTGATCAAAACTTGTTGGTTTCTTCTTTAATACAGGATCCCATATTTGTCACGCCCCAATCTCATTGGCCAGGTCCTGGACAAGACTGGGAATAGACACAGGAAATAAATTCCCTTTCAACAAACATAATCTCAGGGAATTTGGATTTTAACCATGTTTAAAACGTCAGGTGGACTTAATATGAGGCTCTTGTACTCACCGCTGGGTCAAGGTAGTAGCAAAGTCTTCAGTTGCCGATTAAGTACCTACTTAACCAATAGGAAGCCAGAATGTAGGATTATACATGTTTGTTATGGTGCCTAAGTAATAAGTGGAATCCACACGGTGGGATTCATGTACCTCACAGGATTCAAACTCCATGCGATTCTGTTTCTTTTTAGGGGTAAATGTCGCCGACAATTGCAGTGGACATAACTTGTCTCAGAGAAATAGAACCCTACAATTTAGTCGAAGTAATTGTTTCCGAATACAGAATCTCAGCAGGATTTGTCGGAGACGAAAACCCCAGTAAGGAACATGAATCCCATCGTGTGAATCCCACTTTAGACTACTAACCGGATGTGTCCCTTGATGTGCATCCAATCTGTCATATTTCCTGAGACTGAGAAAGGCCAACGAGTTGCTTCCTGCCTAGAGAATTTTGTACAAGAGGAAAATTGTCTGAGACTTGGGAAAAGGAGTAAAGTATATCAGGAACATTAGCCCTGACATGTGAATCCAACCGCGCCTGCGGCAATATTATATAAAAACATAGTTATGATGCCAGTACGATGATACTTATTCGAGGTGTAGGACAGAACGAGTTCAGAACGAGTTCGAAAAAACGAGTCCTGAACGAATTTTGTCCTCACCTGTCCTCACATTTAAAAGAATCTTCCACTCAGAACTGTGTTGTCGACCTCTCGGCCAATCAGAATGCGTTGTGCCTCAAACACGCTATTCAGGACTTCCACACTAGCGCCATCTTGTAATGGATCAAACGAAAACGAGGCTGTTTATTCATGACAGAAGAACGATTTATATTTTCATCATTATAATGGTATTAGGTACTTGCTACAGTGTTGTCTTCACTCTAACAGCGCTCGCCTCGTTCTGGAGTGCAGAAATTTCGCTGGTCCCCGGCTGGTACATATCAGACACATAGAAATAGCGCAACCCTTTATCACGGCGACTGCCGCGCCACACTTATGTGCAAGTGGTGAATATGTATTCCAAAGCACGCAATATGGATTTCAAAGCACGCAATATGGATTTCAGTACAAAGGTACAAGGCGTATCACGTAGTATAGGCATAATTACTACACCCCTAGCAGCAATATGTATTTAGACTGAGTTCATACATAGGTATATAATAATAATAATAATTATAATAATAGAACCAATACAATGTTGCTCATATCGGAAATAATACTAGGTTACATATATACAAATCACCCCTAGCATAACCAACGCGAGACCTTACAAGACGATACCTTATCATCCTGTCCCTGGGTATCATATTCTTCCTCAACAGTGTTATAAGGTCACCTACAGAAATCGGAGCCAATGGGATATATGTCAGGATCAGTCCGTCTGTATGCAACAAGATATCATGCAGTCCCAGGAAAGGGAAACCCAAGGGAACTGAAAACAACGATATTTTCTTAGTACAAAGTATAACGGGGGTGTAAACAGAAAACTAAGAAAGATCTTCATGATATGGTTATTTGAGCTGCGGTAAGATAATTAGGAATTTGTGTCTTATGATAAAAAAACTATATACCTTGCGTCGTATGTCTACGTATATTGCCAGCCTTTACTCATGTCATATTTATTGCTGTACAAAACATACATGGCGTACGGGGTACGTTATCATGTGACTAGACGAGGGAAATCAAGATGGCTGCCCCAATAACGCAGTCTTCCATTTATTACAAACCCAAGAAAGTCTAAACGTGCATCCCGACTGAATAGAGAGGTAGTTTATACTGTACATTGAGGTGGATTGAAAATGTCACTGTAATTCTGCAGAGGCGTGCTCGGATGCCACCTAGCGACAAGCGGCACCTCACCATCCATCTAGCGAAACAGAAGAACCAGTCTCCCGCTCAACGCTCAAAGACTCTGAAAGGCTGCATTACAGGCTCCGTCTAAATCTATCGCAAAAATGGGTAAAGACAAAGGCAGGTCAGCGGAAAAAACGAAGAAGACCGCGGGTGCAACCAGAGAAACGACTGAGACAGTGGTCGATAAGCGACTCGATGCCATGGACGAGAAATTGGAAGAAATTCATGCCGCTCTAGCAGCAATCACCCAGGCTTCAAAGATGGCGGCATCACATCAAAGTGCGGCATCCCAGGGCACCCCCGCGATGGATGCGGCTCAAGGCCTTGAAAAGTCTATCGAAGGCTCAGCAAAGGCTACACGAATCGATGGGGGAACTCAGCAGGCTTCCCGGGACAGTGAGCTACTACGGATTATCGCCACGGGCGCCCCAGCAACGGCTTCTACAACACCTCAGGCGCTCGTGGGATACACTGTACTCAGCACTGCCACTCCCGCCAACTACGCGATGTCCAGCGACGCGGGGTCCACACAAGCGACAGACCACGTGACCGCTGCTATCCAGGCACTCAGGGCGCCCGGTAGGAATGCCGCATTCCCCGACAACATCAGACCGACCTCCGACGTGGAGATAGAAACAGCGATCCGCCAGATACTTGAGTCTACTACGGCTCGCGTAGCGGACGCAGGTACGCCTTCTTTCTGTCACGTCGATGCTCGTCCGCACCTCATGCGTGCTGAGTTGCTTCCCCCACTGAAACCGCTCTGGTCACACAGTGGGGTGAGGCTCCGTAACAAAACAACTCTAGTGACAACGTGTGGTTGAAGCTGAGAGGAGAGAGGATCTGCCTTATGCTGGCAGGCGCTTTATTTTATAACAAGAGTACATTTAGACGTCACAACGGACGAGTACGTCACATACCCTCATACCATTCCTTATACAGTCAATTACAGACGCGGTAACTGTTTCCAAACATGGTTACATTTTTCCCAATTGGTCACTAGCGGTTACATGTAGGGACAAGACGCTCCCCCAAATATGGATACGTCTTTCCCGTCTAGGGACCTCTATCCCATTTAAAGAAGAAACCGCAAAGATGTTTGCGCGTTCCTCCAAGAGGATTCTGACATGTCCCGCCACGTGCAACCTTCTTGAGGTAAAACCTCTATATACATAGTGTAGGGGTCAGGGCAGTCGAGCAGCGTTGTTTCACTTTAGAACTAGGTGGCGCGAGAGCCGATCCTTGCTGTGCGGTATGGCCGGCGGACCCGCAGTATGTAAATGCTGCGGGTTCACCCGCATTACGTAACTCGGCCGCTATATAAGGTCGAGTCCACAGCGGGTTGATAGGACTTCTCACGGTGCCTCTTTACCGAGTGAACGTCTGAAGCCTCACGAGTTGGTTAGGTTGTGTTGAAACACCTTTCAACGTTGAAGAGACCAGTATCTCTTCCCGCGCTAGTTGGTGCCCCGTAGCATCAACGAATTGTGTATTACTTCCAGTAATAAAGGAACGGTAAACTGAAACTGTCCGGAGTCTGGTTTTCTATTCGCGGTTAAGTGGTAGTTGGTAGATCTCGGATCTCCCTCCCTTCTCCAGTGGGTAAAGCCGAACCCACCTGTATTGGCACGGAAAGTACAGGGTAGCGACTAGTCTCGGAACCTCTGGTCGGCTAACGATCGCGGAGAGTGGTAACACACTTTCAGTGACTAGAGGGAAACCGCTACATTGGTGCCGTGACCAGGATCTTTGGCTGCTTGCACAGCCGAAGATCACTGGAGAGGTAGGATGGCGGAGAAGCCGGGTGTAAAAACCCGGTCAAAGATCGCCGAGCAGAGCCCTGCCGCAGAAGGCGTAGCCAGCCCGGAGAAGACACAAGATGTCCGTACTCCAGTGGCAGCTGCTAGCCAGTCGCGGAAGAAGGCTGCGAGGAACGTGGCTGAGCAACTAAGCTCAACCGTGCTCCACATGGGGACCCCTAGAGCGGACTCCATGGAAGAAAAGGACCTTGAAGGAGTAAGCCGAATAGGCGATTCCGAAGAGGGTCCTGAACGTAGGGAAACCCCACTAAACCGGCCTAAGATCGATTCTCGGATCGATCATGAAGCCGAGCAACGTCAAGCGAAGCAGCGTCTACTTGAAGAGCAAGATACTGCTAAGTTGATGTTGCAAGATGTGTATTCTCGGGCCAAGGTAGCCGCTGAGTCACTGCGAGTGCAGAAAGAACAGCTTGCTTTGGCCGAGGATCAAGAAAAGGCGGTAATGGCGCGCACACAGCGCGCAGAGGCAGACTATGCTTTAAAGTATAGGACTCCACCGCCAGGTTGGCAGAGTGTGACCAAGGATCACGTATACTCCCCACAAGGGAATGCAACGGGTCCTCGTGTGTTTACTCCGCCACGGATAGATCGGAGACCTCCGATGGTGAACTTCGCTTCCCCAACGGACTCTCTGAAAGACTCTACGCATGCTAGTGATAGGGGAGTACTGTCTAATTCCGCGATAGCTGAATTAGGACTTAACCCTGTACTTGCGGAGAGTAACGCGGATCGGGTGTTCAATCGATCTCTAGCACAGGCTAGAGATGTCCCGATTGTGAGACCGGCAGAAACGGCCAGACGTAACGCCATTATTCCAAAGCCTTTTGGTAAAGGAATGGTGTGGGAACACTGGTTTGCCGGGTTCTGTGAGGATGTCCAGTGCAATGGATGGAGTACTACGGATGCATTGCCGTACCTCATGAGAGCGTTGCGAGATGGACCTGGCGAGGCTGCTTTACGTGCCTACCGGCGTTCGACTACGCATGGATGGGATGCCCTTGTAGAAGTGGCGTCCTATTACTGTGGGCAACTAGTAACGCTGAACCCTCGTTCAACTTTTCTAAGTCGGATACAGGGTAAAGACGAGTCCGCCCGTGCTTACGGGTTAGCCTTACAGCAATTGCTGATGGAGGTTTACCCCGGTACTAGACTGGACTCACCGGCACTGCATGAGGATCTACAAACTCAGTTTGTGAAGGGTCTCAGAGACGAGGACATCCGCACAGAGGTGGTCTCGAAATGGGAGCCTGGTATGACCCTCATACAGGTGTTGAAAATAGTGGACGCCTATGAACAAAGGTGTGCTCTGTTTGGACAGTATGGAAAACCTGCGAGTAAAACCCGGGTTGCCATGCTAACGCCATCCTGGGAACAGGATGAGTTGGCGACCGAAGAAACCAGCGACCCCGAAATGGAGGATGTACTCTCCGCAGTGCGGTCAATGGTACTCGGACGCCGTGGTTTCCGCGGTAGGGGCCGTGGCCGGTTGAATCCAGGGAGGCCCAGAAATGGGAACCCTCAGGTGACAGAACAGGCCGTGGGTAAAGATTCCAAGGAATCACCTACTGTTACGGAATTGTTGCTGCAGATCAACGAAAGGTTATCGCAATTGGAGAAAAACCAATTGGATACTCGACGTTGTTGGCAGTGCGGAAAGACTGGGCACATTTCTCCGGAATGTCCCCAGAAGCTGGCTGCTGTAGAAACCACAGACGGCCCTCTAGCTTTGCCTTCCCCACCTGAGGATCCGGTAAACTAGAACGGGCTACGGTAAGTGGCGAAACAGTAGCCCCTGCAACTGTACGCCTGAGTACACAAACTGGAGAACCAGCGAGTAAAGTGAATCTTACTCGGACCAGAGAGGAAGAGATTTCGAGTCAGATTGCTACAATTTGCTCTCGCTATCTATCTCCGAGACATCCCTGCTTACAATGGTTACGCCAGCGTGGATGGGACCTCGGGACCCTCGATGGTATTTCCCGGTTTATTCAGCAGCCTTCTCCTCTGGGGGGGAGACGGTGGTATGTGCCTGTGAGAATTCAGGGGTTGAAGGTAGATTTGTTGGTTGATACGGGAGCAAGCCGCTCTGTGTTGAACCACAGTTTATATAAGACTTTTGAATTTGATCCGGAATGTAAAGTTTCGGAAGCAAGTGCAAGGGCTGCTAATGGTACTCCGTTGAAGTGCTACGGCAAAGTGATTATCCCGATCTCAGTAGGTAACACTGAAATAGTGTGGAGTCCCATACTCGGTGATATCGAAGAGAATGGAATAATTGGAATAGACTTCCAAGCGTTGTATGGAGTGTCATTGGACCTTCAGCAAGGCCTGCTTCGGATTAAACACCCGGAACAGCTGGAAGTAGAATGTTCCTGTAGACGGATTTCTTCAGTGGTCTCTGTCAGGCAGGATGTAAGCATCACCCCTCAGCAGATGGTAAATGTGCTAATAGCTGGGGAAGGTGACTTGCCGTTGGCAGATGCTATATTTGCGCCTGATCCGATGTTATTTCCAGACAAAGGATTACAGGCTTGGGACACTCTTATGGGTGGAGCTCGGATCGGATCTATACCCGTGAGTAATCATACTACGGGGAGGATAGTGTTGAAGAAAGATGACATTGTTGGCCGAGTAATATTGGCTAACTCCGTAGATACAGTGGAGATCCGTCCTCTAGGTATATCATCTATCGACAACGACCCGAGAGAAGAGAGGATTGGGTGCGTGAACACAAACTCGGAAAAAGATCCCGAGTCTACAGTTCTGCACGAGACCCTAGAAACTCTGATCACTGCTGCAGATGCCCTAACAAGCGCGGAGCAACGAGAATTAAGAGTTATGCTAGGAAGGTGGAATAAGATCTTTGGGTAGAACTGATCGTGCAGAGCACCACATAGATACAGAGGGAAACATTCCATTTAGACTACCCTACCGGAGACTACCGACCATAAAGCAGGAAGCTTTGGAAGAGGAGTTACGGAAAATGCTTTTTCAAGATGTGATCATACCCAGAGAAAGCCCTTGGGCCAGCCCTGTGGTGATGGTTACTAAGAAGGACGGTACTTGCCGGTTCTGTATTGACTACAGAAAACTGAACGGTATCACCCGAAAGAACGCCTATCCAATACCACGGATCGATGAGAGTCTCGACTCTCTCGGGGGGAACCAATGGTTTTGTACCTTGGATCTCCAATCCGGATATTGGCAGGTAAAGATGGCTAGTGAGGATCAGCCGAAAACTGCCTTCACTACCCACGAAGGGCTGTATGAATTTACAGTAATGCCCTTTGGCCTCTGCAATGCCCCGGCTACGTTTGAATCCATGATGGATCAGATGCTGAGAGGCTTGCAGTGGAAGAAATGTTTGGTTTATTTAGACGACATAATTGTTTTCGGGAAAACCGTGGAACAATGTCTGAATAACCTAGCGGAGGTCTTTGAACGTATAGAGTCTTACGGCTTGAAACTCAAACCTCAGAAATGTAAACTGTTCAAACGATCAGTGGAGTACTTGGGTAGGATAGTTGCGGGTGATGGTATCCGCGCTGACCCATCCAAGTTGGAAGTAGTGGCCAAATGGCCTCGACCCCGGAATATAAAAGAAGTAAGATCTTTCCTCGGATTCTGTTCATATTATCGTGACTTTATCCCGGGTTTTTCCGAAACTGCCCATGCTTTGCAACAGTATGTAGTCCAGGACAAAGCCGGAAAGTCGAGGGATATTCTATGGAATTCCGCGGCCGAGGAAGCGTTCTTGGGACTAAAAAGAAAGTTTGAAGAAACTCCGGTCCTCCATTATCCATTGCCTCAGGGTCGATTCATCCTTGATACCGACGCGAGCAATGACAGTATTGGAGCGGCACTGTCTCAGATACAGAACGGAGTAGAAGTTCCCATTGCTTTTGCAAGTAATAGCTTGAATAAGGCACAGCGGAACTACTGTACTACAAAGAGAGAACTTCTCGCTGTAGTAGTATACGTAAGGAAATATCGACACTTCCTCGGAGGTGGAGATTTCACGTTACGTACGGATCATTCCTCGTTGAAATGGCTCTTTAACTTTAAAGACGCCGAAGGAATGATCGGAAGATGGCTGGCAGCTTTATCCGAATTCGGACTTAAGAACTGTCAGATAGAACACAGACCCGGTAAATCACACATTAACGCGGATAGCCTCTCCCGGAGACCATTGCGTAAGTGTGGGCGACCCGACTGTGTAGACTGTGGGGAACATGATGCTATCTTGGCTGCGTTGCACCAGATGGGTAATCCTGATCCCGCGTTTTATCAGTGGACACTGGAACAGACCCTAGAAGCTCAACAGAGTGATCCGGATATGTCCCGGTTGATTAAACTGGTAAAAAATGGCCTCCATAGACCACGAGGAAAGGAACTCTCAATAGAGAACCGGGAGTTCCAAATACTCTGTAGTCAATGGACGGAATTGACTGTGAGGGATAACGTGCTATATAGGATGAGAACCACAGTGTGTCCAGTAAGGAGACATTTACAGTTGGTTGTACCCATAGCACTGCGTCCTGGACTTTTGACTCTGTGTCATGAGCATAGAAGTTCGGCACATTTCGGAAAAAAGAGGACTGCCGCTAAAATAAAGCGACATTACTACTGGCCCGGAATGAACGCCGACATAGAGCGATGGATTCTAGAATGTGCGGTCTGTTGTAGGGTTAAGCCCGGCGAAGGCATAGGGAAGATGCCCTTACAACAAGAGCTATTTGGAGTCCGGTTTGCCCGCATTGCTCTCGATATCATTTCTGGTATCGATGAGTCCGATGACGGCAATACCTGCATGATGGTGGTGATGGATTACTACACAAAATATGTGCAGATCTATCCCATTAAAGATCACAAAGCTGCTACCTGCGCGGAAGCACTTGTGAAGAATTGGGTGCTATGTTTCGGAGCTCCGAGTATTTTACACTCCGACCAGGGAAGAGAATTTGAGTCTCAAATTTGGCAGGAAATGTGTAGAATATTAGAGATCAAGAAAACACGCACCAACCCGTATCGTCCTCAATCAGATGGGATGGTAGAGCGGTTCAATCGAACGTTGATACAGTGCTTGCGCACGATGGTCAATGAAAGCCGCAGTAACTGGGATGAGTTAGCACCCTTTATAGCACACGCTTACAATGGTACTATTCATTCTAGTACGGGGTGTTCACCTAATCTACTTGTCTTCGGAGAAGAGATTGTGATGCCCACAGACATTGTTTATGGGGTGCCGGGAGTCTCCGCTGAGATACCCTGCCCTATAGGGTTCGTGGAAAAACTTCGGGAACGCTTTGTGGAGGCTTATTACCGAGCAAGGCGAGGCCTAGAGAAAGCCGCGGAGTGGCAAAGGTCGGGACATGATGTTCGACTAAAGCCGAGAAAGTTCCAGGTTGGAGACCGAGTAATACGATAGCACTCACCGTTAGTGAATGTAAAACTCGCCCCAAACTGGGATGGTCCGTTTGTTATAGTTGAAGTGCTGTCAGAAATGACAGTAGTCATCGAAGATGAATGGACACGGAAGCGCTATAAGTCGCATGTTGCTCGATTGAGAACATGGCACTGTACGCGCAATAGAGCTGGCTCTGATAACACGGAGTCCCCACCCCAGCCGGTACCGCTTTCAGCGAAGCCAACTCGCAGGGCAGGGAAGTCCCGGGTCAAAGCCGGTAAGAGTTGCAAGGGCCCTCCGCCAACACGGCGGAAGCCTGGTCGTCTGCGTAAGGTAAAGATACCCCCGTCTGACTCGAGAGAGAAAGACTGGGAGGATTTGAAGCCCGAAGCGGAGGACTACAAAGGCCCTACTGATCGTTCTATGTATACGAAACATGGAAGATCAGTAAAAATGAAAATAGAATTGGAAAACAATTCAACCACCCGCCGCAGCGCCCGAATACGCGGCAAAGCTGCGGTCAGCTACAAAGAGTAGTGGTGCGTAATTGTTGTCGAAAATAACACAACGAGAAGTAAACGCTGACCAAACCTGCGAGTCCTAGGGTTGGTTGATTGAACGCGATGACGGTTGAAACCTGATAAAAGACGGACTTATGGCAGCAGTCCCGACGTTGCTCGAAGGGATTCCCCGTAGAGGGCCCTCCAGAGGCTGCATTATTCGCCATAACGTTCTAATTTGATGGTTTTTAATCTCTCGATCATCAACTTATACCTTCTTGAGATGAGTAATGGTGGTCAGATGGAATTGGAAACCCCCACGGGCATAGATTCGGCTTGGCGCAGTGAAGCGTGGCCGGTGTCTGTACCCGCTGGGAGAGTGTGAAAGAACGAATCAAATGACACGTAACGGCGTCTTTGATCAGTTCGCGGTCGAGGGGGCGTGGAGTCGCTCGGATGATGAACGTCTCAACACCTCTCATTGGTCGAGGACATGACCTCTTTTAATTGGGGTCAACAGCCTGTATATAAGGCATTGTTCTCGGAGAACAGATCACTCTGGCCAAGTGGCGTCCCAGTGACGCCCCTGGAGTGTATTGCTGCGTTCAGCCTGGCTGAGCAACGCAAAGAGGAGGCCACCCTTCCCACGGAGGAAGAGGTGGTCCCGCAGGACTCGGCTCGTGCCGAGGGCCTTGCGAGCTCGGGAGACAGTGCGTCTGTCGGCCTGGGCAGTGACGACTCCCTAGGGGGTAGTCACAGTGGTGACTCGGGTGCTCTGGATTCCGGTCCAGACGACACCCAGTCAGCACAGCGCGGAGAGTCCAACCCTTCCACTACGGTGGCAGAGGCAGGACCCGGTTCGCCTAAGACATCAGTTTCGGCTGAAAGCTCTGGGCGAGTTGCTTCCGTGAAAGGTGGGAAACTAGACCTTTCCCATGTGAAGAGCTCTGGGTACGGGCAGAAGTCAGTTTCAACTACTCCTGCTAAGCCCAAGGCTTCCCGTTTGCCGAAACCGACGTTTACGCCGGTGAAAGCAGCGGAGAAGAAAGGAGATGCTCAGCGAGCTGAGTTGACTCCCGTTGGTCGCGGCCGCGGGAGACCAATTAGCAGACCTGATCCTCCTGCTCCCGGGGGTATTTCAGCCAGTCCATGGGACCGGTGGACCCGGGAACTTCAGAACATCCCTGATCCCGACATACGCGCTTTGGCTATGAAGGGGTTAGTGGATCGATGGGTTGCTAGTCAGGGCCCGGAGAATGTTGTACCGGTGGTATCCCCCTCAAGGGTTGAAGCCCCGGTGGTAGCACCTCCGGCCCCGGCTACTAGCCAAGATACGCCCGCCACTACGGAGAGCGCTATGGAGGTTGACGAAACCCCTGGTGCTTCCATGGAGTCAGTGGAGCCAGCTACTTCCTCGGAAGGAGCAAAGGCCGCTGAAGGGCGTGCCACGGAGAAGGCGAAGCCGGCTAAAAAGTCGACGGAACCTGACTCCGTGGAAGATAAACCGGCTGAAAAGCCAGTAAGTAGCTCCACTGCCCGTAGGGGTAGACGCAAGACTCGCGCGGCCAGGGAAGCCGCTGCAGCGAAAGCTGCAGCGGACAAAGCGGCCCGCGATGAGCGCTCTAGCTCCAGTTCCTCCCGCAAGGGAGGAAAGGGTAAGGGAGTTGGAAAGTCCAGTGCTGGCAAGCTTGTTGCTAAAGGCAAGGGATCTTCGGATCCTAAACCTGGTGGCAGCAAGGAGACGAAGGGGGCCGGGTCTTCAGGCTCGGAGAAACCCGCGTCTACGTCAGCTGGACAGCCGCACGAGAGTGCATCACAAGATTCAGATGAACAATCTGAATCTGCTGTGGTGGACAATTGTGGTCGGGTCGGAGACTGGGACAAGATCATGGATCTTGACGATGCAAAACGTCTTGCCCATGGTTCCGACGCCGACAGTGAGACCGGTGATTTTATTCCCGGTGCTAAGCGCGCTCAGAAGCGTAAGGTGGCCCGCAAGCTGCCGAGCTGTCTGGTTGGGCGCAAAGCGAAGTGTCTAGAAGACCTCCGCGTCAAAGACCGCCATTGGCTACCAGAACCAGTAGGAGAAGATGGCGTGTCTGATGACGAAGAGTGGCTTCAGGACGAGGGCTCTGCAAACACGTGGTATATCACCCGTGTGGAAGGAGTCAAGAGTGCCTCCAACCAAAAGTACAACATCCTCCAGAAGGAAAAGTTGAACTTTGCGTTGCGACAGTTTACTGTCGGAGGGCACTGTGTCTTTTTGTGTTGCCAGGGCGGGGATGTGAAAACATCACCTGCCTACGCCACAAAAAGGTTGTACGCGCGGCATCTCGTAGAGATGCATTTAGCTGAGTTCCCCTGGTACCGTTGTAACGCAGGACGGTGCTCAGCTGATTCGGGTTCGTCGCGCCGGTCGTAGATGATTCGTCACATGTTGGACGAACACGGGATCGGTGCTGTTCGGGGTAGGGAAAGGACAATGCGGCTTTTTAATAAGTTCGTAGGGTTAGTTCCCGAATCCCGGGCTAAGGGTGTCGAACCTAAGCGCAAGGCTATTGACGGGAAATATACAGTGTCTTGGAAACAGAATCGTAGCTTCGGCACGACTCTGCAGATAAGCTCACCGGATATGGAACGGATGAAGCACTTGCCTGACACCGCGCGTGGTAGCAGCGCGAAACGGGACCGGAGTGTAGACTCCACGAACCGCAAGCCTGCTGCAAAGAAGACTAAGAGCTCGTCTAAGTCCAGTAGTGACTCAGACGACGACTCGAAGTCGAGCCGGTCAGTGCGAAGCCAGACACCGGGCTCTGTAACTTTGGGGGATGTTCTCAATTCCTCAAAGACGGGCCCAGCGAAGGAAAAGCCTGGCCGGAAAGGGTCGAGTGCGCCTAAAGAGGAGAAATCCTCTAAGGGTTCTGAAAAGACAGCGGTCTCGTCTGACGCTTCGGCATCGACTAGCACTGCTGGTGCTCGCCCGAAGAAAGCAAAAGTCCCCAAACCTAGCGAGGAAAGTGGTGCAGAAGGTGGTGGAGAAGAGGAGTACCCTCCTCTACCCCCACCACTGCGCCCTGCCCCTAAGGTAGTGAGCCAGCCTAGACCTCCGCCCGCGGAAGAGACTAAGCCTGGTAAACACGGGGAACAGGTTGATGTGTACTCCGGCGAACAACATCTGACACTGGCTACTATAGCTAAGACAGATTGGCGCCCGTATCATATGCAAACCTACTTGGACCGCGTTGATAAACAGTCGATTATCAATGCTAACAAGTTTAGGGTAGCACAGATGCGGGTAGCGGAGTACGAGTGCGTCATCGCTCATCAGTGCATGTCTAGCCTCTTGCAAGTGCCGTTGGAAAACATGGCTGCAAAGCTAGCAGGGGTTGAGGCGCGATTGGCGCGTTCCGAGCTTGCCCTGCAGGAGTACGACTACAAATGTCGCACTGTAATGGGGGTGAGCATGTTCGACGTTGAACCGTCTAACATCGCAGGTGCGGAAGCAGCCTGGTTGTTACATCAGCGTCGAAGGGGCCGATATCTCGAATTTGTCTCGACTCCAACCCTGACAATGCAGCAAGCAGGCGCATTGTTAGATTGGGGTCCCGAGAGGGATTACGCCCTAGACGGACAGTCGTCCCAGGCTTCGGCCATGGAGACTGCTCCATGCAACCGGTCTCAGAGCACCGGTGGAAGTTCCTCGGAATCTCCACAGGTTTCTCTGAGGCAGCCGCCGCCAGTGACCCGTGTCGGAACGAGACCAGCTAGCGTGCCTCCCCGGCAGCAGCAAGTCCCGTTCGGCCGGGAGTTGGAAGAATTAGGACCTATGTTCCCCCCGTTGCCGTTCACATCAACGGTGACGTGGGATTCTCCCGACATCGCTGACGACATCAGCACGGCTGACCTGAATGCGGTGATGTCTAGGTTCCGGGTCACAGACCCGCTTAGTCCACCACCAAATGTTGGTCAGCAAGCTGCCGCGACGAGGCCCGTCACCCCGTCATCTACAGTTGCCCCTCCAGCTGAAGCCCCCGCCGATGAACAACCCGGTTGTTCCGGCGAGAGGCCGGCTGGCTGAAGGGCCTGTAGCTAGGCAGCATCAGTCCATCCTACGCTGAATCTAGAGAACCCCCGGAGGTTCCCCGGTATCACTGTGGGATGGAGAGAGGCAGGACGACTCCTGCCACAGAGGATGGATCGACATATTCAACCCTAATTGTCTGTGCCTGTCCGTCCGCCGGCTCCTCAGATATTAACTCAAGCAGTTCTTACCTGGGGATCACCCACGCCTGAATTCAGTTTCAGGTGGAGAGGGTGACTGGTTTGGTCCCCCATATAAGTGGTGCTTCAATCAGCGGCCCCCGTGGTCGCTGGGAGGGGTAGTACAGGTGGATCAAAATAGAAAAGCGATCTCGGGTTGGGCCGTGGAGAATCACCCCCGTGGTGAATTTTCGCTGCACAACTTGAGTTTCAGAAGGCTGAAGGGTCTCTCGATGGTAGCCCCGTTGTAGGGCCCCATTGCGAAACCCTCCGGCCTGTGGTGCTTTTCACGGGTTATACTCCGGTTTAACACCGCGGAAAGCGAAGGTAAGAGATGGGGCTGAGACCCAGCTTCGGCAAGTGGTTTCAGTTCCCTGTGGGGTAATTCACGCTGGACTCGCTTGGTCTTTTGCCAGTGAGGGAAGTGTGAATCACCGCGTGGATAGGGGTTGGGGCCTTCAGTGGTTCCTGCAACTCCTATCCAAGAGATGGATATAGCGCGCCACGCTATAAGGACGCTGATACCAACTTTTTACGGAGATGGGAACTCCTACACGGAGAAGAAAACGCGCTTGGCTATCTTTTTCTTTCTCCTTATACACATGTTACTCTCTTCACAACGATGACCTGTGGGACGGGCCATGTGAAGTCAAAAAGGTGGGGGGGGTTCGCGGAATTGCTCCCCCTAACTACGCTGGAGCTGTGCTGGGAAGACAGTAGGAAGCCTGGCGCCTGGAAGCAGGGGGCTGGATCGAGTAGGTCCCCACGCTGACGGGTCTGCCAAGCTCGACACTAATATTATGTTATCCCTGGCTTACAACTCCGGAACAGTGGGAGGCGGAGTGCTCATTAGTGAGGGCTGACCCCTTGTAGGTCCGAGCAGGTGAGTCCTCTCCGCCCGATACTCAAGGAAGCCAGGGAAAAGCCAACAACATCGGCGAGACGGGTGATATTGTTACGTTTATATTTATTACCAGGGTGGTAGCGAGGCTACTCCGTTTTTATATACCGTATTACCCTTATGTCTTCCTCTTTCAGCATTGAAAATGTGTAAATTTTACTTTCCCATCTCAACTTTATTATACATCGGTATCAGTAAAAAGATTCTTTGTGAACGTTGAAGGGTTAGACACGTATTCAGAACTGCTCGACTTAGTTATTAAACTTTTTCGGGATGTCCTCTTTGCAACGCAATGGTTGCCGGTCCCCCCTTCGTAAAAGCTGGGAGGGGTAATGTAGGGGTCAGGGCAGTCGAGCAGCGTTGTTTCACTTTAGAACTAGGTGGCGCGAGAGCCGATCCTTGCTGTGCGGTATGGCCGGCGGACCCGCAGTATGTAAATGCTGCGGGTTCACCCGCATTACGTAACTCGGCCGCTATATAAGGTCGAGTCCACAGCGGGTTGATAGGACTTCTCACGGTGCCTCTTTACGGAGTGAACGTCTGAAGCCTCACGAGTTGGTTAGGTTGTGTTGAAACACCTTTCAACGTTGAAGAGACCAGTATCTCTTCCCGCGCTAGTTGGTGCCCCGTAGCATCAACGAATTGTGTATTACTTCCAGTAATAAAGGAACGGTAAACTGAAACTGTCCGGAGTCGGGTTTTCTATTCGCGGTTAAGTGGTAGTTGGTAGATCTCGGATCTCCCTCCCTTCTCCAGTGGGTAAAGCCGAACCCACCTGTATTGGCACGGAAAGTACAGGGTAGCGACTAGTCTCGGAACCTCTGGTCGGCTGACGATCGCGGAGAGTGGTAACACACTTTCAGCGACTAGAGGGTAACCGCTACAATAGTATGTACAGAAAGGAAGTATATTAGCTTAGAAAAGATAATAATTTTAGGGAAGATAATAGTTTTAGGGAAGATAATAGCTTAGTATTTCTCCCTTTTTATGCACCATAGGTATTTCTCCCTTCTATTCACCACAACTTAAAACCTTATTTCCTACATAAGAAAGATTTGGTATAATTACGGTTTTCTTTAACATATTGATGCATGCGTATACGTTCATCTGAGGAGCGTGAGAAAGCAGGACATGCGAGCAAGGTTCTCACAAACAAGTTGACATGAGTAACGACTTGTTGAGACTAGAGGTGGATACAATACGGATGTGCACGTAGGCACAATCACGCGGAGACAGTAAACTTCCAGAAAACACATCTCTTTCTCACCAGCGACTTTCGCCTCTCCTTTTAAATATAATATATATCCTCCCCGTTTGACCATGTTTAGGAGTCGTGTATATAAGAGGAAATCAAATATGTATATATAATATAACCCTCGGCAATATGCTCATGAAAATATAATGTGAGCAGCATCAGAACTTTGTGGCGCGACCAGTTACGCGTGGTATTTCCCAGGTGCAGACTAGTCCTGGAGATGGAAGGTCTCCCAGGCTCCTCCCCCGATAGGAGAGATGAATCCGCATAACCAAAGGGATTTGATATCACCAAATATGCCTTTAAACAAGTTTCTCAGAAGGAAAGAAGGTCTAATAAAAGTGTAACACTCAATGGCAATGATGTTGAGCGAATCACTGAAGGTGGCCATACGTGACATGGCCGAGTTTACCAGCACAGCGGCAGCCCTAGGCCTCGACCTCGCTCCGGAAAAATGCCAGCCCCCAACGAAATGCATGGAATGGCTGGGCATAGTGTTCGACTGTAACGCCCTAACCCTCCACATCCCGGAGGACCGCTTACGGGACCTGGTCGTTGCGTGCCGGGACAGCATCGCTCGAGGGGCGATCGACCGCGCCCGTCTCAGGTCGTTAATAGGCCGGTTGCTGTATATCAAACGATGTGTTTCGCAGAGCCGCCGTTTCCTCGCACGGCCCCTCGCCTTCCTCGCCGCCAGCCCTGAAACTGGGGCCGCCAGGATCCCTCCAGCTGTCCTCGAGGATTTTGTTGGTTTGCCAGATACGTGCAGGCGGCGAACGGGGTTGTACTCATCGACCCCCCCAGGGCCCTATTTGAGGTACACTGTGGCTTCGAGGGCCATGACATTGTAGGCTGCGCCTCGTCAGGGGCCTATATTCAAGATCTGGCCGACGTGCCCTTCCTCCTACGCAGCATTCTGGTCTGGTCTGATCGCCCGGGGCCAGCCTCGGATATCGCTACGGGCAGGACCCGGAACCCTTTCTATGCGGCGGTTGCACGCGAGATATGGATGATCGCAGCCGTCGTCGGCGCAGAGGTCAAATTCGCTACGGCAGCTCCTGGCGTTGCGTTCAAGGCGTATATAGCTTCTAGCGACACTGTTTCCCCTGTGGTTGATTTTAACGACTTTGTCGCAATTCATTGCAGGGGCGGGGACGCTCCTACACGGCAAGATGATGGCCTCTCTGGCGGCAGCTGAGGCCCCCTCAACCAGAAGGAATCATGACATCCAGGCGGCAGCATATATACGCTTTTGCGTCAAGTTGTCAATACCATATCTATGACCTTCAGTGGCTCACGTGGCGCTTTATCTTCAGTGCTTGGCGAACTCGTTCGCTAGCCCGGCGACAGTCGCTAACTATCTAGCGGGCGCTCGCACCTGGATCACTCCTCACGGCGGGGACCCGATTTCTGTCTCGGCTCCGGAGGTCCTAGCGGTCCTCAGAGGCGTGCGACAGCTCTCAGCCCATGTTCCGTCGCTGGCTCCTCCGATACGGCTCCCCCCTCATCAGGTTCATGGGGGGGCCTCACACCCTCACAGACTCCGACATCATCGTCACTCCGTCTACGATGCTCATTACAGTCAGGTCGACCAAGACCCGTCACTCATCCGGACCACCTCTCCGATACACCATCCCGCGCTTGGCGGATTCCTCGTTATGTGCAGTCCGCGCTTACCAGGACTACGCGGCAACACGGCCGTACCTCTCCTCGGCGCCAGCTTTTCGCCTACAGAACGGCCTCCCCCTCTCAGCCAGGGCCATCACTTCTGCGATGGGGTCAGGCGGGGCGCTGTGCACGACGCACTCGTATGGGGACCCCTATGGGGGAGGTCCAACGACACGGCTCATGGTCGACCCCATCTGGCATGACGCCATATATTCCCCATCCCAGAGGGACGTCGTCCCCCTCTCGGAATATAAGTCTGGCATAAGAGCTGTCATGCCTCACATGCCTCAATTCCCTTTGGAATTCATGTAAATATCATGTTGTTTATCAAAAACTAACTTTTATTACAGGAACACTGTAATCATATATATAATAACTCTCGTGTTGTTCCTCAACAATTGAACTTTTATTACAGGGACACTGTAATCACATGTATAAACTCTCAACGTTCAATCTGAAAATTACAACCAAGTATCACTGTTACAATACTAATTATCGCTTGATAATTCAAATAATAAATTTTCAACTCCAGCAAAGCCTCTTCGTCATAATTGAGGTGGATTGAAAATGTAACTGTAATTCTGCGGAGGCGTGCTCGGATGCCACCTAGCGACAAGCGGCACCTCACCATCCATCTAGCGGCAAACAGAAGAACCAGTCTCCCGCTCAACGCTCAAAGACTCTGAAACCCGCCCACCCACAACCATCATGAACTATTAGGCATAAGAGCTGTCATGCCTCACATGCCTCAATTCCCTTTGGAATTCATGTTAATATCATGTTGTTTATCAAAAACTAACTTTTATTACAGGAACACTGTAATCATATATATAATAACTCTCATGTTGTTCCTCAACAATTGAACTTTTATTACAGGGACACTGTAATCACATGTATAAACTCTCAACGTTCAATCTGAAAATTACAACCAAGTATCACTGTTACGATACTAATTATCGCTTGATAATTCAAAAAATAAATTTTCAACTCCAGCAAAGCCTCTTCGTCATAATTAATATAAAACAGTTTAAATCACCTAAGTATGTAAAATAAATCAATAATACCAGGATGACGTCCCAGGGTTGAAGTGAACTCAGCCGGGGTGGCGTGGCGTGTTCACGTGACCGGGACACGTGACCGGGACCACATGTGAGTCCTTAGCGACGAGGAGTGAGTCCATGACGTCCGTGCTCCGTTTCGCATTAAGACCAACTCTTCAGTTAGCCCCAATGCGCAGCGATTGACACACAGACAAACCATACATGAAAGGTAAAACAATTATATTCAATGAGTATTATTTCACTATATGGCTGCTTTGGGCTACTTGGGCTTCATTGGCAACCATCTTTTGTCGATCTCACCATGTTAGTGTGTTCCATTACACTTATGGTACCCGGATGGTACCCGGATGGTACCCGGATAGTAAATAAGACACTGTCAGAATCGTAGCAGATGACTAAAACACTATCGCGAACCACCTTTACTTTTTAACTGTAGGACTGCATCTATTACTATTCGGGAACATAAATGTTGCTGTCTTATACCCTCAAATATTCTTCCCGATCACACCTGTTCCCTTTACAGCCTTGTAAAACTGCACGATTGGGATCAAAGAGAGCGGCCGGGAGACAGGTCTGGCTGGGCCCCTGGCCAGGGAATAGGCCTTAAAATCGTGTAAATTTCCTGGAAATTGAATATTATGATCCCCCAAGTATTGTGGAACACATAGCTAACATTTTTAAGTTTGGGTCACCGTGATATTTTATGTTTTAGAGATCAATGTTATGATAATATCGTAATAGAATATATAGATTTATAAAAAGTTGGTTTTCATATGGTGAAACCCATGTCATTTTCTCCAAGCCCTCACAAAATATAGTACACGCAAAGTACTATATATCTAAGTTTTAAACATTATAGGTCACCGTCCTTATACTTTAGAGAACATTGCCTATGTAACTCAAACAAATGTATATTTGCCCTTTTTACCTATAGGGATTAGATAAACTGGACACAGCGTTGCATTTACACATTTGGCATTTCAATGAATAACAATGATCCAACTTTGACAGATAATAGACAATATGTAAAAATCACTAAGTCGCGCCACTGTGTATTGTAGGATACGCCTTTAAGGTATCCTACAGTATGCTGAGCTCACACGGTATATGTCGGGATCACTCTGAATATCTATGACATGGTATCCTGCGGTCGCGATTAGGCCATTTTCCTTTAGCACCGACTAATTGAAATCCTCTAGAAGACTGTTGGTGGGAGCCACCAACTGCACGTCAGTATCACATAAGGCCCGTATCCATTTTACAACGAAAACGGTGTAGATTTCTTGTGTTCTGCTAATAGCCTTTCTGCATTGGCCATCAGCAATATAGAGTCAGATACCACCGATGGACCTTTAACACTGCTGACGTAAAATCAGTCGTCACGGATATGGCATATCCTGAACAAACCAGTCACTGGCCATGGTAGTCATTTGTAAACACCACAATGACCGGCAGTGTCACCAATAATCGGTATCGGTATCGGTGTCCGAACGCCGGCCCAACTAAGGAGCTCATCTTAGGTGGCGTTAAACGGAAAGACCTGTATTTTATTTCCCCCATATTTTATTGGTGTATTTTTTTTTATATATATTTTTTTTAATTTTGTATTTATACTGGAGGGTCAACTAGGGTAGTACCCTGTTTTCAGTGGGGTCCAGTGGCCAATGACAAATTTCACTTGAGACAGACATGTGTAATATTAGGAAACGTCCTTACTGTTGACGAAACGGTTCATGCTCGAGGTCAGTCATCGATATCATACTGCCTGACGCCATAGGCGGAAGGCAGTATGAAATTGGTGACTGACCGAGAACGAGAATTGTTTCGTCTACAGTGAGGACGTTTGTTTATTATTATATACCTTAAATCGATGAAAAAATAACATTTCAATGACTTATTAAGTCATTCTTACAGCAGGCACGAACATTATTATTACTGCACCCTTAGCAGCGGGCAGTATTTCCTAGACATTCGGACATAGGCATATAATAATACATAAGGCATTATACAGTTATGAAATACTATAAACACAACCTATCTTCACGGTTTACTCCACATATATCACGGTAAATTACGGAACAGGTACAAGCCTAACACTATGTGTGATGACAGCTTTTAGCAAAGAGGATCCATGCCTTTATGACTTGCCTATAGAAGGGGCGTGTTTCCAAATAGGATCAAAAGAAACCGAGGGTGGGGTGATTGTGGGCATATTTACAGTGCAGAATACTCAGCAACTGAGAGGCTGTTTGCGCCTAAGTCATGCAGGTGGTGGGCTTAAAGGCAAAGATCAATAAATGTCTGCGTGTTTTTCTCTAGGTATTCATCTTTGAAGGTGGCGCTGAATGAAACATCAACTATTGAGGGTCAGACGTAAGCACGAAACCTCCTCACTTATCCTGATTCTATTATTCAGATTCTATTTTGTCAGAGAGCCTGTGCGTATATCAGTGTCCCTGTAGCCACATCTCTCCCTCTTTGATTTATTATGTGATGTTTCTATATTCCGATGACTTCTGAGGATTATTCCACAACTATTCCTGAATCTACAACGTCCCTATCACGGAATGTAGGAAGACCAAAGGAAAAATGAATGAGGGACAACATATGAATGACAACCACATTCATTGTATGTGATATATATATATATATATACTGTGTGTTTGTGTATGATATGGAGAAACCAAAGAAAAGTTAGTTGTGTTGTTGTTTATTGCATGACGGCAAGATCGCATATTACTGCACAAGGCTTTGCCTCGCGCAGTAATACGCGATCTTGCCGCAGTGCAATGAACAATAACATGACTAACTCGAGTTTGGTTTAGAATTTATCCTACCCCGCCCGTCTAAATTACTTCTACATTAACAAATGACATCATTTGTCAAGTGTATCCCACTAGAGCGATATTTTTCATGTTTCTGAACTCGAGACCGAATACAGTGACCCAATGTTAAGCCTATGGAGTTTTTTATTAGGGGTAGGATAAGAAGGATGTTTTGAATGTGGAGGACAATGACCTAGAGCCCCATAAGGGAAGGTCTTGCCCCCAACCCCTCTTTTTCTAAGGCCTTGCCTATCTATTTTCATTTTTTAAATACTTGATTTTACTTGGGTAGTACATCGGTTATATACATTTGTGATCGTACCCCTCAACATGAGGGTTTACGTGTTAGTTTCATCTTCTTTTTTTTCAACAAGTACTTAACTTTATCAATGGAATCGAGTTCTGTTTTAATAATGAGTTGGTAGCAGACTTTGCCATTTGTATAAAGAGATTGTTCTTGTACTCGGTTTATGGCATTAAGAAATGACGTTTTCATAAAGCTTTACCCCTTATTCACTACATACCAAAATAATTAACAGTTTTCACAGCAACACTCAGTACTGTAACAAATGGCGTTGGGATCTCTGGTGGGCCTTTATGATACTATCAGGTTTTGGTCCAGCGCCCATCGTTTCTGATAGAATTTGAAGCCTGAATGTGTCTCTATGTTGCGTACTGCTGATGGGAGTGAGTTCCAGGAAATATTACATTAGGAATGCTATGCATTAGGCAATATTCGTAAGTATGTGCAAATAAAAATGGCTGCTTTGTATACCATCAAGAATTCCCATAGTTTCCATTGTACTTTACCTGAATGTAAAGTATACAGGTCTATAGTGCACCCCTCTCATAAGATCTCACACTCTCTAAGTGGTATTCTGTATTCAAGTCCAAATAAAGCCACTTAGGCGCCAAGTACACAGTAGTCAGGTGGCATCATTGAGATTATAGGAATTTATGGTTTGCATTGATGTACGTCTTTAGCAAGGAAGGCAGGCCAATGGATTCTCAAGGGTTTAAGCCTAGTCCGTTAAGAATCATTCTCCCAAAGAGCATAGTGAGAGTACAGAATACTACTTAGAGAGTGTGAGATCTTATGAGAGGGGCGCTATATTTATCCCACGAATTATGATAATATCTCGAAACTGGCTTACCGTCTTCGTACGTCAGAAATACTCGGTGCAATTATTGATCCGATACATCCCGCTGTCGAAGGCAGAGGGATATGTCTCAGGTTTATGCTATGAAGTATTTTGGTCTGGGAAGGCTGCCAGCCTGTATAATTATCTGTCTTGAAATGATAAAAATGAACCTAGTCATTTATAATTGTATCGTAATATAGATCTATGCACATCCGTCTTATGCCTAATGACCTATGCTCAGTATACTGTATAAATAAATCGTTGTCCACATTGGTGAAAAAATAGTTAGGCCTGGCATCCACCTACTACGATAGAAATTACCTACCGATATCGCACCGATATAAAAAGCAAATATCGGAGACATATCGGGAAGGTGCAAAATCATAGACATATGTCTAGACATGACATTCCACCACTCATTGTAAGGGGTCTTTTTCGGTGCCTGATCGCAGAAATGTGGTCAACTGCCCCGATATTAGGTGACCTTCCGACGCGATTTTGATTTTGTATTGGGAGGTGCAACGTAGACCGAATCGGAGCCATATCGTAGTAGGTGGACGATGAGCCTAAAGCAGAGCTGTCTTTATAATCGTACCTTTCACCATTACGCCACGAGTTTGGATGCATAGTAATCGTCACGAGGCTACACCTTGTGACAATACGGAACATCCAAATGAGTGGGAGTAGTGGTTAAATGTACGATTTGAAAGCGGTTCTGTTTTTATCTCACCCCCAACACGGACATTACAGTCGTTTCTAAGCAACAATATAATTCTGATATCTTACATAAATTCACTTGAGTCTTAGTTATCAACATAGAAACATCCAAATCCATCTTGTCGAGGCACGGAGGTTCAAGAAATGGTGCCGGGACTTTTTCTTTTAACTTAACGTTTTTGGTTTTTTTTTGGTTTTGTTTCGTCATCTATTATTTCTCCGCCACGGCAATGGCGTATAATTGTACCTTAACGTAGGTGAGCATTGTGTGTAGTTTTTTTAAACATTAATTCAATGGCAGAACTTGTACCAGGGGTGGGATAAGATGTACTGACCAATGTGGCATGAATGGTCCATTTTGTTACCTACATTAAGATAAACAAAGTCGAGGTCTGTGATACTGGATGGACCAGGAGCTTCTTTAATTTGATATCACTAAGAGTATAAGGTCATGGGAGGGCTGCTACTGGGGTTCGCGTTGAATAATTTGATTTATCGTTGGGGAGAACAGTTGTAGCCGAGGATAGAAGATATCTCGTCCATTCTCGTTAAGTAATTTCTCATCTTGGTGACCCACATTGCCACGTTCACCTATCTTGGCCAACGACACGAATGAATTTTTGTAGGTGCATCAAATTAACAAGAGCAGCATTACTTATCAATTTAAACAAGGGGAAATATACTTGTAATGGACTAAAATACAACATGGCAGTGTTAAACGGAGAATGCCCGAGATATTTAGTTAGATGTATCTATCACTATATATGATAAAGTTTGTCAAGTTTTCTTTAAATGACCATTTACGAGTAATTTTTAATATTTGAAGGTGCCTGATAAAGGAAAAACGGACATGGCGTTTTTATCATCCACCTGATACATAGTGTCCATAGAAAACATATGGGCAGCATGTATCTGCATACCCGGAACCTACGGATATACTGGATGGTCCAGGCTGCAAAAGCAGAAAAATAGTGCGTATGAAAAAATAGTGCTTGTACTAAATGAACTGATATCAATACCTCACTTGTCAGGAAAAGGTAGATGATACATGCAATATAGACTGGTTTCAGATAAAAGCGGCTGTATATATATATATACTCCTCGGAGATGACTCTGCGAAATAGCCTTACATATGCCCCTGACATTATTACTACCTGTCAACTGCTCGGAGCATATACGACCGCTTGTATCTGAAACCAGTCAATATTGTGCACTTATCTCACCCCGGGTATTTTTCTCCATAAATTGACTTTGGGAACTTGTATCCAACGCCCATGAGATATTTAGGAAAAATATTCAATGGAGGATTATGTCACAAATGTTAGCCCATTAGTCAATGTGAAGATGAGATGAATTCAGACACTCATTCAAGTTTAGGGTCAGAGCTTGATCCCATCACGTTCGAATTGCTACGTTTTTCATATGGCTTCGCCTTGTGAATTACTATGCGATTCAAACTCGATAGGATACGAGCACTGACCCTAAAATTTCATAGGTTTCCTCTATAATATCTAGAAATAAGTACTCACTGCCGGACTCGTAGGTTTAGATATTACTGTTAGATACTACTGTTTATGTTATTACTTTCTGATATTCAAAAATCGTGGATACGGAGTAGGATAAAATCTAGACGCCACTCGTTTGAGTTTAAGTTTATTTATGTCACTCAATGCGTTGGCTCCAAGAAAATGCGTGACATATATAAACTCAAACTCGTGAGGTCCCTTGATATTATTTTCCTGATACAATGCGAGGTCATTTTTTATCAATTTGACAATATGTATGGGGTCAGAGTCTCTAGTTTACTTTCCATGATGTTTGTATGTGTGCATATTTCTTTGTACAGAAAATTTTGAGCTACAATAAAGAATATCAGCCATCGTTTGTTTCGTATCCCGACACTGAAGAGCGTTGCTGAAACCCGAGAAAAGGGAGCCTCCAGCTAATGGAGAAAATCCGATTAGACGGTGGGCTAATCCACTTAAGAGATTTCAATTTCAGCAGAACCCCGATTGTAATACTTTAAGTAAAGGCCAGCTGAGCAATATATCTAAGAAGATCAACTGATGCATCTGCAGAGCAAGAGGAACCACGGTAAAACAAGATGCGGTTGTTTAAATGTGAAAAATAGCGACAGGTACACATTCGCATATGTTATTAGCATATACCTATGTGCAAATGTTTATATGCCGATTTCCACCTGCCGACAAATTAATCTGCGATATTTAGGATTCGCTATTTCTCAAGTGGGATTCACACGATGTGACAAATGTACCTGAGACTGGTGTACTTCACACCTTTGAACCAGTCGTCTACTATTTCCAGCTGGGTACAAAGTTTCACAGATTGGTGTGTTCTACAGTCTCAGGGTAACATGGCGGATTCAATTCACATGGGAAGACCTAACAGGTACATAGTCTTACCCCTACACCCCTACACAGGGTATACAGGGAACAAAAGGTTCACAGTCGCCGTCTCAGGGTACTTCCCCGTGTGAATAGGTGTTATTTGAGACCACCGAGATTCACAGATTGGGGGAGAACATGTGAAATACATTTGTCTCACCAAATGCCCCTCTTAACTTTAAACCTGTTTAAATTCAAAATCTCATGAGATTCTGTTCCTTGTTAGGGGTGATTGTAGCCGACAATTACAAGAGAAAAAAATTGTCTCAGCAAAAAGGAATCCTGTCATTCACACGAGGAGATTCTGTTCCAGTACCGAATCTCAACGGGATTTGTCTCAGACAAACGGCCTGTGAGGTACTGAATCCCACAGTGTGGATCCCACTTTACATACAAATCTGGGAACGGTGGTCCAAGAGTTTAAAGTCCTGGCCAATATCTGGTGATATTCTTTAACGATGGTCTGTTTCCACTTTTGTGTAAGTCTTTGGCATGGCCCGACCTGGGTTTGAACCAACAATCACCCATGCTCGAGGCGAACACCCTACCATTTAGCCATCGAGCTTGGTAAAGAGATTGGCAAGAGAAACATTGGCAAGAGAAACCATAATCTATTCGGGAGTTTGTAGATATTAGCAATATGACATTTCAACATGTTGGGTCGAATTTCAATATCTGCGTTGCTACGGTATAAGTCTTTGATATGAGAGTAAGTCATCGTTTGCATTGTGGCAACAGGCTGCAATTTATCCGCTATTAATATCTCAGATAGTATCATTCAATCCTGACTGGGGAGTAAATCGTTATTGATATTTGCGTATCCCGTGGCCGTCTTCTCATGGAGTTATGTTTCTGATATGAGTTTACACTCCATGCATTTGCAGGTGCCCATTCTGCATGTAACCAATACGGATCATCCGGGTTATTTCACGAGACTTCACTCAGTAGTAACTATACATTCTCAATGAATGTAATCGATACTACCATCTGCTAAAGGGTATATTCCACCAACTTCACCAGATTTCAACTTCACCAGACTTGTTCAGCATGTATACGGGCGCCGGCGATAGGTAACAGGCAAAAAATCATATCAGTTTTGTCCGTATAGCCGCCGAGGGTGATCAAATAGACTGCTCCACCACACATGTTTATATACAAGCTAAGATGTATATTTTTGTTTGTAGATGTATATTTATGTTTATAAATAGTACGGACATGAACTTTTCTTTTGATTGGTTGGCAAAGTCTGCTATCTATCAGGTTTGTCAATTACCAATATCAAAATACCTCTAAGTGCTATGTTATGCGGGAAAAATGAAGGTGAACCACAATCAATCATCATTTTGGGAGGTGCGATCAAAATGGTCACTGTAACGATGTACTACCCAAGTAAAATTATGTATCCAATACAAAAAATAATCATTAAGTGCATGGAAATGCGACGTTTGCACTTACTGATTCTGGTTCGTTTCATAATCTACGATCCTACATGTAGACCCTCTTCTGTGACTTGTACAAGGGTTATCATTTAACAACATTCAAGTTATTTCGCAAAGACAGCCGTAGCGTTCCATAAGATCGTCCATCAGTGTTCAATAAAGTTGGCCAACATCGTCCCTGCATGGGTCTCTATGGCCTACAGAGAAGGGTCTACATGTATGATCCTAGATTATTAAACGGGCCCCTGGTGCTCATTCAATTTGCTACCTCATCGAGAGTAAAAGGTGAAGGACGAAGTTGTCCGGGAGTTCTGGTTCAATAACATGATTTATCGTAGGGAAGCATAATTGTAGCTGATGATGGAAGAGGTACTGTCCTTTTGGGTTTAATAATGTATCATGGGGGAAGCCTACATCGTCCATAGTCTCCTTTGCCTCTTTTAGTGGCATGGGTGACACCCCCTGGGGTATCGAAGGAGAAACAAATTGACAAGAGAAGTATCATTCATCAATTCAAACCATGGTAAACATGTTTGTTATGGACTTGATTACAATTCGGCACAGTGTAACACCGTCTGCAGTTATTCAAGTAAACCCCCACAGGCTGTCCCCTATGAATGTTTTGTCCTCACAAATAATCGGGATCACCCAAACAAAACTATATGAGCGAGGTTTTCTCTATCTATCGATGACAGGCATACTTAAATTTAACAAGCTCTCGCCCAATATCTCGTCTATGGAGGTCTCCTTCGTCGGGACTGTCGTCCCCTATACACGTGTCTTAAATTAAACAAGCCCCTGACTTTTGGGACGACATCAGATTTTATTGTTCCTAATTAGATATTTATTGCAATATACTAGCATTTAGTAAATATAATATTTTAACATACCTGTGTGTGAATGTCCATCAAATACTGCCCGCTGCTAAGGGTGCAGTAATGATAATGTTTGTGCCCTTTGTGACTGTGACTTAAGAGTCATTATAATGGGGTTTGATCATCGATTTTAGGTATATAATAAGCAAACGTCTTTACTGTGGACGAAATGGTTCTCGTTCTCGGTCAGTCGTTGATTTCATACTGCCTTCCGCCTATGGCGACTGACTTCAAACAGGAAAAGTTTCGTCCACAGGAAGGACGTTTCCTAATATTACTACTCATCAATCTCTTAGAGAATACATGATTTGTTATGCAGTCATGTGTCATGCTACAATGTGGGAAATCCGACACTGCCGCGATGTATACCAATTTTGATATGTAGCCATATCGTATAGCCATACTGTAATGTGTATGTGGCTGCCAGGCATTGGTATGAGTGGGGTTCAGGCTAGATTGGCCGCCACCTCTGTCTACACTGTGTTCCAACTTGGAGATTAGTCTGGTGAAACCCTGGTCGTGTCCACAAATTCTCACTCTTGCACCAAGCAGCTTTCTTTATCTCCGGATTCATTAGAGAAATATTCATAACTGACAAAGTTGATACTGAAATCTGTCTTTACTTATTTTCCTCAAAATACACACAACAGGAAATATGAACATCGGAAAAAATAGCTTCAAGAGTGAAAATTGAATACATTCTCTAACCATGGTCATAGGTCCAGGTCATATAAAACATCTGCTGGGAGAGTAACAGACACTTACAGATAGTGGATCATGCCGGGGACACACTAAGCGAGTCAAGATGGCGATCTCTGGAATCGCCAACACAAAATGGGATGTGGGTGAGCTATCATTTCATAGCATTATTTCAAACCGATAACTTAGCGTCTCGGAAGCAATAATCAGGTCGGATGTGAAATGATAGCTTACAATGGAGACACACAAGGTGAGTAACGCAGCGATTTCCAGAATTGCCAACACAAAATTGCCTATAAATGAGCTATTACTTCATAATTTACCTGATTATTGCTTCAGTGATGCTAGATTATGGGCAGGAGATATCCCTATGAAATAATATCTCACATAAATGCTATATTTTGTGTTGGCGATTCTCGAGATCGCTGCCTTGACTCGCTTTGTGTGTACCCGGCACTTATTATCCATCGTATACAAAGTCCCCATTGAAAATGTATGGGGCCTCAGTAAACCACCACCCATTGTATAAAATCTGCCAGATACCATAACTGTGGTATACGGATTCAAACCTGTGGTATACGGCCTCAAAACCATGGTATACGGGAAAAATAGTCCCTTTGTGCTATAGAGCAAAGAAATAGTCCCTATTGCTATACCCTTTAATATGGCAATTACTGGGTTTAATTTATTCGAACTGATGGATAATAAATACAACAAACGATGATTATGTGAATAGGCGGCTCTGTAAACCACTCGAGGTTGACGTCGTAATACACTCGCTAGCGCTCGTGTATTACTACGCGTCAACCTCTCGTGGTTTACGGCCGCCTATCCACAAAACCATCGATTATTGTCTATGTATGTGATATATCATTTCATAGCTTCATTTCCAACCGAAGCAATAATCAGGTTAGATGTGAAATAATGGCTCAGATATAGTCCATTTTGTATTGACGATTACAGAAATCGTTACATTTCTCGCTCGGTGTGTCTCCGGCTTAAAGCCGGGGACACACCGAGCAAATCAAGGCAGCGATCTCCAGAATCTCCAACACTAAATGTATGTAAAATATCGTTTCATAGCAATATCTCCCACCAATAATTTAGCGTATCAGAAGCAATAATCCGATAAATTATAAAAATAATAGCTCACATAGACGCCATTTCCTGTTAGCGATTACAAAAATCGCTGCATTACTCGCTTGGTGTGTCTCCAGCTTTAACGTAGTGTAGCGCTGGTGGCCAGTGTAGGCTCATGCGGGTTTCAGTGAGAGGGGTAGCTGGCAGGGTGACGAGATTAAGTCCCGGGTGGATGACCCGAACCCGGTTCAGGGCTCATCGCCTGTTGTCTAAGTGGGTTAGCCCTCACCGGAAACACGTGATCAATGCGGCGGATACCAGCGCCCCCCGGTGGCATGTCAGAGAAGGGAAATGAACTTAGCCTGTTCTGAATGATGGACAGCGTTCTGGACTGCCCGGTTCAAACAGTGGGGAAACCAAGGAATCCACGCAGTTTTAAGGCATATCGGATAGTTTCCCTTAAAGATTGAAACCCATGTTATTTTTCTGAAAATTTGATATGATGAGCTCAGGGTATTGTAGAGCACAATATATATATGGATTACAAATCGGGTGTCACCATGCTAGATTTTGATTTAGAGGTTGATACTAGGATAATACTACTAAAGAATATACAGAAATTCTAAAAAGTAGCTTTTCATATACTAAAACCCATGTCATTGTCTTAAAACCTTCAAAGAATATAGATGTGTAGCACTACACATTACAGTTTTAAAAACCATAGTTCACGGTCGAAATTTTCAATACATTTCCTATATAAATCAGTCATATGTAGAATGACTTAATTTACTTATTAGGATTGGATAAACTGGACACAACCTTAGCTTTATTCATTTGGAAGGAGACTGTATCCCAAGGATCCCGATATGACTTATAATTGACAATATTTAAAAACCACCATGTGATGCCACTGTGACATGTAGGATATACCTTTAAATGAATAATATTACACGCGTTAGCTGCCTGGGCTTCAGAGTCACTATAGCCACAATGACAAATGTATATACCAAAGAGTTTACGCCATTTCGAAGTTGATATAGCCTACTGGTAAGAGTCGGGGTCCCAACTTATGTTAAGAACCAAATGAAGATTTAGCAAGCCATTGTTACATACGCCATAACCACGTTCAACAAGAAAGTGCTCAGCCCGTTACTCTTGATGATATTCGTTAATGACCTGAACCTTACAACTCATTATGTGGACCACTTGCAGTATGCAGATGACTTAGTACTATACACTAGTGGTCTGAATCATGCAGTGGCAAAACAAAGGTTACAGAGTGCATTCAATGAGGTTCACAGGTGGAGTGAGATAAACGGACTGAAACTAAATGCTAGTAAAACTATGACTTGTTGGTATGCCTCAAATGCAAGAAAGAGCTATCTCCCAGACCTGGACATAGACTGTGATGGATATGTGTTAAAAACGGCGGAGGCGTACTTGGGAGTAACAGTTGATCGAAATCTAGACTTTGCATCCCACATTGGACGAGTTATTAAGTCAGCTAATAGTAGGATATTTAAGTTAGCCAAGATTCGAAAATCCATAACCAGGGATGTAACTCGGCAAATATACTGCAGATGCATAAGGCCAGTAATAGAGTATAGTAGATTCGTAATAGGGGGGGCCAACATTGACAGACAGATTGTGTTACAGCATGTCCAAAATTGTGCTTTATGTGTGGTACATACACAATATTATCATGATTTCGATCTGAGTGGGCGTATTAACCACGAAATTGACGCGTAGTAATACTCCGAGCGATAGCGAGGATTATTGCGTAGCGTCAACTACAAGGAGAATACGGCCACACAGATCGAAATCTTGGTAATGTTGTATTTATTATTAACTTATTTTTAGATTTAAGCAATAAATATGATCGTTAGAAAACTTTTCAACATGGTTAAGAAGTTATGTTTGGGACTACTTTCATCTCAATGGGACTACTTTCATCTCAAAAATCCGTATCCTCCTAGGAGGGTACGCAGCTCCGTAACCTACTCAGTAGCGATCTGTAAGCTACATAGGCTTAGTATGGAGACTCCGTTTCAGGTGGGTAATAAAAGGGTTCAGCAGGCAAAGACAGACAATATCCGAACTACTTGGGATACTAGGGGTAAAAATGCTACAGGATAAGCTGAGGACAAAATTAGCTAGAGTAATGTATAAATCAAACAAAAATAGTATGTTAATAGAGCCTGACATACACACAACACGCAGCTCGAGTAGAGTGAAGTTTAAGGAAATATGCCACAAAACGACCAGATACACAAAATCACCGATGTACAGGGGTATCCAGGTCTGGAAACCCGCTGAATTGTAGAGGATGGACACTACATCAGATTTCAAGATGGCATTACAGGGCTTAACAGAACTAAAATGAGGGGGCCACGGGAAAAATCTTGTAACCTTTCCCTATTTTCCATGCACTCCCCACCGGTGAACTTCCGTGCCTACTAACTGCCTGTTAACTTTTGCCTCTCGGTTTCCATTGTTACATGTATATTTGTAAACTGGCATGCAATCTATCTATTTATTTACCCATATATCTATTACTTATAAATAGCATATTACTTAGTGAGATTAAAGAAATTATTATACAATATGTACAGGTGTCTACCGATATATCAAATGGAAAAACTGAGCTAGACTCAGAATTTGGTGAATAAACAAATAAAAAAAAGAGTGATCGAAATAGATAACAGTCACACGCCATATCCTATGGATTGCCAACCCAGCGCACAATTAGAGAAATAAATAGAACTGAACGTGAGTTAGTCTGTTTAATTTGTTATCCCACGACGGCCAGGTCATGAATTACTACACGAGGCGATAGCCGAGCGTAGTGAGGAGCAGACCTGACCGGAGTCAGTTGTATACAGAAACAGGGTTTCTGTGGCTGTACGTGGTAAATACTTGGTAAAACTGACGATAAAACGTTTTATCGTTTTATCATCAATTTTACCGAGTATTTATCACATACAGATATAGTATACCTGTTTTGGTATTATTATATATTTTGAAATATCCAATTTTCAACTTTGCTTCTGGTATTTTGCCGCCGTACATGCCCTATACGCCACATACTATCGTAAAACTGGATAAGTTTTAATCTTGGCCACCTTATGCCATGACTGAAGTTTGGTATAGTGACTTCATGAGGCGAAGCCGAGTGAAGTCTGGAGCCAAAACTCCAGGAGTGGAATGCAGTGTCCACGATTCAAACAAATCAGGTTTTGCTTTTATCCTACCCCGTCTCCTCGATTTTTGAATATTACGTGATAACAATTCTGTATGCCACTAGTGGCATATAAAACTCTGTACGTCACCTAGGTGTCGTACGGATATGAATATGACATGTGTAGGAGTGGCCGTATGTGTAGGATATAAGTACCACAGGTATATAATAATATAGAATTACTATGATAGTGCTCGAATATGGGAGCCGTACGGCGAGGTTAGGCTCACGGTAGTACTCACTGAAGCCGTAGGCTTCGGTGAGTACTACCGTGAGCCTAACCGAGCGATTCGTGATTCGAGGACGTCCGCCATTTTTGAATTTTCTGCCCAGCCGAATGCTTTGGCCTCTCGACCAATCAGATTGCGTTATTTTCCAAAGCACTCCGTATGTCGTTCAAAGCACTCCATATGTCAATTCCAAAGGCGATGCGTACTAAGCTAGACGGAGTGCCTCGGTTACATAATATTATTACTATACCCCAAGCAGCAGTGTGTATTTACACTGACTTGGTGCATAGGTATTATTATTAAATAGGTATATAATAATAAGAAATACTCCTTATTTTAAAACACTTGAATCACTTACAAGGAAAAGAATCAAAAGCACCATAATATAAATGAAAATTGAGTTCAATACTGCAATTGAAGTTGTCACTGAAAAACATAAATTACTTTGTAATTATGATATGATCTTGAGCATAATGAGATTTGGATATCATAATCTCACACTTTATATATGTGTTATTTATTGGCACATGTTACACATTATTACTTGATATTTGTAAAAGATTCTGCTCAAACGAAATGGGAAATCCGCTAAAACGAAATGGAATACTTTGTACGTGGAAAGGCTAGATCAAGAATATCTGTCCGTGAGACTGAGATCATAAGTTTCTTTATTGACTGTATGATTCGATAAGCCATGTTGAATGTTACTGGGCTACTATGTTGTGAACTGTACTTCTGTGTGATGGTGATGACTATGACTATTCACGACAGACTTGTATGTATAACCATATATTTATCTTACTCCTGGTACAAGTTTAGCCATAGGAATAACATTAGAAAAAAATACTCAACGATCACCCCCGTAAAATGACAATACTATGCCACGGCCGTGGCATAGTGAATTTGAGATGATATCATATTGATTTGCTAAGTTTATTCTAATTATTGTGAAATTTCGATGATATTTAATGTCATAAAAAGGGGTGAGATGAATCCAGAACCGCACTCGAATCGTAAAATACACAAAACTCCACTCATTTGAATGAGCCATAATCGTCACTCTGCTTCGCCTCGATGACAATTGTGCCCCGGTCCAAACTCATGGCTCATTGTCTATGTATATATATATATATATATATATATATATATATATATATATATATATATATAAATATATATATATATATATATTATATATATATGTATATATATACAGTAAAACCCCGCGTAAGCGGACACCCTCCGTTCCGGCCCAAAGTGTCCGCTCACGCGGGGTGACCGCTTACACGGGGTTAAAATAAACATCTAATAGAAGGATCCGTTCCGAGCAAGGGTGTCCGTTAACGCGGGGTGTCCGCTTACGCGGGGTGTCCGTTAGGCGGGGTTCTACTGTATACATATTCTCGTTGTCTAAGGTTATGAAACACCCCCTCTCCCTGGTGCATTACTGTGATTTCCTCTCATTTCCGACACAATATAATTTTGCATCAGGAAGCTCTACAATACGTTCCCAGTGCCAAAATCATAGTTGGTGGACACCCCATTAAGCAAATCGAATCTGCCTGTAGAGTGTATAATGAGCATGACGGAGTCAGTGTCAGTCACGTCTTCCCAGCCAAGGTCAAGGGATCAAGATTTATTGCTATTTGTGGTTACCATTAACGTCCAGACCTGTTCCCCTGCCCTGGGACATGGTAATTGAGATGAATAAGGCCATATAGCAGGCAAGTACTTTTAAAGAATTACCAGTAACTGCCAGGCTTCTTACTTCAGAGTTGGCTGCTCGGACACTTTTGACAGTGACAGCAAAACGATGTAGAGGGCAAATTAGTGGAAAGGCTTCGGACCTCAGACCGGAGAGTGTGAGTAGGACCTTTAGCTGGAGAGTGTAAAGCCAGACCTGAGACTGGAGAGTGTGAGTCTAGACCTCCGACTGGAGAGTGTAATTCCAGATCTTTGACCGGGGAGTGTAAAGCCAGACCTGAGACTGGAGAGTGTGAGTCTAGACCTCCGAATGGAGAGTGTAAAGCCAGACCTCCGACTGGAGAGTTTGAGTCTAAACCTCAGACTGGAGAGTGTAAGTTTAGAACCTCCGATTGGAGAGTGCAATTCCAGATCTCTGACTGGAGAGTATAATGTCAAACCTCCGACTGGAGAAGGTGAGTCTAGACCTCCGACTGGAGAGTGGGAGTCTATACATCCAGCTGGAGAGTGTAAGTCTAGACCTCCGACTGGAGAGTGTAAGTCTAGACCTCCGACTGGAGAGTCGGAGTCTAGGCCTCCGACTGGAGAGTGTGAGACTAAACCTTGGACTGGAGAGTGTGGGTCTAGACTTCAGACTGGAGAGTCTGGTTCATGACATCCGACTGGAGAGTATGATTCAAGGATTCAAATTGGAGCAATTTCAGATATCATGATTGAAACTTTGGTTACATACAACCGAGTGGAGAGTCTGAGTCTCGACCTTCAGCTGGAGAGTGTAATTCCATGCCTTATCTACTGAAACGCAGACAGCTGAAACGTGAGCCGTTTTCAAACGTATGGTGAAATTAGGACGAATGGAGGTCTTCACAGTAAATTCTTATAACGACCTGTTGGTGCGACTCCTGTCTGAAACATACCCCCTCACCCCATCCTCCCACTCCTACCCTATTCATATTACACCTATCATTATTACTCTCTCCAATCTTCCAACAGAACAATGCGAAAACTGTATGAAAGAGTTTGTTTTGTTTGTGTTTACACAAAAGGCACACTATAAATTGAAGATCTGTGTATAAGAATTTGGATGAACTAAACAAAAACCATTTAGTGTGAGTCTAAGCATCCAACTGCAGAGTTTGGTTCCTGAAGAGACTAAAGAGTGAAATTAAAGACATCAGACTGCAGTGTTTGCTTCTAAATTGAGTCTAGACCTTTTTCATTTGTTAGCAGCTTAAAGGCATATTGGACAATTTGGCCTAAAAATCAAAGCTCATGTCAATTACCTGAAAACTTAGTATGATGATCTCTAAGTTTTTTGGAACGCATATCTAACTTAAAAATCTGGGGTCACCAAGCTAGTTTTTGATTTAGAGATCAATATTATGATAATTTTATATTAGAACATATAGAAATTCTAGTATTTATTCTAGTATTTTTTCACATAGTAAAACCCATGTAATTTTTCTCAAACCTTCACAGAATATAGCATATATAGTACTTCTCATTTAGGTTTGGAAAATCATAGGTCACCGTACTTGTTTTGGAAAGAATTGAAGAAAACCATATTTTTCAGTACATTTCCTATGTAAATCAAACAAATGTGAATTGGTCTATTTTACCTACTAAAATATTATAAACGTGAGGAAATGTTAAATCTACTCATGTAGAATTAGAATAAATCCGAATAAACTAGTTTTAACCAATAATGGACATTATTTAAAAATCACCAGGTGGCGCCACCGTGGATTGTAGGAAAAGCCTTTAATTAGAGTAAGACATATAAAACAGTCTCTAGTGTCGACAATGGCCGTTCTGCCGCCTGGTACCTCTGGAATCTATTCAAAAATATTAACAATTAGAGGTTATTTTTTAAGTACTTTATTCATACTGAATGGATACATCGGTGAGTGGTCCATTTTGAGGGTACCAGTCAGTGTTTCACAGATACAAGTAACTTCAACTTATTTTGAAAAACAAAGGAAGTAAGTGGTCAACAAGCGACCAGTCAGGTTAACAGACTTTCGGCTAAAAATATCGAATCCAGGTAGATTGAGAATACGAAAGATACCATAACGGAGTGCTCAAGGTGAAAAAGTTGATTAGATGGGATGAGATGAGTATAAACATACGTAGAACTAGGACATGAACCTAAGAAGATAGCAACCATCGATGATAACTGAAGTCAATGTTAAACCTACGTAATACTAAACGACCGTCTATATTGTGTTTTGCTGTTCCTAAAAGGATATTCGAGTCAATATTACACATCTATCTGAATGTATGTATATATATTTACAAAAAATATATACTTAAATTCAGAGAATATATGACGCTGAAACATCTACTCCAAAATCTGTAGAAAGTTAGGAGCTCTGAAATCAAAATGGCAGACTCCCGGATAAAAATGCAGAAAAAAGATTGGTGAATCAAGATAGCTAATTTGAACTTTTGATGAAAGAAAATTTAGAAATCTAGAAGCAGCAACTGATGCCGACAGTTGCATACACAAGAATCTAAAGGCCATCCTAGAAAATACACGTAACTATTGGAAATAGAATCTGACATTATTTGTTAAGTATCGCCATCTGATGTATTTTTCTTCCCATCAACATTATTAACTAGCTAAAGCGAGTATTCCGCCAACATGTCTTCTATGACTACACTCTCCTCCCAGATCGTTCACGGCGCTAGCGCATGCTAATCTCTGCATGATAATGTGAATTCACATTTGATTAGTGTGCCCCTTCGAGTGAGCATGTGTCATGTTGACATAACTAGATCCAATAACACATGAGGTGCTTTCCACTGTAGAAAGTAATCCCAGAGACTGTGTCCGGTCTGAAATAAGAAATAACATAAATGAGTGTATGATATTTACCTTATGAATATGTTTATCTCTATTTACAAGTGGAACACAGAATTCCCCCAAAAGCCTTCATAATTTAGGATATTTGAAAAAAACTGGCGGATGGGACAGATTCTGTTCCAAATAGACAGGTCGGTGCAGATACGAGCGCCCGTAGGAATTCCTGAAAATATGATCGTTGAAATCATGGACAGTCAAATAATCGTGCTACTCATCTTTCGGGAAAGGGAAATATGTGGGATTTCAGTGTGTGAGCACATCACACTTCATGTGAAGATGGAACATTATAGTAGTTTATAAGTAAGGTAGCCGAAGTAACTGCGAAATTATGGATCAGTCATCTGAATGTCGCATTGGTCATGCCTAACCTACCGAAATTGGTTTCGGATTTTATCTCGCTCCAGCATTCAAGGAAAGGAATTCATAGACATAAAAAAAACATGAAAATATACCGTCATAGAAGCCTCGTAAACTGTTGAATCGACGTGTGGCTGTCATTTTGACGACAGTGACCGTTTGGTGAATCCTGGCTTCTCATTGGCTAACGTTTGTGACGTCAACATGCTCAATTCCGCTGAGGAATATTTTACTGGGAAGAACTATAAATCCTGAGCGTTTAATATGGGACAAAAACTAGTTTTTTCTAACTTGAAAAGGGCAAATCGTTTTTGTGTCGTGAATAATGAGGGTATTTTTGTAAACAAAACATTGTTAGAAAGCTAAGACTTGGGCCTATCTATTGGTATATATCTGGTATACATATGTGATGGTTACATATCCTGTCAAAGATTGAACATTGGGATTTGTTAGGTAAAAAACACTAAAACATGTTACCTTCCTGTCTTCACAGTGATTTACTGAAAACTCTATCGCGATGACCTATGGAAATAAATAGCTATTTCATGACAATTAAAATGATACCTATATTGTCAGGCTGTGATAGATATTTCCTGAGATACAGGAGCATTATGACAGATGACAAACACTCCAAACATGCCCTAAAATGTGATTTTCTGATATTATTGCATTTTTAGCATATGGTATAGCTAGAAATGGCCAATAATTACCTCTAAATAATATTTAATCAATAAGATATATTTCTTGCATACTCATAATGTCAGTGATTCAAGCAGCAATATGACCTCAGGCCAAAGTTTTTCAATAAAATGACAGGTGGCACTTCAATTTGAGAATCTTAGGACTGGAAAGTTCTGTTATGTATTCTTCATGAAGTTCTCTTGATTTCTATCTACTTAGTTTTTGAAAATATTATCTTTTACAAATGCTGCATTTGATTGAACTAGATGTTGTGATTTTACCCATAATAAAAGCTCAGGACTATAATTGATTCTGTGTATTAACAGTGCCAGGTTCATATCCACTTCAATCAGGGATTCAGGGGTCTGCTACATACATTTTGATCGATACAACCTACGTTTTTATTATTATTTCATTTACATCAAAGGAATGAAAAATCACGTTCACGTCCAGGTTTCTTGTACTTGTCCTTTATTATCATACACGTTAATAGTACGTGAGGCATAGTTGTGTGTCCTTGTAAAGTTCTGGGAGGTGTTTTATAAACATGGTATTGCATAGACGTGTTGGGGTGAAACGATCACTGATGGTTTAAGACCTATTTGGATATAGCTGTGCAATACATGCGTAGTTGTGATAATTTAACGGAACGGAAACGGTTTCTATCAACGATCGGCACACTATAAAACGCCACCCTGGTCTATACATCCCTATCGTGGCCAATTAATATTGGTTTCTATAAGAAGAAAGTAATCATCAAAATTAAAGAGTTCTTACTTCCTTAGGTTTAAGGTCTAAACCTCACAAGTCTAGGCCTCTAGACTTTACACCATATTTAGGCTCTAGAAAGGAAAATACCAGACATGCGATGCATATATGACTGGTGATGTTGTTTAATTGAGGCCCCGACATTCCTCAGTCTCTGTTTCTCAAGACACGAACAACCTCCTACATGTACGAGATTCCAAATCACGACGCAATCCAGGAACAAGCTCAATAAGTCACGTGGTGTGACGGCGCCTGCGCACTGAGTAGTGAATAAATTATCGGCTCGAGGCAATCAGCGACCGGAAGTGACGTCAGGGGAGCGCTATACGCTCTGAGAGATGAGAAGATACTGATGAATTAAAACCACTTCAAAGGCATATCGGACAATTTGGCTTAAAAATGAAAACCCACGTCAATTTTCTGAAGATTTGAAAAGATGATCTCCAAGTGCTGTGGAACACATATCTAACTGAAGAATCGAGGTTCACCGTACTAGATTTGATTTTTTAGATCAATATTCTGATAAATTTATATTAGAATAAATAATTCTTAAAATGTATTTTTTCACATCGTAAAACCCCATTTGGTTTTCCTCAAATTTTCACAGAATATAGCATATGTATACTTATTTAGGTTCACTCTGCTTCACTTCGTGAATTACTCTGCAGCCAAACCTGGTAGAGCACAGGCCAGCTATTTTCAGCTCGTGGGTTTCCTTCTAAATAGCTCGTGGATAAGGAGAGGACATTTTGAAACGATCTCCATGGGAGGCATCCTGCACTAAGGTTGTACATGCAATCTCTGTGCTGTGATCAACAGCCAATGAGGATTGACCAGTCTCATTCCGGTCTGTTGCACATGCAAGGAGGGAAACGTATGAAAAAAAAACACACAAAGAGTTTCATTATCAGAGTGCTCTGTCCCCATGTGGACACTCGAGAAACCAGAGTGGTAATGAAGGTAAAAATACTGTTCACTGCATATTGTGCCATATTGTAAACATCAAGACTGGAGGGAGCTGCTACAAAAGGATGACTGTTCAAATTCGATCATTATTGATATCAATCAATAACCAATATGTAACCAATATGTGATTGGTTTCAATACAATCCCAACGGGTAACCCCCGCTTTATTTCAACTCAACAACTAACTATTGCAAGATAAGCGACGAACATAGCAGATATCAGGGGGGACTGTCTTAACCAAGGATCTTAGCCAGATTGTCCAAAAGTGTTTAACAAGTTTGACCCACATCCTACAAACTGTCCTCCATACAATCAAAAGGAGCCTAGATGGGGGACACCTACATAAATTCACAAAGAAACCCTATTTATCAGTTTAACTAGAGAAGATATGTATATCATTGTATGTAATTCAAAATGGCAGTGTTGGAGGGGAAATATCTTGCATGATCAAGAGACCACGCAGGGCTCAAGAGTCCTGGAAAAAGTGGTCCGGGGCTACCCTGGGGCTCACCCTGTACTCACTACAATAAACATATATGCATATCTGTGAAGGTAATGGTGTTTTATAAATTCAGTAGCCAAGCTATATGTATATACATTTACCATAATTAACTATGTTTCGTTTCTACAAGCACAAACCAAGACCATCTCCCACAATAGCACACGGATGAACTAGAGGCAAAGTCATATATCATTACATACTTATCAATTAAATATTCATTCCCTTGCTGATATCACACTAGCCTCTATCCTATAACACATCACATGGCTTCCACAGCTGAAACTCCTTGAGCCACTATACCGCTTATCCCAAATCCCTGCTTCCTCCTGCAGTCGCCAGGTGTCTCTGGGCGCCCTACTTCCGGCCGGGCTCTGTTGGCGGTCTCTAGTAGCCACCACACGACCGGAAGTGTTTGTCAGGGCCAAGCTGGGTCACGTGACCACCCTCCAGAGGGCCCACTAGAGGGCGTGGTGGTAGTCCAGTGGCGCTGATCCCTTCTTAGGCGGCGGGTCTTTGTTTCAGCCGTCAATCAGTGCTGAGCACGCAGCCTGCCCGGACCAGCCGCGCTCTCAGGGTGAATGGCACCGCTGTCCCTGCAGTCTACTCCGGCAGGACGAGTGGCGCCCAGTCCATGTGTGAGTGCTGTATGGCCGTGTTGCTTACAGGAACCAGGGGCCTGTTGAATAATTTAGTTTATTGTCCATGGTGTACAATGTACAGTAAAGCTCCGCTTAAGTGGACACCCTCCGTTCCGAGCGAACTGTCCCCTTAAGCGGGTCATACCCTTTGGCGAGGTTTTCAGATTAAAGCCGGGCCCCCACCTACCACGACGGTCTATGACATACTTTCCGATGGCTTCGATTTGAAATGCCCAAATCGTGGCCTATCGGGAGGTCCCGATAGCTCCAAATTTTAGATATGGTTTGAAATCGTAGAGCTTTTTTTATTTTTTATTTTTTTATTAGTGTATTTAGACTGCAAAGACATCGGCTTGCGCCGGTATTAGTGCCTTTACAGTAACATTGGCACACCCAATAATACAATCTCGTTGTTATCATAGTCCTAAAGTGACCATGTCACTCTTATATAAGTAAAACATATTTACATAAACAATAAATACCAGTTCAAAACTGGCAGGTCAAAGTTTTTGTTCATTGTTCATATAGGTGGTGTTATCACCATATTAAGTCCATGTCCAACGTTTCAGTCATTCTTCATTCCTCATGACCACAAAACATAGGTCTATAAATCAACAGAGAACACATCATACTCACTACATTAACTTTACAGCCATAAGATAGAGTAATGCCAGGAGTATGCCTTGGTTCAATTGTCAACATGATAACAGGGTTTGCACAATCCAATATTAGTAACACGGATTCTATAGTTGTATGTGATTAATAATGTGTTCCAGGGTGGGTCCATACTCGGGTCTCCTATCCAACCAATAGTGTACTTAGGGTGTTTTTCTTCATTTTGGTTTTAAATTTGTTATATTCATCTATCTGTCTGTCTGTTCCTTTCAACTTATTCCAAGCACACGCACCTTGGTACATTACACTTGTTTTATAACTTTCAATTTTGGGTCTTTTAACTTTAAATAGCACCCCAGAAGCTGATCTTGTATTTCTGGCAGGTGTCTGGATTAGCTCCGCATTGTTTTTTTGTTTAAACATATAGTTTAGTAAATGGTTTTTAGTTCTTTCTTTGAGTGTTGGGATCTCTGCATCTTTATGAAGCTGTATCATTTCTGTATTTGGAACGGCTTTTAAAACTACCCGCAGTGCTCGGTTTTGGAGTGATTGGATTTGTCTAGTTTTATAACAAGATGAATTTAAGCAAAAAATATCACCATAGTCCAAATAAGGTGTGACAAGGGATTTGTAGAGTATTAAGGCTGTACTTGTATCAATATATCTTCTAATTTTCGACAATAGGTAAACTTTGTGTGAGGCAATCTTTAAGCTATTATCAATGTGTTTATTAAAATTTAGTTGAGCATTCAACGTAAAACCTAAATATTTATAGTAATATACTCTTTCAATGCTAGTGTTGTTCATTATAATATTTGGCAAATTTTGCTTTTGTATTCTTTGCCGTGTACCAAACAACATGCATTTGGTTTTCTTCGCGTTGATGGTTAACTGATTCTTATTGCACCATTTAGCAATACTGTCTAATCTTAAATGCATATCTAACGACATATCATTAATATTGTCACCCTGCACCAGCACTACCGTATCGTCAGCATATAGTCGGATACAGTTGTCAGCCACCACATTAGGCATATCGTTCACGTACATGAGGAAAAACAACGGGCCGAGTATGGACCCTCGGGGCACTCCCAAACAATTTGTTCCTCATCTGAATAGGATCCGTTTACAAAGGTTTTTTTAGTACGATTTTGTAGATAATTTCTAATCCATAGCAATGCATTACCAATAACCTCCAGGATTACCAGTTTGTTTAAAAGAATGTTGTGATTTACCGTGTCAAAAGCTTTAGATTGGTCTATAAAAGTGGCTATAGTTAATTTACCGTTATTCATTCCCTCTAAGATATTTTCTGTTAATTTAACTGTTGTATCGGTTGTGGAGTGCCCCGCCCTAAAACCACCCTGACAATCAGTCAAAACACTATGTTCATCAAGAAACAAAGACAAATTCCTATGTACAATGCATTCAATCAACTTGCTCATAAGTGAAAGCAGTGATACTGGTCTCAAGTTAGAAACAGATTTACCTCCCCTTTGTTTAATAAGAGGTATCACAGTTGCTTTCTTCCATTCATCAGGCATCTTGTTCGATTGGAAACACAGATTTAACAAATGAGTCACCTGGTTTGGAACAGATAATAAAGCACATTTCATATACTTGGCAGTAATAAAGGGTATACTGGATGATTTCCATGAACTAATATTTTTGATCATCTTAATGACTTCATCCTCATTAGTATCAAAATTTTCGAAACTGTCCTCGGTTCTCTTCCCATAATAAGTCCATTGATCCTTGAATTTCTCAGCTAAGTTTGGACCAACCCTAGTAAAAAACGAATTTATATAACCTGGGAGGTCCGCATCAGTAATTTTCTGGCCTGTGATATCATCTTCTATTATAATTTTATCGCTTGCATTTTTATTGGGTAAGAGTGACCTGATTTGTCTCCAAAATTTCTTTCCATCACCATTTGATCTGTCTAAATCATACTCGCTGACCACGATATCTTCCCTATAGGCTACGATACCCTATGACAGGCTACAAAATTTCCAACATGTTGGAAGTTATCGGGACCTCTACGATTGGCGTTTTCAATCGCAGCCTATCGTGAGCTATGTAGACGAAATAGCAGAAACCTGTCCCACCTACCACGATTTTGGCTGACCTTACAATAGAATCGGAATGGTGTCGGAAAGGCCGTCGTAGGGCCAATCGGGACCAGAATCGTGGTAGGTGGGGGCCCGGCTTTATACTGGCTTCTCTGGCTATTGAGTATACATGAGAACTCAGTAGACCAGTGTCCATTGTCAAATACCACAACTATGGTATACCTATTCAAATATGTGGTATACAGCTTTAAAGCTATAGTTTACCGAAATATAGTCCCTAAATTGCAAAAGAAGTAGTCCCTACTGCTATAATCTTTTATACGGCAATTTATCTCACCCCTGGTACAAGCTTAGCCAAAGAAATACCATTAGAAAAAATACTCAACGATCACCCCAATAAAGTAACTATACTACGCCAGGGCCGTGGAGTAGTGTATGTGAGATGACGTCATATGGATTTGCTAAGTATATTTTAACGATTTTGATGTTGTGATTCTATTTAATGGCAGAGAAAGGGGTGAGAAAAATCCAGAACCACACTCAAATCGTAAAATACGCATGGCAGAGTGATATCAGATATAAATACATAATACTCCACGAGTTTGGATGTGCCGCAATCGTCATCGAGGCGAAGCCGAGTGACGATTACGGTACATCCAAACGAGTGGAGTATTATGTATTTATATATAAATATGGGTTTAATTAATTGAAGAAGATGGATGATAAATGCAACAAACGTATCTCTACCTGAGATCAGTTGTAAGTTGTAGGACTCAATCAGAGAATACAAGTCTTTATCTCACCCCTGGGACAAGTTTAGCCGTAGGAATAACATTAGAAAAATATGCTCAATGAACACACTGGTACAATGACAATACTATGCCACGGTCGTGGCATCGTGAATTTGAGATGATGTCATATGGATTTGCTAAGTATATTCTAATTATTCTGAAATTATGATGATATTTATTGACATAGAAAGTGGTGAGATAAATCTGAAAATCTGGGAAAAAAAGAAATTTCGTCTGACGCCACCGAACGGTTGACGGAAGCAAAAACACTTTTACAAAAGCATACATCTGGAACCGCAGTTGAATTGGAAAATACACTATACTCCACTCGTTCAGTTGTGGCGTAATCATCACTCGGCTTCACCTCGATGACGATTGCGGCCCATCCAAACTTGTGTAGTGTTGTCTATTTATTCGATTCTCGATGCAGTTCTATATAAATCCCTGTGAGTGGCTGTGAGTTATATACAAGTTGGGCAGAGAACAAAGGTCTCTCTGTGAATGGCTGTGAATTGAACCAGTCACTCTGATATCTGATATCACCCTGTCTCCCCAAGAATGGCTGCAAATTGTATGAGTCAATCTGAGATAATGACTTTCTCCCTGCAATCAGCTGCGAGTTGTACAGGTCAATAAGAGATTACAAATCTCTCTGTGAATGGCTGTTAGTGTCAATCAGAGATTACAGCTATCTCTATGAATGGTTGTGAGTTGTACAAATGAATCAGAAATAATTACTGTGAGTTGTACACATCAAAGAGTCTCTCCATGAATGGCTGTGATCTATACGAGTTAATCAGAGATTACAAATCTCTCTGTGAATGACTGTGACTTTGTAGGCCTGGCGTCCACCTACTGCGATAGAAATTTAGACCTACCGATATGGCACTGATACAAAAAGCAAATATCGGAGACATATCGGGAATGTGCAAAATCGTAGACCTATGTCTAGACATGCCAATCCACCACATAATGTAAGGGTCTTTTTTTGGGTGCCTAATCGCAGAAACGTGGTCAACTGCTCCGATATTAGATGACTTTCCGACGCGATTTAAATTTTTTATCGGGAGGTGCATCGTAGACCATATCGGAGCCATATTGTAGTAGGAAGACGCTGGGTCTCAGAGTCTGGCGGAGATCACGAGTCATTAAAAAAATAGCTGCAAATTATACAAGTCAATCAGTGATCAGAATCTCTCCCTGTGATCGGCTGTAAGTTGAATGAGTCAGTCAGAGAATACTAGCAAGAAATGTCACATAATTTTATATGATTGTTTATGTAGCGGTCCACTGGTTCTAGTGTGCTTTCCTCACTACCCTAGATTAGATCAATCTATCCCGTTGAGTGAGACGAGTCACTACCCTATGAGATTTCCCGCATAGGTTGGTTCAGCCTCGGAATGTAAAAGGAGATGCAGGATCCAATACTCTACACAAACGTATGAACACAAAACCAGACACGGCACAGTTCAGGTATTACTGAATGTTTATTCAACCTGACAGCAACAGTTAGAGTCACCTAGCACGGAATGTGCTAGGTAGTGCAAGGTGAGGGGATCTGTTCCCTCAACCACTGAAAGGTTTCACGGAGAAACCTAACCAGTCTGTGAGGCTCCAAGCAGTTTGCTCAATGCTGAGGAACTACAAGTAACCTGTCAACATGCTGCGGACTCAGTCTATATAATACTGACTGAGTTGCGTAATGCAGGCAACCCCTTAGTATTTTCATACACGGATCCACCACCTTTACCGCACAGCAGGTATCAGCACCCGCATCACCTAGCGTAAAGTGAACCAACCAATACTCGACTACCCTGGGCCCTGTTGAATAAAAAAAAATGAACGATAAAAAAAGTATCTTACAAGTCTCGTTGGTGGCAAACTGTAGTATAAAAAACGATTGTGAAGGTGGACGAGCATTGGACGAGAGGATAAAATATACGATCTTGAGTGGTGTTGAATAAAAAATCGTTCATTTTGAAAATATCGTTTATTTATCGTTCAAGTCTCCTTGCGGACGACCGCATTTTCGGCATCGTAGCTGATGTCAAACTCGTTTTTCATGCACTAAATCCATTCCAAATTAAAAGATATTTACAACAGAGATTTCTATTCATATTTGATACATGTATACCAAATTTCAACATTTATTAACGATTGAATCATTTTTTTGTGAAATGTTTGAAAATTACTGAGAAAAATAGTTTGCCTTGGATGGGGTTAGAACTCCCTTCCTTCAGGTTGAGAGACCAACGCCTAATACATGTTTAGTGGTCCCCGTGGATATAGGTCAATTATACGATCATTCTACGATAATTCAACGATATTATCACGGACGCCAGTGCTCACATGGACGAGCAATTTTATGCTACACTGAAATAAATTATCGTTTATTTCTCGTCCATCCTTCACTATGTCTTATCGTCCAGCCTCACGGACGACAATTTTGTATTCAACGGGGCCCTGACCCCTACATTTATATGCCATCTAAACAATTGAGTGAAGTTAAGAATTTATCCTACCTTGTCAGATGTTTTTAACATCATATGTCAAGTGTGGCATATGAATATTTTATGGCATTTTATGGCATTTTATGGCATAACTGGCATACAGTTACACCATGTTAAGTTTATGGAGATTTATATGAGGGGTAGGATAATAGAGGGAAACTATGTTCTGGTGAGCAAAAGTTCAAAGTTACGAGGTAAGGCTCGGAAAAATTACTGCCCAAGGCCTTGGCTGCTGGCAGTGATTTTTCCGAGACTTACTGAGTAATTTTGACTTTTGCTTACTGGTACTTGGTTTCCCTATTCCTATGTACCTTTAGATATCGATAATAATGATAATTTCCTTCCTGCGATAACCCCAGAAAAATGGCCACCCTTATTGAGTAACTGCAATATCTAGGTTTTCGTCCCGCTGCTCTTTATGTCACGTGGTCAGGCTGGGATAAAAATGTCAGCCTGGGACGAAAACGTCAGCCTGGGACGAAAATGTCAGCCTCGCTGCATAACTTATAATTACTACACCCCCAGCAGCAGTATGTCGGAAATGGGTATATAGGATTAGTCTCTCCCTGTGATTTGCTGTGAGTTATACAACTTGGGCAGAGATCACAATGCGCGCCATAAATGGTTTTAGGTGATAGTCAATCAACGATAACAAATCTCTCTATGAATGACTTTGAGTTGTACGAGTTTGGAAGAGTTCACAAGCCGCAGCATAAAAAGCTGTGAGTTGTACTTTTCAATCAGGGGTCACTAGCCTCAGTGGCTGAAAATTGCACTTGTCAGGTAAAGATCATCTCCGCAAGGGTCACAGGAGCAGCTCAAGTTGAACAGAAGAAAAGCGAGCAACTCATTAACAGCGTGTGGCTGACCCTGCCATACATTCTTCTTCCTGTTCTCAGAGCTACATGATCACATCCTACTGTCGCTGACGTCAAAAGGCTGATCTGATGGACGGGGTGGAGTCTATAGACAATAATTAATAAACAATTGATGTACACAAAGATAGGTTACATACAAATCTTTTTCTTTTTTCTTATGACTATTTATATGTATTGATGTATTTAGTTTTCATCGTATGGTACCAACAAACTACAAATTAGTATAAGCCTAAACTTGTACTATCGGTAATCATTAGAAATGACCAATTGAGGGTCAACAATTGTTGTTGTAAAAGAAGATGAAACTTGATGTAAAATCCTCCATGTTGGGAGGTTCAATCGAACCAGCTAACCGCTGAAGAATTTCCCGAGTTAAATAAAGAATTCAAATTTTTTTTTTTTTAAATCGATGGCGGCTCTGTAAACCACTCGAGGTTTACGTGTATTACTACGCGTCAACCACTCGTGGTTTACGGCCGCCTGTCCACAAAATCATCGTTTGTTGTATTTATTATCCATATTTTCGAATAAATTAAACTCAGTTATTGTCATAATAAATGGTATAACAATTGGGACTATTTCTTTGCTTTATAGCAAAAGGGACTATTTTTCCCGTATACCATGGTTTTGAGGCCGTATACCACAGGTTTGAATCCGTATACCACAGTTATGGTATCTGACAGGTTGTATACAATGGGTCATGGTTTACTGAGTCCCTATGCATTTTCAATGGGGGCTTTGTACACGATGGATAATAAAGAACAGGTATGGATGATAGCCGCGGTTCCAGTTGTTAAAGGCATATCCTACAATTCAGATTGGTGCCACCTGGTGAATTTAGAATAATGTAAATTATTAGTTAAAACTGGTTTCTTTGGATTCATTCTAATTCTACATGAGTAGATTCTACATTCTCTCCAGTTTATGCAATCTTGATAGGTAAAATAGGCCAATTTACAATTCAAATTAATTGATTTACAAAGGAAATGTACTGAAAAATATGGTGTTTTTTTTTCTCAATTATTTCAAAAATAAGGATGGTGACCTATACTTTTCAAAACCCAAATAAGCAATGCTAAATATGTACTATATTCTGTGGAAGTTGAAGGAAAATATGACATCGGTTTTACTATGTGAAAAAACCTTTTAGAAAATCTATATATTCTGATATAAGATTATCATAATATAGATTATCATAATATTCATCTATAAATCAAAAACTAGAACGGTGACCCCAGATCTTTAAGTTAGATATGTGCTGCACAACACTTGGAGGTCATCATTTCAAATTTCCAGGGTATTGAAATAGGTTTTAATTTTCAACACAAATTGTCCGAATGCTTCTAAGTGAGATTCACACGGTAGGATTCATATACGTCACTAACTGTTTTTCTGAGACAAATCATGCTGAGATTCTGTACTGGAATGAATTACCTCGTCTGGATTCTGGGGTCCTATTTCCTGTGGCTGATATTTTTCCCTGCAATTTTCAGTGACGATTAAGTGGAATTCACAGGGTGGGATTCATGTATCTCACGGGGTTGAAAATCATGAGAATCTCTTCCTTTGTAGGGGTAAGGTCGGCAACGATTGTGGGGGGAAACATGTCTCAGGGAAATTGAACCAGGGTACTACAAATTAGAAGAAGAGATTATGTATGAGTACAGAATCTCAGCGTGATTTGTCTCAGACAAACACCTCTTTAGGTGTGAATCCCACTTTACCCCTCGTGTAAATCCTCATGGAGAAGACGACTATAGTATGGCCGATGATGCATATTCGAGCACCATCTGGGCACCGTTTAACCAGTTCTGGTCCTAGCGGAAGAATCCTCCTAGGATCAGACTAGAAATCCCAGACATATCCTAGGATGAAAGACCTTTCCAGTTTAACAAGTCCCCCGTAGGGTGTGAAATGTTGTATAATTAGTCTCCTAGGACTGAATTCAGTCCCAGGCTAGGACCAAAACAGGCTGTAAGACAGTTGTGGGACCCTTGTGGAGGAGAGTTCCTAAGAACTGCAGGTAGTGCCACATAGTGGGGGTTGTGGAAACTAATTTCATCATTTTCAATCATCAACGAATCTAACTAAATATTTAAGCTATTTCCCCTCTAACACTGGCGATTTGTATTACATGCCATAATATACATATTGCATGTAGTTTAATTGATAAATGAGGTTGTTCTCTGTAAATTTGAATCATCTAAGACACCTATATAGGTGTCCCCCATCTAGGACCCTTCTGGGTATGTGGAGGACAGTTTGTAAGATGTGGGTCAAACTTGTTAAACACTTTTTGACAATCTGGCTAAGATCCTTGGCTCAGAGAGTCCCCTGCTAAGATTGTCATAGTAGTTAAACGCAAACTGTCCTAGGACCTGTCTTACAGGCATAACTCTCCTAGGACCGCATTGTTAAACACACCCCTGGGAGGTGTTTTTAAAACTAAGAACGATAACAGAATTGATCTTATTGTGGTATTTGTTGCATTCTCGTTACCTAAAGTGATCCCTCTTTATAGTGGACAGTTTAACAAGACGATCAGTGAAAATATCTTTATTCTAATTTTTGAAAAGGTCACAAATTTTACCGTTTTTTAGGTCCGATTCTAGGTGGGTTTGATCCTTTATGACAAAACATCTTCCACTAAGAAAGGAAAAAAAGCAAACAATATGAATTGCAAAGATATCCTGGAATTATGCAGACCACGTTTAAAAACGGACTGACACTCCGATCGTGGTCACTGTCGTTTGAGGTTAGTCCTAATCGTACTCTTTCAGCCAATATCGTTCTTAGTTTTAAAAATAGCCCCCTGATGTCTATTGGCCAGTTTATCCCAGGCTACGTGAGAACTGCTGATAGGTGGCTAAGACTAATCAACCTGACACGATGTCAATACAAAAGCCGTCATATCACAGCCTGAGAGTTCTCAGAATAATTAAATCAGAGTGAAAAACAATAAATGTATAAAGGGCACAGAGTGATTGCTAGTTCCGTCGTCGTCAAATTTTATGCTCATACCAATCTCGGTGTTAAATGCTAGCTCACCTGAGTGATGACCCCCCCCCCCCCTCTCGCGACTACCCCCTCCCCAACCGCCTTCCTCACAGCGACTCTGCGAGTTTATGTCATTCTGTATGCCAATTGAGATTAGCCCATGATAGTGCCCAGTAAATATGTTTATTATCCACCTAATACAAATTGTACATAGATAACACATGGGGAGTATGTATCACCATAAATAATATGAGAAAACGTGGTTACTGAGCCCGTACGGGTGCCGTTCTCGGCCATTTGATGAAAAAATACGGCCCGACGCTGCAGGCGGGAGGGCCATATTTTTTCATCAAATGGCCAAGAACGGCACCCGTACGGGCTCAGTCACTACGTTTCCTTATTACTATACACCTGCAACTCATTTAAAATACTGTTTTATCAACTTTCCTGGCCCGTGATTCAACCCCCTGTTCCCGTATATCACCACTGCCATTCACTACGTCCCGCAAGCAGAAAAAACTCGACGTGGAGAGGTCTCTGAAATGTGTAGCAACATCTGCTGCTGTAACTTCACTTCCCGTAAGAGTTAAGCAATGAAATTTTAACACGAGTACTGCATGTATATAACCTATAATCGCACCAAATATCGGTCACTTTAAACCGAAGATATCAGCGTTTGAATACGGCGACTTCGACATTCACTGCGCACCGGGAGGTGGGAGGGTGAAAACCCGGCAACTGCCGGCGTGGAGCGGTCTCTGAATTGTATGGCATCAGTGATACTGGAACTCTGGTAGCTAACGTAATTATGACGTTGAAAACACAGACGGCGGAACTCGTTTAAAATGTTGTTTTATTAATTTTTCTGGTCCGTGATTCAACCCCCTCTTCCCGTATATTACCACTGCTATACACTACGGCCTGCTAGTGGGAAAACCCGGCAACGGTCGACGTGGTGCCGACTATTAAATGTATGACACAGGACGACCTGGAACTCTGGTAGCCAACGTAATTATGACGTCGACAACACGGAGCGGCCTAACGGGAAGCGGTCGGACTTGTTGTTATCGAGTGATTTCATATGTTTCAGCTATTTAAACGGTATTAGGTGAAAGCTATACGTTATTTACTTCGATATTTCACCATTGTACACTTGGAGTCTTAACGTGGATATCGGGGGATGCCTCAAAAGTTATGAATGGCAGAGAACAGACATTTTGTTTGTTTGTTTTTGACACAGACACGGCTCTCGCTCTGTCGCGATAATGTACGTTAGTGCGGCGTAGTGTCTGTAGTAGCGGGACATACGTTTTTAATGCTTAAGCCTATGGGAATCACTACGTCCTACTACTCGGCGGGCCCGAACGTTATTTATACGATATGCCTAGCAGCGGGTAGTAACCCATAGACGTTCGCCCATAGGTGTATAGTAATAATGCCTACATACCTTCGGTACATAGATAGTTCCAAACTAATATCGGTACGCCACTTATCAGGAAAAGGTGGATAATAGATACGATAAACACTGGCTTCAGATAAAAGCGGTTATATGACTCTGCGCAATATCCTTGCATGCCCTCAGATATTACTTCGCGCCAAATCCTCGGAGCATACGACTGTTTGTATCTGAAACCAGTCAATATTGTGTAGGTATGTGTTATATACACTTTCCGAATTAACAACGTGACGGCTTCCGAAGTCCAAGTAATGCACTAATACGTTCTGTCTACAGATCATAAGATCGCATGATCGGTATTTCAGTTTCTCAAAATCTTCAGGTAAGTTGAATACACTTAAGTATATTCTCAAACACCTTGTTTTAAACAACTCGTATAGCTTATTTCTGTTAGATTGCTGAAGGAGTACTTTCAATTACATTTATAATCACAGATGACAATAACTTGGTATTTGATCAAACGAAATATCAGGAGACGGGACCTATAATGTAACAGACAGTTGTTGAATTCTACAAGAACATCAAAGGAAATGTCAAGTAAACGGAAATAGTGGCTAGATTTCCACTGACGATGACGTCATACTCTCAATAATAGTAATACTCCGGAGCAGATGATTAAATCCTGATTGATGATGATGTATTTGGAATTCATTCTCATTTGTTGTGGGACTTGAAAGATAAATCTGTGAATAAATGAGAAATTTCCTGACTGATCCTTTTTTTACGAAACGAATCCACTACTGAGTAGGCCGCGACCTGCCCTCTTTACTCAGAGCAGCTCCACAAATTGAGCTCTGATCTGGTATTAACCTAATTAGGTCAGCGTTGGCTAAAGGCGGCAAACATAGATCGAGCATTAGTGGCCAGTGCATGGAGGTTTGGTTGGGAAGAAGGCAGCTGTGTTGCTAGACTTGCTCAAGTCTTTGATTATGAACATTCATTAACTGATTAAACACAATCAGAATAAAGTTTATTAAAGTATGTATCCTTCTCTGGTCCACGAATTAAAGACTTGTCCACTATGAACAGGATCTCCTGTTTATGGCTCCAAGCCGCTCCCTATAACCCTATACTTCCTACTCTCCTACCCCGCCCCCTATGTTTATGTGTTGGAGTAACCATCTTCTTCATGACCAAAGAAAACCCCTTGTGAAGTGTCATGTGGAGTGAGCCTGATGAGTTACGTCAAGGACAAATTTCACTTTTTTTCAAAGATTTCTTTTCCCCCTCCCTTCCTCCAGTTCACTGACCAACTGTGTTATCATAGTCATAAATTTTGCCTGCTCCTGACTGTGACTTGATTGAGATCAAAGTGAGAGGGTACCAATCTCTCAGCAGATATCCTAACCAGTAGCCAGGATATTTGTATGGAGAGTGTTGGGAATACTGGAGCTAAGCAGCGCCCAAAACCCAACACCATTACCAGTTGTACTAGTCCGTGTATCCCAGAGAGGAGGGTAGCCATAGGATGCAGCGACTGGAGCCAGTGTATCACAGCGAGGAGGGTAGCTATACCCAGCGTTTACACTAGATGACTAAATATGTGGCGACTGTAGATCGTCAGCGAATAGTCTTCAGGCAGTGGCAATGTCCATCGCAAAAGTCGTTGACATCAGAATTTACCCGAGCGTTTACACTGACGACTTTGAGTTTTCACAGAATTGCCGCCTATGTAGACGACTAATTCAAACCGGCTTGAAATAGTCACCGGGTCAGAGCGTGTCTAATAGTTATCAGATGGTGCTTTATTGCGTAATCTGATGTTATCAGATAATCTGCAGTCGCCACACGCTTGGCGTTTACATTAGACGATTTCCAGACTTTTACGGCTGAAATTCGTCAGGTTCAAGAATCGGCGCATATAATCGTCTAGTGTAAACGCTGGGTGAAGATGCAGGGACTGGAGCCAGTCTACTGTGTGGCGTACCGCAAACGGCCACAGCTCTCCTCGCGTGGTTCTCTGAAAATGGGCATAAAGGAAGCTAGACGAGCGACAAGTCTCAGGAGACAAAGTAGACAAAGTGCGAGGCACTGCTGAAGGCGCCATCGGGGACGTGGAAAGGGGAGAAGTCCTTGTGATGTTTTCAGTCTCACAGGAGGTTTTTCCAGGTGAAGTGGCTGGTGTTGGGTGCATTATGAAACCAAGCACGGAGAACTGTCAATAGTCTAAAGTGAAGAATGTAAGACGGAGAGTGCATGCAGTTCTAGGAACACACGATCAGGGTAATAAAGAGCACTGCACGAAAACCACTATTTTACATATGTATACGAAACGCGTCTAACAGTAGGATTTTGCGTCTAGTGGCATATATACATGTCCATGGTGCGGTCTTATATACGTCATATATGCGCCTGATTCCGTTGTATATACACCAATCTCAAAAAGTTCCATTCTCTGCCACTTGGGGACACTACTGGTAGCATATTTCATTTGCCATTAACCATCCAAGTCTGTATTATATGAAAATTGCAATCTTATATTACCAATTTATTTTATAAAAACCTAATTAAGTATAAATTGATTAATTACACACAGTAAACCTTGCATTATGTTGTTTTTTTAATTGTTTTCCTAATAGATCTTACTTTCAAACACCATTTCAATGTGTGGACAGTGAGGCTTACTATATAATGAGCCTCTTCAGACTTAATTGAATCTTGAAATCATCTTACCCCCGTGTGAAATGCGGCCGCACAGGTGCGAACGCGGCCGCACAGGTGTGAATGCGGCCGCACATGTCTACCCAGTCACCCCCCGACACCATAACACCTCGCGGCGGGAAGCAGCGGGAAGCGGAGGGCGGTGGGGGTGGGCAGCGGAGGGCTTCTCACTGAGGCTGGCTTGGGGTGGCGTGGGGTATCATATATACGCCTGGCATATATATATTGCGGTAGAGTATATTTTATCTTAAATACGCCAGGCGTGAAAGACAGCCAAGTCGCGCGCGTCTACATATGGAAACTGTCTCATAGATGCCCGAAATGTAGATGCGTATAAGAGGTGTATACAAGTATAAACAAGCCACGATACAGCCGATACGTGCGTTATCGCGATGGCGTATATATATGTAAAATAGTGGTTTTCGTGCAGTGGAGTTGCAAGGTTCATCATTTTTGGGTGGATGTGCAAACGCCTACATTGCTATGAAGCTGTCATGGGATGTATTTAATATAGCGCATACATGTTCATTCAAATTCGACATGGTTCCAGGAGAATTGTAATTGCTCGATTAAAATGTCTGGACCGCAGTAAGAGTGCATAATGCCTGCAGGCATTCCCATAGGTACCACAGCATGATGCCTCTATATATTGATATAGAAACCGCAGCATAATACTTCTATATATTAACATAGGTATCACAGCATATGCCCAGCATGATGTCTCCCTATATTAACATAGGTACCACAACATGATGCCTCCATCTATTAACATAGGGATCGCAGCATGGTGCCTCCAGGCATTCCCATAGGTACAATTGATTAATGCCTCCAGGCATAATTGATAATGATATATAAATTTAAAACATAAAGAAATGGTAGTTATGTTGTCCAAAACATTGACAAAATACAAGGGCCCTTATGGTATCTATTTTCTAAAAACCCTTTTTCCAGTTCCCCCTTTTATTGAAGAGGTTGATAACCTTAAATTGGGTCCTACCCGGTGGGGTTCAGCACTTTTTTCAATTATATTGGTATTTAATTTAGAACGACAAAATACCATCAGTTACTAAAACCAGTGAGGTAAAATACTAAAATCAGGTGACGTTGCTTTCTCCGGATTTAAGTACAGGTGGTCTGCGGTAGTAGTGGCGTTACTTAACCCTTTCCCTGCAGCACCCAGTTTCCCTGTTCACCATTACACGGCATGCATTGCATGAATTGCCTGCCCAAACGACCCTGCTATGGCAGGCACCTATTTTGGGAAATAGCAATGTCATGTGATGGTCATGTGATTTAAGTAATTTACCTTGGTGACTGAACATATTTTATTATACCAAATCAAAGGTCAATACGGCCCTTATACATTCTCAAAATTTATTTTAAATCAAACGAATATTTTTTTATCTATTGAATTTTGTATAAAAGTGTCACTGATGCCTAAAAGATGCCTGGGGGCATCTTCCTGCCATAGCCAGGGGAATGCCTGGAGGCATCTTCCTGCCATAGCCAGGGGAATGCCTGGAGGCATCTTCCTGCCGTAGCCAGGGGAATGCCTGGAGGCATTTTCCTGCTGTTAAAGGGTTAAGGCATCACTTGCAGTATGATGCTGTGTCAGGGAATCGGCTGCTGCACGAAAGGGCTGAACAATATTGTCTAAATATAGAAAGAATGGATTATCACTCTAGTTTGATTTTGTTGGCCTCGTGTAAAGTTCAGTTTTTTACATTCCTATCATGGCCTGTTATATTGGTTTCTATGGGAGGAAAGTAATCATCAAAACAGTCATATTTATTAGTAACAAAACGGGTGAATTGGAACAGTCACCATTTTGGATTCTCCTGCCGCCTTCCTGATGTTTACAGTTCTGCTGCTATGCTTCGAATGGCATATTCACCCCCATTATCGCTCGCTCTAGTTCCTAGCCCGCCTACATGGTGGCTGTGCTCTCTAAAGACCCGTTTCCATTGGCCGATTTCTGGTCACCGATCTACAGTCAGGGACCACCGACAGACTTTTGGCACTGTGGACTCAATATCGGTCAATGGAAACAACCAAGGTCGTGAAATGCCCCACGACTTTTTCTGCTTAGATTTTGCAATGTGGCACCACACACCACTGAGTGAAAGCTTGGTCACTGAGTGAAATCTACTACCCTCAGCGATTTGTCTATACCGACGCACAGTCAGTGGCACCACCGCAGACTTTCTGTGTAACTCAAAAAGTCTAAGCAATCTTGGTCGGCCAATGGAAACGGGCCTTAACAATCACAATTTGAAATGGTAGTATCAGGAATACCCTCATAGGCATGTGTAGCAGACTAGAGCAAGAGTGATCATCTTCTATATTGGTTGTTTGATCAACAATTAATCATAGCACACAGGCAAAGACATCCAGTTAGTGCCCCCATCAGTGTTAGCACAAAGGAACTATTTTCCCGAATACCATTTTTTTTTTTTTTTTTTTGGTGGGGGGCGGGGGGGGGGGAGTAAATTTTATTAGGGTAATGGATACAATAAGATTAGGTTCAACCCAAGCTCGGCTTAGCCGGTCTTCCGCTTGGTCCCTCCTTCATTCCATGGGATTTAAATCATTACTAAGATACAGTAGGTGAGTACATCTAGAAAGTTTACCTACATTTAGTTGGTTGTAGTACAAACCTCATTGAGTTGTCATACGTCTGAATCCGTACATTTAATCTAATTGGTTGATGAGATGAATATGAGTTGGAGGAAACAGTTCAATCTTATAAGAGGCTGTAATATCTTGGTTATGGTATAAGACAGTTTTTGAATATTTGGTAGTGGTATACTGAGTCCCCATACATTCTCAATGGGGAGTTTGTATACCATGGATGAAAAAAGGACCCCTGTCTATCAATAAAATAAGCCTCTGGCCCTCGTTTGTACCCTGGACTCTATGTATGAGTTCTGGCTCCCTTAAGGCCCGTTTCCATTGGCCAATTTCCCGTCACGGGTCTCCAGTCAGGAACCACCGACAGACTTTTGGCACTGCTGAATCCAAATCGGTCAATGGAAACCACCCAGCTCATGAAATAACCCACGACTTTTTCTGCTTACATGCAATGTGGCACCACCAACAACTGAGTGAAAGCTCGGTCACTGAGTGGAATCTACTTACCTCATCGATTTTCCGATATCGACGCACATTCGGTGGCATCACCGACAAACTATCTGGGTAACTTAAAGAATCTACACACTTTTCGTCGGCCGATGGAAATGGGTCTTATCGCTTAAAGTGAATGTCTGGTCAGTCTTGATCCCTGGACCCAAACACATTAGTAAACAAGTAACATTACTTCATTATTGAGGATAGTTGACTTCACAGTAATGGAAGGTATAAGGCCCGTTTCCATTGGCCGACCAAGATTGCTTAGACTTTTTGGGTTACACAGAAAGTCTGTCGGTGGTGCCACAGCCTTTCCGTCGGTATAGAACAATCACTGAGGGCAGTAGATTTCACACAGTGACCCAGCTACCACTCAGTAGTCGGTGGTGCCCGCTAGCATAATCTAAGCAGGAAAAGTCTTGGGGCTTTGCACGACTTTGGCTGTTTCCATTGACCGATATTGGGTCCACAATGCCAAAAGTCTGTCGGTCGTTCCTGACTGTAGATCGCTGACAGGAAATCAGCCATTGGAAACGGGCCTATAGGTAGTGATTTTGTGAAAGTCGGAAAGAATACCAACCAGCTCAAGATGGAATACCACCATTTAAAGATGGATCTTCGCTCGATATTGAGCCCACTGTCTGTAACATAGACGACGTCCATTACGTCCATCAGTCACACCTAGAGCTGTGAAATTCTCTTCTTTTGCACCTCCGCTTGGTATTGATAAACGGGGAAACAAAGAGCGTCACAAATATCAATCATCACAGCATTAAGGAATTTAATCCTCCGTCGTTTTATCATTGATCCGCGTTAAAACACTGTTAGGTCTGCGTATAAGGCCCATGATCGGTGATTTTAAGACAGCACCTGTTCTAATATGCAAATATGGAGACGTTGGTGGATGTGATAAAAACCCAAGCATAAAATCAAAAGTGTTCGGCGAAGATTTTGTCAGAAAGTGATGCTAATGAATATTTGGAACATAGATAAGCCGCCGGCTTTTTAAACCTTGATATTGTTGTTGTTGTTGCTACAATATGGGTCAAGGTGTCATTTATTGATCTTCTTTTACATCAGCATGAAATCCATTCCTTCAACCTGAGATGATGCAATAAATTGAATAAAAAAAAACTTAATTAAATTTCTACTTTTTATATCGGAGCTTCAATAAAAATACATTGTGTTGTGTTATTTGTAGTCTGCATAAGGTTTCCCACGCATGCACATATGAATATTCTTGCCTCGCCGAACAATTTACAATTATTTCTTAATAATTTCTAAATAAGCTGGACCCATCAATAAGTATTTATCAGAGTGTTGATATTTCGTTGGTTTTTTTCATTTGCCGATTCTTACAAAGTCATAAACAATCCATCGATGAGGATAAATACATTTATCGGACATCAAAAGTCGGTAGTTGGAAATTAGCCTGGGAGCCTGGCCTATGTCATTCTCACATATTAGGCCAGGTAACGCCCGCCATATTTATAGTGCATTGTGGGATTGCATTCAGCTGGTACCTGACCGATACCTGCTGAATTTTACACTGGTATCCCGTAAGAGGGCGTGGCGAAACCTGTAAGCCTTGTTAGAATAACATTATAATAGGGAATCTTTATATTTTTAAAAGTTGCCATTATTTTACTTTTCGTCGTTTATTGTAAAAAAAAGAGTTTAAATATGTTATTTGAGGACTCATGAGAAAGTGAGGTGTGCCCTCCTCTGTGAATAACGAACCCAGCCTAAGTTCAAGGTCGTTTCAATCGTGCGTTACCTGTCCCATTGGTCATCGGGGCAAGGAACCACTCTTGGAGGAAATGGACTTTACGGCTCCAGGGACATATAAATTACTTGCAGGTGTGCTCGGAGAGTGATCCCCGAGTTGTCGGCAAGGGCCATCACTCTCCAAACACAGCCTCTAGAGCAAAACAAAGACACTCATCTTTTACGAGCTTGGATCTGGATTTATTCAAAACCTAAAAGCTAGATAATCCAAACTTAGTTTTCTATTATATATTCAATAGTACGCAGTCGGTAAATTTTACTCTTTGTTAGCAGTTTTGTCAACTGATTCCCAGTCCAAATGAATAACAGGACAGGTAGAGGAATATTCTGAGCGACCTTGAACTTTAAAAATCAAGCCTCTCCTCTCACGAGATCCCCCAATAACTTATCAATATTAGTTTAAATGAATGGCAATATCAACCTTTAAAAAGATGAAAGAAAACTCCCCAAAAACTGACACATTTGAAAAGTAGTATTCTAGATGGTGTGTCCGGTTTCATAAGAACTAGACATTAGACTTTGTTTTGTCCGTTCTTGTTAGCACTGTTGGTGGCGCTTTTCACATTTGTCTTACACTATTGACAAGAAACTATAGCGAAACAGGTCCATGATATGTCGAGATTTGTCTAATTCTTATGTTTGGGGTCTGTCTTTTCCTAAGAATAGCTACTTGTGTTGTCACGAAACTAGACAATATACCTTTAAGACATTGATATGCAGACTGTAACCGATCACACTACCACCTTCATAACCTCGTAAAACGACCCGATTGATATCAAAGACAGCGGGCGGGAGCCCGACCCGGCTGGGCCCCGGGCCGGGTAGGAGGACGATGTACATATAATGCAAACTTTAATAACTTCTATTCTATTTAAGATATCAGAAAACAGTTTTCAAACCTGATATCCTATCCGTCTCCCCTAGAAATCGGTATAAAATACTTGTATGTAGAATGGGGGGATACATATCATAACTTTTTATAAGCGGTCTACAGAGAATCGGGAACGATCTGTGAAGTGCGTACATCGAAATCTTATGGTCGGGGAGAGTCGGTTATATTTGTCATGGTAGTAATGCCCGACGTGTCGGGAAAAGCAATAAAATCGGGTCGGTGAAGTGCGTACATCGACCCGATTGACGCAGATTCTCACCGATCCGACGGATCTGTCGGGCAAAGGGAGAAGCGGGCAGAGTGGTCGGGTTGATGTCTTATAGGCTTTATGTTTCATGCCTGAAGCAACTGGATTGGTTAAGGGTAAAAGGGCGTTTTCCGCTTTGAATTTGGGAATGATACAAACTCACAGTGCTATCTGACATAGTAGTACCAACCGGGCCTAATATGTTAGTACAAAGGCAAGGCTTCCAGGCTAGCAGTTTTGATGCTTCTGCTTTGACTCGTGAAAATGTCCGCCATTTTGTTGTTTACAAATAAGAACTCGCCACATGACGTGATGTCACGAAACCTGTTCGTCTTTGTGGTTGCATATATTTTGTCTTTTTTCTTTCTTCCGTCTCTATATTGAAAGACATGGTACGTTAAGTGGGATTCACAAGTAGGGACAAATGGACTTGAGACGGGTGTACTTCACACCTTTTTACCAGTCGCTGACAATTTGCTGCTGGGCACAATGTTTCACAGATTGGGGTGTTCTACAGTCTATGGGGAAAATGGCAGATTAAATTCACATGGAAAGACTTATCAGGTTCATAGTCTCACTCCTACACCCCTACACCCCTACATAGGGTACACAGTAGACTTGCTCAAGTCTTTGATTATGAACATTCATTAAATGATTAAAGAAAATCGGAATACAATTCATAACAGCTTCTCTGACTGGCCCATGAATCAAAGACTTGTCCACTCTGACCAGAATCATCTGTTTATGACCCCAAGCCACTCCCTGTAACCCTATACCTCCCTCTACCCCTCCCCCTCCCCTCCTCCAGTTCCCTGGCTGCCTGTGTTGTCATAGCAATATATTTCGCCTACTCCTGACTATGTCTCAATTGAGATCAAAGTGAGAGGGTATCAATCTCCCAGCAGATATCCTGACCAGTAGCCAGACCTCTGCTTGGGGAGTGTGGCTCAAAATCGCGCCAGTCTACACGGCCGATTACGGATGAGACCAGTCCCTGTGTCACTCAGAAGGGGTGGAGGGGTAGGATACAGGGACTGAGGCCAGTCTAGGTACACAGTCGCCATCTCAAGCACTTCCCTGTGTTAATTTTATAATTTGGGACCACTGAGACTCATGGACTAGGGGAAAACTGTGAAGTACATTTTTCTCACCAAGATAACCCTCTAAACTTTAAACCTGTTCAAAGTCAAAATCTCATGAGTTTCTGTTTCTTGTTAGGGGTGATTGTTGCCGACAATTGCAAGGAAAAAACTTCGTCTCAGCAAAACATAGTCCTATAGTTCAGATGAGAAGATTGTCTTCCAGTACCGAAACAGGATTGTCTCAGATGAATGCTCTGTGAGGTACATGAATCCCATTGTGTGAATCCCACTTTCAATGATAGCCATAATAAAAAATACAATGATGAAATGAAAAGATGAGATGAAAGCATTTCCTTCACCGAAGGAGGGTAATTTATTCTTTCCTACAGGAACGTGTTACCCAGGCCTTCAGCTGTAAACGAAGCGATATCCTGAAACAGTAAGTGATTGTGAGTTTAGAGTGGGATTCACACTTAAAAACTATATAATGCATCTCAAACGGGTGTACTTCATATCTTCCCCTAGTCTCAGCAAATTCTCCTGTTGTACAGAATTCCTTTGAAAATGACTTTTAACAGTCTCTGGGAAAAAGCTTGATCCACATAGAGGGACACACCAGGGACCTTTTTCACTAGTTTCCTGACATGTCTAGATCAGTAGATGGCGTCTAGATGGTGTGTCCGGTTTCATAAGAACTAGACATTAGACTTCGTTTTGTCCGTTCTTGCTTGCACTGTTGGTGCCGCTTTTCATGTCTGTCTAACACTTTTGTCACGAAACTAGTGAAACAGGTCCATGACGTGTAGATTTGTCTAACTCGTATGTTCGGGGTCTCTCTTTTCCCAAGGGCAGCTACTTGTGTTGTCACGAAACTAGACAACCACAATGTCTGTATGGTGTCACAGACATGTCACGAAACTAGTGAAACAGGTCCCTGGTGTATGGTATTTGACGTAGTCACAATACAAACTCACCCTGGGACTGAAGTACCCTTGAGGTTAGAGATGTGATAAACATGTGGTTATCCTTGTTGGCTTGTTATTGGATAGGTTAGATGCATCAGTTGATACATTTGTCTCACAAAAATGCCCTATAAATTTCAAACATGTTTAAAATCAAACTCTAATGAGATTCTGTACCTTGTTCTGGGTAATTGTCTCGGAAATTGCAAGGGAAAAACATGTCTCAGAGAAATGGAACCCTACAATTCAGGCGAGGAGTTAGGGGTAGTTGTGAGGGGAGAAACTTGCCTGTAGTGGAATTTATACAGTCAGATTAATGTACCTCACACGGTTGAAAATCTCACAAGTTTCTGTTCCTTTTTATGAGTAAATGTCGCATATTGCTGAGAAAAAATCAGGTCTCAGGGAGCTGGAACTCTACAATCTTGACAAAGAGATTGTGTTCCAGTACAAACTCCCAGCAGGATTTCTCTCAGACAAACACCCAGTGAGGTACATGAATCCCGCCGCGTGAATCCCACTATAAGGGAAGCCGTTGTATCGCTGTCAAAATCACATCATTCCGCTCCAGAAAACTGATGCAGCATCCATCCTTCCTGCAAAATGTGCCTTTGATGGATGCAATATCCATTATAAACAAAGCCCTGGTGTCCCAGCAAAAGGACACACTAGGGCAGCCTCACAGGGAACCTTCTTTTGATACCCAAGCCACTAACAGTCTCCCTCCTCGCACATAAACTCACACCTCAGTGAGACATAAAACGCATTAATAGATCCTGCTGTTCCCATGGGAAGAGGAGAACATCAAGGGCCCTGTTTTAAACACTCTCACAGCCTCTGTGTTCCTCGGAATGCCGCTGGCTGTATTGTCTTAGCTTTGTGAAGAAATAGATATACACTGAATGGCAGCAAGCCCCCAACAGCTAAATGCTGTCATTATGCATGGGGGTGATTTAAAACACGGGATGTAAGGATATATGGACATTGAACGTCAGAACGGGAAGAACTTGTTTCATTGGAAGGAATGATACAGTATGTCCCTTAACATCATTAACAGGTAGATCTATGATATATATATATGTTGTTGTTTTTTTGTTTAAGCAGCCTTTATTAGAAAGTGTTTGCACGCGCTAAATACATCATCTAGAGGTGATTAGAGGGGTCCATATAGACTTTCAGGGTACTGCATACAGACTATCCCTTCACTATCTCTGCACTTTGGGAGAGTGGGTCGAGATATGTAGAGTACTTGGTTTGTTGCCTCACAAGAACAGATGCAAAAGGATTGCCTCGCATAAATATTTGAGGTGTTGCCTCTCTACAAATCAGAAAATAATTTGATAATCATTCCATAATGAGTCTTGCTTGTTGCTGGCCTTGCTAAGCTGTCTTAAAATTATTTTTTTTAGGAAATCGTCATTTTCTTGCTGTTGTTTGTATACACATATAACCTTAACCTTTTTTTCAATGAAGTTTAATGACAGAGGCATTCGCCTATTGACGATCTTCCATTCAAGAGTCAAGGAAATTACAAAGGACAGGACATGCTACAAGGACAAGACAAGCAGGCATATCATCCAAAATGTCGATAGGGTAGATAAGTCTGCCCTATGTTCTTATTAAGATATTGACTACCTTAAGTCTGAATCCTGGATCGTTGGAGGATTCAAAGAACACTATCACTGAACATGTAGTATGATATCGCTCTGATTCTGAGAAAGGGAGTGTGGAAGTTGTGTTAACATACTCGGAACTAAATTTTGTTACTGAATTGTCTTACGTATGAGTGTGCCAATAATCACTGTAAAGACACTCATATCAAGTCTTTGCAGTATAAATAAACAAATACAAAAAAATTCGTTCACTCACATTTCTCTTTAACAACACATTAGAGTATATAAATGTATTTGTATATATAATGATGATCTTATGATCATATTATTCATAATTCTGCTTTCACTTCTCTTTTAAAGATTTCACTTATTGGGAGGTCTTGTATCTCTGGTTGTAGTTTATCCAATAGCTGTACCCCGACAAAAAGTGGTGATCTGAGAAACTTGTTACCATTGGGCTTCTTTATTTTCACCTTCGTCTTTTCAGCATTGCGTGTGATATCATAGCTACTGTCGACACAATTTTCTTCATTTTCAGTCCGCCATTTGACCTTTATTATCCATCAAGCCTCCATTAACCCTTTAACCGCCGCATGATGCCTCCAGGCATTCCCCTGGCTACCGCCGCATGATGCCTCCAGGCATTCCCCTGGCTACCGCCGCATGATGCCTCCAGGCATTCCCCTGGCTACCGCCACATGATGCCTTGAGGCATCATAGAATTGGATTTTTTTCAAATTCATATTTTTGATAGATTTAGGCACGAAAGGGTTAATAAAACTTCCATATATAAATAAAACAGTTTAAAATCAATGAATTTGTGTGTTTTGAGTCTATTTAGTAACATTGCAGTGGTTATTTGCAAGTAGAACAGGTAGGTAAAAAAGAAAGAGCCCAGATCGACTCGCGCCTACGGACGAGTTTAGCGCCTGACAGCGCATTTCCCGATATAGCGAAATGTCGAACAAATGCTCACATATTTATACCCTAAAGAATTGGTTGTCTTGCTCGCACAAGTTGAAAATAGTCATATACTATATAATTCGCGAGTTTTTAGGCAGTCTTACCCTTTCGTTTTCACTAATTTGCGAATTCTCCGCCGATGTTTACATTTTCTTCGACAAACGCAGCAGTGGAGAGTTACACTTCCGGTCACCCTAGTTTTACGTTCCCGCCCGTACAACAACAAAGACGGCACTACGGGAAGGCACCAAAGCCCGTATAATATTGTGAAATAAACCAAAAGAATCATTGACACATAGAGAATATTAAAAGTATGAACATATATTATGAATCTGATCATTAATAAAAAACCACAACAGAGGTCTACCATGTTGCAGCAGTCGCCGACTGAGTTACATAGATGTCAATGGACAGTGTCACATTTTTTTCACTTTTTTTTTCTGAATGCTCTGAAAGCAAACACGACTATTCACAGTTATATTTTGTGAATTAATATTGATATTTAGTGGTTATATAAAATATTATATAGGATTGGCCCTAAAATTTCACCAGACGCCGAGTGGAGAAAATCACTTCTTTATTTTTATCAAATGTATGCGCTCTAGCGAACCAAAAAAACATTTCCAGTCATTGCCAGTTTACTACATTAACGCTGTCGGCGATACTTCAGAAAATGAATATAAAATAAATAAATACGATCTTCTAAGGGTATTTCGTTACCAAGGCGATGTTGACAATCGACTATAAAAGACAGTAATTTCTTCCAAACGCCGTAGAGAGCGTTGTACCATCATATGGTGGAGTACTCTACACAACTCGCTATGGCAGCCGCCAACATAGACGATCATGACGACCTGGATCTGGCCACACAGGCTCTACTGGATGGTTTTAACGACTTCGCGGATTTCGAGGAAAGCGAGTGGGAAGAGGCTAACGAATTCTCGGATTCCAGTTCTGATGAGGACGATGAACCGCTAACGAATTTGCAGATTCGTGAAACGAAGGAAGGAAGGAGCTGGATTGACTTCCCTGTGAACGCCAAAGACAGGGACGAGATGTACGAGTTCCAAGAAACTCCGGGCATAGGGCAAGAAGTAAAAGAAAAGAACTGCACCACCGTTCTAGATTACTTTAAGTTAATATTTACAGTCGCCTTCGTTACCGAACTCGCTGAGAAGACCAACAACTACGCTGAAAAAACGAAAAGAGGGCGGGGCACCCAGAAGAAGATGACAGCTTGGTCCCCCGTGACAGTTAACGAGTTACTGCGGTTTTTTGGATTGACATTCCTCATGGGACTTCTCAAAAAACCTGAACTAGACCACTATTGGACCACCATAGCCGAATTCGCTACCCCCGGAATACGCAGTTTGATGACCAGAGCAAGGTTCCTCTCCATACTCCGGTAAGTTATTTTAGAATTCGCTTTTGTTTATGTTATGTGTATTCGTGACAGCAGCGCCTGATCCGCAGCCAGAAGACAGGATGACCCAGTTATAAGTAGCTCATTTGCATATGTCGGAGTGTCGTAGTCGCTGTAATGTGTTTTATTCGCTCAAACCGCCAGTCTTGCTCGTTTTATTTCAGATTTGATATGTATCGTATATATCACGATTCTTAGGGGAATATTAAACTTGTTTGTTCTAGATTTCTCGATTTCTCCAACGAAACTGACGCTCCCACCACGGACAGAGACGCCGCAAACCAGCAGCAAGGGACTTCCGGCAATCGTTCCCGCCCCCATCCTGCCGCCAAACGTGATCCCCACCAACTTACAGATTTCTTTTTCAGTCATTTTAATTCTGTTATTAAATCTCTATATACCCCACGAAAGGAATTGGCGATCGATGAGACGATTGTGAAGCACAAGGGCCGTACTCGACATCGTCAGTACATGCCTAACAAGCCGTGCAAGTGGGGACTGAAATGCTGGGTGCTGGCGGAGTCGGCTACGGGCTTTGTGCTTCGCATTATCCCTTTCTACGGTCGCGATGACCGTAGGGGCGATAACACCACTGAAAATATCGTTATGAGGCTGCTGAGGGGTGCTGAATTATTAAATAAAGCTTATCACGTGTATTTTGATAATTTCTACACGGGTGTACAGGTCCTAGAAAAGCTCAACTCCCTTAGAACCTACGCTTGTGGAACTCTCCGGATGAATCGCACGGAAGTACCCAAGAATTTCATGGCAAAAAAACATCCCCAGCTGAAAGTGAAGGGTGATTCTGTATTCGCTAAGTGTGGTAGTTTGATATTGTCGTTGTGGCTTGATCGTAAAATAATTCGTATCCTCTCCACCATTCACGGTTCGATAATGTCAACGTGCCTACGCACGGTTCGAGGTACTGACGGTAAATTCGCAAAAAAAGATATCCCCTGTCCAGAATCCGTTAGATCCTACTGTCAGTACATGGGCGGGGTGGACCTTGCAGATCAAATGGCGAACTACTATTCTTTCGGAAGGAAAAGCCGTAAATGGCCCAAGAAATTGTTTTTCTTTGTAATGGAAGTGATGAAATTGAATTCGCAAATAATGTTTAACTCTGTCTCGGAGAAAAAGATTACTTTGGTCGACTTTTCTCTGTGTCTGATCCAGCAGATCGTAAAAGCGACCGACGAGACTGTTGACCGACCTATTTCTCAATCGGTCAACCGACTTAACTCGAGATGTCTTCCAGATGATTTGGAACGAAAGAGCTTCTGCCGAGTGTGTTACTATCGTAATAAGAATGGATTCGGCCCCAGAAAACAAACTCGGTATGGCTGTAAAACCTGTGGAACTCACCTTTGTTTACCTCACTGTTTTAGGATCTACCACACAAAATCTATTTTTGACAAACCATCGAGTTCCACAGAAGAGTAGTCTAAATATATGATCTGCCATCTCCCCCCCCCCCACCCACCTTTTTAGACTCAAAATTAAAGTCCCGACGTCAAAGCAATCTTCCCACGATATCCAAATTTATCAAATTATCGGTATATTAAACCTATCTAACTTTTAAACTGCCTGTGGCTTCTGCTACTTGTATTTCGTAATTTTCAAAAACTCTCTTTCAACTGAACCTTCAGATACACTATTCTAAATTATATGTTACAACCATGAACGCTTTCGATCTGATGTCTATTCGACGACCTGTACACCTGTGTGTTTTTCAGCATTTGTCTTTTTTTTTCATGTTTTTCCAGCTTGTCTGTATCTATTTATTAATTCCTATGTAAATTTATCACGTAGTAACAATCTAGGATTCACAACAGAATTGTTTTTAACATCTAATCTAATGTATCAACCTGAAACAATATATCTTTCCTACCTGTCTAAATCCATATCTAGCACGTAATGCTATTCTATGATTCAACTGTTAGTGTGAATCGTTTTTTAGTCGCTAATCGATAAATTTATATCAACCAGAACCTTTCCTGCCTATGTAAACTAGCACGTAATGCTATTCTATCATTCAACTGTGAAGTCTATGGACACAAACGATATTTGGTTTTGTATCTAATCTACGATATCAACCTGAAACAAAGTAATCCTGGACGATCTATAGACCTTCAAGGTTCTCCACATGTACATTTTGTGAAAATATATCGGCCAGAAGTGGTTAAATTGATTATTATATCGGAGAAAAAGCCTCCACGTCTGACCACGTCGAGTGCCAGACAGACACTGAATCAATGTATACCTTGTCGACTATTTTAAACTTGATCAAATCGTATCACAATGTCAATGCAATCATATGAAAACAAAGCAAAGCGCCCCAGCAGCCTCACTCGTCTCATCGTTTGCCAGTGTCCAATTCTTTTTTCAGATCGTCTTTTAATTGAAATATTTCTTTCCTACCTGTCTTAATCCATATCTAGCACGTAATGCTATTCTACGATTCAACTGACCACGTCGAGTGCTAGACAGACACTGAATATATTTATATCTTGTTGAATCTGAAATAAAACATGCCTATCTGTGTATAGCCAACACTAATCTATGTACATCAACCTGAACCATTCCTATGTGATCTAGCACGTAATGCTATTCTATGATTCAACTAAGAAGTGTACGACCACGAAATATAATCGGTATTTATATCTTATCTACTGTATCAACCTGAAACAAAGTAATCCTGGACGATCTATAGACCTTCAAGGTTCTCCACATGTACATTTTGTGAAAATATATCGATCAGAAGTGGTTAGATTGATTATTATATCGGCGATAAAGCCCCCACCTCTGACCATGTCAAGTGCCAGCTAGACACCGATAAATTTAGATATCAACCTGAAACATTCCTGCCTATGTGATCTAGCACGTAATGCTATTCTATGATTCACCTGAGAAGTGTATGGACACGAACTATGATTGTTTTTTGTATCTAATATATGGTATCAGCCTGAAACAAAGACATCCTGCACAATCTATAGACCTTCAAGGTTCTCCACATGTACATTTTGTGAAAATATATCGACCAGAAGTGGTTAAATTGATTATTATATCGGAGAAAAAGCCTCCACGTCTGACCACGTCGAGTGCCAGACAGACACTGAATATATTTATATCTTGTCGACTATTTCAATCTGAAACAAAAATCATTCCTGCCTGTGTAATATATATATATATAGCGTTGATTCAGTCTCAGATCAACCTCAGAACTGTAGAAATTGATCATATACCTTGTTGAATCTGAAATAAAACATGCCTATCTGTGTATAACCAACACTAAACTATTTACATATTGTGAATACGATGACGACTGCTGCACCTGGAAATGTATCAAGCCTTGTCAACCTGTGTATATATATATTGAACAATTTTGCTGAATGATTGATTTGAAAAAAAAATACAACACATTATTAAAATATATTTTAAATCTTACTTCACCTACCTTGTCTTCTTTTCTGCCTTTCAGAAGTATTCGTCTGTAGATATAGTCAATCATTGTCCAGCAATCGATTTAAAGGTTAACTCCTCCTGGAGATGTCAATGCTGATTAGGCACAAGTCGAATTTTCCGAATTCAATATATCAGCCTGGACATTAAATCTATATGTAGATCATCCTTAGAGTGTGGGAAATAACCACATATAGCCTTGTAATGATCAAACTCCATTAGAATCCTTAGGCGAGTCCATAGTATAAGCAATGGCGAAATAAGCCAATATAGTCACTGCCCGAATCGAATTTTCAAAAATCAATATCTAAGTCCCAACTTCTCCGAAATGGTCGAGATATATATCAAATGAAAGCTGAGAGTATCTAATTTATGAATATTGATGTCTCCAATCATATATTTCAAGTTAAATCATGAAAATAAATGATTTTCTAAATCATGTCTTGCCCAGCGCCTAACCCCCCTACCGCACCCATAGTAAAGGCGCAGCTTAGATGACCGTTTTCGTTAATTCAATTCTAAATTCTCCCGTGGTTCAAATTGAATGATATTTCATATAAACAAACCTCAGACAGTGTAGTTTACCCTAATCCAAGTCCCCATCCATAGATTCAATGTTAAAAGCCTAGAAAAATACATTTTGAAACAGCTGTCTTAGAACCTAGCTATGGCGAAATAAGCCATTTTATTCACTGGGTACTTTTAATCTTCTAAATTCGATAACTGAATCCCACTATGTCCGAATTGCACATTATATATATCAGGAGAAAGCTGAGAATCTGTAGTTTACGAATATTAATGTCTCCAGTAATAGAATCCAAGTTAAATCCTTATAATAAATGAATTTCTGAATCGTGTCTGGCCCAGATCCACACTCCCATACTGAACCTATAGTAAAGTATAGAGAGTGCGTATGGCGCATCTTAATACTTCGATTACTTGGTCTCAAATCGACCAAAATGGACAATATTATATCATCATGAAGCTGAGAGTGTGTAGTTCACGTTAGAATATACGAAAATTCATTTATCTAAGATTTAAACCACGAAAGAGATGATTTAGTTAGCTGAAACCCAAAAATGTGTAATGCTGACTTTCTTTTTTCGATTATTAATTCTAACCTGATCTAACCTGTACAATATTTACATAGAAAGGTAGCTTAGAGTGTGTAGAATAACAATATATATATGATTAATCATGAATCTAAAGTTTAAACCCGGTGCGAGCTGATTTCTAATGACAGCTCGACCAGCCTAACTACACAGTATGGAAAATGGCGGATCAAGCTAGGCCAGAATTCAACGTGCGTAATGCGCATTTTAATTTATTAATATCTTGGTCTCTGCTCGTCTAAATCTGATAAAATACATACTGGAACAAACCTTGGGGTCTATAGAATAAGAAAATACACTTCCCTGTGGTTAATTATATTGTTTAAACCCTATCTGAGCTGATTTTCTTAACCTCGTCTAAGATTCGACTGAACCAGCAAACCGACTGCGTAATACCCAAGGTTAAATTTGAAATATTAAATCTGAACTCGTCAAACCTGTACAATATTTACATAGAAAGAAACCTTACAGTATGTAGATTATGAATATACATATCATTCATCATTAATCTAAAGTTTAAACCCGGTGCGAGCTGATTTCGTATTATAACTTGACAACCCTACTGTTCGAGCAGTGACACGGATTCCCATAGACTCAACCTTATAATCTAGACAGGACTCTATAGAGGCTTTGCCGATATTAGTTACAAAGCGTTAGGTTAATTCAACCGTGTCAAGTCTGACACCTTCGTATAGCTGCTGATCAGATGAACATAATGCTGGTCTTAGTTTACACTGTTGACACCATAGGATGATATAAATGGCAATTCTGTGGGTTGTCGCATCGACTTGTAGCAGACAGCTTAGCAGACATGGCGCTGTCACTGGACTTGACACCTATACTCCCAGGCTGAAAGATCCGAAGTTATGACAGTATTAACCACACTTTCGATGGTTTTTCCGCCATAATATTTATATCCTTTTGTAGGCACAAGCCTTATAATGGTCGTGCTGGGTTCCATTTCTGTTGTTAATCCGCTATTTGACGAGGAGAAATGATTTTACACAGCGTCCATTGCGTAGAGGAATCTGCTTAGCCATCCATGTTTACACTGACACTCCCGCCCCCACCAACGGTTTTGCTATGTGCGCGAGTTCAAACTTTCAATATTGCTTAGATCACCTTAGGAGTCGTTTTATTTCATAATACTTTAGAATCGTGTAGGTAGGGTTCATATTTGAATATCAATGGGGGTTTTATCGACTTTAACGATTAAATATATTGATGCGAAGAAATCTGCTACAGTAGTGTGTAAGGCCTAAGATAGGCGGACGCCATGGATGGTTATTCTTTACATAGGCGCGTATTTTAGGCCAACTTCAGTTCGAGATTACATATATTCAACCGTTAATTTTATTAACAAAATACATATACACACCAAGATACAGGTCTCCTGTTTGCCGTAATGGTCATCTTTTATTAAAACATCATCAATTTACGGAGAAAACGGAGAAATCCTACCACTACCACCGTCAAAACAATGGCCGCTCCCCGATAACGGGAAACTGGGCCGGCGGTACGAGGGAGCATATAGTAAAAGCCTGCGGCGGTGTAGTACATAGGTTAGCGATAGGGGGCGCGGCGGTTCAACTCCCGTCCGGATTTGGCGTGCGGCGGTTAAAGGGTTAAAGGCCCCTAGGGAGCGTGTAATTTACACAGCGGACCTTTTGAAAAGTCACTTGTCCTCAAAACAGTGGTGAGAAATTCAATGGTCGTATTGTCTTTTCCTTGATAATCGAAATTGGCAATGCTGAATAATAAAACAATATCAACTAGTTTCGGATACTTGTGGCCATAGAAATAGATCCCACACAATATTTTCGCTTTTGCTCCTCAAACAATACAGCTACTTGTATCTGAAATCGGTTTTTATCGATCACTATATTCGGTCTGGAGTTCAGAAAAATGAAAAATATCGCTCTAGTGGGATACACTTGACAAATGATGTCATTTGTTCATGTAGAAGTAATTTAGACGGGAGGGGGGGGGGTAGGATGAATTCTTAACCAAACTTGAGATACTCATGTACTTGTTCATCGCACTCCGGCAAGATCACGTATTGCTGCGCTTGGCTTTGCCTCACGCAGTAATACGCAATCTTGCCATCGTGTGATGAACAACTTACACAACTAACTCTTGTTTGGTTTCTCCATAGTATTTGTATGCATACTAAGAAATGTGAATGTTTCAGAAGCATTGACACGTACAATAATTTGTTTGCCTGAATGAAAAGGTTTAACAATCTATTGGAAAGGTAATGTACAGTTGAGCAACACGTGTGCATGTCACCGCAAGGACCGAGATATGCGCAATATGTACGAGGCATTAGTGTGGTTCCTGCCCCATCAATCAGCCCTACCTAGGTACGTGCCCATTATTTACGTATAGATAGATTTTATTCCTTTTTGAATTGATGAGATTGACGTGACAGATATATCCCAATGAGGCGATGTTCTGAGTATCATAGGAAATTTATCATTTGAAAGTTATCATAGTATCAGTGATGGACCTTGACACCAGAGAACTTTTCGGTTGAGAAATAAATTGTACACTTATACGACAATCTCTTGTAGAAAAACATACATCATCTACCTAAAAAAAGTCCCAAATGAATATGATGAGCCAGAAGATAGCGAAACTGCGCTAAATTTGAAAATATCACCGCATGAAAATTGCATATAATTCATAGCAGGTAGACGAGGCGTAGCAAGGTTTTACTCTTCTTCACCCAACGCTGTGTTGGTGGTGTGTATAATTCATATACACACCACCGCGTAAATACTTGTATAGAATGTATAATGACCTACACAACGCGGGAGTGGCTGAAAAATTTGAGACATTTATTCAGTCATTCTGAAGATGGTGAACGACTGTAAACAGTTGTGAACAGTAGGTGAGATAAAAAAAACGCCACCCTGATATTAATTTTTTTTTTTTTTGTAGGGCGGGAGGGAGGTAAAAGATGTAGAGTCATGTCGCGATGAGAGCGCAGTGACGTCATGAAGCCACGAGGTGGCGACTCAGTAGAAGCCTCCCGCGTGCCTGCCATTACTACTCACACGTTCGTAACAATGACTTATTTACATATATATATATATATATATATATATATATATATATATATATATATATATATATATATATATATAAACTAGTCGCCGTTTAGAACGGAGGAGTAGTAGTAGTGATATTTTAGTCAATGAATAGAATACAATAGTTATAGTGAATAGTAATATATGAATAGGATACAATAGTAATATAATAGATGGATGAATAAATAATAGACTGTGTTTGGGCGTGTAAATATTTATTATGTACATAAATCCGCCATAACAACAAATTAAAAAAAAATTTGTTGGAGAAGTGGCAGTATGCGGTGCCGCTAGCAACAAGCTGCGTGACCGGTGGTGGCGCTAGTGACGCCTAATAGTTCAGTGGAATCCGTTTGGTGGTGTCACTGTTTATAGTCAGATATAGTGGACTGTATCTCAACAATCTATATATTCATATATATATATATATATATACATATATATATATATATACACTGATATTGCATGCCAGCGTATACGGCGTATACAACTCTGTCTTTCCTTGTATATTTCAGCGTATTGGCTGTACTCCAATCATTAGGGGTGCAAAACCGGAAATCTGTCCTTCATAGCTGATAGTAACAATATGATAAAACGCTGAGGAGGACATATACAGAGAGACTGAGTGGTACGGAACGAAGATGTGGACTTATACGGAGAGACAAAGGTAGAAAGGAGTAAATATCGCTAACAATTGCAGGGGAAAAAATCATGTCTCAGGGAAATGGAGCCCTACAATTTTGACAACGAGATTGTGTTTGAGTACAGAATCCCATCAGGATTTGTCTCAGACAAACACCCTGAAGAACAATAATCCTACTGTATGAATTCCACACTATAGCTGCTTGGAGTTGTCCTTATGCCTTCACTGCCACATACGGAATATAGAAGGCATAGATTGACCTAGCAGCCAAAGACTGCATTCAGAGCAAACCATGACTTTCACCCTGACCTCCTTACATGGCGTTAACAGTGCTTTGGAGGGTTCTATACTCTATAGTCGACCTCAATTTCCTGGGCCAAAACCACCTTTTAGATTCGAATCGTTTTGTAGAGGGGCTACATTATATTTGGTAGTGCTAGGGTCTGAGGCGATATATAGGGCTTCTCGGGAATTGAAGTCGTTGATCTTCTTGTGGAAGGAATCTGGTGAGTAGCGTATGTGTCAATGGGATATTAATTTTTGTTTTCTTAATAATTTTATTAGGGTTCAATTCTTACATAATTCCAGACTTGGCTGTTGCCATTCTGCAATGTATGGTATACCACACCAAATTGATTACTTTAGGGATGGTATGATGGAGTGAGATGTGAATGAATGAATGTCCTTTGGTCACTTACATCTAATCTAATAACAACATTCAGTGTATGGGACATTTTGATATGTACAATTATTTTCAAAACAGAACATTGACACTGTAGTCTACAATTGGTTAACTACAATTAATGTAATATCTTTAAATCCGAAATATTTAGCATTTTCAGTTTGTGTATCTTTATTGCGATTCAGATAATGAAAACGTACAGTTAAGACTGCATGGCATTTTATATAATTGAACTTTAATGTACGCATTTTCCGCAGGTGATACTAAAGCCCTAAAATGTAATGAATGAGAGTAAAAGACGAATGCATTAGTACTTTGAGGAAAATAATGCGACTTCATAGATTTGTTAATCTATTTCGAAAATGTATTTTTCCATGCAGTGCAGACTTTCTGACGGATAATTGCCCTCCATCCTTTAATACGATTTTTGAATACAGAGTGTTCATAAGAGGCTGCTCCTGGTTTGATCTTTTAACTGCGGTCTTAGATGATCATAGTTCTGAAGGTCAAAGGGCAAGAAAAGTAATTTTCATTAAGATCGTCAGCTTGCAGAGCAACGCCAAAATCAAAACCTTCCTGTAAATAGTCGTTGAAAGTAAGAACACCCACACCGCTACCTACTGACCACCGGGTATTATAAATATGAATTATTTAGTTTCAGAAATGATTAGTTTCTGGTATTATCATTATTTTCTCCGGATTTCTCTTTATTCCTACTGATCTTTTGCAGCCTCATTTTTAAATAAAAACAAACATGATTACTGGGTATCAAACATGATTACAAATACAAATACAAACAAACATGATTACTGGGTATCAAAGTTGATTTGTGCGGAAAAAGAGAGAAAGCAAGAAAGAAATGGACATAGGCAGGAATGTATGGACGAGTACTCATTGGTCGGTTGAAAGTAATACTGAATCTGGGACCTGTTTCACTAGTTTCCTGACAAAAGTGTTAAGTCAGACATGAAAAGCGGCAGCGACAGTGCAAGCAAGAATGGACAAAACAAAGTCACCCTTCATAATGATCTGCGTAAACGGTAGGTAAAAGTTAATCTCAATTCCTTAAAAAACTGTAAACATAATGTGACAATATCATAAACCCTAAGGGCAGCTACTTGTGTTGTCACGAAGCTAGACAACCCCAATCTGTCTGTACGGTGTCACAGACATGTCATCAAACTAGTCAAACAGGTCCCAGGTCATGGTGGACAAAAATGATACTGAATAACAGAATATCAGCAGCCTTAACTGAACATGATAAAAATAATATAATCATGTTTATACTACCGCTAATTAAAAAGGCCATAGACTTAGGATTGGGTGTCTGTATCTGATGTGGTGTGTATTTGGTGTGTGGAACTTTATTTGGCGTGGCATTTTTCTTTGCGTTTAGGGGTATTAGAAAAATGACAAATCAGTAACCAGAATTAGAGCTACTACAAAAAAAGATCCTTAAAATGTTTGTTTGGGTAGTTTAACGTCCAATTTGTTCAATTAGGCCCGGCGTCCACCCACTACGATATGGCACCGATATGGTCTACGATGGTCCTTCCGATACAAAATCGAAATCGCGTCAGAAGGTAACCTAATATTGGAGCAGTTGACCACGTCTCTGCGATTAGGCACCGATACAAAATGGGGGTCTACGATTTCCTTCCGATGCAAAACCTGGGGTCTGTTTAACATCGGACGAGCGAGAATTGACCTGGACGATACGAGATACAAGGCGAGGGACGAGATTCTGGGCGATTGTCGTCCAATGTGGTTTAAGAAGGCATGTCGTCCAGAGTGGGCTCTATCGCTCGTACAGATTCTCTTACATTTGACCTATTTGAGTTCATACGAGAGGTCGTCCACTGGAGGTGACTGTGGCAGGCAGGGGACCAGTGAGTGGACACATCCCGCACCAAATTTCAACTTCCGGGACCGTTTTGAAAGGCAAAACAGACTGCAAAACGGACTATCCCCATCCCCCATTACCCCTATTGCGTTGCAATTCTAGCCCTGTTACCCTGTTACCATTCTAACTCATCACCAACTTACCATCCTAACCATGTTACTGTTTTATCACGGTTACCGCGTTACCAGTCTAACCCCATTACCACGTTAGAACGATAAAAGCATTACCATTATCAAGCTCTGTTACCACATTAATTTTACTGTGGTACTATTATTGTGTTACCTTTCTAACCCCATTATCAGGTTACTGTTCTTACTACATTACAGTTCTAACCCCGCTACCATGTTACAAGCATTACCATTACCATAGTATTGTAACACGTTACTGTTTTAATCCCAATACCACATTACCATTCTAGCCACATTTCCATTCTAACCCCATTATCCAATTTGCGATATAAGCAGGTCACTGCATTACCATTCTACCCCCTACACTGTAATACCTTGACTACTTAGACACCTTTGCTACATTACCGTGTCCGCATTATCATTCTAAACCTGTTAGCGAATTACCATTTCTTACCCCGTTATCAGCCCATTACCATGTTGGCGCTCTAACCTACTCTTGTAACCTCATTACCACCTAGGGGTTACTGTTCTACCGCATTACCATTTCTAACTGCATTACCGCATTACTATGCTTAACGCATTACATCTTTATCCTGAAAACCATGTTACCATTCTTATCTGTTACTGAGTTACCATTTCTAACCCTATTATCATTCTAACCATGTTACCTCATTCTCACGTTAGAGTTACCATTCTAACCATGTTACTGCATTACCATTCTAACCCCGTTACCCAATTATGGTTCTAACTGCGTTACCCCATCCCTAACCTCATTACCATTTTAGCTGCATTACCATTTCTAACCGCGATACCGTGTTACCATTCTAACCCTGTTAGAGCATTACCATTCTGACCCTGTTTACCTCTTTACTTCATCACCATCTTACCATTCTAATTGCGTTACACCCTAAACACTAACCACTAGTTAGTGTTACATGCTTGTAAACATGTATCTTAATGCTGTTACTATGTTACCATTCTAACCGAAGTAACTGTCCGCTAACATGGGGTGCCCCCTTACATGAGGTGTCCTCTTGCGCAGGATTAAATTAAACATCTAATACAGGGACAAATTTCCGTTCCGAGCAAAAGTGCGCACTTACGCAGGGTGTCCGTTTATACGGGGTGTTCTACTGTGCTCGCACACATTCATAAAAAACATAGATTACTCTCTTTTTGGTATGATGTCCGTCAAAGGTGTCCGCTTACACTGGGTTTTAGGCCTTTTCGTACCGAAATAACTGTCCACTTACGCAGGGTGTCCTCTTAGGCAAGGATTCCGCTTATGCGAGGTTAAATTAAACATCTAATATAGGGGAAAATCTCCGTTCCGAGTGAAAGCGACCGCTTAGGCGGGGTGACCGCTAACGCGGGGTGTCCGCTTGCCCAGGGTGTCCGTTAGGCGGGGTTCTACTGTACTGGTAAGTGAGTGCTGGTGAGTAAGAACTGGTGAGTACTATTGAGTGAGGTCTGTTGAGTGAGGACTGTTGAGTGAGGACTGTTGAGTGAGAACTGTTGAGTGCAGACTGGTAAGTGAAGACTAGTGAGTGAGGACTGTTGAGTGCAGACTGGTGAGTGAGGACAGTTGAGTGTAGACTGTTGAGGGAAGACTGGTTGCTACTTATGAGTGAGGACTGTTGTGTCCATGAGGACTGTTGAGTTAGGACTGGTAAGTGAGTACTGGTGAGAGAGGACTGTTGAGTTAGGACTGGTGAGTGAGTACTGTTGAGTTAGGACTGGTGAGTGAGGACTGGTGAGTGAGAACTGGTGTGTGAGGACTGTTGAGTGAGTACTGGTTAGTGAGTACTGGTGAGTGAGGACTGGTGAGTGAATACTGGAGCTTCAGCTAAGACACCCCTTTGGGGTGTCGTCCGTTTGCGAGAGTTTGAGACGACCTAGGACAGTGTGGACGACATTCCTTCATTGGGCGAGGTTCTTGTTGAACGAGACTTTCTCATGGCAGCTCTCTCGTATCGTCCAGGGCTCGTCCCTGGACGAGCGAGAGACTTGTTGAACGAGACTGGCTGGACGACCCCCGTACGAGCTTTCAAAGTCTCGTTCATTTGATGTTAAACAGACCCCTGTATCGTAGGGCCTCTACGACATTTTAAAATGTTGAAATGTCAGTGGCATATCAGGAGCATTTGAAAGTATTCTTCCGGAAAAATTGCTCTCACGTGTGAGATACTGATCGGAAAATTATGAAATTTGGGGATTAGATAAACGATACATATGCCCGTGTGCCCTACAAATCTGGTGATTTTCAAATAGGTTTAAGTCTTTAAAATCAATATTTTTTTTTTTGACATGGAACAGAGCTTTTAGACCCAGAAGAAAATACATTATTGTTTTATGTGTGATGGTTAACATTATCGATGCAATATTTCATGAATTATAGTGTATCATATATCTAAAAGTGAAAATAACACTTCAAGATATGCACTTCTGCCCTGGTTGTAACGTGGGGCATATCGGAACCGTGGTCACCTTTTTTCAGTAGAAACCATTACGATGTGTGGTGAATTGGCATGTCTAGACATATGTCTACGATTTTGCACCTCCCCAATATGTCTCTGATATTTGCTTCTTGTATCGGTGGTACCTAGTAGTAGGTGGACGCCTGGGCCTTAGACTTACTTTGGTTTACTTTACTCATATGTGTATATCCTGTTGGAACAACAAGGTATGTTGCCTGGTTGATCCAGGCATCTTACTTTTCTCAATCATAACTTATCGAAAATTTTACATTCCCTTAGGAAGTCAAGAATTTTTTTCTTCCCTGTGTTATGGAAAACACTGGCATTGTTGTCACATTATTTGGGAGCTTCTTCCTGCTCTCTTTGGTGGCCTGACAATGTAGCTTAAGATGTTTTACACTCAGCGGAGTGTTGCATGTCTGGCCCACAGGTGCTACTTCACCTCTTAGGACATGCCCTAGACTTGCTCAAGTCTGTGATTATGAACATTCACTAAATGATTTATCACAATCAGAATAAAGTTTATTTAAGTACGTATCCTTCGCTGACTGGCCCATGAATCAAAGACTTGTCCACTATGAACAGAATCTCCTGCTTATGGCCCCAAGCCACTCCCTGTAACCCTACACCTCCTCCTACCCCTACCCCCTCCCCTCCTCCGGTTCCCTGGCCGCCTGTGTTATCATAGCAATAGATTTTGCCTACTCCTGACTGTGACCTGATTAAGATCAAAGTCAGAGGGTATCAATCTCCCATCAGATATCCTGATCAGTGGCTAGGATATCTGTATGGAGAGTGAGGGAATACTGGTGCTATAGAGCGCCAGAAATCGGACACCATTACCAATTGTACCATGGTCTCATAGTCCTTGAGAAAGACAGTTTCAGGGGTGCCACCTTTCTTGTTTTTTGCTAGGTCAAAGAGGATTGAGGGTGTTTCCTGATCCCATAGAGGGGTTTCAGATGGTCTCTCGCCTCTTATTCTCTTCATTGGGATGCCTGCTTCTCGGTATTGAGCTCTTGCTTTGAACGGGAATGGTCTTATGGCATTTGGGTAGTCTTTATACAATTGGTGATTTTCTTTGAAAATCAAGTTGTAGGCTGGGTTTTTGGGGGTTTTGAGTATTGTAGAGACAGTCCCTCCCGTCGCCGATGTATTGGGGGGATTCCTGCTTCTACATACAGGCTTTGGGCAGGTGTTGTTCTAAATGCCTCAATACGTGCTGCAGAGAGCTGTTCCGTAGCAAAACTGAGTGTTCTCCTCTGGGAATGTAGAATATTGATGTTGCTCCCTGGAGCTGTCGCAACAGACAATTCTCTAAAGTAAGCAAACTGCAATCATTCCTTCCAGGCAATAATTGTTTTCAACTCTTCATTTTGATTAATTTCAGAGACGATGATTTATCTTGTGCCCGTCATAACTGACTTATAACTGATTGATAGGATTCTTATCCTTGGATTTCTCATGAACTATGCACCAGCAACCGTCAGCGAATTACAGATTTATTGCCAGCTTTGAGATTTTCCACACCACCATGTGAATCATCAAAACAAGACCGGAGAGATTCAAACTATTCTTTTCATTTTATGTTGTCACGTCCTAGCCTTTCAATTCTCTGCTTGGCCAAACATGTTATCTGTGATTTGGTTGTGAAAATATCGTGTGGTGAAAGTGTCTGCGATTTTGATAATATCTTCTTATATTTTATGTTTTAGTAGTTTATTTTATTCCTTGTATGTGTCTTGTTAACACCAACCCATACCATTGCATGTGATTTTTTTTGTTAGTTTTGCGCAGTGTGTATCTAATTGCTAGGATGGAAAATGCAACAATACTGGGACCTCTCAGAGAGATTGTCCTGTAATGGAAGTTACATTTTAGTGTCTACGCATGAGTTTTAAAACAAATAAAGATAAGCTGCCAACCCACGGGCAATTTAGGAACGATATCTTTTTATTAACAATAGCGGGCTTATCGGTCAAGTTTCAGAAGAGCATCGTGATCATCACCAAGGAACGGTGGTCAATAAATACAATACAAACTGGTTTTAGATAAAACCGACCGCAACCTTCTCGGACTAGACTCTTCGTATTTACCTCACTATCGAAGATTACTACCCGTCTTGTCCTCAGAGATTACTGCCGCTTGTATCTGAAACCAATTAATATTGTATATATATTCACCTCTAGTTTAAACAGTGTAAGGCCCGGCGTCCACCTACTACGATAGAAATTTAGACCTACCGATATGGCACCAATACAAAAAGCGAATATCGGAGGCATATCGGGAAGGTGGAAAATCGTAGACATATGTCTAGACATGTCAATCCACCACGCATTGTATGGGTTTTTTATCGGTGTCTAATCGCAGAAATGTGGTCAACTGCCCCGATATTAGGTGACCTCCCGACGCGATTTAGATTTTACATTGGGAGGTGCATCGTAGGGCATATCGGTGCCATATCGTAGTAGGTGGACGCTGGGCCTTAACCGTCAGGAATCGGAACCTCAAATCGTCCATGGTAAATATGTGCTTTTCTTAACAGCAGGAAGTAATATATTCCTCTTTTAAGATCGTCTAGTTTAAACACTTGAAGAAATTCTTGGGTCGACGAATATTACGACTGAGATTGCATATTCATATACCCATTTACGAACAATCTATAGTAACATACCGCTGCTGGGGGTACAGTAATTATGAGTTATGTATCGAGGCTGACGTTTTCGTCCCGGGCTTACATTTTCGACCCAGGCTGACATTTTCTTCGGAGCCTGCAAAATGTAAACATCGCTGCGGCTATGACGTCACCGTGACGTTGTCGCATAGCAAAACGCATAGCAACACGCACAGTCGCTATGAAACGGGCGGGAAACAGGCAGGACGAAAACATAGCGGTTCTATTTACTTGATAAGGGTGGTCATTGCTTCTTGGACTATCGCAGGTAGGGAACTATCTATTTTTATCCCAATTTGAAGATATATAGGAATAGGGAAACCAAGTACCGGTAAGCAAAAGTCAAAGTTACTCGGTAAGGCTAGGAAAAACCTCTTGGGTTGGCCCTAACTCTCATAGAGTATTGTAGAGACAGTCCCTCCCGTCCCGTAACTTTGAACTTTTGCTCACCAGAACATAGTTTCCCTCTAATCAAGCATAACCAGATGACTTTTGCCCAGACGATCTACAGTCGCCATTTCTATAGTTGTCTAGTGAAAATCTTTATGGTATTGATTAAAGACAGCATATAAATATTCCAAAATATGTACTTATTACATATGTAGCAGTCGGTGGCACTGGCCTCCCGGGTTAGTTAGGCCCGGCGTCCACCTACTGCGATAGAATCGTAGACCTCCCTATATGGCACCGATACAAAATGTCAAAATCGGTGCCATATCGGGAAGGTGCAAAATCGTAGACATATGTCTAGACAAGCCAATCCAGCATGCATTGTATGGGTTTTTTATCGGTGTCTAATCGCAGAAACGTGGTCAAATGCCCCAATATTAGGTGACCTTCCGACTCAATTTTGATTTTTTATCAGGAGGTCCATCATTGACCATATCGGAGCCATATCGTAGTATGTGGACGCCTGGGCTTATTGATCTTTGTATATTGTGGTATTTGCTGTATTCTCATTACTTAAAGTGATGAGTCTCATGGAGGATGGTCTTACAAGGCGAAAACTGAAAAATCGTAATTTCGAGAATTTAAAAAGGCAATGCCTTTTACTATTTCCAATCCAGTCATAGTCGTAGTCATACAGTGATTATATTTCTTAGTTTTAAAAACACCTCCCTGGATCTACCATGTTGTCGCTTATAAAGTATTCCTATATACCTATGAGCGAACAACCTATGATTACTTAACGCTGCTGGGGGTGGAATAACTTTTGTTTACTGCCCAGGTGGAAGTTACTGCCCAGGTTGACGTTTACTGCCCAGGTTGACGTTCAGAGACGTTCGTTTTTATCGATATTAGCCGACAATTGAAGGTATATAGGAATAGGGAAGCCACGTACCGGTGGGAATAAGTCAAAGCTACTCGGTAAGGCTTGGAAAAATTACTGCCCGCGGCTACGCCTTGGGCAGTAATTTTTCCAAGCCTCACCTCGTAACTTTGACTTATTCCCACCGGAACATAGTTTCCCTCGAGTACTGCAGCCTGTAGTTCTGCACTGGCCATTGACCCCAGGATACAAACCATAAATAAAAATAATATTTTTAATTTTTTTCCGTTCCGCTGAAGATGTTTCTCCTGGGTTGGGTTGCCCTTTTCTCTCAATTACGTGGTCGCAAAGGGTGCGAGACGGTAGTGAAATAAAGATACGCCTCATAAATACCTACATAAATAAAAATAACCTTGAGTGCCAGGCATAACATTTGAATACTATCCGAATTCTGACACGAAGTAGCAAATCCAAGACGTGCCCACACGCCATATAGAGAGTTATTCATGCTGAAAAAGTCGTGGATAAAACACCTTGAGTCGTCCTTTTCCTGCAGACCCGCACACTTAACCTGACTGCCCTGTCCTCCTCATGTCCACCTGCCGGGACGACACACCCTGTCCGCTCCCCAACGGGATGAAAAAAAAACCACAGCTTCTCTGTGAGAAAAATTCACAAAGTGCTGCCATGAAAGCTGGCTTCACGGGACATGGTGCAGTTTTAAAGAGCGGGGACAGTGGACCACAGGGCTAGAGTTATATTTTAGCCACCTATTCAGTACGGACAGCCGCCACATCTTTTCCATAAGGCTATGTTGTAGTGGCCAGGGAAAGCAGCATTTATTCCCTACCCTAAAGGCGTATCCCACTATTACGATTTGAGCCTCCGACACACTACGATAGCCTTACGACAAGCGTTCCGATGAAAAAAATGAAATTTTTATTGGAAGGAACGAGTCTAGCTTTCACGATGGACACGTTCCTTCCGATAAAAATTTCATTTTTTTATCGGAACGCTTGTTATAATGCTATCGTAGTGTGTCGGAGGCTCAAATCGTGATAGTGGGATACCCCTTTAAAAGTCATCAGTATCAAATGCTTGGTGAAGGTGCAGTGTATTCCAGCATTTACACAAGACGATCATTGGCGACGATTCTAGAATTTAACACCACCTTTCTAGTTATTGACCATAAGAAATCGTCCAGTGTAAGCATGGGTTATACTGCGTCCCAAAATACTTGCTATCTATTATTCTTTTTTTTTAAATTTCACAGAAGTTTCATACAAGACATTCTGCGTTAGCAGGTTTTTGTGTGTCTTCTGATGCCAAATTTACAAAATATCCATTACAGTAACCACCTTTGTCATATTATACATACACCATATATATATACATCTTGTAAACGATGTGGACATTGGTTTGGTGATTATGGATGAATTGGATGTGATGTGTATGCGATCGCGACATTATTGAATGTCAGTTATTTACACCTGTACATATACATACATGTTTAAAGATTAGAACACCTGTTAGTTAGCACTCTACTCTTAAGCTTTACAAATTTCTTATATGAGTACAACAATGTGTCATCTTGGGCCTGTTTTAGGGGGTCATTCCACCATGCTACTGGCTATATGGACTGCTTCCCCCTCCTTGACAAAACCTCTGCCTCTGTCTGTACAAACTGTACAAACAGACTATGTCCTGCAATATGGACCACCTAGCATAATGTTGACGTGCAACTGGCTCGAGTTAAAAAAGTTAAACGCACTAGTGGAGGGTTAACTCAAGGAACCCGGGACCGAAGTTCATTACACTATACCATACAGCCCTCAGGCAAACAACAAGATTGAGCAGTTCTGTCATTCACTCAAAGACTTGCTGATGAAGCTTGTCAATGCACATGCCTATGAGTAGGATAATCACCTCGGGCCAGCACTCCTTGCTCATCACAATACCATCAGTGATGTTGCTGACTATTCGCATCACTTCTTGATGTTTGCTTGTCATCCCCCGAGACCCTCAAAGATTTATTGAATCGGGTGGATGGATATAGTCTATCTGAGGTCATTGACTCAAATTCTTGTGTGCTAAAGGATACTGTCACCAATGCTGAGATTGCACATTCCAATGTCAATCGCCTCCAACAACAAGGTGTCATTGGCATAGCGCCCTGCCCTCATGGTGACTAAGAACTTATACAAAAAGGGCAAGGTAATCATGTAATCCATATTAAATACCAGTCAATGGATTAATAACCATTACAATGGTAATATGCAATCTTAGGTTATATTGAAAACTCAGCTAGACTTTCTATTTAAACTGAAATACTAAGAAATATAGAAACCTTTAATGGAAAATCTCACATTTGTACTATGTGGGATTGACACATGTAAACTACGAGGGATAGTCACATGTAAACTACGAGGGAACGTCACATGTATAACACACTCTGCAGAAAGGATACGGAAAATAATGAGAGCTAAGCTCAAATTAAGTCAATTAATTCAGTCAATTTATTCACCAATGATTAGGGGTAATCTTGATGATTACTTTCTTCTCATAGACATCAATATAGCTTGGCCACGATAGGGATGTATAGACAGAACCTTACAAGTGGTTGCTGACTGCAGATCGGTACAGCCTAATCGGCCAATGTAAACGGACCTAGAATCTCTGAGAGAAAAACATCATAAAAAGCTGGCGTGAAAGCTGCTTCACCGTTCTGCAGGAGGGCAAGGTGCAGTGTCAAAAAGCAGGGACAGTGGACCGCAGGGCTAGAGTTTCTCTGCAATCTTTTCAGGAAAGAATGCCTCACCATCTTTTTGTGCACATTTCGCGGCTCGAGAAACTGCTGTTAACAAAATTGTTTTAACAAGGAATCAATTAAGCAATATTTATTAAATTTTCACAAAATGTGTCATATTGACAATCTTGTTCAAAAGCAAAAAAAATATTTAGAATTATATATCATACGAATGTAAAATCCTTATATCAATCAAAGGCATATCGGACAATTTGGCGTGAAAATTAAACCCATGTCAGTTTTCTGAAAGTTGAATACAATGATCTCTATGTATTGTAGAGCACATATCTGACTCGGGGGTCACCATGCTACATTTTGATTTAGAGATCAATATAAAGATCATTTTATATTAGTTTCTATAAACTTGTTTTTCACATAGTAAAACCCATGTCATTCTCCTCAAACTTTCACAGAATATAGTACAGGTATAGTACTACCTATTTAATTTAAAAAAAACATAGGTCACCGTCCTTGTTTTTGAATGAATTGAAGAAAACCATGTTTTTCAGAACATTTTCCATATAATTCAAGCAAATTTGCTCTTTTGAATTACAAATATGCCGCAAATTACCAATTTCAATGTATGAATGGGAATATTTGAAAAATCACCAGGTGGCGCCACCATGAATTGTAGGATATGCCTTTAAGAAGATTGATCCATTTTCCCAAAGGGATGGCTTCCAATTTCCACAGATGTATAACATCATCAGTGATAAGTGGTCGGTATAGGGTCGTTGTCAAAACCTCAATTCCAAAGGTATAACGTTATTTTTTCTCAAATTCTAATATACAGACAACTATCAATGGTTTTGTGGACAGGCAGCCGCTAAGCACGAGAGGTTTAGACCTAGTAATTCATGAGTATCAGCAAGTGTATTACGATGTCCACCTTCAATGGCTTACGCAGTCGCCAGTTCACAAAACCATTGCTTGTATTTATTATTCATGTATTCTAGTAAATCAAAACAAGGAACTGCTATATCAAAGGGTATTATATTAAATGGACAATTTATCTTGCTCCATAGCGCAAAAAAGGTATGTTCCCATATACAATGGCATTGAGGCAATATACAATATATTTGTATTAAAATAAAATGGTTGTGGTATCTGACAATTTGTTATCCTTGTAAAGACGGAAGATTCATGGAGGCATTACTGCGCCATTGACGGAAGATGCATCTCTAATTTTGGTTTAGTGATTTTTAATAGTTTGGCTGTATTTTGTCTGGTTAAAGTTCTCTTCTCATCTTAAGTTGGGTCTCACACATTCATGACAGGCCTAACAGAACTAGTTAGGTCCTCTAAGACCACCGTGTACATCCTCCAGCAGGTTGCCTTTTAATTACTTAATAGCAATTCTCAAGATACTGCCTCTATAATGTGGAAGAAGTGTTCTGTTGCCTCCATCTATGCCTGCAGCACTACCCAGCTGTCACTTTAAAGGTGTGAAAGGGTATATCACTTGAACTGTATGACTTTGTACTGAAGACTGCTGGTTACCACCAGGGTCAACCGGGAACTTTATTCTGAAGGTATCTTATATCAAGGTCTGTAAGTCGTCCACTGCATGGACGCTAAAACCAGTCGTATTCTGACTGATGTCCATGTAGTCTAAAGATTGAAATAAAATAAAAAAATAAAAAAAAGTAGACCACCCATTACTCCTCATGAAACAAAATCCCAGCTCAAGGCATTCTTCACATTGCAAGGCACAACTGTTGAGTAACCTGGGCCTCTGACTCTGGCCTCCTGGCTTATATCACAAAATATATTTTTTGTCTATACTGGGCTGCTTAGCTGAACCAGTTTCTAGGAATCCTGTAGGTAAAGTATTCACTCCTGATCTCTATTCAAGGGTGAACAGCTATCCTATGTTAAAAGGTGAGGCACTTTGCAGTTCGGGAACCAGTGAGGGAAACTGAACAAAATGGCTGGATTTGAGAACCAGCTGAGATCCGCTTGAAAACTACCTCAAATACACAGTTATTATAGAGGAAACCCATGAAAGTTTAGGGTCAGAGCTTGTATCCCATCGAGTTTGAATCGCGTAGTAATTCACAAGGCGAAGCCGCGTGAATTATGTAGCGATTCAAACGAGATGGGATTGAGCTTTGACCCTAAACTTGAATGGGTTTCTGAATTTATCTCACCCTTCACATTGACAAATGGGCTAACATTTGTGACATAATCCCCCATTGGATATTTTTCCTAAATATCTCATGGGCGTTAGATACGAGTTCCCAATGTTAAGTCTATGGAGAAAAAATATCTGGGGTGAGATAAAAAGTATGAGACAGCTATTTTGAAGGTTGGAAAAGACAAATGTGTACATATATATCGATTCAATTTTGTTTTCATACATGTCAGAGTGCGGCCAGTGAGAAACGACGACCTGGTGGAGGGCTCTATGGCAAAGGAACCCGGTCCTGAACAAGGCCGGGTACACTGGCTAGGAATCCTGTAACAACAACTGTAGAGAAAGGTTGATCTTGTAAACTCCCCATGGAAATTAAAATCTTTTGGGCTAGTCGTCATCGTAGGACAGTACTTTCTGTGAGATATCTCAATTTATGTTATGTCACATAAACACAAATAATCCTTTTATTTTTATTTTTTTACAAAGACACACAGATTGACCCTTTGGCTACGCTGCTTAGTGCCAAATACGCACCTTGAAATACGCTTTTAACCCACTGTAGTACGCTGGCGATTTCCACAGGTACCAGCGTGAGGGGATTACATCACAATTCCATGGTAATCCAAAATAATTAGAATTATAAATAATCATGTTAGCTGGGATATAGTTTTACAAATATTTTGAAAACTTTATGAGAATATTCGGCCTGGGAATGCCTCCAGGGATCATTGCGTAGCCAATTGGTTAAAATGGCCCATTCATCTTTTCATGAGCCAAATCTATGCTGAGCTATCTGTCACAATGTCTAAAGTCTCTAGTACTTTATAATAATTTGAGATAATAGAGCAAATCTTCTCATTTTACCTTTGAAATTGAGGTTATGACATTGAGGGAAGACATGCGGCCAATATTGACCACTTAATGCTAACGATGTTATATACACATGGAAATTCGTGGAGATGGGATCCAGATTATACTTACAGAGTGCTGCATTATAGTTACTTAAGGGTTGTCAATATGTGCATTTAAACACAAACAGTGCAAAGAAAGGTGCATTTTATGTAGATATTGTGACCTTTAGGTGTCTCCATTGAAACATGCTCCTCCCACAGAAGTGCTGTTAGATTAGAATAACCCCCTGTCTTTTTTATGAGCCGTAAGCAAGTACCTTTACCAGAATCATAGCAGGGTATTTTTAGAGCGTGCTCGAATGGACTATATATACGTTGCCTATAAGATTTTAGAGTGGTCACATACACTTTCAGCGAGCTGAGAAAAATCTATCCCTTCACTATCTGCGCTCTATTCCCTGTGCTATTGGATGCGGAGCAGGGTGGCAGTGTCTGAGGGTCTTGGAGGCATGCCCAACTGACCATGACCAATCACTGCAGGACAGAAATACCTCATTGACCTACTGGTGTTTGATACGTTTAGATCCTATATATAGACTCAGGCAGTTACAGAAATGGTATGATTACTGGGTGCAAGTGGTTACAGGAAACAACACATAGACTGAATGTAACCCAGACCTTTTAGTGGTTATTCATTTAAAACTGCACGCTCATTCATTAATGGTGAACATTCTATTTGCTCCTAGTCTGTCTGCGAATCTGAGAGGAGGCAGCATCTGAAATCAAAACTTTCAAAAAATATTGATATTTCATCTTGAAAACAGACTTGGAAAAGGTCATCGACTTTATGCCATCCGGATAAAACTCAAAGTGTTCTACATTCTAGTTTTTGTAATTCTGTCAAAATATGCATTCACACAAAAGCAGTGAGGAAAATTAGCATTTTCTGTGAATTATGTGAGTTTTGGTGTTTCCATGTAAACAGGTCCCTCTCCATTTTGCATCTAGATCTGTAACTTATATTTAAATGTGAGTGTCAAACGTTGATGGAAGACAGTGGATGATCTGCCTGAGAGCAGAACTGCTCTTTGTTGACATAAAAAGAAGAAGAACAAATATATTCTACTGAATTGAAATTGCCCCCTCAATTTTCAAAACCCAAGGTATGTTCCTTTCATAAAATCACCATCCATAATCATGAAAAGAAGGGAATCTGGAAGCATTAAACATGAATAAAAAATTGAAAAATTGAGCAACATATAACATTTGACCTGGAAAATGTGGGTTAAGACCTTCAGCAAGATCTGGAATGGATAGCGAGCAGTCTGTGTCCTCACCGACAGACTCTTATTCGATGCCGTTTTCGTTGGCCAGTGGAAGCGGGCTTGTAAGAAGTTTGCATCAGGGGATAATAAATCCTAATATTCGTGAATCACAGTGTAGCAATAAAGCTGTACCACAAACGACCACTACTGCTCAACGAAAGAGAGCCACTTGAAAAAAACCCTCTTTTTTCTGTCAGCCATCAAATGAAGTCAATGTCCTCCATCTATCTTCGGAAACACCTAAAAAGACACGTCCGATGCAGCCAATGCTTAAACAACATAACTAGGCTTATTACTCCAACGTTTCGCTTGATCTTGGTAAAGATAAGAAGGAAATAGTAGAAACTCAGTAGACGGAACCAGACAAGATGGACTCGTCGATTTGCCGCTAACGTTTCCTTGAATGACGTGGCACTCCTTTTTTTCCCTTGTGAAAACCTTTTATATCAATGTCAATCTTAATTGAGGTCAGTGCTGACCCAGACCTTGTCGGTGTTGATGTAGACTTGTTCAAGTCTTTGATTATGTACATTCATTAAATGATTAAAGACAATCAGAAAATAGTTCATTATAGTTTACCGCTGATTAATTCTTCTTGAATTATATCATCGATAAAGGCTTCTGCCCATGCCGTATATACTGTAAATATGCACCGTTTCGCAATATAACGTAAAAATACTGTACGGACCACTGGCCCGTACACTAAAGTACGGACCACCTTGCCATACATATTTATTAAGATATTGGTTGTTAATCCAAATGACTTTTTTTTTTTAAATTTCGGGTATATAGTAAATATATAACGTCCAACCATGCTTGTAAAAGTCATAGAACTCGATGATAATTTACGTTTGTACGTTTGTACGGAACTTGGCATAAATGCCTCGTTCCGTACGAACCGTAAATTAGCATCTCGTTTTGTAGTTTGCACCATGGAGATGTCCCATTACACTAATTCCATATAAGGAATACAGTAGACCGAGTAGCCAATGACTGCATTCACAACAAACCCCGACCTTCACCCTGACCTCCTTACATGATATCTTCTATCGCCTTTGGACGGCTCTGCAGTCGAGTGTTGACCTACAATCTAATGGGCCACAACCACCCTCCTTGTACAGCATGGTCAGGCCGTTTTATATAAGTACCAGTCCCTGTATCCCAGCGAGGAAGGTGGCCATATAGGATGCAGGGACTGGAGCCAGTCTAGTGTTGCTGCTGCCTCCTGCCCGGGTTGGCTGGAGAGAGGAGCCGGAGCCAGATTCATCGGTCACTAATCTCTCGAGTCGCTTCGTTAAATGAAGCTCTCACAGTAGCTTCATTGGCTGAGGCAGGTTGTGGGCACGTGTCGGCCACGCTTGCACCCTGCTGGAGACTGCCGTCACGTGATATCAGGTTCTGGCTGAGTGAGTGGACAGTAGCAATGACCAAACCGCTCATAATCCAGCCAAGTTGGTAATAATCGTGAGGCGCCCAATGTTTTATCATTATTATCATCATTATTATGATCATCATATTGAAAATGCCAAATATGCAGTTTCTGAAAAGTCTATTCTTGATATAAACAGGCAAGCGTATGTTTTCAAACTAATTTATGGTGAAAATCATGAATTGGGACACGGTACATGTTTAAAGAAAAATTATGATAATAAAATAAAATTGCCTTCCCAGCAGCCCTATCACCATTTTAAAGTGGGGGTAAGTAGTGCACGGCTATATCTCGGTACATGATAAAGCTCCCCACAATTTTAAGGGTAAAATATGATATACCGTGTGCTATAGACAGTGTCGTAGCACGCAACGGGCGGTTGCTGCGAAAAATGTCGTAAAGCCCAATGCCCATCTACCGATTTCGGAATATTGAAGTACGTTTGTCGGCGACAAATGGGCGGTAATTTGTCTCAGCCAAGCCATCCTGACGGAGTCAGTAGATGTAGGACAGCTAGGCAAGACCAGCCACCGATTAGTGAACCACCTCATTCAGACGTCCTTTTGTCGCCAACAAGTTGTGGTTTCAATCTTCCAAAATCGGTGGGATCAGTTTATCAACAAGTTGATAAATGTAGTCGGCGACAACGGAACGTTGGGAAATGAGGGTTGATTGGTTGGCCGACACGGGCCGACGCAGTAAATACAGTAATCGCTTGGTGAGGCTTTTAGGGGGGTGCCACACTCGGTTTCTTTGGTTTTTGCTCTCCCCCACCATTTATTGGTGTGCTATATCTTTTCTTCACAATAAAAAGTAATATATCTATTGAGATTACAGTTTATTCTCTACATTATAGTATGTAACCGGACTGCCACTTAACCATACTGGCACTCACCAAAATTGCTCCCCTCCACCATACTGCCCCTCCACCATATTTTTTTTTATTTTTATTTTTTTTATTCAGCAAATATATTTAACGACAATAAATATTTGTCTACAGCAGTGACGATCTTCCATACAATTGTCCCTCCACCATACTGCCCCTCTACTATACTTTCCTTCTACCATACTGTCCTTCTACCATACTGACCCTCTACTATACTGCCCCTCTACCATGCTGCCCCTCTACCATATTGCTCCTCCACCATACTACCCCTCTACCATACTGCCCCTTCTACCATACTGCGCCTCTACCATACTGTCCTTCCATCATACTGCCCCTCTACCATACTGTCCCTCCACCCTACTGCCCCTCCACAATACTGACCCTCTACTGTACTGACCCTCTACAATACTGCCCCTCCACCATATTGCCCTCTACGACACTGCCCCTCTAGCATATTATTATATACCTATGCACTAAGTGACACACCATACTGTCCGCTGCTGGGGGGTTCCTTCGTAACATACATATTGCGCGATAAGCCGTGTAGCATCGTACTTACATACAGATTGCGTGCTTTGAACCTTAGTACGGCATGCTTTGGACCTTAGTACGGCGTGCTTTGACCTTAGTACGGCATGCTTTGAACAAATAACGGAATCTGGTTGGCCTAGAGGCCGACGACACCAATCTGGGCAGAAGAAGTGCAAATGGCGGATCCCTTCACTTTGCGTGTTCCGATGCGTATAACACGCGCAACGCAAAGAGTTGTCAAGTGTATCAACTAAATATCGAGGCAACTAAAGTTTAGCTTTAACCTGAGACCGTTTAAATAGCTGAAATATGCGTATTCGTTCGATATCAACACCGACCCTCGCCAAGCGAGCGTCAACAAAGGTGGCCGTATCCGTGTGACGTCATTATCGGGGGTTCCCAACGTTCTGGGAAATCCCGACGATAACGTGTCAGCGGCCGCACCGTCAAGTCGGCAAGGCCAGTGATGTTATCGTTCAATATCGCATATGTTCGCTATTCTAACGGTCTCAGGTTAAAGCTATATGTTAGTTGCTTCTATACTTGGTCAATACATGTGATAAATTGTTGCGTTGCGCGTGTACGACGCACCGCAACACGCAAATTGAGACACTACGAACCAAGATATTCCGTTCCGTTTAATCATACTGCAACAAACAGTAGATACGATTGGTGATGTAAAAAGTAAATCCGGGCACCTTCACATTCTCCAAGCGTAGTTCAGGTTTGTTAACGCTATCTATTTGAACCAAAGATCTGTTTGAAGATCAAATGTAACTCGCGCAGCCACAATCAACTTCCGGATGAGTATCGTGATGTACTTGCCGCGCTGATGGACAGTGAGAGTGTCAACAGAGTCGATTTCGGAGGATTATAACCAATCTCAGGTATATAATAATAAATTCAGAAGTGAAAATCACAAAAAACCAGACACAGTAATTTTTTTATAAGGGTGGTATTATTAAACCAAGTAGTACAGGTATTGTAGTATGTTGAGGTATCAAAATTAGATTCACGACGTTTCGCTAGATTTATCCAGCTTCATCAGGTGATCAGGATTATAACCAATCTCAGGTATATAATAATAAAAAAACATGATGATGACGCCAGTATGGCAAAACTTATTCTCGGAGTCGACGATAAATTGTTCTGAACGAGGTCGAAGACCGAGTTCAGAATGATTTATCGTCGACACCTCGAATAAGTTTTGCCGTACTGGCGTCATTACCATGTTTTTTAATACTACTCCTCTGCTTTACTGCCCCTCCACCATACTGCCCCTCCACCATTAGGAACTAATCGTTCAACCCAAAATCGGTAGATGGGCATCTGGCTTAAGTATAGAATTGCTGTAGGTTCTATACGCCACAGATTGTCGTGAACCAGCTTTGACTTAGGAAATATCAAATTATGCAGCGATTACATTAGACGAATAAATATGTCGTCAGCCTCAGAATGTACCTGAGCATTTACACTGACGACACAGAGTCGCCTCCTTTCTAGATGACTAATTCAAGACAACTTGAAATAGTTGCCTGTGTCAGAGCGTGTTCAAAAGTAATCTGGTGGTGCCAAATTGCGTAACCAGACATAATCGGACGATCTGCAGTCGCCACACTCTTGGCGTTTACATTAGACGATTTCTAGCTTTTTACCGCTGAAAATTGTCAGGGGGTGCAAAAATGTCCGTAACTATCAAAACCTGCTTAAACAAACATGTTACCGCATTCAAGTTAAATTGCATTACTTTCCACTATACTTCAACCGTGTTACGCTACCTAACAAAACGTTACAGGTCAAACCACGTTACATTTTAACTGTGTTACGCTACCTAAGAATGTGTCATATTTCTGTCCAGCTTACAACCTAACCCAGTTACCACGTTGCCGTTACCGTAATCGTGTTTAAGCCCAATGCCCGTCTACCGATTTCGGAACATTTATATACCTTTGTAGGCGACAAACGGACAGTAATTTGTCTCATCCAAGGCATCCTAACGGAGTAGGCCGTAGTCGGTAGATGTAGGACAGCCAGGCAAGGCAACCCAGCGATTAGTGAACACTCGGTTTCATTGGTTTTTGCCCTCCCCCAGCGATTAGTGGACCATACACCGATTTTATCAGTGTGCGGGTCGAGCAAGGGGTTACGTAATTTGCCTGCGACAAGGTGACCAACTCCTATACGATTTTGGAACTAATCGTTCAACCCTAAATCGGTAGATGGGCATCCAGCTTTACCCTCACAATTCTAGCCCTATTATCATGTTTCTGTTACCACAATACTGTTCTAACCGCGTTACCGTTCTTACCCAGTAACAGCATATCGTTACCGCATTAGTATTCTAACCCCAAGTGTGCACACATCCTGCAGCTGACTAGCACAAGTCTGTAACCAGTTGCCATAGAACTGCAATCCTTGAGCGATTGCACCTTACACGCTTCGTGATTGCAGTCACACTTTGCTTGTGTATCATCATAGAAGTGCAATTTCCCCTAAACTTTTATGATGGTAGTCTATTCCTAGCCCATGTTCCACTATACATTCACAGGGTTATTTTTTCCACCTTTTGCAAGTAATAAGTGGCCTATGTTGGTATATCATAATCTACATTAGTGATTTTTTCAAATAAAACTGCAATCTGACCATCAGCATTGCTGTTTGATTGCATTGTACTATATGCATGGTGTTTTCGGAGGTATATAGTATATAAAGGTTTAAATGAAACACGGGAGAGGGCGCAGTGGTGGACTCTCGCGGTCAACCCCCCCTTTACCTAGCACCAGGGGAGACTGCACACATCCTGGCAGGAGCCCGTGGGCAGCACAAGCTGGTACCAACTTCTCATCATCATGGTGGACAAAAACAATGAAGATTCCCAAGAACCAGGGCGCGATTTTGAGTTCCGACAAATATGCATTAGACAGTAGTGCTTGCCTTGGTTTGATGTCATCTGCACAAGCAGGACTTAGTATGGCAAAACTGTGTTGTCACATGACGGCCATCGACCAACAGTGCACTGGAAGCTAGCATAGTTCCAATAGGTATGGTAGAAGGTAAATAACTGACATAGTTAGGATAGTTTAATATACTAATTGTATACAGGAGGAGAAGGAACATGGTATTTCGCTGAGACAACCAAACAAACAGGGATTTTCAATGAAAAACACTTATGGCCTCCTCAGGGGGAAATATATGGAGGAAATCCAGGCTTTTGTTGTGCATACTATTTCTCCCACCTTTGGCTGATATTTTAAGGCAAAATACAATTGATATGCCTAATATTTATTGAGGGGGGGGGGGGCCTAATTTGTCGACCTTTTTCGCCCGGACAGAGCACTTTACAAAATGTACATTCCCTTAGAAATAGGGAGACAATCCCCCCGTTAAGCCAATTTTTGCGCCTATTTCACCACTATACAATATATTATATAAAACAAATCTTGATTTTAGGGATTTTCTGAGCAAATTTGGATCAATTTTGGGCATTTGTAGGCCCCTAAAATCCGAAGTGTCCATTTCAGACCATTAAACCCTATACAACACAAAGAACTCATTGAGACCGACAAGATGAGCAAAGAAAATCTAATAAAAATATTAAAATCCTAAGGACAGGGACAGGGTTGTGTGGTGTTAAGTTATCATAACACATCTGATTGTAATTCATGGGAATTTGAGCTATAGTTAACCAGAGGAGGTGTGAAGCGCAGCGCCCCCTATAGGGACCCAACTCATATGCCATCGCTGCAGGGTGCAAGCAGAGGGGAAGGAGCTCTTGACAATGGACTGTGTGAGACTTGTAAGCCATAGCCTATGTAAAATAAGGCTGTATTCAACAATACCAAACACCCATAAAACGTGGAGCTCTATTGAGCTCTATTGTGGTTTGGAGTACATTAGATATCAGTCTATCAATATCTGAAAAGATTTTTGATAGAGCTCTAACAGTTTGTATGTAGTAGCTGTTACTAGTTAGCCTAATTTTGTATAGGAATCTCCATTCAGCTGTCATTTAAGACCATGCCAAAACGATACGGGGCGCTGCGCTTCACACCTCCTCTGGTAGTTAACCATGTTATAAAGATCTAACCGGTGGCTGGCATAAATAGTCTGAAGGCAGCACACACAATGAGAAGGTTATTGATAGTGTGATAGATATAGTTGTCTTATAAGTGGACAATATTCAATGATAAGATAAAGAAAGGGAACCCACACTTCAGCCAGGAGAGTCTTGTATATAGTAGTCTTATCAGTAGATAATATTCAATGAAAGGATAGAGGAAGGAAACCCACATTTCAGCCAGGATAGTCCTCCAGTCAGTATTTATTTTAGCATGCACAATAAATCAAATTAAAATAACATAGATTAACTAGGAGCAAATAGTATGTTCATCACAGATGAATGGGCGTGCAATTATAAATGAATAACAACTAAAAATGTTTGGGTTAAATTTAGTCCATGGATTGTTTAGTGTAACCCACTTGCAACCAGTTAACTTGCCATTTCTGCAACTGCCTGAGTCTAGGATCCAAACACATCAAGCACCAGTTGGTCTTGAGGTATTTTAGTCTTGAGTGATTGGTCATGGTCAGCTGGGCACGCCTCTAAGAGACTGTGACACTGGCTCCCTGCTCTGTTCTCAATATCACAGAGAATAGCACACAGATAGTGAAGGGATAGTTTGTATGCAGTATCCTGAAAGTCTATACGGACCCCTCTAACATCTAGATGATGTATTTAGCGCGTGCAAGCACGCTCTAATAAAGAGTACTAGGAGAAAATGCCCTTACTGTGGCCGAACTATGTCTTAGTTCTCAGCCACCTATCGCCGATGTTCGCCCCGACGCCGATGCTTCAGGGCATGGGTCCCCCTCAAAGCTTTCTGCATGTAATTGACATGTTGTAACTAGTAACAATACTTTACAAACCCGATCAGGAGTTATATATTGCATGCACTTTTTAAATTTTCAAAACTAACTTCATTGTCAACAGAAAGACAAAATGTGTAATAAATGTTGGTATATTCATATATAGTTTATAATTGTTGCTGATTTGCTCTTATTGGAATACAAAAACATTGAACACATTCATGATCATTGTTTCAATGCAAATTTCACTATGTGGACCCTACCAGCCATTGACATAGATCCCTTGTGTTAATGTCTTGTAGTTAACCATTTATAACGGGAATAAATATCACAAGGAATAAAGATAGGTGGAAAACTCATTCAAGCTCTTGCAGAAAACTTTAAATGAGTGGCCTAGATAAGGGAAACCTCTTATATATCCTAGTACAATGACAGTATGGTGCAACGTTCAGCTTGTTATCACTTACAGTATTTCGTGATATCTGCTCTGGGTTGCCGTAGACTTTCGACTGCTTCTACACTATCGTACACTAGTAACCTCTTTTATTTGGGTAGGACAACATCACGAGAAGAAGTAGGGTAAGTAAGGAGTGTGCTATCTGATAATGTGTGTACAGGGGACTGTGAATAAACTATATCTATTATATTGTTGCAATATCTATGCCGATATGGAATGATATTATCAGAGCAAGCGCTCGCGTATCACTGCGCGTCAACCTCTCGTGGTTTACGGCCGCCTGTCCACAAAACAATCGATTATTGTCTATTAGTTCTGCAGATTTGCTATTGAGCTGGAGATACGAATTCATTCCATCCCAACACCAATGTCTATCATCTGCTGGTTCGAACAGTAATAATGGTATGTATCTTTACCACATTTTAGTTATAAATACACGTGTACGTGCTATACACTATGTTAAAGAATTCAAGAAGATAAAGGGAGAAAAAAAGAAGAAATGACTCGATAAATAGGCTATAACTGAGATTATCTAATGACAACTTTCACCAGTCAGTCCAGGAAATCAAAATCCTCCTGTAAGAATAATTGCAGAAGATCATTCTTCATTCCTGTTTTAAATTTAGCCTCTTAGGTTCCCTCACCCAAGAGATTCCAATATTTAACATCAATAAATAATGCACTATTTTTATATTTATCTCTATTAGGTTTTTTTCTGCTTTAAAATAACTTTAACGATGTTAACAATCTATGATGAATAATTTTTTCAATTATTTTCGATATATTTATTGGGAAAATCCCCTCCTATTGGCTGTTGCACTTCATTGGTCGCAAGCCACAGGACCACCGTGGCAGTCATCTACATCCTCTGGCAATAGCGCCAAGCCGTCCTTGGATGATTTTGCAGGGGTTTCGCCTTTGAAGGCCGCCGCTTATATACACAATAATGTATGGTTTTGTGTACGAGTGTCCGTAATCTCCAAGTAGTGGACGCGTAGTAATATCCAAGCGATTAGCTAGGATATTACGTCGTCAACAACGAGGAAATTACGGTCACTCGTATACAAAACCAGTCGTTATTGTATTTATTACCCATATACAGGATTGATAAGTCTACTACAATCAAAAACTTTCTGCAAGACCACGGATCCATTTGGATGACTTTACAAGTGGCCTGACACCACAGCACTGTTAAGTGTGGCAGTAATTCGGTGTAGACTTACACCAATAATATAGTTCGCCATTAACCTGTGATTTTAGCATGCAAAGAATGTAATGACAGTGATTTCTGATGGTAAATGAGATTATCATGATTGATATTGAATGAACATTAGATGAACTTATTTTGAAGTATTTGATGATTTGATATAATGATTAACTAGAGAGGGGAATATAGTATATGGTATTTATTATACTTTGGAAATTTATACGTAGTATAACAATTGAGTATAGTAATACCTTTGAGTAATACAATGTGTAGGTATTACGAATTGTATTAAATTGTTAACATGAAAATTGAAAAAGTTGAAATTGTCATACAATAAAAGTTGAATTTATCAAAGACAAAGAGATGAAGTGTGAAAAACCTTTTTCACCCATATAGAAAATTTCATGTAGGGTGGGTGGGTGGAAAATTTAACCGTCTTCATGTGTGAGAGTTCGATGTGAAGACTGAGGGTCACGTGACCGAGAGGGGTGTGATACACGTCTGCTTGAGGGGGTGTGAGTCTGTGTAAGCGCCCTCTGTATTCATTACTGTTCACAAGTTCTCTCTAATGATCAACTAGAGAGCGGAATATAGTATATGGTATTTATTATACTTTGGAAATTTATATGTAGTATAACAATTGAGTATAGTGATACCTTTGAGTAATAAAATGGGTAGGTATTACGAATTGTATCAAATTGTTAACATGAAAATTGAAAAAGTTGAAATTGACAATTGTTATACAATTATAGATGTAGTGTATGAAGTTGATACAAATTGTTCACATGAAAATTGAAAAAGTTGAAATTGACAATTGTTATACAATTATAGATGTAGTGTATGAAGTTGATACACAGAGTTGAAATTGACATACAATAAAAGTTGAATTTATCAAAGACAAAGACCAACCGGAACATTGATAAAGTCAGTGTTGCAAGTATGTGGCCAAGGTCTTCTCTGAAGACCACGTTCCGCATTTGCAGATGTCGGATGCTGATAGACCCGATGCGGATGCATGCTGAGCGCCGCCCCTCCTGAAGGAATGTGGAGTCTAGGCGGAGGGGTGTGGCACACCAGCCCTGTGTAGCAGGATATGCAGGATACAGGTGAAGGCATCCGAGGTGAAGGGTTCTCCAGGTCTGACCAAGAAAATGGGGTCCAGCGGGGCCGCAGGGGCCGCCGCTCTATAAGACACCCACAATTCTACTGGTGAAAAGCCAGGATCAGGGGCCGCAACCGCGATGACCTGAGGTGGAGATGCAGGTCTGGATATAATCCGGACGTGGAGTGTATCCTGAAGAGCGATAACGTCCCCCCTGGTGATAACGTGTGTAGAAGGTGAGGAGAGTGTCGTGAACAAATTGGAGGCCCTAAGGAGGGAATAAAATGCGAAGACCGCTGCCATCTTGAAAAGAAGGCCTACTGTAAGTCCATCGGCCAAGTCGCATATCCGATGAAGAATGTCCAACATGATGGGGGGACTCTGTTTGTGACATGTCCCAAGAGAATAGCCGACCCCCGGATAACTGCAGATGCCTGTGACAATAAAAATGGAGAAATATTGCCCCCATGGTCCGATATCCAAGACTTCACTCCCGATATTTAGTTCCTCACCGCCCCCGGGGAGGAGAGTTTGTTGGGGAGAGCTTGGATGTACAAGCAGGCTTGGAGTATTGTGGGTAGGCGTGGGTCAACTCCATGTCAGCCGGCCCACTGAAGGAAAAACGTCCCTTCCGATGACTTGTTCTTTATAGTCGAGGTAGCCACTGCTGCGATGAATGTTGAAGACATCTGGTGGTGTAGAACCGGATCCATACTTTGAATCATGTAAATTGACTTAGGACCGCGCTGAGGGGGGGGGGGGGGCGGTCGACCAGGAGAGTGGGAAAAACGTCCTCAGGGACCGGTCCCTCGGCAAAGACTACCTCGGAGTCCACCAAAGCCGCAAGTAACCATTATTTGCGGGCACAAGCGCAAAACCATCTCTGCATGGGGAAATGACCGCTTGTGCGCCCAGGTTATTAGTGACAATAAGGATAACCGAGCGCTTGACCAGACTGTCCCAGAGTATCGTGGCCGCTATAATAAATGCTAGGGCACCCGTCCGCAGACTTGATGGCGCCACGTTGGCATCTAGGTCGGTCCAATGCCACGTGACCGCCTTGGCGCCGACCTGTGCATGGGCGGATCCCTTTGTTACAATGTGTGTCATGAAAACGCATGCTAGTGGTCAATGTATCAAATGAATGCCATTGGCTCGCTCCGCGTAATGAATGAACCAACTGACATCTCCCATCAGGGCGGATCTTACTCGGAGGATGTCACATAAACGAGCTGCCCATAGAGCTGCAAAGATCCGAGTTGTGAAGCACCTCGCGTGCCTAACGCAGGCGGCGATATGCACCACCCGTCCAGCTAATGATTGAAGCTGACGGAGGGAAGCATGTGTTTTGTCCCGCCAAGCGCGGCAAATCTCATTTACCTCGTGGAGTTTCTCCCGGGGTATTGACACAATCATGGCGACCGTATCCACGTGAAAGCCTAACCATGTGAGGCTCGTTGTAGGCGGAGAACACTTCTCTTGAGCAAGTTGAAGGCCCAGGTCATGGGCTAAGGCCAGGAAAGTCATGTAGTCATGGTCGGCTCATTCCTTAGTCGGGGCCACCCCAGCGTAGTCGTCCAGGTAGGTTATGCCTCGTTTCCGTAGTATATATATCACTGCATTGGCTACGCGTTGACAAGCTACAGAGGACGTTCTGCAGCCAAAGGCCGGACAAAGGTGGATATAAAACTTATCCGCTATCTTGAAGCACATGAGGGAAGTATCGGCTGGATTGAGCCTTAGCTGGCGATAGGCGCGACTCAGGTCCGCGGCCCAGAGCCACGAACACTGTTTTGTTTTGTTGCTCAAATCTCATTCCTAGGGCTAAAGATTTCTGGAACCCGTTTTATCTCACCCCTGGAATAAATGTCCATAGGCTTAGCATTTGGAACTCGTTCTCCATGTCTCTGCAAGTATTGGAGTCCGTTCTCTATGGTCTATATCCTGTGTGTTGTCCATTCCTTTAGTGTGTACAGGGTTGAGATAAATACAGAAAGCAACTCGTTTTGGTCAAAGAAGTCATTCTGCAACTCGTTTGAACGCTGTGAATGTGATATTCACTCGGCTGTCGCCTCGTTCATATCACACCGCATCAAACTCATGGAGAACAACGACTTTGACCAAAACTTGTTGGTTTCTTCTCTAATATTCATGTATACCCTGTTATACTGCAGTTTCTCACATGTCAAACCACGATGATAAATGTTCCTATACTGCCGCTTCAACTCTTGTCTTTTTTATGACAGGTGCAGAAATGAGATTAGATTGAGACCAATATTTGCTGTCTTTTCCATGGTATAGCAACTCGCCCAATCATCAGTAATAGTCATTTCCATTTCATTCTGGGGTCATAGCTTGGAAAGAAATCAATGGGAATATATGTTTTTTTGCGGGTTTTTTTTATGGTTTTATTAGGGTCATTCATTGTTACAAGAAAACAAGATTTTCCGGGTTCGGAAACGGCCGATCTGCCACCCGGTCCCTCAGATGTACATGGATTGATCAGTTTACAATAGAGCTGAGAGTAGTGGTTTTACAGAGAATTAATACAGCAAGCCATTCAAGCAATACATGATTGTTAGAGATTATATAATAATAATGAGATGAGATTAATGCCATGCAACATACCTAGTCTTCCCTTTCCAAATACCTAAGACTGCACGAAAACTACCGCTTTACATATGTATCCGAAACACGTCTAACAATAGGATTTTGCGTCTAGAAGTTCGACCTGTTATCCGTCTTATCATAGACGCCTTATCTAGTGGCGTATATACATGTCCATGGTGCGGTCTTATATACGTCATATATACGCCAGATTCCTTTGTATATACACCACCATCCAATAGTTCCAATCTTTGCAACTTGGGGACACTACTGGTAGCATATTCCATTTGCCATTAACCATCCAAGTCTGTATTATATGAAAATTGTTTTATAAAAATTTATTTTATAAAAACCTAATTGAGTATAAATTGATTAATTACACATAGTAAACCTTGCATTATGTTGTTTTTTAATTGTTTTTCTAATAGATCTTACTTTAAAACACCATTTCCATGTGTGGAAAGTCAGGCTTACTATATAATCGCCTCCCCCCAGTGTCTCTGTGCGCCTGAAGTCCGACTCCTGACTCCGACTCCGACTCCGACTCCGCCCCCGCCTTGTTAGAAGTAGTGTTAATGTGGCTGCCACCCTCACAGCCGCCCGCCCTCAGGACTAAAATCATCTTACACAAGCCGAGCGGCCGCTAATTCGTCTACACACACTGCAGGGGGGCAGGGGTCGTGTACTAGGGCTTCACTGTGGGTGGGGTGGTGGGATGGTGGGGTGTTGGGGGGGGGGGGGGCGGTGGGGGGTGGGGTTGGCAGGTCGCGGAGGGTGGGTCAGTGTTGGTGCATCCTCTACCAACACCCACAGGACGGGGCGGGCCACTGGTCGTAATTCCTTTTTTATTTTGTATCATATCTACGCCTGGCGTATATATATCGCACAGAGCAAGTTTTATCTTGGATACGCCAGGCGTGAAATACAGCCATGTCACGCGCGTCTACATATGGAAACTGTCTCGTAGACGCCCCAAATGCAGGCGCGGATAAGAGGCTTATATAAATATAAACAAGTCACTATACAGCAGATATGTGCATTATCGCGATGGCGTATATTATATGTAAAATGGTGGTTTTCATGCAGTGTAATAGTCACTTATACACAAGAAATAGTAAGGTAGTAGGTTCGTGTAACAAGCAGAATACTCAATATTGACAGTAAGGTGAACGTACCATGCAAATATTCAACAGGAAGAGTATGGGTTCTACTTCGCATACACAACCCAAAATTAAACCATATTATAGGGAAAAAGATGAGCAGATAGATACTTAGATATATATTGTTGACAAGCTTTCACTGGGTAATGTTGACCAGTCGCCACGCAATCTAGTCTTATTTCCAACATGACAAATCATACAAGGTAGTCGGTGTAGTTGCAACGCAATCTACAGTCGGACCCAGACACTGATTACCAATCAACACAGTTGCAACGCAATCTGTATAATCAACTAAGAATAAATAGCAGTCATATTATTTTATTTTTAAACAAGCGGGGTAGTATTTTTTAATTCAGATTTTGAATCTATTTTTACTTTGGATTTCAGTATAGTCATCTCATGTAGGTCTGCACAATAGACAGGGTAGATAGTAAGTCGAAGAATTGATCATTTCAATCACTTCAGGTAAATTGCGGAGATAGACAAGGATTGTCTGTCACTCGCCGATACAGCATTCTCATCGCCTGCTTCTTGGAATGCATCCTGTTTAGTGCGGCCTTCTTCGGCTGGGCATCTCTAGCCTTCATACTCGTACATGATGGAGTTTACGGGTACCTTTGTGGAAACCAAAGTGAAGTCGTCCATATGCCATCCAGCATCAATGGTGTCAATGTCTCGAACTTACAAGAAGAAATAGCCTGGCAGAATAGAAGTGCTGATCTACCTATTCATGTCAGTGAATGCCAGGAACAGGAGCTTATGCTGAGCATTGCCTTTACCGTTGGCATGGTGAGCTTTGGACTGTTTTCCTTCCCACTTGGCTGGCTGTTCGACCGTTTTGGTTTGTGGATTCTACGCACAGTATCATGGTAATAAACAGTTTTAATATAATATCTTGACACATTCAATCTATCAAATCTGGTGCAATCCTGAAATACATCCCTCAGATATAATCCTGGAATTGGAAAATAATTGATATTAATAATCATAAAACTAAATTTTGTATGAATTTGTTTATTTCTTTTACAAATCTCACACTGTCTATGCAAGTGGGAATTGGGAAGGTTCCCTAAACAGCTCTCCTCATTCATTCAGTCCGATGTGATGAAAATAAGTCTAAGAGCCATCTGATTAAGGGGGTGTTCCACTGGACCGACGGTAGCCGATTCCATAGCCAGACAATCGCCGATTATCATCGGATGCCCTAGAATTTCTCAAATCTTTGAAAATGGTCATTTATTAAACTATTATTATCAGAATTAAATGAATTACAATACGTGAGCTTCCTCTTAAGGGCCCAGGAACAATTGATCGGGTGAGAAATCGGCCTGGTGGATTCACCCCTCAACTCAGGTTCTGTTTGAGAGATTCCATTTTACCGTAATAATGGATCCATGAAGGTAAACTCTTATCATGATTTACTCAGGAGCTTGAAAATGTGGATCAAGGTTGAAAGTTATTCCACAATACATGTATATTCGTTCTTACTGCTGCCATTTACTAAATTCCCACCGAGCAAATTTATTCATGTCAGAATATTGCGTCTTTGATATCTGCTAAACTGAGTGTTAGCGTCCACATAGATTTAATTGTGGTAGTTTTTTTTTTATAATATCCACTGTTTTAACCTAGTGTTCCTTGTAATAAAAGATAGAAATATTAAAGAATCAAGAATCAATTGATGCTATGAAGGAGATATACTTTTTTCTAGTGTAATTTTAGCCATTCCATTGAGATTCGAGTCATTAGAATTTTGAATGGGAAAGATCGGAAACAATCTGTTTATCTTGTTTCTATGACAATTGTGTAAAGCTGAAATAGGTCACGTTACGGTGTGTGATGGTAGAGTCTTGATCACTTCACGACTTATTTGTTCATCAATTAAAGTTCTGTTTGACATGAATGTCTTCCTTCGTCCATTACCAAAGTGTGGACCTTCTCTGTCTCTGAATAATACCCACACTATGCATTTTAGGACATTGGCAATTGGAGGATACACACTTTTGGCTTTTGCTCAGGCGGGTAAGTGTCTTCATAGTATTAACCAACTAAAATAATGGAATGTATGTGACCAATTGTGCTGGAATATGTAACTAGGATAAAAAATCCTTGATTCCAAGGTTTTCATGTAATCGTTTGAAAATGCCGCAAGGCCTGATGGAAAATACCTCGACAAAGTATAAGTATTTATAAGCATGAGATAAACGGAGTATTCTCATCTCAGTGCAATATAAATATCAAAATAATCTATATATATTATGTTTGATCACGGGGCTTTGCTGGAAGTCGAGCTCCTTTCCCACCACGTAGCGACCACAGAATAGAGAGAAGCGGGAAACGGGCCGCGGACGACGCCGCGGCCTCATTAACATACCCGTTGCGGCGTCCTGATTGGTCGGCGCGTCACGTGATTGTCATGTGACCCGTGTTGTCGTTTGTACGGCCGGCTGCGTTCGATGTAATCTATATATATTATCCTGACACCGCTGTTCAAACTATTGTAATTAATTAGAAATTAATAGTAATTTTACAACCGGCTGCCCATACAACCTAGACGTTTAGTCGAATTTTACTCAGACATATAGTCGAACTTTTACCGCCAGTCATCACGTGATGTTCTACGCAGTCCTCAGCTTGTCATCACAGCTCACGGACGTGGTTTTATAACCCACCCACCCACACCAATATTAATGGACTCCTCCTATCGGACTCGCCTAAGGGCTCCTTAAGAACTCACTACACGAGCACAGCTCGTTTTAACTGTTAACCTTCCATGTATTATGCTTTATCCTACCCCTAATATAAAATCCCACAGGCTTAACATTGAATTTCCGTCTGCGCCCCTATGTCGCATACGGATAAAAAATCGCTCTTAGGAGCGTACAAAAAATGGACCAATCAGAAATCAGCAGCTGAAAGTAGTTCCAAGCGCCTTCAGAGCAGCAAGGAGAGCTATATGGAGGACTTCAGAAAGTTTTTATCGTGTTTTTATTTTTATTATCCTCACATAAAAATATTGTTCACAGGGGGTAGGATAAAATCAAAACCTTATTCGTTTTAATCTGGGCTCCTGTATACGACTCCTGGAGTTTTGGCTCCGGATATCACTACGCCTAACTCCAGTCGTCGCATACGGGAGCCCAGATTAAAACTCATCCGGTTTTACGATAATCTTATAGAACGCCATGTTCTTTCTTTTATCACAAATGTTTAACATATATGTTTTACTTCTTTTAGAACCAGTGGTTCAAAATCGTAATTACAAATTTTTCTTACCGTTATATGTCTAGTAATAAACATTTTTATGGCAGCTCCGGTGTTTGTATAATTACAACCGAAACGGTATACACATCACCATATATTGTGTACAATCCTAGATCCACTACATAAGTGATAGATACATACATACATGGGGACTAAATCATCAACATATCTATCTCATGATATGTGTCCAGCTTTTAGATAATAGTTTTCTTGTTCTCCATCGATAAATTATATTTACCAGAACGAATAGAATAATAGATATTTACCTTTATGCTGAGAGAATGCTCCTGGATGGTGTTTCCTGGCTGCATCTTTGTTGCTGTGTCCTGTAATATCCTGGTAATGACCAACAGTCATGTAAGTATTGTTTTTGTTTTTATTGGAATGACTTGTCCTGTTGTAAGCTAATTATACTATTCACCAAATAGGCAAAACAGGGACACTGATGTACATATATGACTCTTTATCTCACTCCAGATATTTTTTCTCCATAGACTTAACATTGGGAACTCATATCTAACGCCCATGAGATATTTAGGAAAAATATCCAATGGGAGATTATGTCACAAATGTTAGCCCATTAAACAGTGTAAAGGGTGAGATAAATTCAGAAACCCATTCAAGTTTGGGGTCAGAGCTCAATCCCATCTCGGTTGAATCGCTACATTATTTATGCGGCTTCGCCTTGTGAATTACTACTCGATGGGATACTATCGTAAAACTGGATGAAGTTTAATCTTGGCCACCGTATTCCACGACTGGAGTTTGGCAAAGTGACTTCATGAGGCGAAGCCGAGTATAGTCTGGAGCCAAAACTTCAGGAGTGGAATGCGGTGGCCACGATGAAAACGAATCAGGTTTTGATTTTATCCTACCCTGTCTCCTCGATTTTGGAATATTACATGATAACAATGCTGTATGCCACTAGTGGCATATAAAACTCCGTATGCCAGTCAGCGTGGCATACGGAAACCCAATGTTAAGCCTATGGGATTTTATATTAGGGGTAGGATAAAAGCTCTGACCCTAAACTTTCATGGGTTTCCTCTATAGTATAGCATCAGTGAATCGCTCAAGAAAGTGAGAAAGTGTATTTACACATTCATGCCCATGTAGAAGGTGGGCCCCCACCTACTGTGATGGTCTAAGACATACTTCCCGATGGCTACGATTTGAGATGCCCAAATCGTGGCTTATCGGGAGGTCCCTGATAGTTTCAAATCGTGGACTTGGTTTAAAATTGTAGAGTGTATAAACGCCTTTCGGAGGACCAAAAACATAAACCATGGTCACGATTCAATCTGTGTATCAATGTAGATGAGTTTTCATATTGAAATATATTATAATGTTGGAAATATCGAATGAATCTGAATAATAGAGTTATTTACAACATAATTTGGAGTTATTTTTCAGACACTAATACAATCAAATTGAAAAATATAACTGTGATATAATCATGATTCCGATCTGAAACTATTATTTTCAGACATTTAGAATTAATCATTGCATTTATAATCATATTTTAATCGATTATATATCTGTATGCGGTCTACCAAATTCCAGAATTTCATAATTTTCCATATAATATTTCAACCACAAGAGATATTTTCCCATCAAATCCGCGACAATACCCTACGACAGGCTACAAAATTTCCAACATGTTGCCGGAAGTTATTGGGACCTCTACGATTGGCGTTTTCAGTCGCAACCTATCGTGAGCTGTCATAGACGGAATCGCAGAAACCTGTGCCACCTACCACGATTTTGGCTGACCTCAAGATAGAATCAGAATGGTGTTGGGAAGGCCGTTATAAGGCCAATCAGGACCAGAATCGTGGTAGGTGGGGCTTGGCTTTACTCAGCCACAGATCTTAGAGTCTAAAACCATTAGTGACCAGAAGGCTTCACTATACAAGCTAATTATGATTCAATACAATAGTTAGGGATAAAAATGATATACAATACCTATTATTTCTTTGACAATAAAAGCACCAGCAGTTGATGATAAATTATGACATACAATTTTACACATGTAGGCACCACTATTAAATGTTAGGCTTATTCATAGAATATCTAGTCTATTAAAACATAATTGTGAGAAGTTGGGGCTGGTGGGTAGGGACGATCAGCCATATCTATGACAATGTAGCGTGCTGATGAGCGGAATGAGGTTTGAGCTTGGAGCTTGGTATGTGTTTATATCTCACCCCTGGAATAAATGTCCATAGGCTTAACATTGGGACCTCGTTCTCCATGCCCCTTCAAGTATTGCAGTCTGTTCTCCATGGTCTATATCCTGACTATTGTCCATTCTTATAGTGTGTACAGAGGTGAGATAAATATAGAAAGCAATTCGTTTTGGTCAAAGAAGTCATTCTCCAACTCGTTTGAATGCTATGTGATATTCACTCGGCTGTCGCCTCGTTCATATCACTCCGCATCAAACTCGCTTACACCAAAACTTGTTGGTTTCTTCTTTAATACTCCCGGTCAAGTTCTAGTGCTCGGCATCCCTGGAACAGCTTATGATAGGCCCTCTAAACCAAATTAGATATAGCAAATTTAATGAGATGTCAGATCAGTGGAATCGTAGAGTATCTATCCTATTGAATTATGGAATAATCATTGGGGTGCAATGAAATATTTATATACATACATAGATATCTTGTAGGTAAGTATTGAATTTCATAGCAAACACATATCAAGGGGAAATATAGATAATGTGGCATGAGATGATGAAATTTATAGAAACACGTTTGATTCAAAACGACTGAATTTCGAATTTCTGTAACACATACACACAATCTATGGATAATTGATACCTTTACAATGCAGGTGTGTGAACTGGCAGGAGAGAAGACAGCGTTATATGTGACTCTTTATAATGGCGGCATCTCTGCTTCTACAGTCATGTATCTGCTATTTAAGGTATGATTTGCATTGTCAATGACACTATCATGAACGCATTCTCCTACAATTATGTGAATGACCATACATTATGCAGACATGTGAAGATATGTTATTAATTATATTATATCAAAATGTGTTATAGGCTTATTTATACTTGATGATAAAAACTTGATAAGATGAGGATTTTTGTTTTTTGTTTTTTTTGAAGATTTTATTAGGGTAAATCATGATTGATGTACAAGCTCGGCCTTAGCCGTTCTGCCGCTCGTTCCCTCTGACATACGAGAGTCTCTTCCATTGTTCATATACGTAAATATGTATGGCGGGTGTCTGTCGTTATAGATAATAACACTCAATACAAGATTTTAGGTGATCACAGTACAATGAAATGATAAAAACAAATAGGTTGTTCACTATTACATCGTTTGACAAGTATGTTGTTTTTGCCCATATGTCAGCACTCCTTTACACACTAGTATCAATTTTCCACCTGACTCTTTGGTTACATACCCATTAACTTCCTTGGGTATCAATCTACTCTTAATTATCATTTTATTTCGGCATTAGTCTGCACTTTTTGACTTATTGTTTGATTCTTTTAATACTCAGGATTGGTAAAATCCTATGAACCTTTTACATTGGTATACATTGTTATAGTTTGTCATGTTGCAACGCAATCATGGTAAACGTCTCTGCCACCAGTTAAAATCCTATGAACCTTTTACATTGGTATACATTGTTATAGTTTTTCATGTTGCAACGCAATCATGGTAAACGTCTCTGCCACCAGTATTTATGTATTCCATCTGCTTCTATCTCAGATTACCTATACTTATAAAGTTGTAAAATAAATAGTATATGCACAAACGAATCTATTGAGTAATGCTACCATTTAGTAGGGTGTTTTCCTCCCATTGCAACGCAATCAAGAAAATTTACATCCTATTTCATGGCAATGCTATATAACAACCTGGGTAGCTCTTTTTAATCAAAATTTTGAAACGATCAATTTTATCTATTGTTGTATATATCTCCTTAAGTTTGTTCCATGATGAGATTGCATGAATCAGAAATGAGTTGTTATAAACCAGATTTTTTAGTGGCGGTTGCAGTAGTCTTAGGCCCCTTTTTCTCCTGGTTGGTATATCTCGATTGTCCACTAACAATAGTTCTTTTGTCAAAGTTTGTGCAAAAAATAACAAGTGGGTATCTCTCCTATCCTTTAATAACTTTATTTTCGATTTTTCATGCACTTGGTTCGTCGTAAATATTGGATTTGGTTCAATTTTTACTTTATAAATACATCTTAGGTATTTATTCTGGATTTTTTGGAATACATCAGAAGAGTGTCATAAGGATGACATAACTCTAGGTAGGGGTGGATGAATAAAAATATGGTTGTGATTTTTTTTTGAAAGAGAGGCTGTGTATACTGCAGGTAGTGGCATATAGTGGTATCTTGGGGAACTAATTTCATCATTTATGAATGTATGTAAATCTAAGTAAATAGCACAGTAGTTCTCCATCTGAGACCTCCAGTTTTTTATTAAAATCATAAAAAAATATATTTCCAATAGTTCAAATGAATTAAAAAGCTTCTATTTGTTATTTTGAATCACCCACGATACCCCTAGACGTGTCGCCCGCCAGGAAAGCTGCAGGACACTTTTCACAAGCTCTCCCGGCCACAGGATCAAAAATAAAACGGCATTTATGGAGATCTCCTAGATCGTCGCCCACAACACTCCTTCCCCACGATAAATTGAAATATCGAACCCAAACTCTCCTGGGACCTCTCCCGGAGTTTTTCAAGCCTCCCCGGGCAAAAAATAAAACAGGGCCCAGGTACATAACTGATGTTCCCCGGTAATAACGACGGCCATAGCGAACTGACACAAGAAGGAGAAAGGATGTAGATCGTTGGAGAGAAAAGAGGCTGGTAGAATATTTCCCTAGACCAATTGCTGAGGCAATTGGTCTGGAGGCGAGATATATGCAGGTTTGGTGATGAAGGAACGTGGACGGCTCTGAGGAGGCCTTGAGCCCCTGGGCGGTCGGTGGTAGAGCTGAGAGCAGGAAGCCCCGGAAAGCAAGCCCCAGTCCGGCGTTGGGGCCAGCGGCCATGGTGGAGGTGATGAGAGGTGTGATGACATGTGGAGATGGAGAACAGGCAAAGACCAGAATTTTAGTTTTTTTTGTTTTGGTAGTTTCACGTCCAATTTGTTCAATTGGACTTACTTTGGATTTGACTGAATCTATAAGATGAATGTAGGAAGAAATCCCATCCCTACACATTTACCGAGGTGAGAGTTCTTTTAATTCCCACACCACATAGCATGGTATGAGAAGGATTGGCCTTTGATATAGCAGTAAATCTGCCACTGCTGGGTGTGAAGGAGAAAAGTGGCTGCAGTGGGACCTGAATCACGAAAGTCTCTGGGACTTTCAGAGGGTGCCATGTGGCGACATGTGTAGGCACCTCTGGCTTATGGTCTAGCAACTCCATGATCTCTCCTGGGACCTGTTTAACTAGTTTCGTGACATGTCTGTGACACCATACAGACATTGGGGTCGTCTAGTTTCATGACAACACAAGTAGCTACCCTTAGGAAAAGACAGGCCCCAAACATAAGAATTAGACAAATCTAAACATTATGGACCTGTTTCACTAGTTTCATGACGAAAGTGTTAGACAGACATGAAAAGCGGCACCAACAGTGCAAGCAAAAATGGACAAAACAACGTGCAATATCTAGCTCTTATGAAACTAGACACACCATCTAGACATGTCACGAAATTAGTGAAACAGGTCCCTGGGCCCTGTTTTTTAGTCAAGACAGTCTTGGGCTGAGATCTGCGAAGATATCTTAGAGAATCTAAGACATTTTTTCAAGACAAAAGATGGCCGCTGTCCTATAGACAAGGTCTTGGTGCGCCACGGTAGATCTTGAGACAAATATAGAACTATCTTAGGTTCTATAATTCTACTCTTGCCGGATACCAGCTCCAGCACTGATACAGTCATATCAAGTTATATTGGGGTCTCAGGAGTGTATAGTATCACCCAACTCTGTGGAGACATAGGTAAGGCATCCGGCAATTGTGCTGGAGGTAGGGTTCTCAAACCCTGGTGCTGGCACATCATTTTCACCTAGAAAAGGTAAAAAGAATTTTGTTGTGGTGTGGTTGTGGGTGTGGGTGTGGGTGTGGTTGTGGTTGTGGTTTTGGCTGTAGATGTGGTTGTGTTTGTGGGTGTAGATGTGGTTGTGGTTGTGGTTGTGGCTGTGGCTTTGGCTGTAGATGTGGTTGTGGTTGTAGTTGTTGGTGTGGGTGTGGTTGCGTTTGTGGCTGTGTTTGTGGCTGTGGCTGTGTTCGTGGTTGTGGGTGTGGGTGTGGTTGTGGGTGTGGTTGTGGGTGTGGTTGTGGGTGTGGGTGTGGGTGTGGTTGTGGTTGTAGGTGTGGTTGTGGGTGTGGGTGTGGGGATGGGTGTGGGGCTGGGTGCAGGGGTGGGTGTGGTTGTGGATGTGGGTGTGGGTGTGGGCATGGCTGAGGGTGTGGTTGTGGGTGTGGGTGTGGGGATGGGTGTGGGGGTGGGTGCGGGGGTGGGTGTTGGTGTGGTGTGGGTGTGGTGTGGGTGTGGACTGTTGAGTGCGGACTGTTGAGTGCGGACTGTTGAGTGTGGACTGTTGAGTGCGGACTGGTGACAAAGGACTGTTGAGTGACAAGAGCATCTTGTTTTCTTGTTCTCATGTGGTCACATGACACCTCTAGGACACGTCCAACCTTGTCTTGGGCTGAGACCGTTTTTGAGCCAATTTGAGCTAAGATAGCCTAAGATATCTCAAGATAATCTTGACTAAAAGACACCTATGACACGCCGAAGACGTCTCAGCCCAAGATATATCAAAGATCCTCTAAGATATCTTGTCTATAGCACACTTTGGTCTTAAGACGGTCTTAGCCAAAGATTATCTTGACTAAAAAACAAGGCCCTGGTGTTCTCCAGGTGGTCATATGGAGGGGTAGAAGGGGGTGCATCTGGTCGATGTGGTCGCCAACCTGTGACGCCCCCCAAAAGTTATGTCACCCGGTTTTAAAGTGCACACCCCTGGGCCCTGTTATATTTTTCGCCCGAGGAGGCTTGAAATGCCCGGGGAGAGGTCCTAGGAGAGTTTGGGTTCGATATTTTAATTTATCATGGGGAAGGAGAGTTGTGGGCGACGATCTAGGAGATCTCTTGAAATTTTGTTTTATTTTCAGTCCTCGGGCCGGGAGAGCTCCTGAAAAGTGTCCTGCAGCTCTCCTGGTGGGCGACACGTCTAGGTTATCGTGGGTGATTCAAAATAACAAATAAAAGCTATTTAATTTATTTGAACTATCGGAAATATATTTATTATGATTTTAATAAAAACTGGAGGTCTCAGAAGGAGAATTACTGTGCTATTTGCTTAGATTTACATACATTCACAAATGATGAAATTTGTTCCCAAATGTGCCACCACCTGCAGTATACACAGCCTCTCTTTCAAGTCTCCTCAAAAGTGTCCTACAGGTTTATTTTGCGCTGGGGCTCTTTCAAAGGAGACTACGAACGAGGATCTCTCTCCCTCCCGAGGACAGGGTAAATCGAACGAGATTGAGATCTCCTCAAAAATATCCTCGTGGGGACTCTCCTCCACCAGGAGAGTTGAAAATAAAATAGGGTCCTGGTAGTCATCGGTGATTAAATCAAAGAAGCACCAATGGAGCAGCAATGTGATCTACATCTCACGATGGCCTTATACAAATCCTAACCGATAATATAGCACCAGTCCAGACAGAGCCAGAGAAGCCCAACTCAACATCAAAGTATAATTTGGAGAAATAAAATTAGACCTTTACTCTCTACTGTACATGCTTTCTTTTGCTGTGTATTGAAAATCGTTCAGTACACACATATCCTATTGGTGTAACAGTTATTTGAATCATACCCTTTTCTGGCTCCTGATACAGATATTATATGATGCTGGTCTGCCCCGGAGATACATTTTGCTGCTCTATGCTTCTTCCTGGACTGCTGTTCTGGCAGTCACATTCCTGCTCCTTCCTCGCCACAAAGTGACGTCACTGCTCACCTATACCAAAGACCAAGATAATGCAAAGCACGCTAAAACAATGATAGATGGGAAAGAGAAGGATGATGAAGGCAAAGTGGTAGCCATGCAGGGTGCGTGGAAACTGGTGAAAAGTGCACTGTACATTAGTCTAGTCGCATGGTTTGCCACTCTTCATGTACGGGTGATCTCCTTCATTGGCTTCTTCAATGGCTGGATCACGGATATCGTCAAAGGCGACATGCTTAAAGGTTGTGTATGTTGTGAAAGTCCATCAATATCTGATCATGATATTATTGATGGTTCCTAAAGCCAACCTAGAAAGACTCATGAATTACATTGTTGTCAAATATAACGTTATGGAACTCAAAAGTTATGCTGTATACAATTAAGAACCAAAATTTATAGATACTTTTTCACCTCTACAACATCCACTTCAGTCATTAGATTAAGTCATGGAATTGTAAGAGTCATATTGCACTTAAATTCTCATATTTGGAAACATCGGTACCTTGACCAATCACTGTTGATTAGATTAAGGATTTCTTAATTCATGATTGCCTTATTGCTTATCTATTTCAGTCAGTCACTACACCAACATTTATGGTGTACTTTCAACATGTGGGTCTGCTTTGGGCCCATTGTCAGGGTTGCTGATTGACTGGCAGCGCAGGAAAAAGAAAGGTAGGGCCCAGGGCTCAGAAACCTAACATTGTATATTTCAGGAAAGCCTTTAATGCCACAAGTATAGGTGCAAGTCTACTTCTTGTTACTGGTCAGTTGGATATTTGTAGAAACTGAATGAGAGTTATACTTGTCAATGTTTATGCCACGATGGGCAGGTCGTGTATCACTATGCAAGGCAGTAAAAATATTAGTTACAAAAGAAAAAAGAAACCCAACATATTCATATAATATGAAAGTTGTGAAACGATATCCAAGATCTCTTTTCGTGATGCTACTAAAACCTTTCAGTCCACTACGGATAATGTTGCATGGAAAAAAAAAAAAGGTTATACAAGTTCAAACTGCTCTGCAATAATATGCTGAGGTTCACTGCACGAAACTAACCATTCTATTCATGTATACGCCATCGCGGATTTGTATGTATCGGCTTTATATCGACAAGTTATCACTTGTATATGTCTATATTTCATGCCTACGTATGAGGCGTATACCAGACTGTTTCCTTTTGAATACGGACGCGTCTTGGCTGTATTTCACCCCAGGCGTGGAGGAAATATCCTCTGCGAACATATATACATGTTATATACGTTTGGCGTATATAACATAAAAACAGAAAAAGAATTGAGACCAACCCCCATCCCAACCCCCACCGCCTCACTTGTGGGTGTTGGTAGAGTAGTTGGATTGCAGGATGTTAGGGCCCACCACCTTAAAGTCGGGACGTCAGGGCCCACCCTACACCGGGGGTGAGAAAGCCGCAGTCGCACCTAGGCCGCACCGCAATGCCGCGGTCACACCTGTGGTGCCGGGAGGGAGAAATGGCATAAATGTGCGTTAGGGCCCACCTAGACCCGTAACAAACTCGACCCATTTTAAGAACTCGACCCGTAACGAACTCAAACCGTTTTAAATCTTCCCTACTTAAGCATCTCAACTTTAAATAAATACTATATTTGGTAGTAAGTATAAGTAAGTAACCCTATCCCTAACCCTAACCCTAACCCTAACCCTATATCCCTAACCCTATCCCTGTCCCTAACCTGTGTGACATTACAGAAATAATATTGTTTAAAGATTTTCTCATACTTTATCTTTTTTTTTTAAAGATTTGACAAATATGAATATTTAAATGATGTCTGTCGATCTTATGATCATTGGGCCGCCAGGTTTGCTTTAGGCGGGCCCTAACGTCCTGATGAGTGGGCCCTTACGTCCTGACTTTCGGGTGGTGGGCCCTAACGTCTACATACCAGTGGTTGCACCAATGCTGAAACCACTGCCTACCCTGCAGATACCCCCCGGGTACCCCCGAGCTCCCCACAGTGTGTGTGGACGGACTCCGCCTCCACCATCAGCGGGGTCCCTCTCCCGACTCCAACTGTCCGCACATAGAAAATGGTGTTTGAAAGTAAGATCTATTAGAAAAACCAACATAATGCAGGGTTCACTATGCGTGATTAATCAATTTATACTCAATCAGATTTTATAAAGGTTTTATAGAATAAATTGGTAACATAAGATTGCAATTTCTATATAATACAGACTTGGATGGTTAACCCTTTCTGGCAGGACAATGCCATATGGCATTCCCGTATGGAATGGATGAGCAATGCTGTATTTTTTCCTTTGTAACTTTTTGAAAGATTATGGAAGAATTATGAAAATTATATGACATACTAACCTAAGTGTTGCCAGTAAGTCATCAAAATATGGGAAATTTCTGATACAAAATACCGATTTACTGGGATCATTAAGTTCGTAATTACATCTAATAACATTGACTACAAAAGTGGGCCTTACAAAGGCCACATTTGGTTCTGGTACCTGCTGTAGTATGGGTACATGGTGAATGATGCGTGGCTCTTGAAGGGTTAAGGAGGCTTCTAACCAATAGTTATTTGAATAGGGATTTTTCTTATATTGTCAAAAATATGTATATTTCCCAGGTTTTATTACCCACTATTTACGGAGTCTGCATGAGAAACATATAGAGTGCCTGGAGTATGCTACCCAGAGATTCTTGGAAAAAGAGTCCACCCATGATAAGGTCAAAATTATCATGTACTTCGAAATAAGTTTAGAAATCACTATCATAACACATTTTGTATGCTAAAAGCATGGGAAAATAGAGAACTATATATACCTGGCGTAAGTCTCCACCAAATTTCCACCATACTTGACTGTGTTACTGTTCTTATAGCTACTGTCATACAGCAAATAATAGGTATAACATATCTTAAATCACTGTTCATGATAAGGCTTGGAGATGAAAATGCTTTACGTGTAATACTAAAGGGAAACAATATTATGAGTCTGAGTTCAAATAAAGGTAATGATAAGAATACAATTGATGATAACTAAATTACTTTTGTTCTACAAAGATTTACAACTACAAGGTACCCACACAGCCATCATAACATTGCCACCCATCGTTGTATGTTCGGGGGCGGCCATCTTAGTGAGCGTGTTTGTGCTGGTCCCTGATGAAAGGTTCATCTACATTACCCTGATTATATCTGAAGTAGTTCGCGCATGCAGCTATGCAACAGCAATAACCTTCATAAAAATATGGTGAGAGGGGTGTTTGGTCATAATACACTGATTGTATGTATATTGTAGATTTGCCAGGCATAAATCCAAATTGTTCACAAATAATATCATTATTTTGAAGATGTTACATTATCCTTGAGTGTAGTACTTTTTTGATGATTTTAGATTTCTTCATATTCAACAAAATGTTATCTTTTATGAGATCCTTTAGGATTATACCTAAACCCTGCATTACCTTTGTGCATCTAGGTTATTTTTGTGGTATAATATACTTTTCATCTTGCTGTTTCTTCCTTTTAGCTACCCTTCAGAGCACTTTGGTGTTCTTTTTGGCCTTGCCTACTCGGTTCTTGGGCTGTCAACACTGTTGCAAGTTCTGTATGCCATCTGGGTTGAACACAGTGGTTTCATCATGGTAAGTTCAGATAGTCGAGTAGCTAGATGAGAACTGACCTTAAAATTATAGAAGTAAATCCATTGCACCTTTTCTTCTCTATTAAGCGTCCATCATTAACATGTGTTAAATGAAATGTTGCAGGTCCTGACCAAAATCGCAAAATAGATTCAGGCAAGCCCTATGATGAAACTAGGAGCAAATTGTATGTTCATCATTGATGAATGAGCGTGCAATTAGAGATAATAAAACACAATTAAAATGTTTTGGTTACATTCAGTCTATGTAGCGTTTTCTGTAACCCATTTGCACCCAGTGAATTTGCCATTTCTGCAGCCGTCTGAGACTAGAATCTAAACATATCAAGCACCAGTAGGTCAATTAAGTATTTTGGTCTTAAGGGATAGGTCTTTTGCAGTAAGATGGAAGCCTATATGAACACTCTATCCTTTAGGTGATATATATAGTGTGTGTGAGCATGCTTTAATAAAGGATATGTGGGTAACATTTACCAGTTTTTTTAAAAAGTGTCTTTTTAAGCTACATCTTGTAATTTATTAATGATCTATGCCTAAGTCCCCTATGACCTACTCTATATCTTCTTTCAGGTTAACATTTGGTTACTGGTGAATGCAGTCTCAATCCTTCATCTACCAATACTTGTGCTCATTAGACATTTGAGACGCAAAGGTATCTAGGTCTATATGGTTTCACTGGATTAGAACGGACCGAGGTTGGTGGGCTAATCCAATTTAGCGACATTTTATCACAATTCTTTATATGAGACACGGATCAATTGCACATTGAATGTTAACAGGATTAGGTGTGTGATATATCTCATACAGAGCATTGCATGGCTTTGGGCATCATGTGTTTCCAGGATCTGCTCTAGTGATTCCTATAGCATTTCTTCCTATAATGACTGTATTTTATATGGATGGCAACATTGATATGTGTTTTTTGTACTCAGGGTAATGTGCTTGTAGTCCCTACAAGAACTAGGTGGCTGTATTATTCCTAAGTTATTGGTTTGAAATTTTTGGATTGGAATAGAGTCATTGAGTTATGCTATCTATGTATGATTTGAGGTGCTTCCCCGAGCCAACAAATTTGTATTCTTGGGTTCTCATCTATTATGTATACTATAACATTTGTACTGTTTAAGTTATGTGAGGTCATTTGACTGGTACCTTTTACTCCAAACATGATTGTAACGAGATTTTGAACAGCAAATTAGGATAGGAATTGAGAAATGGAGTGAAAATCCAGTAGACTTCTTGTGTTGTAATTGTTGCTGTAAGAACATTTCATACCGGCGGTTAGCCGAAGTTCTTACAGGGTAAATAATGGAAATTAAAAAAATCACAAAAAAAATCCAGGCACTGCCTTGTGAGTCTTGACAGAACTGTCAAGAAGTACAGAGGCACCACATTGATGTAACATTAGATACTTCTCTGCATTCTCCATAGGTGGGATACTTTTTAGATTATTTTTAGATTCACTGTTAATGACAATGTATAATACATGCCTTATCTATTTTTACTGGGCAGCATTGGTGTGACAGTCTATAATATATTAGATTCATAGCAGCAGTGATGGCACTTTATACATGTATTGCAATGATATGTTCACAAACGGAGGCATTGTATATTATGGATGTTCCACAGACCCCTTCTGAAAATCAATTGAGTACTCCCAGTAACATATTGCAATTGTCATCAATGCTAGACCTGTGATGACTTGAGAATAACATAAGTTAAGTCACTCTACTTGTTTTCAATAAAATGCTTTGTAACTGGTATTCAACAATCGTGTTCTGCAGATTCTACACTTGCTTCAGGCGTTGTTGGAGTCTCAGACGCCCCACACTGGTTACCCTTGCTATCTTCTTGCCTAAATATAATTAACATAGGTACAATACTCTATAATGCAGGCTCTAAGGGTCATGGTACACTGGCCACCAGAGCTACACTACGTTAGCTCTGGTGGAGTTAAATCCCCAGCCACCTTGAACCAGTAGTTATAAGTGTCTTGTTATTGGGCCCGGACGGAAGGACGGCGATTGTGCCGAGTTCGCTGTTTGTTTGTACAAAATTACCCTAATAAAAGTCACCAAAAAAATTCTCCACCCAGATTGTCTGTACTGCTTGGAGAATGCGTCATTTTTTACTGTCGAACCCAATTTAACATTCTCTTTTCGTGTATATTTCAAAAAATATAATGAGCATAAAGCTAGGTTTCATTATCAATTTATTAAGCTATGAATATTTCCTGTATCTGCTTTTAGAACCTACATAGAACAAAAGTACTTGGTTTGAGGGGCACACTGCAGATACCACACAAGACTGAGCCCAACCAACCTCTTAGTAGGAACGGAGTGGAGACAGAGGTGGCGGCCAATCTAGGGTAAAGGTCCTGAATGCTGGTTCCCCTGTCATCTGCTTGTGGGTTGGGCTAGTGGTGACTAGCCAATTCTTAGACTGGTTCCCTGTCCCAATGAATAATGGGACAGGTAATGCCCAGCTAGACCGACGAGTGAGCGACCTTGAACTTTCGCTGGTTCACTGCTGATTCGCAGTGGTAAGGAGAGCCAGCAAAACCTCTCTCCCTCACAAGGTTCCCCAAATTACTTGCATTTACTTGTTTATAATGTATGATAATACAAAATGAAATAAGTGAAACCTTTTAAAATACAACTTATTAGAAAGTTTCTTTAAAATGATAACAGCTTTTGCCATGCCCTCTAGCAGGGAACCAGCGTAAAATCCAACAAGTATCAGTCAGGTACCAGCTGAATGCTCGTCTCCCATCGTGTAAGTCTTGAGTTGTTGACAAATTACCACACACTGGTTACACTAGGAACAGTTTACACACATACTGTACTATACACCTATGCACTGGAATACTCCAAATACCATTGACATCGACTTATTTTGGTAGGCCCCTAAGTTATTAGATAATTACGAATATTTAGAGGTGTATAGTACAAGTGAAACTTGTTAACCTAATTGGGACAGGTCCTCGTACCTTGTTTCTTTCCCTAAACCTACCGCATTCGCTCTACAAGCTCATGCGGTAGATTTAGCGAAAGAAACGCGGTACTAGGACCCGTCCCAATTAGGTTAACTAGTTTCCCTAAAGTACCACCATAGGCAGTTTGTCAGGTCAATTTCTTTCAGTTCACCAGTTTTTAACTCAAACAGTCTAAGTATATGGTAGGTGATGGCTTAGAACAGGTCCTGTTGACAATGGAAATTTGGGTTTTCATCCAATTTGTATGTTGACACTACTCACAAAACCTTGCTTGAAAAACTAATTTAGAGTGGATCCTGCCTGTTGACATTTGTGTCATTATTGTGACGTTTTCTGGCCGTTTTTTAACAATTCTAGGACCATTTTCGCTACAATCCTCGTCGCCAAACTGCTGTATCTCATGTACTTTATTACCAAAAGTCTAGTGTATTCAAACCAGTTACAAGAAACGTCAAAACTTCCATAAGTATCTGCTAGGGGTCAGTATCTTACAGTAAATAGCACTAGTTTATCACCCTTATGTCTTATTCTATAGCTTTACCATCCTTACAGGTTATATTAACAATAAATGTAGGCAATATCATATAAGACTAGTAAATATATAATATATATCATTACATACTATATGAACTCTACACAACATACCCATAGACATAGACCACTAATTAAGTGTACTTATGTGCTTAGACCGCTAATTATGTGTAGAGTGTGTGTCAACACACTTACTGTTCTTTTTCTGTCATTTCCTCCCCCAGAACATCATGGGGATTTCCTTCCAAGTTTCTGACTAACACCTGATGTTATGGTCTTTTTCTACGCTGTTTCTCTTTATGGATTACAGTGCACACAATAACTATGCATAACAGTGGTCAGTGGAATAGTAGACACAATAATAATCAGATTTGTCTCAGTCAGAGAATCAGCCACAATAGATGTACTATTATCATTTTGGTCTTCGAAGGGTACAGTATCTGGATGCAGGATATTTGGTTTGTTCTCCATCTTATTATGCACTGTGTCACCTGAGTTGAGATCAGTAGCACTGTCACTGTCACTGTCACTGGACTTTTTCTTCTGACTGTCACATACGTGATTATACTCAAAGATGACAGTGCCCGGAGTTGACAGCTGTGGCTGGGATCAGGTGTCAATTTTTATATTAAGCTATCAGTCGTGATTTGTATATTTTGGTATATACCACTGTTACAGAGAATTTTGGTCTTGCATAAGTCTATATTTTCGAGGTGAGGAAATACACATCGAACTTTTTAGAGCATGGAATACAAATCCGGCTCAGTAATGAAACATGTGTGGGCTTTCAATGTCACAATGTTTGTGTTCACTTGATCCGATGCATTACTTCGATTGAACATAGACATTAGATTCTGGTACCAACATGTTATTTGGCTCAAGTCACACTGACACTGTCTGGCATTGACAAATGGTATACAAACCATTACTAAAAGAACGAATTTGAAGAGATAAACGATGCTGCCAACAAAATATTCATCAACCCATTGTAGGTAGTCAAGTCTCTTATATAAATGTGTTTAACAATTCTTTTGCAAAAGTAGGCAAAACTATGTTTGATAAACTGGATCAAAATAAGTTTGCCGAAAATCTTTTCGCTTAATACCCCTAGTAAGATATGAGAGAAAATGATTCACAAATTGTTTATAACATCTTAATAGATAATGAATTACTAAATGACTATTAGTACGGTTTTAGACCAAATAGAGGGACAGCCGATGTTATATTTATGCTGACTAACTATTTGTAGGAAGCCCAGAATGGGGGAAAACATGTTGCCGCCCTATTTGTTGATTTCAAAAAGCCATTCGACAGAGTCAACCATGAATTACTACTTTTAAAATTAGACAAGTTACTTTAAACGCCTAAAAATGTTTTATTATGAATTAGCAATTATTTGAAGAATCGGAAACGACGGGTTAATATCAAGGGGAAGCTGTCAAATCTTGTTAAAATCAGTTTCGGGGTACCCCAAAGGTCTGTCCTTGGTCCCCTCTTGTTTGTCATGTTATGGACGACCTGTGAAAATGCCTGAAACACTGTAATAACAGACAAAATGCCGATGATTTGGTGTGCACATGTATATCTTTGTTATAGACTAAAAAACAAACTGGCAGAGATAAACCGAGAATATCTTAGATATTTATCTAGATTCATTAATAGTTATAAATGAAGAAATAAGTTATTAGATAGACAACCATAGAGCACCACATACAGTGTTTGCAAACTCTCGTTCAGGTCTCTCCCAGACTGTCTTGAGTGGTGTATTTTGTTCTGAGTCACCCTAACGAATCTTTGAATCAGGATTTCACTCCACATGGACGACAGGCATGCATAATTAAACGCGTTTGACGACCCCTCGTCAAAATTATCATCGGTGGAGGTCTCCGTCGACCACACAGTCCTCATTCCCGAACCCCCTGCCACGTGCAGTGGTGGGGCTAACATGTGTGCACCAAGTGACGAGCCTGCTCACTTGATATCCCAACCATGTGGAAAAGCGGTGCATAACAATAACAACAACAAGGAGAGCACCCATATGCTCAGCAAGGGGCGTGTCTGCACACCGACCGGCCGCATGGACAGTATAAAGTCGAACGTCCACCAACCACGACAAGGCTAAGACAATGGCTTTCCGACAAGGTCCACGACAGGCCTACGATTGGAAGGCTTGTCATAGCCTTGTCGTGGTTGGTGGACCCCAGTTCCCGACAAGAGTCTACGACAAGGCAACGACAGGCTGTGACTTGTTGGGATAATTCCAACAAGGTTACTAGAAAATCGAACATGTTCAATTTTTCCTACGACTGGACCTTTGTTGTGGGGTGTCATGGCGTGTCTTGAACGTGTCGCAGAGGTCTACGATTGTAAATTTTGGTGGAGCGTGCACTTCCAAACACCCTCCGACAACGCTGTTGTAAAGCCCCCCTTCTTACGGCAAGGCCATGACAAGTGGCGATTGTTACTTTCTTGTCGCCACTTGTCGTAGCCTTGTCGTGGTTGGTGGATGCCCGCCTTTAGTGTAACAGAGTCTGGATCTGCTCACACTGTCCACGCAGAAAGTAACACCCCAGACATCGACACAATTAAAACCTGCTCACGTGATACCCTTGTGTTGGCCATTCTACAGAAATGACACTTGCCCTCGGACGTGGTGCTATGCCCCACGCCCCATCAGCTCACCCGGGCGACACCCCCTATCGTCTCCAACCCTCGGACGTGGTCCTCGGCGCCATGCCCCTCAACCATACCACCATGGAGTTGTCCCATTACATTAATCCCATATAAGGAATACAGCAGACCGAGTAGCCAATGACTGCATTCGCAGCAAACCCCAACCTTCACCCTGACCTCCTTACATAATATTTTCTCGCGCCTTGGGACGGCTCTGCAGTCGAGAGTTGACCTCGAATCTTAGGGGCCACAACCACCCTCATACAGAGGACCGGAAAACAGAGACTGCGACTCTTTCTCCTCCTCTTTCTCTATGAGGGTGGTTGTGGCCCACTAGATTTAGGTCAACTATATACTGTAGAACCGTCCAAAGGAGCTATAAATATTATGTAAGGAGGTCAGGCCGAAGGTCGTGGTTTGCTCCGAATACATTCATTGGCTACTGGGTGTACTCTATTTCTTATATAGCAGTTAATGCAGGGGGACATCTCCATGTAGGTACTCCATAATCTCTCCTACTCCTCATTTCTCTGACCCATAAATTTCTCCCACCCCCTTACCTATTCTCTAATGGCTCCTCGGCTATCATTTCATATTTCATTATATCATCTTATTATAATGAATTACCTCTTAAATAACCTCTTAACCTCTTATTAATTACTCATATCAATAATACCTTATTAATTAATCATAATCAGTAAAGGTCAATAACGATTTCATCTCATAAAATTCAATAGAATTTTGTTTTGCCCAACTTCGGCCTCCTCTCTTTTATCTAGGGGTATGGGGTAATGAGAAGGTTACTTGTTTTACTATCAACTAAAGTTCATGCACATATCGTTTGCAGTAATTCTTTATACACATTCATGGTACAGGGTATTCTTGTTCTTAATAATTTGTTAAGGTTCATTTCTGGGCGCCGAAATATGCAGCAACATAAGCCGAACGCATACATACTATAACACTGCCTCAGGCTTGAATTCAATGTTTAGATGCAATAAGAGGAAAAACCGATAATATTCTATGACTAGTATACATAATAGATGATTCACACAATTGCTTGTGATCGTTCTGATTGAAAAAGATAATTCAAATAAAAGTCTTCACATACTAAAGAAAGCAATGGAAATATTGAATGTAAAAATGATTCATCTTGTAGACCAGGACACAAGGGAATGTCGATGTAAACAAGACACATGGGAATAACGATAGTATATGTCAAGATGCGAATAATACATATGTTTTATTGGAATAATAAAAAAAAGACTAAACTTGATCGTGAAATAAAGAAACACAAATCCTACTTCGAGCTTAGATGTAAAGTTTAGATACAATAAGAAAAAGCCTTGGGTAGGAAATTGTGCTGAGGCTGCTGGGTGTGGCCATTAGAGGTTAGTGCCTGGAGAAGCCTCACACTGCACGCTGTAGGCACGCCATCCAGGACCGTGACCCGCACCTCCAGGGCGCTCACAGGAGCGTTACTCCTTCACCACGGCCTGGGCCCCACACATACCACAAAAAGGAAAAACTCGTCTTTTTTTCCTTTTTGAATAAGATGAACCTTGATAGTAATTATGAACGGTATGTGTATTTAGTATCACATTAAAGCCTCTTATGTCAGGAATGCATTAAATGTATAACTAGTAAAAATCTAGAAACCCTCCTTAAGCAGACGCCCCAGGTAAGCACACACTTTGGCCCAGATCAGAGGTGTCCGCTTATGCGGGGTTTTATCGTATGTCTGAAGCCCATTTTATGACACTTCAACAGCCTTTGATCTAGCAAAAAAAAGAAGCGCCCTCGTCATATTTTTCATGGCTTGGTGATGAGAAACAAGTCTCTTTTTTTGAGTGGCCTTAACCTTTTTTTGTATTGATCTTCATTCTGAAGTGCTCTACTAGGTTTACTGAAAACCCTATTTTCAGTAGGTTTCAGGGTTAAAAGGTTGCTATTTGATTTCATGGAAATAAACGTAGACATATAGTGACAGGGTAAGACTGCATAAAAGTAATAGGTAGTAATTATGAGTAGTATATTTAGTTGGTAGCCTGCCGAGTTTCCTTAACCCAAGAAACGTTTGTTGATACATACGATTATATAGAATTATTTCACCCATATTCACATGTCGCTATATTCCTGAGCGTTTAATATGGGTCAAATGACGATATCTAGTATAATCAAATGCGGCATTTGTAAAAGATAACATTTTCGGAAATTAAGTAGATAGAATTCAAGATAACTTCATAAAGAATACATAACAGAACTTTTCAGGCTCAAGTTTCGAAAATTGTTGTTCCATCTGCCATTTTATCTTTGGCCTGATTAACTGGCCTTACAAATAAGCAAGAAAGACTTGACTTTCCTTCAGTCCTATCTCAGTCAATAATCAGCATAGATACCTCAAATAAAGAGTGGTTTGTAGATGAACCACCACAGAATAAAATGGCAGGATATCATTTTGATTAAATTCTATCTAGAGGTAATCATTGGCAGTTTCTAGCTATGCCATATGCCAAAAATGTAATAATGTCAGAAAATCACGTTTTAGGGCTCTTTTGGACTCTTTGTCATCTGTCATAATGCTCCTGTATCTCAGGAAATATTTATCACAGCCTGACAATATAGGTATCATTTTAATTTTATTGAAATGGCTAAGAAGATTCGTTCTATAGGTCATTGCAATAGATTTTTCAGTAAATCACTGTGAAGACAGGAAGGTAGTTAACATGTTTTAGTGTTTTTTCTTAACAAATTTCGATGTTCAATCTATGACAGGAAATCGTAACCATAACACATGTATATCAGATATATACCAATAGATAGGCCCAAGTCTCAGCTTTCTAACAATATTTTGTTTAAAAACATCGCCTTGTTCTTCACGACACAACAGCGATTTGCCCTGTTCA